>OZ005744.1:116290137-116496456 GCA_963930735.1 Dioctria linearis | reverse complement strand
TGAAATTATAGATTTTAAATTGAGATTCCCATCTTGTACTTAAAAAAACAGAAGGATAATTCTTGTTTTTATTACTAGAATTGTTGGACGGAGGCCTTTTATTTATATTAAGCTGCTTGGATTCCCAACATCACTTGTCTAAAAATTCAAATATTTTTACTAATACTAATCTTAAGGCCTTCCAGCGAGATGCCTTACATTCTCCCGCTTCCCGGGGAAAAAAAATATGTGAAACATATTTTTTTTCATTGCCTCCATAGTACTTATGTGCGTATTCTTAATTTATTATCGTAGAGGAGGCCGCTATTAGCAATTACGTACCCGTGATATTACAAGAATATGAACACCGAATCAGTTGGCAATAATATCTAATAGTAGGCAAAATAAAAAAACTTATTTTTTTTTTGTATTGAGTGGTAGCAAAAGTTCAATAACCTTGTGCTAGTATGTGCTAACATTTAGCTATCGATATCGGTATGGAACTAAATAAACGTGAGGTCATAGTGAGCGGTATGCTAAGTCTATGCTACAGCGAGGAGTACACTTTGGAGGTGAAGCTCCTGGTTCCTCACTACTAAGTAATCGTGTCCACTGGCAGTATGTTCCAGTCATACTGTAAAAGACCATGTCTTCTTGGTTCTTCATTAATGAAAGGAACAGGTATTAGCTATCAAGAACAATATCTTAATAGTCAGATTTCCTATATACTTTCCTACCATAGACTACCAAGCCTTTTGTTTTTAACGCTTATAATTCAACCTAACTACAATTTAATCTACCTTATAATTCTCAAATTAATAACCTAAATCACACCTAACCTAAGTATATCATGATTTCAATATGTGGTGATGCCTACTAATGAGTGTTTAGAGGAATACCAATTCAACATGTTTAATATCCTTTACGTGCCACCAACCTATATCTTTGCCTTCTTCGTTAGCTAGTTTATAAACTAAATCAAATTTTTTATCGATTACAGAGCATCTCACGTATTTAGGAGCTAGCTTTGCGGAAAACTTTTGCGTTGCATCCGATAATACGTAATTTCTTTTATATACTTTGTGTAGTGATCTCATAATGATCTCATGATTTTACGATATCATGATATCATTACACCACACCACATAAATCACCACATAGTGACCCAATAGCAAAAACGACAACATAATTTCGTTTTTGTTATCATTACGAATGTCCACACTTTGACTCATCGTTTTATTGTGCAAAAGAAATTATGTAACATGATTCACCGTGTGTACATTCATGGTCACTCTCTATAGCAATTACATGTTCTAATTTTCAATGAATAAAAATAAAACGAAAGTAGGGTAAGAAACAAAGAATTGCACATTCATGTAAACATTCATAGTATAATCGATTCTTATGATCAATTTTCTTTTGTTTAAATTTGTATAAAATTAAGCGAGGCAAAAGAAGTAAATTCAGTTTTGACTTTACAAGCTAACGCTGCCATACGGCGTGTCTTTCACTAATCAAACTCACCCCTTTAGCAATATCCGGCGTATCCGCTGCTAGTACAGTGTTGACGCCATAATCAGTGCGTATACTTTGGTGACGCGCTATAATTAGGAGTGACAACAAACAGTGCGTGCATTTACTTTACTATATCGCAAGACTTACATTACATGGCGACCCTGCCCGATCTAACTGGTGGTCTTCTAATAACAACCCACCTGAAATTTGGACCTGTTTGATCTACCTGAGATCCTTCTTCAAATAATTAACGGACTGAGATCTCAATAAGCCAGATACAACAACACCATCCTACCTCGATAGACACGACCAACCACGCAAGAGGAGTTCGATGCGCTATTTTCAAGGCTGAGCGAACTCATTGAAAAAGAGCTAGAATACTATCCCGGAGGCTCCACGAGAAAGTCAATCAACTGTGACATACAAGCCGACACCAATTGAGGAGCTGAAGCAGAGGGGACGCAAAAGCGCATATCGTTGGGAACAATATAGGAACAGAAATAAAACCATCAAACCTACAGAGAAAGATCCCGATTAAGCGACAGAAAAAGAGAGGAGGCAAAAAAGTAGCCCTAAGGAAGCAACGAGCCGAGATACATAGGTTGATTCCTATCAGCAGAAGGAAGAAGAACACAAAGCGGCACTTTTTGAGAAACTGAAGAAACTGCGATAATCATGGGAAATTGCAGCTCCACGAACGTCCCAGAGCAGCTTTTTTATCGAGTACCAACAGGCGTTGACGACTTCGGCGATTTTTGTTAATTATCGCGATAATTTTTATATATTTACAATAATTACAAACAGAAATTATGTTAGAAAACAATTAAGTAGGGACCATTAATGTTTAAAAATTTATAGTAAATGATGTTTAAGATTTCCTAATATCCATAATAAATAGTGTTCAAAAAAAAATATATAGTAAAAATTAATAAATCAATAATATAATATAATAAAATAATGAACACAATATTTAATTCCTTCTCTTCTGAATGGACTCATTGAAAGAACTAATAGAAGAAGTTAAGAAACTATTGGAAAATTTAAAAAAAAGGCAAGAATCGTGGTTTACAACTAAAACCTTGGAATTAAAGTCACAAAGATTAGAGGAAATAAATAAGGAATTTGAAGTTATAGTAGCTACACTAGACGGGTCCAAAACACTTGCAATAAGATTGAATTTGTTACACTCTCAAGAGAACTAAAAACCTTTATTAGTAACAGCTTTACTAGAATCACTGACGGAAGAAAACAGCGAAATTGCCAACTTTGATTTAGGAACGGCTATGAAAGCCATCCCTATATTTGAAGGGGAAATTCAGCGAATTAAACGCTTTTTTAAAAATAGTAGAATTCATTAATAAAACCCTAAGCGAATCTGCAAAATTGGATTTGTTGGACTTTGTTTTCAACGTTAAATTGTCTTTGAACGTGCAAACAGCTCTAGGTGCTCAGACACCAACAACTTTTGAGGCTTTGAAAAAAGAACTGTCTTCAAGATATAAAAATACTAATACAGTATCCCAAATCCACACAACTCTCAACAATTTAACCCAGAGAAGATCAACAGTCTCAGTGTATAAGGACAAAATACTAACTCTCATAAGTGAGGTTCAAGTCAAGTGCAAATAGATGCTCTTGGTTCAACTGCTAAAACAGAAGAAAAAAACCGCAGTCAAAACCATTAATGACACTTACGCTTTGACAATCTTCAAGAATGGTCTAAACGATCAATATAAAAGTACAGTTATTCGCCTCAAGACCAAGAACATTTCAAGAAGCAATTGAGATCACACTAGAATTGGAAAAAAGTGATCCACAACCTGTCAGTAATATTATGCATTTTAAAAGGCAGAATAATTCAAACAGACAGCAACAACTTGATCGACACAATCAGAGTGCTCAAAGCTTCAATAGGCAAAATTATAACCGGAATTACAGCTACAGACTTAACATTAATTACAGAAATAAAAATAATAATACTAGGACTAGCTACAACCAACAAAATAACAATAGAAACTATAACAGAAATACTAATAATAATAATAATTTTTTTTTTATGTATATATGCTCTTTATTTTTTTGGCTCTTTGGCTCTTTTCAAAATTCCTTAAAAATAGGTGGCAAAAGGGCTCTACAAAGTGTAAACAAAAGGTCGCTAGCTAATCTAAAAGTTATAAAAGGTCAATAGGGACAATTAAACAATTAAAACAATTAGAAAAACTAATGAACAAGAAAAAAGACACAAACAAAAGGAAAACAAAACAAACAAGACAAAATTCTCAAAAGAGACTAAAAAAACGGCTACAAGAATTTTGAAAACGATCTAAAAGATAGACAAAAAATTTAAAAGTCCCAATTTTGACAATTGGGTAAGTGGCAGTTCCAAGAAGCTTCAATTTCGAAAATAATCTAATAAAAATATTTACCTAAACGAGACGAATTTTCAACAAAAAATTTTGTAATTTAGCACCGAGACCGAAACCGAATCAAAGATAAATGACCGAACGAACGAAAAAATTTAGCCGATACCGTTATAGAGTCCCGCGAGGGGCGGCCTGTAGTATCGTAGACCCTCTACAAACTGCCCTCATCATCCTCCAGCTTAGGCATCTCTAACAGAGTGCTTGTCCTTCCCACCGCACGTGCAACGGATTCCTAAGCGGGGAGAAGCCCCGTGGACTAGTGTTGCAAATGCTGTGGCCTGTTCTCACCAGCGAAAGACAAGAGCTCCAATCCTGCACCGACGATAGTGGTTTGCCATGTGCAGTTGAATGTGTCTTCGTTCGTTGCCAGATATTCGAGACGTAAACGTCTCTTCAACCTGTCAACGAAGTGGCGCTTAAGTGCGTGTGCGTGGTGTTGTGGGTCAGTGTTCTGATTCCCATCTTCGACTCTCATGTAGTACAGGTGAATTGTAGATTTGGCCAGTGTCAACACAAAGCTAATCAAACAATTCACTCGACTACATACCTTTGGTCCCCATAGAAACGATGTCCTAGTAATGCCGAAATTCGGGGTGGATCAACTGACACATACCGCGCACGAGATCCATTAGACCCTGCAAAGCCGGACAAGTGAAGAACCTGTGAAACAGGGTGCCCTCTGAACTCGGCGGTCGATATGTGACAACTGATTAGGATGCATAAGACTGTGATGCAGCAATTTGAATGCTACATCAGCATCTTTGTAACTAGAAGGATAACTGTAGACTACTCTGCAAGTTATCCCTCCCATCACGCCCATATTCACCCCGAGGTGTGTTCGCCATCTGTTGTATCCTGTATACTCCGGAGGTCTTATTGACATAAGCACGTCACGGAGCACACGTGTTGTAAGTGTGCTGAAAGGTGTGTGTGGTGGCCTGTTCAGAACGAAAGCATCTTCCAACTTAGTGCCAGGGTCACTGGTCCCAAGTTGGCGAAATCTCTCCCGCGCAGAAGCAGCCAGGTCGTGTAGTTGTGCAGTGTTAGTGTTTATTCGGGCAGTTTCCAGAGATATCAATAATATCTCCGAGAACCGTCAGTGTATGCGTGTCAGCTTCAAAACCCCGAGCATTACTGAACACTGAATCTATTAATTCAGGATTGAACCTGATTGGAATCGACGCGAATTGCGTGTACCTTAGAGCATTCCACTGAAGGTGAAATGCTGGCCTGATTCTGCCCCAGGTCTGAATCGTTGAAATTAGATCCTGTGGCCAGTCACGAGGCTAAGGTGGTCGAACAGAGAGTAGGTAGTAATACTCCCCCTATGCCGATCCCTCCCAGTACATTCACCCACAGTTGAGAAATCAAGCTGTCTCTCTGGCAAAACACTCTTTGGAATGCACGCACTTGGAGACACCTTGATTTCACAACCAAGTTAGTGAGACCTAATCCACCTATCTTGACTGGCAGACAGAGCGTGCTTTCAGCAACCCATCGTCTTCCGCACCAAAAGGCGTCTATCGCTTTTGCTTGAAGAAGACCTACGAAGCCTTCATCAAACGTCGCAGACTTTAGCAGATGAACGATGGACGAGGTAATCAAATAGTTTATCACGACTGACCTACCCATTAAGGATAGTGGAAACAGTCGACTACGCCATGAGTTTACAGCTCTAGAGAGTTTCTCAAGAGCGATGCGGCTATTATTTGATTTACTCTCGCGTCCGATATACACACCTAAATACTTCAGGCAAGTATTAGTCCATTGGATGTTCAGTGGAGTATCTGTACGATCTCTCCACCTTCCACACCACAAGCCTTGACTCTTACTAAGGTTGATTTTAGCGCCCGCTATACGTTCGAACTGTTCGAAAACAGCACGAGCGACCGGAAAAGCTTCATCTCTTGTCACGAAAATAGACAGATCATCCGCATACGCCAACATAAGAGGCCTCACATTGGTATATGGCAGATGAACCGCATACCGTCCGAGCATTCGACGAAGATTCACCAGTAGCGGCTCCAACGAAAGATCATAAAGCATACCTGACAATGGACAGCCCTGTCTGATACCTCGATGAAACGAGATAGGAGCCAGAACTTGTCCTTGATGCTTAATCAAAATCGCTGAATCTCTATACAGTTTCCCGACGATATCGAGCCACCTGGGCGGAAACCCAAATGCCTCGAGAGCAGTCAAGAGATACTCGTGCGAGACACTATCAAAAGCCTTTTGCTGGTCAAGTGAAATCATGGCCATTTGTGTACCTGTCTGCTCATGGTAGGCAAACAAATGCTTGGCTACCGCGATGTTGTCGTAGATACTACGACCAGGTACACAATAGGACTGTTCCGGGTGTATTACCGAAGCAATCACTGAGCGGAGTATCGCCCCTAATGCTTTGCAGACGATTTTGTAGTCTACATTGCATAGGGTTACTGGCCTCCAGTTCCCCATCCTCTGCAAATCTCCCTTCTTTGGAATCAAGCGCATAACAGATCTCCTCCAACTAGAAGGAAAGTCTGAATGTGTCTCAACCGCCGAATTGAAGACTTCCAAAAGGTCAGGAATTAATAAATCCCTGAAACGTATGAAGAATTCTGGAGTCAAGCCGTCATAACCAGGTGAAGTGTGTCGCCTTAGATCCTTTGTCGCAGCAATCATATCCTCCAATGTGATTACTGTATCCAGGAGCTCCTTACTGTCTTCAGAGAAAGTGGGAATATTCTCAAGAAATTCATGAGTGGTCGAGGATGTTGTCGACGTCGATTCAGAGTAGAGACTACTGTAGTAGTCTCGAATATATTCTGATAGCTGTTGTCCGTTGAGGACTTGTCCAGATTCATCAATTATCGATTCGACCTCACAAGAAGCAGTACGACGTCTAGTCGCCTGAAAGAAGTACTCAGTTGGAGAATCGCCTTCTCTCAGCCAGCGCGATTGGCCGCGCAGCACAAACTCCAAGCTGTGCTTGTAAGTCTGTGTCGCCAAGCGTTCCTTTATTCCATTGAAATAAAGAATCAACCCCGGCTGAGTTGGGAGAAGAGCTGCCACCCGAGAGACCTCGGCCGACAAGCTAGAAGCTTGATAGCCACTTCGATTGAAACTCGTCTCGACAAAAGACCGAATCTGGAGCTTTCCAACCTCCCACCATTGACTAAGAAAAGGAAAGTCAGCTTTCCTCTCTTGCCAATCGTGCCAGAAATCAATGAACTCATTGATGAACTGCTCGGAATTCAACAAATAGTTGTTGAATATCCAGTATGCAGCTCGCCTTTCAACTAGAGTGCTGGTCGCCACTACAAGAAGATGATCGCTAACGGAACACACTTCATGAGTGACACCAACGAAATGTTCTAGTATTCCAGGTGAGACGTAAAGTCTATCAATTCTGGAGCCTGCGAGACTTCCATGGATATTTCGCGAGACCCTCGTGTATGATCTAGTCGTAGGATGCATCCAACGATAGATATCCACGAGTCTGAAAACACCGACAAAATTCCTCAATCGAGTAGCATTAACAGAGTTGAACTCAACTCCAGAGTGCCGATCCATTGAGGGATTCAGAGTGCAGTTGAAATCACCTCCGAGGACAGTTTCGCCGCTAAAATTCACCAGACAGGACTGAACACTATCAAGAACTTGTCTTGTAATGTCCTGGTCATGAGGAAGGTACACGTTTACTACCTTGATATGTTTGTCTTGAACGACAAAATCCAAGGAAGAAGCGAAGCCTGGGAAGATATCTGTATAGACAGGAGACGATAGTGTAAATTTGTTGGATACAATGATTGCCACCCCTAAGCCTCGGCGAGGCGCAGGTTTGGCAAACATTGCATAGCCAGTGTGTAAATAAGCATAGCGCTCAAGTTGTGTGTATGTGTCTTGTGTAAAATTCGTCTCCTGTAGAAGCGCGATGTCTATATCGAATATTTTGACATGTTCGATAGTGCTGTGTAACCTTGTATGTGCACTTAAACCTCCGGTGTTGATCGAAGCTATCTTGCACATTCAAAGAGATGAAAAGCTCAAACGATGAATGTGCGACGTCTATTGACGAGGAGAATCGGCCAAGCGATGCTCCTGAAGCAACTCCTCCACCTTCCTATGGAGACGATCTAACCGGGCTACATGGTTGTACTTCCTCCTCTTCTTGAACTCCTGTTGTAGGATTCGAAGCTGAGGAAGTAACAACTCTGGCCTCTCCAGCTCCTTTACAAGAATGCTCCAGATTTTATCTGAGTTCTTCTTGTACTGGAGCTGGTCAAGAATTTCAGAGATCTTCTCCCTAGGAATGTTTTCCATCCCTTTCGAGACCTCAAATTGGCTACCAGTCGAAATGGTGCTACCACACGACTCGTAGCCACTGAAGCTCGAGAGACCAGTCTCTTCCAAACCGGTCATATCGCAGTCCGAAAGCTGTTCGAGAGATGCTTCCGCCTCCCTCACAACAACCTTCGAACCGCGGGCACCACTATCGTCCTCCTCCGAGTGGGGCCGCTTTGGAGCGACTGGCTTTGCTGGCTCTGGAGGAGGTAGCATCACACGGTCAACTTTCTTCCTCCTCGTCCTCTTTTTTTTTACTGCTTGGCTATTCGACTCCTCGTCGGAAGTAGCCGTGTTTTCACGTGCCGACGTGGCGCCGTTTACAGCCATAACTATTTTTGCCTCTAGGACAACTTCAGGCACCTTATCCACTGGCTGCTCCAAAATAGCAGGTTGAGTGCCGGCCGAAGGCTCCTTCTCCAGATCCACTACTGTAGTAGTGGCTTCATTCGAGGGAACCCTCGGTTCAGCCTTCTTCCCGGTTCTCCTGGGGCAGTCAGCAATAAAATGCCCTACCAAATGGCAAGCATGGCATTTCGCTTCGGTGCCAACGTCTATCCAGTATCTCGAACCGGATATGCTCAGGTAGAAGCCTGACGGAAGCGTACATCCCTTATTCAAGGAATGGACGCTTCCCGGCTGGTACCGAAAATACCCCGCCCGAGACCCTCGTCCCCAATTTTAATTGGAATGGCGCGAACCCTTCCATGAACCTTCCCGAATCTCCCAAGGAAATTCGCGAGGTCTTCATGTTGGGCTCGCATAGGGACCCGTGAAAACACGACCTTCGTGGGCTTCTCTTTTAGCGGGAATGGAACGAGGTGTCTACCCTCCACCTCGATGCCCTCAAGCATGAGCTTGGTAGCCCTTTCGAGGGTCGTGGTGTACACCTCGACCATTCCTCCAGCTATAATTCCCGTAGAGAACAGCTGCTCACAGGAGATGACGCGGAAAATTGCCTTCAGGTATGCAGTCTGAGGACATCCTCGGATGTGCTCAAGCTGCATCCCGTAGCTCTCGCCCTGCCGCCTCCCGTCAAAGAAGCCCTGGAGACCCGCACTGGTCTTGGGCCGAGGATTACCTGCGTCCAATGGGCCATTTAGTAGGGCATTTTATTGCTGACTTCCCCAGGAGAACCGGGAAGAAGGCTGAACCGAGGGTTCCCTCGAAGGAAGCCGCTGCTACAGTAGTGGATCTGGAGGAGGAGCCTTCGGCCGGCACTCAACCTGCTATTTTGGAGCAGCCAGTGGTTAAGGTGCCTGAAGTTGTCTTAGAGGCAAAAGAAATTATGGCTATAAACGGCGCCACGTCGGCACGTGAAAACACGGCTACTTCTGACGAGGAGTCGAGTAGCCATCTAGGCAAAAAAAGGAGGACAAGAAGGAAGAAGACGAAGGTGGACCGGGTGATGCTGCCTCCTCCAGAGCCAGCAAAGCCAGTCGTATCAAAGCGGCCCCACTCGGAGGAGGACGATAGTGGAGCTCGCGGCTCGAAGGTTGTTGTGAGGGACGCGGAAGTGTCTCTCGAGCAGCTTTCGGACTGCGACATGACCAGTTTGGATGAGACTGGTCTCTCGAGCTTCAGTGGCTATGAGTCGTGTGGTAGCGCCATTTCGACTGGTAGCCAATTTGAAATCTCGAGGGGGATGGAAACCCTTCCTAGGGAGAAAATTCGCAGCATTCTTGGCCAGCTCTTGTACAAGAAGAATTCAGGTAAAATCTGGAGTATTCTTGTGTGGGAGCTGGAGAGGCCAGAGTTGTTACTTCCTCAACTTCTACTCCTACAACAGGAGTCGAAGAAAAAGGGGAAGTACAACGATGTAGCTCGCTTGGACCGTCTCCATAGGAGGGTGGAGGAGCTGATTCAGGAGCATGGCTTGGTCGATTCTTCTCGTCCGTAGACGTCGTACCATCATCGTTTGAGCTTCTTATCTCTTTGAATGTGTAAGATAGGCTCTATTAACACCGGCGGTTTAAGTGCTCATACAAGACTACACAGTACTATCGAACATGTCAAAATGTTCGATATAGACATTACACTTCTGCAGGAGACGAATTTCACTCAAGACACTTATACACAACTTGAGCGCTATGCTTGTCTACACACTGGCTATGCAATGTTTGCCACACCTGCGCCTCGCCGAGGCTCAGGGGTGGCAATCATTGTATCCAACAAATTTACACTATCGTCTCCTGTCTATACAGATATCTTCCCAGGCTTCGCTTCTTCCTTGGACTTTGTCATTCAAGACAAAAATATCAAGGTAGTAAACGTGTACCTTCCTCATGACCAGGACATTACAAGACAAGTTCTTGATACTGTTCAGTCCTGTCTGCTGAATTTTAGCAGCGAAACTGTCCTCGGAGGTGATTTCAACTGCACTCTGAATCCCTCAATGGATCGGCACTCTGGAGTTGAGTTCAACTCTGTTAATGCTACTCGGTTGAGGAATTTTGTCGGTGTTTTCAGACTCGTGGATATCTATCGTTGGATGCATCCTACGACTAGATCGTACACGAGGGTCTCGCGAAATATCCATGGAAGTCTCGCAGGCTCCAGAATTGATAGACTTTACGTCTCACCTGGAATACCAGAACATTTCGTTGGTGTCACTCATGAAGTGTGTTCCGTTAGCGATCATCTTCTTGTAGTGGCCACCAGCACTCTAGTTGAAAGAAGAACTGCATACTGGATATTCAACAACTATTTGTTGAATTCCGAGCAGTTCATCAATGTGTTCACTGAATTCTGGCACGATTGGCAAGAGAGGAAAGTTGACTTTCCTTTTCTTAGTCAATGGTGGGATGTTGGAAAGCTCCAGATTCGGTCTTTTATCGAGACGAGTTTCAATCGAAGTGGCTATCAAGCTTCTAGCTTGTCAGCCGAGTTCTCTCGGGTGGCAGCTCTTCTCCCAACTCAGCCGGGGTTGATTCTTTATTTCAATGGAATAAAGGAACGCTTGGCGACACAGACTTACAAGCACAGCTTGGAGTTTGTGCTGCGCGGCCAATCGCGCTGGCTGAGAGAAGGCGATTCTTCAACTGAGTACTTCTTTCAGGCGACTAGACGTCGTACTGCTTCTTGTGAGGTCGAATCGATAATTGATGAATCTGGACAAGTCCTCAACGGACAACAGCTATCAGAATATATTCGAGACTACTACAGTAGCCTCTACTCTGAATCGACGTCGACAACATCCTCGACCACTCATGAATTCCTTGAGAATATTCCCACTTTCTCTGAAGACAGTAAGGAGCTCCTGGATACAGTAATCACATTGGAGGATATGATTGCTGCGACAAAGGATCTAAGGCGACACACTTCACCTGGTTATGACGGCTTGACTCCAGAATTCTTCATACGTTTCAGGGATTTATTAATTCCTGACCTTTTGGAAGTCTTCAATTCGGCGGTTGAGACGCATTCAGACTTTCCTTCTAGTTGGAGGAGATCTGTGATCCGCTTGATTCCAAAGAAGGGAGATTTGCAGAGGATGGGGAACTGGAGGCCAGTAACCCTACGCAATGTAGACTACAAAATCGTCTGCAAAGCATTAGGGGCGATACTCCGCTCAGTGATTGCTTCGGTAATACACCCGGAACAGTCCTATTGTGTACCTGGTCGTAGTATCTACGACAACATCGCGGTAGCCAAGCATTTGTTTGCCTACCATGAACAGACAGGTACACAAATGGCCATGATTTCACTTGACCAGCAAAAGGCTTTTGATAGTGTCTCGCACGAGTATCTCTTGACTGCTCTCGAGGCATTTGGGTTTCCGCCCAGGTGGCTCGATATCGTCGGGAAACTGTATAGAGATTCAGCGATTTTGATTAAGCATCAAGGACAAGTTCTGGCTCCTATCTCGTTTCATCGAGGTATCAGACAGGGCTGTCCATTGTCAGGTATGCTTTATGATCTTTCGTTGGAGCCGCTACTGGTGAATCTTCGTCGAATGCTCGGACAGTATGCGGTTCATCTGCCATATACCAATGTGAGGCCTCTTATGTTGGCGTATGCGGATGATCTGTCTATTTTCGTGACAAGAGATGAAGCTTTTCCGGTCGCTCGTGCTGTTTTCGAACAGTTCGAACGTATAGCGGGCGCTAAAATCAATCTTAGTAAGAGTCAAGGCTTGTGGTGTGGAAGGTGGAGAGATCGTACAGATACTCCACTGAACATCCAATGGACTAATACTTGCCTGAAGTATTTAGGTGTGTATATCGGACGCGAGAGTAAATCAAATAATAGCCGCATCGCTCTTGAGAAACTCTCTAGAGCTGTAAACTCATGGCGTAGTCGACTGTTTCCACTATCCTTAATGGGTAGGTCAGTCGTGATAAACTATTTGATTACCTCGTCCATCGTTCATCTGCTAAAGTCTGAGACGTTTGATGATGGCTTCGAAGCTCTTCTTCAAGCAAAAGCGATAGACGCCTTTTGGTGCGGAAGACGACGGGTTGCTGAAAGCACGCTTTGTCTGCCAGTCAAGATAGGTGGATTAGGTCTCACTAACTTGGTTGTGAAATCAAGGTGTCTCCAAGTGCGTGCATTCCAAAGAGTGTTTTGCCAGAGAGACAGCTTGATTTCTCAACTGTGGGTGAATGTACTGGGAGGGATCGGCATAGGGGAGTATTACTACCTACTCTCTGTTCGACCACCTTATCCTCGTGACTGGCCATACGATCTAATCTCAACGATTCAGACCTGGGGCAGAATCAGGCCAGCATTTCACCTTCAGTGGAATGCTCTAAGGTACACGCAATTCGCGTCGATTCCAATCAGGTTTAATCCTGAACTAATGGATTCAGTGTTCAGTAATGCTCGGGGTTTTGAAGCTGACACGCATACACTGACAGTTCTCGGAGATATTATTGATATCTCTGGAAACTGTCGAATAAACACTAATACTTCACAACTACACGACCTGGCTGCTTCTGCGCGGGAGAGATTTCGCCAACTTGGGACCAGTGACCCTGGCGCTAGGTTGGAAGATGCTTTCGTTCAGAACAGACCACCGCACACACCTTTCAGCACATTTACAACACGTGTGCTCCGTGACGTCCTTATGTCAATAAGACCTCCGGAGTATACAGGATACAACAGATGGCGAGCACACCTCGGGGTGAATATGGGCGTGATGGGAGGGATAACTTGCAGAGTAGTCTACAGTTATCCTTCTAGTTACAAAGATGCTGATGTAGCATTCAAATTGCTGCATCACAGTCTTATGCATCCTAATCAGTTGTCACATATCGACCGCCGAGTTCAGAGGATTTGCACAGTTTGTCCTGGTGAGGGCACCCTGTTTCACAGGTTCTTCACTTGTCCGGCTTTGCAGGGTCTAATGGATCTCGTGCGCGGTATGTGTCAGTTGATCCACCCGAATTTCGGCATTACTAGGACATCGTTTCTATGGGGACCAAAGGTCTGTAGTCGAGTGAATTGCTTGATTAGCTTTGTGTTGACACTGGCCAAATCTACAATTCACCTGTACTACATGAGAGTCGAAGCTGAGAATCAGAACACTGACCCACAACACCACGCACACGCACTTAAGCGCCACTTCGTTGACAGATTGAAGAGACGTTTACGTCTTGAATATCTGGCAACGAACGCAGACACATTCAACTGCACATGGCAACCACTATCGTCGGTTCAGGACGGAGCTCTTGTCTTTCACTGGTGATAGCAGGCCGCAGCATTTGCAACACTATTCCAGGGGCTTGTCCCCGCTTAGGAAGTATTGCAAGTGCTGTGGGAAGGACAAGCACTCTGTTAGAGCTGCTAATCTAGAGGGATGATGAGAGCAGTTTGTAGAGGTCTATGATACTACAGGCTGCTCTCGCGGGACTCTATAACGGTATCGGGTAAATTTTTTCGTTCGTTCGGTTATTAATTTTTTTTTTCGGTTTCGGTTCTAAATTGCAAATTTTTTTGTAGAAATTCGCTCGTTTAGGAAATTAACTTTTATTAAATTATTTTGGAAATTTGGAGCTTCTTGGAACTGCCACTTACCTAATTGTCAAAATTGGGACTGGTTCTAAATTCTTGTATATCCTTTAGATCTTTTTCAAAATTCTTGTATCCGTTTTTTAGTCTCTTTTGAGAATTTTGTGTCATTGGTTTTTTACATTTTTTGTGTCATTTTTGTTACATATTGGTTTTTATTGAATTGTTTTAAATGTTTTTATTTGTCCCTATTGACTTTTTACAACATTTAGTTTAGCTAGCGTCTTTCTTTTTTGTTACACTTTGTTGAGCCTTTTGCCACCTATTTTTAGGAAATCATGAAAAGAGCCAGAGAGCCACTAAATAAAGAGCTTATTTAAATAAAAAAAAAATTATTATTATTATTTTCACTAAGAGTAGATGTGTCAAATCGAGCTCCGCAGAATGTAACAAAAGTAACGTGAATAAGTGAAAATAAAGCCCCAAAAAGTTAAGTGAAGTGTTATCGGCGATACCACTTCTGAAGAAGTATCGTTTTTTGTGATTTTTTTTATCCAAAAAAGTGTAAAAAGATTGAAAGAAGTTGTGTAAAGACGAAAATTTGGATGACATTTGTGCATTTTAATTTAATTTCGGTGGTTGCTATAGCAACATTTCAAGGGTAAAAAAAATTTTAGTTCGGAAATTGTGTGAAAAAGTCAGACGTTTGTAAAATAATCAATCGAAGCGTTAAAAATTAAAATTAATAAAAATTAAATTTATTATAAAGCATTAATTACTTTGAAACAAAATTAAAAGTAATAAACCTGCTCTGCCTCACTCAAAATGAGTGAGAGCAGCAGTGATTCTGGGGGGACTGGTGATCCCCCCAAGCAAAATGGAAGGAAGAAGAAGAGTAACAAGTCTTCTTCTTCTAAAAACAACCAAGGGCCCAAAGAAAAGGCCATTAAGGGCCCTAATCAAGAGGCCACAAAACAGGAGGTTCAACCAACCTCCGTGGAGAGGACTGCAGCCAAGGCAGCTGTTGCTGTCCCAGAAGTACCTGGAACGTCAGCTACTACAATGGCTGCTATCCTCGTAGCACCTGTAACAATAGGACAACATCCGAAATTATCGGAAGTAGTCGCAAAGGCTTCGGCCTCTGCGCCAGAGCCCAGTGGAGTCATAATGAGGCCACCACTGTCTTCAGCGAAACCGACTGGGCAGAAAAAGAAGCCAGCAGCACCAGCAGGACCAGCAGCAGCACCACGATCCCCGGCGTTAGTGTCAGGGATCTCATACGTTAAGGTAAGTGGCAGTTCCCAGAATAGTTCCACTATTGAAATTTTAGGAAAGGGCATCACTCCTCGTCCAGCCCCATTGGACGCAGGTAAGCCTCGGCCTAAGACCGGTGCGGGTCTGCAGGCTTTTTTCGACGGGAGGATGAGAGCTACGGTATGCAGCTCGAGCACATCAATAGATGTCCTCAGAGCGCATACCTCAAAGCGATTTTCCAGGTCATCTCTCGTGAGCAGCTATTTTCCATGGGGATAATAGCTGGGGGAATGGTTGAGGTGTACACCACGACCCTCGAGAGTGCTACCAAGCTTATGCTTGAGGGCATCGAGGTGGATGGTAGACACCTTGTGCCGTTCCCACTCAGGGAAAAGCCTACAAGAGTCATGTTTTCACGGGTCCCTATGCGAGCTTGCCATGAAGACCTCCTAAATTTCTTGGGAAGATTTGGGAAGGTTCATGGCAACGTTCGTGCTATTCCCTTAAAAATTGGGGACGAGGGTCTCGGGCGGGGTGTCTTCGGTACCAGCCGGGAGGCGTCCATCACCTTGAATAAGGGGTGTACGCTTCCAAAGGGCTTTTACCTGAGCTTATCCGGTTCGAGGCACTGGATAGACGTTGGCACCGAAGCGAAATGCCATGCTTGCCATTTGGTAGGGCATTTTATTGCTGACTGCCCCAGGAGAACCGGGAAGAAGGCTGAACCGAGGGTTCCCTCGAAGGAAGCCACTGCTACAGTAGTGGATCTGGAGAAGGAGCCTTCGGCCGGCACTCAACCTACTATTTTGGAGCAGCCAGTGGTTAAGGTGCCTGAAGTTGCCCTAGAGGCAAAAGAAATTATGGCTATAAGCGGCGCCACGTCGGCACGTGAAAACACGGCTACTTCTGACGGGGAGTCGAGTAGCCATCTAGGCAAAAAAAGGAGGACGAGAAGGAGGAAGACGAAGGTGGACCGGGTGATGCTGCCTCCTCCAGAGCCAGCAAAGCCAGTCGCATCAAAGCGGCCCCACTCGGAGGAGGACGATAGTGGAGCTCGCGGTTCGAAGGTTGTTGTGAGGGACGCGGAAGTGTCTCTCGAGCAGCTTTCGGACTGCGACATGACCGGTTTGGATGAGACTGGTCTCTCGAGCTTCAGTGGCTATGAGTCGTGTGGTAGCGCCATTTCGATTGGTAGCCAATTTGAAATCTCGAGGGGGATGGAAACCCTTCCTAGGGAGAAAATTCGCAGCATTCTTGGCCAGCTCTTGTACAAGAAGAATTCAGGTAAAATCTGGAGTATTCTTGTACGGGAGCTGGAGAGGCCAGACTTGTTACTTCCTCAACTTCTACTCCTACAACAGGAGTCGAAGAAAAAGGGGAAGTACAACGATGTAGCTCGCTTGGATCGTCTCCATAGGAGGGTGGGGGAGCTGATTCAGGAGCATGGCTTGGTCTTTTCTTCTCGTCCGTAGACGTCGTACCATCATCGTTTGAGCTTCTTATCTCTTTGAATGTGTAAGATAGGCTCTATTAACACCGGGGGTTTAAGTGCTCATACAAGACTACACAGTACTATCGAACATGTCAAAATGTTCGATATAGACATTACACTTCTGCAGGAGACGAATTTCACTCAAGACACTTATACACAACTTGAGCGCTATGCTTATCTACACACTGGCTATGCAATGTTTGCCACACCTGCGCCTCGCCGATGCTCAGAGGTGGCAATCATTGTATCCAACAAATTTACACTATCGTCTCCTGTCTATACAGATATCTTCCCAGGCTTCGCTTCTTCCTTGGATTTTGTCGTTCAAGACAAACATATCAAGGTAGTAAACGTGTACCTTCCTCATGACCAGGACATTACAAGACAAGTTCTTGCTAGTGTTCAGTCGTGTCTGGTGAATTTTAGCGGCGAAACTGTCCTCGGAGGTGATTTCAACTGCACTCTGAATCCCTCAATGGATCGGCACTCTGGAGTTGAGTTCAACTCTGTCAATGCTACTCGATTGAGGAATTTTGTCGGTGTTTTCAGACTCGTGGATATCTATCGTTGGATGCATCCTACGACTAGATCATACACGAGGGTCTCGCGAAATATCCATGGAAGTCTCGCAGGCTCCAGAATTGATAGACTTTACGTCTCACCTGGAATACTAGAACATTTCGTTGGTGTCACTCATGAAGTGTGTTCCGTTAGCGATCATCTTCTTGTAGTGGCGACCAGCACTCTAGTTGAAAGAAGAACTGCATACTGGATATTCAACAACTATTTGTTGAATTCCGAGCAGTTCATCAATGACTTCACTGAATTCTGGCACGATCGGCAAGAGAGGAAAGTTGACTTTCCTTTTTTTAGTCAATGGTGGGATGTTGGAAAGCTCCAGATTCGGTCTTTTATCGAGACGAGTTTCAATCGAAGTGGCTATCAAGCTTCTAGCTTGTCGGCCGAGGTCTCTCGGGTGGCAGATCTTCTCCCAACTCAGCCGGGGTTGATTCTTTATTTCAATGGAATAAAGGAACGCTTGGCGACACAGACTTACAAGCACAGCTTGGAGTTTGTGCTGCGCGGCCAATCGCGCTGGCTGAGAGAAGGCAATTCTCCAACTGAGTACTTCTTTCAGGCGACTAGACGTCGTACTGCTTCTTGTGAGGTCGAATCGATAATTGATGAATCTGGACAAGTCCTCAACGGACAACAGCTATCAGAATATATTCGAGACTACTACAGTAGTCTCTACTCTGAATCGACGTCGACAACATCCTCGACCACTCATGAATTCCTTGAGAATATTCCCACTTTCTCTGAAGACAGTAAGGAGCTCCTGGATACAGTAATCACATTGGAGGATATGATTGCTGCGACAAAGGATCTAAGGCGACACACTTCACCTGGTTATGACGGCTTGACTCCAGAATTCTTCATACGTTTCAGGGATTTATTAATTCCTGACCTTTTGGAAGTCTTCAATTCGGCGGTTGAGATGCATTCAGACTTTCCTTCTAGTTGGAGGAGATCTGTTATGCGCTTGATTCCAAAGAAGGGAGATTTGCAGAGGATGGGGAACTGGAGACCAGTAACCCTATGCAATGTAGACTACAAAATCGTCTGCAAAGCATTAGGGGCGATACTCCGCTCAGTGATTGCTTCGGTAATACACCCGGAACAGTCCTATTGTGTACCTGGTCGTAGTATCTACGACAACATCGCGGTAGCCAAGCATTTGTTTGCCTACCATGAACAGACAGGTACACAAATGGCCATGATCTCACTTGACCAGCAAAAGGCTTTTGATAGTGTCTCGCACGAGTATCTCTTGACTGCTCTCGAGGCATTTGGGTTTCCGCCCAGGTGGCTCGATATCGTCGGGAAACTGTATAGAGATTCAGCGATTTTGATTAAGCATCAAGGACAAGTTCTGGCTCCTATCTCGTTTCATCGAGGTATCAGACAGGGCTGTCCATTGTCAGGTATGCTTTATGATCTTTCGTTGGAGCCGCTACTGGTGAATCTTCGTCGAATGCTCGGACAGTATGCAGTTCGTCTGCCGTATACCAATGTGAGGCCTCTTATGTTGGCGTATGCGGATGATCTGTCTATTTTCGTGACAAGAGATGAAGCTTTTCCGGTCGCTCGTGCTGTTTTCGAACAGTTCGAACGTATAGCGGGCGCTAAAATCAACCTTAGTAAGAGTCAAGGCTTGTGGTGTGGAAGGTGGAGAGATCGTACAGATACTCCACTGAACATCCAATGGACTAATACTTGCCTGAAGTATTTAGGTGTATATATCGGACGCGAGAGTAAATCAAATAATAGCCGCATCGCTCTTGAGAAACTCTCTAGAGCTGTAAACTCATGGCGTAGTCGACTGTTTCCACTATCCTTAATGGGTAGGTCAGTCGTGATAAACTATTTGATTACCTCGTCCATCGTTCATCTGCTAAAGTCTGAGACGTTTGATGAAGGCTTCGTAGGTCTTCTTCAAGCAAAAGCGATAGACGCCTTTTGGTGCGGAAGACGATGGGTTGCTGAAAGCACGCTCTGTCTGCCAGTCAAGATAGGTGGATTAGGTCTCACTAACTTGGTTGTGAAATCAAGGTGTCTCCAAGTGCGTGCATTCCAAAGAGTGTTTTGCCAGAGAGACAGCTTGATTTCTCAATTGTGGGTGAATGTACTGGGAGGGATCGGCATAGGGGAGTATTACTACCTACTCTCTGTTCGACCACCTTATCCTCGTGACTGGCCACAGGATCTAATCTCAACGATTCAGACCTGGGGCAGAATCAGGCCAGCATTTCACCTTCAGTGGAATGCTCTAAGGTACACGCAATTCGCGTCGATTGCAATCAGGTTTAATCCTGAATTAATAGATTCAGTGTTCGGTAATGCTCGGGGTTTTGAAGCTGACACGCATACACTGACGGTTCTCGGAGATATTATTGATATCTCTGGAAACTGCCGAATAAACACTAACACTGCACAACTACACGACCTGGCTGCTTCTGCGCGGGAGAGATTTCGCCAACTTGGGACCAGTGACCCTGGCACTAAGTTGGAAGATGCTTTCGTTCTGAACAGACCACCACACACACCTTTCAGCACACTTACAACACGTGTGCTCCGTGACGTGCTTATGTCAATAAGACCTCCGGAGTATACAGGATACAACAGATGGCGAACACACCTCGGGGTGAATATGGGCGTGATGGGAGGGATAACTTGCAGAGTAGTCTACAGTTATCCTTCTAGTTACAAAGATGCTGATGTAGCATTCAAATTGCTGCATCACAGTCTTATGCATCCTAATCAGTTGTCACATATCGACCGCCGAGTTCAGAGGATTTGCACAGTTTGTGCTGGTGAGGGCACCCTGTTTCACAGGTTCTTCACTTGTCCGGCTTTGCAGGGTCTAATGGATCTCGTGCGCGGTATGTGTCAGTTGATCCACCCGAATTTCGGCATTACTAGGACATCGTTTCTATGGGGACCAAAGGTATGCAGTCGAGTGAATTGTTTGATTAGCTTTGTGTTGACACTGGCCAAATCTACAATTCACCTGTACTACATGAGAGTCGAAGCTGGGAATCAGAACACTGACCCACAACACCACGCACACGCACTTAAGCGCCACTTCGTTGACAGGTTGAAGAGACGTTTACGTCTTGAATATCTGGCAACGAACGCAGACACATTCAACTGCACATGGCAACCACTATCGTCGGTGCAGGTCGGAGCTCTTGTCTTTCACTGGTGATAGCAGGCCACAGCATTTGCAACACTAGTCCACGGGGCTTCTCTTCGCTTAGGAATCGTTGCAAGTGCTGTGGGAAGGACAAGCACTCTGTTAGAGATGCTAAGCTGGAGGGATGATGAGGGCAGTTTGTAGAGGTCTATGATACTACAGGCTGCTCTCGCGGGACTCTATAACGGTATCGCGTAAATTTTTCGGGCGTTCGGTGATTTATTTGTAATTCGGTTTCGGTTTCGGTTCTAAATTGCAAAATTTTTTGTAGAAATTCGCTCGTTTAGGGACATTTTTATTAGTTTATTTTGAAATTTTGGAACTTCTTGGAACTGCCACTTACCCAATTGTCAAAATTGGGACTGGTTTTAAACTTTTGGTTATTACTTAATGTTTTTTCAAAATTCTCGTGACCGTTTATAGACTCTTTTGAGCATTTTGTTTGAATTTGTTTTACTTTTTGTGTCATTTTGTTTTAGTTTTGTGTCATTTGTTTAGTTTAATTGTTTTATTTGTCCCTATTGACTTTTACAACTTTACTTTAGCTAGCGTCTTTTTTTACACTTTGTAGAGCCTTTTGCCACCTACTTTTAAGGAATTTTTAAAAGAGCCAAAGAGCCAACAATAAAAGAGTCATTATACACAAAAAAAAATAATAATAATAACAATAATAATAATAGAAACTTTAACCATAACAGGAATAACAATAATAATAATAGAAATTTTCGTAGAAATAACAATTCCGCGCAAATTAACTATGTCCAGGACCAGGGAAACGTCCAGGACTCCGGAGAGGAATAAAACGCCCTCCCGGAGAATGTAATAAGATGTACAGAATCTCATACACCTGCACGAATTATATAACATTATATTGTGAGAATGCCAATCGACACCTTAAATTCTTAGTAGACACAGGCGCAGACGTATCAATAATAAAAAAAAACTAAATTAAACATTGTTAATTTTTATTTAAATCCAAACAATAAATGCAAATTATCAGGAATTACTAAGGAAGCAATTACCTCATTAGGATCAACAAGCTTAATGCAACACATTGGAGACCACAGAGTCAGTAATTCATTTCATTTAGTAGATGAAAATTTTCCAACTGATACAGATGGAATTATCGGTCGAGACATATTAAGAAAATTCCTATGCAAAATAGACTACGAAACGTTCACTATATCGTTTAACGTGAACGAACACGAAATCATCTTACCTATGGAAATGAAACCACTACAGATAACACAGATAAAAATTCCAGCAAGAACAGAAGCGATAATACCAATATGTCTCTCTAGACAAGAAGACAGCATAGTACTGAATAAAGAACTACAGAGTGGTGTATTCATAGCAAACACAATAATACCAGCGAAAGGCGCAAGCCACATTAAAATGCTAAATACTGACGACGAAGATGTAACATTACTAAACTTTAGAGTGGAAATGGAACCCTTGAAAAATTATTCCATACTAGTAAAAGCAAAAGAAAAACGTGACACGAAACGAATAAACAAACTGCTACAGGCAATAAAGATAGATTACGAAGAGAAAGAAGCTAAAGCAAACATACTGGAAATAATAAAAGAATACAATGATATATTTCACCTGCAAGATGAAATTTTGACTACGAACAATTTTTACAAGCAAACACTCCAAGTCACGGATAATACTCCCGTGTACATAAAGAACTACCGGTTACCACACACTCAAAACGAGGAAATAAACAAACAAGTCAAGGAGCTAGAAGCCAATGATATCATTGAACCATCTACTAGCCCTTATAATGCTCCACTACTCGTGGTACCAAAAAAAGGCACTGGCGATAAAAAACAATGGCGTTTAGTCGTAGACTTCAGAAAGCTGAACAACAGGATTGTTAGCCACAAGTTCCCTTTAACTAAATTGGAGGATGTTCTAGACAAGTTAGGAAGAGCGAAATATTTCACTACTCTTGACATGACTAGTTCATTCCACCAGATCGAACTTGAGGAGGACTCAAGACCCCTCACAGCATTTTCGACGGGAAACGGCCATTTTCAATTCAAAAGACTACCTTTTGGATTAAAAGTATCTTCTAATAGTTTTCAAAGAATGTTAACAATTGCTCTTACCGGACTCAGTTCCGAAGCATTCCTTTATGTAGACGATATTATAGTTTTCGGTTGTAGTGTTAAACACCACAATACAAATCTGACCAAAGTATTTCAGAGATTGCGCAAATACAATCTCAAACTAAACCCAAGTAAATGCCAATTCCTAAAAACCGAAGTTGTATATCTAGGACACCTGATAACAAATGTAGGCATAAAAACCGACCCCTCCAAATACGAAGTCATTAAAAATTATCCAGTACCCACAAATGCCGACGAAGTTAGTAGATTTGTAGCTTTCTGTAATTACTACAGACGATTTATCCCTAACTTTGCAGAAACAGCGAAGAACCTAAATTCTGTTCTAAAAAAGAACACACCATTTATATGGGATGAATCCTGCCAAATAGCATTCGAAGCACTAAAGAAAAAGCTTACACAACCACCAATACTCCAGTATCCAAACTTCGACAAACCTTTCATCTTAACAACAGACGCATCAAGTTATGCTTTGGGAGCAGTTCTCTCACAAGGTGAAATTGGTTCAGATTTACCGATATCCTACGCAAGTAAATCATTGTCAAAACACGATATAAACAAACCTATTATCGAAAAGGAATTACTTGCAATACATTGGGGTATAAACTTTTTCAGACCATACCTATACGGAAAAAGATTCATTGTAGTCACTGACCACAGACCATTAGTATCGTTATTCACACACAAAAATCCTTCGTCAAAACTCACGAGAATCAGATTAGATTTAGCTGGCTATGATTTCGACATAGTATTTAAGAAAGGTAAAATAAACACCAACGCTGATGCATTGTCAAGAATAAAACTAGACTCAGATATTCTGAAAAATATGGTTCCGGAAGAAAGAAACCTAACAGTAAATAAAACACTAGTGATAACAAGGGGTATGATAGAAAAACAAAAAGCATGCAATAATGAGGAAGCAAAAATTGGAAATGTTTTCCAGCCACAGTTAAAGCCTGATCAACTTTACACTTGGGATTGCACCTCCATATCTGATATCAGAAATATAAAAAAAATAAAATTTATAATATTGCGCAATTATAAGAAACAAATAGAAATCGTACGTACGAAAAAAGAAATAATAGTATATTGTAACGACAACCCTGATGCGAAACAAGATTCCATCACGGAAAAGTTACGAAGTAGCAGTAAACAAAACAATAACAATAACTCTGATATGAAATACGTTTCTATCATGAAGAAGCCATTGGATGCTACACACAAAATGAATATACATGAACTAGCTCTATCAAACAAAGATAATATATTTGAATGCATTCCAAAAGAAAAATTTAAAAATTTATTAAACACGTTGCAACAAAGAATTGAAAATAATAATCGCGCGAAACTCAACATAATATTATATGAACCTCCTAAGAGAATAAATAACACTGAAACCCAAAACAAGATAATAGAGGAATATCACAATTCACCACACGGAGGACATCTAGGAGTAAGAAAAACAGTACTAAATATTAAACAACGATTTTGTTGGAAAAACATAAACAAAATGGTAAAAGCTTATATTAACAGCTGTGAACAATGTGCACTAAACAAACAAGTAAGACACACTAAAGAAAAAATGATAAAGACCAACACACCGACAACAAGTTTCGAAACCATAGCTATGGACATAGTAGGACCACTTAGGATCTCGAATAATTACCGATACATACTAACCATGCAGTGCGAACTGACGAAATTCGTGATAGCAGCACCCTTAGAAACAAAAGATGCTAACACAGTAGCCTCAACAATAGTAAAGGAATTTATTTTAAAATACGGACATTTCAAGATTTTAAAAACGGATCAAGGTACAGAATTCACTAACGGATTAATGCGAGAAATATGTAAACTTCTTGAAATAAAACAAAATTTTAGCACCCCTTATCATCATCAAAGTATGGGAATAGCGGAACGAAACCATCGCGTTCTTAATGAATACATGCTTTCGTTCGCCGAAGATTTAGAATGGGATAAATGGATACCTTATTACACTTTTTCCTACAACACCACACCTCACACAGACACAAATTACACACCGTACGAATTAGTATTTGGCAAACTACCTTACCTCCCATTTGACGTAATCAACAATTGTGACAAAATTTACAATCTAGATAATTATGCAAACGAACTAAAGTTCAGATTGAGAACAGCTATTTCAAATCAAGAAATTTAATAGAAAACGTTAAACAGAAGCGAGTTGAAAAGCAAAATGCATCAAATCCAATAAACATCAAAACTAATGACTTAGTACTCTTGAGAAACGAAGATCGCAAGAAACATCAAAAACCATATAAAGGTCCATTCAAAGTATTACAAACAGCACACCCAAAAAAGTCCACAATAATAGATTGAAGAGATACGATGTTATGTAACCATAATGATAGATTAAAGAAATACGATGTAAAAATAGATATGTACAATGTAAACATGTAACCATAATGATAGATAACACAACCGTTCTCATATCTCATAATGTGTATAAACCTAAGTAGATAAAAGTTACGGATATCATTATTAGTAATAGTATTAAACTTTAGCATAATATAATATACATATATTCCATAAATTCCTTATATTCCAAAATAGTACTAAACTTTGGTATAATCTGTGTTTCGTCTTTAAAAATTATAAAGACTCAACAGGAAGGGTGAGGGTGTAGTGATCTCATAATGATCTCATGATTTTACGATATCATGATATCATTACACCACACCACATAAATCACAAATAGTGACCCAATAGCAAAAACGACAACATAATTTCGTTTTTGTTATCATTACGAATGTCCACACTTTGACTCATCGTTTTATTGTGCAAAAGAAATTATGTAACATGATTCACCGTGTGTACATTCATGGTCACTCTCTATAGCAATTACATGTTCTAATTTTCAATGAATAAAAATAAAACCAAAGTAGGGTAAGAAACAAAGAATTGCACATTCATGTAAACATTCATAGTAATAATCGATTCTTATGATCAATTTTCTTTGTTTAAATTTGTATAAATTAAGCGAGGCAAAAGAAGTAAATTCAGTTTTGACTTTACAAGCTAACGCTGCCATACGGCGTGCCTTTCACTAATCAATCTCACCCTTTAGCAATATCGGCGTATCCGCTGCTAGTACAGTGTTGACGCCATTAATCAGTGCGTATACTTTGGTGACGCGCTATAATTAGGAGTGACAACAAACAGTGCGTGCATTTACTTTACTATATCGCAAGACTTACATAGTGAGCGGTATGCTAAGTCTATGCTACAACGAGGAGTACACTTTGGAGGTGAACCTCCTGGTTCCTCAATACTAAGTAATCGTGTCCACTGGCAGTATGTTCCAGTCATACTGTAAAAGACCATGTCTTCTTGGTTCTTCATTAATGAAAGGAACAGGAATGAGCTATCAAGAACAAAATCTTAATAGTCAGATTCCCTATATACTTTCCTGCCATAGACTACCAAGCCTTTTGTTTTTAACGCTTATAATTCAACCTAACTACAATTTAATCTACCTTATAATTCTCAAATTAATAACCTAAATCACACCTAACCATATCATGATTTCAATATGTGGTGATGCCTACTAATGAGTGTTTAGAGGAATACCAATTAAACATGCTTAATATCCTTTACGTGCCACCAACCTATTTCTTTGCCTTCTTCGTTAGCTAGTTTATAAACTAAATTAAATTTTTTATCGATTACAGAGCATTTCACGTATTTAGGAGCTAGCTTTGCGGAAAACGTTTGCGTTGCATCCGATAATACGTAATTTCTTTTATATACTTTGTCTCCTATTGAAAAAGAAACTTTAATTTTCCCTTTATCAAAATAATGTTTATTGACCTCGTAGGCTTTGAGTATTCTTTTGGATATATCGTCATAAGTGCTTACGAGGCGGGTTAAAAATTTAGTCCTATATGATATTGCCGAACCTTCGACTGGATCATACAATTTAGAGTCTAGGCCTGAAAACACATATTCACGGCCGAAATTTAAGTAAAAAGGGGAATATCCTGATACTGCATTTACTGCAGTTCGTAACGCAACTTGAATTGCGCCTATCTCACGATCCCATAATCTATGATTGTCGGTCACATATGATCTGAGCGCACTACCAATGACCTTGTTCCATCTTTCTGAAAAATTATTGCGAGGATGGTATTTACAATTTAACCAGAATTTTCAGATACCGTAGTCTTGAAGGAGTTTCCTAAATTCTTTCGAGTCAAATTGTCGCCCATTGTCAGTAATGACTATCTCTGGAACTCCGTATTCCAGAAAAATTCGACTTTCCGTTATTTCCGCGACCTTCTTTGAAGTAGCTTCCCGAATGGGGAAGATACATGGCATTTTAGTGAACCAATCTGAAATCACTAATAGCCAGCAGTTTCCTTTCGTGGACCGTGGCAGCGGACCGATGAGATCGAGAGCAATCATTTGCCAGGGGCGATTCGCTGCCTTAAATTTTCCTAGTGGCCCAAATGGAGGTTTGGTCGTCGGCTTCGATTTTAGGCAGATTTCACATTTTTTGACATAGTTGATGATGTCCTTCATCATTCCTGGCCAATAATATCGATCTGCGATCCTCTTCTGTGTTTTATAGCTCCCTAAGTGGGCTGCAAATGGGGAATCGTGACATTCCTTCAATACATCATGGCGTTTAGACGTTGGTACGACGAGTTTCCATTTATTATCATACGGTCTAATGGACTCTTGAAGCGGCTTGATATACAGAATATTATCCTCCAGTTTCCAGTTCTTCATACGTAATGGGCAATCTATCACCTTTTGAATCATTGACTGACACCACTCGTCAGACTCCCTTGGGTGGCAATTTATTAAATTAATTTCAGGAGCTCTGGAAAGGGTATCGGGAACTACATTATTTTTACCCTTGACATACTTTATTTCGAAGTCATACTGTTGTAGTCGTAATATGCAACGAGCAATTCGACCTACAACATTTTGTTGGCGGAAAAGCCAAGTTAGAGGGGAAAGGTCTGTAAGAATGAAAAACTTTTGACCTTCGAGAAACCCACGTAACTTTTCCATTGTGAAAATGATACTTAGACATTCTTTTTCAGTCACGCTGTAATTTAATTCTGCACCTCTTAGTTTTCGGCTAACATAAGCGATAGGATGTTCATTCCCAGCATTGTCCCTTTGGAAAAGGACTCCAGCAATGGCATGGTTTGAAGCATCACACTGGATGAAAAAGGACTTCTCAAAGTCAGGATTGGCAAGTACCGGGGTCTTGACCAGCACACGTTTCAATTCATTAAACGCTTTGTCAGCCTCGGGCGTCCATTTCAATGGCTGTCGCTTTTTACCTCCTTTCGTAAGTTCATGCAGGGGAGCAGCTATTTGAGCAAAATTTGGCACGAAGCGTCGGTACCACGATGCTAGCCCTATATATCGCTTCATTTCTGTAAAATTCTTAGGCCGGGGGAAGTCTATCATGGCTTGAGCCTTTTCAGGATCGGTGCGCAGTCCCTCAGAGTCAACAATAAAGCCTAAGTATTTAAGGCTGGATCTAAAATACTGACACTTTTCTTTGTTTATGGTTAGATTAGCTTCAAATAAGCGGTCAGCTACCCGCTCAAGTGTGCGTAAATGCTCAGCGAATGTCGACGTAGCAATTATGAGATTGTCCAGATAGGTAAAGGTATTTTTCTCTGTTGGGCCGAAGAGTCTGTCCATGAGGCGCTGTTGTGTAGCAGGACTGTTAGTAAGTCCGAACGGCATTACCACAAACTGCCACAGCCCATGACCGGGCACTGAAAACGCGGTTTTTTCTTTGGAGGCTTCGGATAGTGGTATTTGCCAAAATGCATCTTTCAGGTCAATAGAAGATAAATATTTGGCATTATTGATTTAAGATTTAAGATTTCAGATTTCTGTAATTCGCGGTAATGGGTATGCACATTTTTTTTGTAACAGCATCCAATTTGCGGCTGTCTTGGCACAAACGATCCTTGCCGTTTGACTTTTTCACCAGGACAGCCTGCGAGCACCAAGGACTTTTGGAAGGTTCAATTACCTGCAACTTTTTCATCCTGTCTAATTCCTTACCAAAGCGGGCTTGAACAGCAGGAGAAACTTCATAGCCACGTTGAACTATTGGGTCAGCATTACCCGTGTCAATGTCATGAGCGATTAAATTAGTCCTGCCAAGAGTACGACGCTCTAATCGATCAAATTTTTTCAAACAAGCACGGATCGCTTCCTTTTTTTGGAATGTTGGTGTACATATCCCTGCCCTTAGATCTTGTTCTATCGAATAATTGTAGCATGACCAGTAGGTATTAGAAATCCTTTCTAGTCTTATCTTAAAGGCGTCCCAGAAATCAACTCCCCAAATTAAATGTTGTCTTACAGTAGGAACCGCCAGTACACGAACAATTTTTAGTTCATTTTTGAATTCAACGGGGACGTTAAAGAATCCCGAAATATGGTGACACGAGCTATCTACTGTTTTAATAAAAGAAATATTGCCAGAGTGCTGTTTAAGTCCCAACTTCACAAGAGTCCCAATTCCACACTTCCCTGCAACAGAGCCGTTTGCTCCCGTATCCAAAAGGCCTCTAACGGTGTGACCATATATATTAACAGAGAGATAGGGTCTTGTATCGCTATCGTCCTTTATAACTAGTGGATCTGGGATTATTGTGGTGGACCTTGACCTTCCAGGACTGCACTTGTCCACTCTTGAGCAGCCCTGGTGTTGTTTTCCGGATCTGTGTAATACTTTATTAAATTTCGGTGTCTTTCGCGGACTCCATTAGCATCGTAATTTTCAGAGGCATCAGGAGGAATAAATGGGAAATCTTTTCCATGATTTTCAGTTTCGCTTTTAGATGGTACTATGGTATGGGCTTCTATTGCAGAATGGGAGGAATCTAAGCAGTTGACTTGCATCTGTCTCTGATTTGGTGGCCGCGGCACGTATCCTGGTTTAGTTTCAATGAATTTGCTACGCTGATGATAATAGGGATTTTGAGAATTACTAGAAGTGTGGCGATTGTGATTGTAATTAGGAGATCGTTGGGGATCTATATTAAATCGAATATGCGGAGAAGGGCCTGAATTATTTGAATTATCATTGAAAGATTTCCTCCAATTACCATAATTCATCCCTACATTCTTTGGTATTGGTTCGGAGTTAAAATTTTGTCGCACTGCACTAGCTCGAGCAGAGAGTAATGAAGAGTCAATTGAATTATAGGGACGGTAAGTAGATGAGAATGCGAAACCTTTCCGTTCGTGAGTACTACCGTTTACTTGAGCCTGGATTTCACTAACATCGACCTTCTGGCAAGCTTCTTCAAGCTGATCAACAACCGTGGGGAAATCTAGGAGAGCAATGGCCCTTATATATTTTGGCAGTAGATTGTTGCGTATCATTCTTACCCTCTCGCATTCATTAGGAATTCTAGGCAGACGAAAGAAATGATCTTCCATGAAGGAAATATATTGAGTAATCGGCTCATTGTTGTGTTGTTTACGTTCTCGTAACAATTCTAGAAGTTGATCGGTATGAAGCAAGGGTTCGAAGTGCTTCAGAAATTGCGTTACAAAATCTTGATAACCTTCGAATGTATCTCGTTTTCGGCCATACCAGCGTTATGCGGATCCATCTAAAAGATCAGGTATAGCCCTCAATAATTCAGATTCATTGACTTGACTGGATCGCGAAAAGTCTGCAACCTTTTGTATAAAGGCTGAGGCGGAATCATTGTCATCACCTGTGAACTTAAAACCCCACTTATATAGCATGGGTGTCGGTCTAGAAAGAGAAAAACTTTCCTTTGGGAAGCATGGTCTAAAATTTTCTCGGATAGGTTCAAAAATATCGCGTGATACCTTGGGTGGATCTGCGTTGGGAGGATTTAGCAGATCGTTATCGTTGTCGATTGTGTCATCCAAATTCACGGCTTTCAACTTATCTTCAATATTATTTTCAATAGGTCTCTGAGCAAAACTTGCTTTCCAAGTTTGGTATTGCACCTTTTGCAACCTTACAATAATCCTCTTTGCTTTCGCATTCAAAGATTCTTTAAGAGCTTCATTGTCCTCTGAATCCGACTCTATTCTTTTTATTCTCGTTAAAAGAAGATTAAGGCGCACTTCCAATACTTCCGAATAAATATTATCAATTGTAGAAAAATCATTCTCGAATTCTTCTAAAAGGACTCCACACTCTTCCAAGTCTTCAGAAGGTGACAAATACGATTTAACCAGAAGGGCATTAGGGTCAGCACCGGCTTCCTTTTTTATTTGTTTGGCCCACCAGGTGCGTCTTCCCTCTATTGTGTATAGCTCAGGTGACACATTTCTGCAGCGCATTTCAAATTTTATGTCGGCATCTGCACAGAATCGAGCTATCTGTTCATAAGACATGGTTCGAAGTTATTAAATTTTCCAATAAGTTATAATAACAACACAACCATGTAGCAACGAATGTATAGAGCACTATAGTATCTAGCGAGAATAAGGTATTTTCAATCTTTTCCGAATAAGTTTTCTAAATCGAGTTCTTTATCCTATCCTATTAGCCGAAATTATATTGAAAATCTGTCACGAAAATATATTTTCAAGCATAATAAAGTTTTCTTTTATTGTTCAGCGTCCTCGAAGAAAACAATTAACTACTTTGGACAAAAATTACATGCACAAGAGTAATAGACCCATCATAGTACACGAAATAATTATAGGTTAAATTAACTGAACCAACCAGCATAGCACGCAATATAAAAGTGTGAAGTTACTATTTAACTAAAATCAGAAGAAGTTTTGATTCTAATCGTTGTTCTATAATATCCAAAGATTCCATTGTTGTATTGATATCGATTGGTCCCTCTTTTACCAACAGCACGGAATTCGTTTGAGTAAATACCGATCATGAGATTCAGTCAGTCAGTCTTTAATGCCAAAAAACGGTGGCACCTGAGGGAAATAATTCAACCCTAATGTGGTCATGACTGAATTCAGAAAGTCACTAGTACTGATATTGTTGGTTTTATTATTATTGGAATGTTTGTTTTCTTCTGATAATGACTTCTGATTCAACGAAGGAAATTTTCGTTTAAAATCGGTGCTATCTACTAGTAAAATACTATTGAAATGATTTAATGTTGCTGGCATCGAATTAAATATGACGCTTTTTAATGATGTATTATCGGAATTATATAGTAAAGTGTAAACGTTCTATGTCGATGTATTTACAAGAGCATTGCCTTTTATGAATTTTGGCCATATCGAGCAACCAATGAGAGAAATAAAATTTACTTTGTGTTCTATTATCGGGATGGTTAGTCATCAAATTATATAAACTAAAAATAATACGAACATATATACTGCTTTAATAGCATGCCCTTTGTTTTGTACGATCCCTTTTCTCCATTCGATTATCTTCTTACAACTATGACAAATCGGACTGATTGGTAGCAAAATACCCAGATTCCTTTTCATACATCCCCGCAGCAAATATATAAAAGGAATTTTTATTTAATTTCTCCATAAAATAGACTTTTAAGCCACATTTAACATTTCAATTTCTTTTTTATAATTACCATTATCCACCACTTTTGATTGTTCACCAACTGTCAATAATATTTTTCGCCGTCGGACTTTGGATAATTAAAAGCTTCCCAATTCTGTTTATAGCTAACAAAAACCATAACTTGAAAACGTGCTTTGGGAGCAACTCAATGAAAGCAACCTAAAAGAAACACAAGGCGCCAAAATAATACCCGTATAAAATAATTTTAACACCTACATACCGGTGAACTATGCACTTAACAAATAGCTCAACAATTTATTTCCTGCTATATCTATATCCAATGCCAATCTTCCTGATATGTAATAAATGCAATTTGCATGCAACCTCACAAAATTATTGCCACTCGCTGCTAGTTATTGACTAATTTAGCAGGCACTCAATAACTTTTCACCTCTGATTCACAAACTAAACCAATTGACAGTTCTGCTACATATGACTTTTTTCCTTCGCACTCTATATTAACCAACTAATCCGATATTCTTCAATGCATTTTTTTGCAATCTTGATAAAAGCGATAAACGAATGTAGCTATGCCGCTGGAAGTTATTATATTCTCGTTTCTTGTATTTAATGATTTCTAGGTACTGATTTACACTTGAAATTTTTGAATCGTGAATTAATTTATTGGTTACTCGGTAATAGAAAAATATCCCGGACGAGCCCCCAATATGTAAGCTAAAAGTCTAGGGATTTTAGCTTACATTTGTAGTGTATTGCGATGTTAGGAATTTAATGAAAATATTTCTTTTAAATTTTAATATAAGGAAATTTTATTACACAGGTTGGGAATCTTTACAAAGGTTTGCCCATGTGGTCCTTAACACGGCCGTCCTGCTACCAGAATTTGAGCGAAAGTAGGGTTAGTAAATACGGTGTTAAATGTTGCTAATTTTGTTTAAATTATGGGTTAGTTTGATAAGTTTTAAATATATTTTTTTTGTTATTTTTATAAATATATTTTTAATATCTTTTTATTTGGGTTAAATATTTAACTTCAGCTGCGGGTACCTTGCCATGTGCTCCTGTCTGCTATATGTATTCTCGTCACCTTCTTCGCTGCCTTCGCTGACTTCAAGCTTCCCAGAATGGAGATTGCTGTTTTGCCTGGGCGCTTTTAAATTCTTCCTTTCTTTCTTATTTTATTTAAAATTTTTAACTTATATTTTTTTGTATGTGGGACTAGTATTCCTGTCCGTCTTCGTGGCCAAAAACTTCTCCCCGGAAATTCCAACCTCCTCCTCTATCCTTTTTTTGTTTGTTCCAATTTCGGCGTAATTTTGAGCAACCATGAAAAAATAGGGGGAATGAAATTGCTAACGCTAGGAGCTGAGGAGCAACTCACTCGTTATTACTTACGGTGTTTTATTTATTAGCTTTTTACTTTAATTATTATTTATTATTTATTTCATTTCGTATCTTCATTTAATATTTATTTATTTATTAGCTTTTTACTTTAATTATTATTTATTATTTATTTCATTTCGTATCTTCATTTAATATTTATTTATTTATTGGCATATTTATTCAATTATTATTAAGTTATCGAATTATTATTCTGATTGAAATTATAGATTTTAAATGAGATTCCCAATCTTGTACTTATAAAAAAAAGAAGGATAATTCTTATTTTATTACTAGAATTGTTGGACGGAGGCTTTTATTTATATTAAGCTGCTTTGTTTCCAACATCACTTGTCTAAAAATTCAAATATTTTTACTAATACTAATCTTAAGGCCTTCCAGCGAGATGCCTTACACAACTACTGGTCGAAGTTCGTACGGCAGGACTTACTTTGAATCTGGATAAATGTAAATTTTGCAGACAAGCCAGAAATTTCAAGCGAAGGAATAAATCTTGGTTTGTTGGAAACAGCCGCCGTCGAAAAATTACCAAAATCTGCAACAATAAAATAAGTCAGGCAATTTCTGGGATTAACTGGCAATTTCAAACGTTTTGTCAACGGCTTTTGTTTAGGCTTAGACAGGTCTAAGCGAAAGAAGGGGAGGTGCCGGGTCGACAACTGACAAGACGGAGATAATAAATGCCATAATCAATATGTATTATTCAATTTGTTTTGTATTGTAGCAAGCTACCTAGTTCAATATTAATGGTAATTCAAATTAAAGATAAACACTAATTTAAATCAAAAATTCAAACAAATGATAATCCAAATAAAAAATAACAGATTCAAATAATAACTCAGGAAAAATGATAATTCAAACTAATAAATAAAATACCTAATAACTCAAAAAAAAAAATGGTAACAAATAAATAATAATTAATTTCAAAAAAAAAAAATGAAAGGAAATCCAACAAGAAATGCTGTAGATTATGCCATATTAATCTGTGAAACAAAAAAACTATATTAATTTGTATTTTTCACAAGGTTAAGTGAATAGGCGTACTGCGGCGGAATTCAGAATGAACTTTCCGCTATGGGACAGCTGAAAATACAAATCTCTATTAAAATAGACTTGTTCAGTGACAGTGTCACTGATCCGCCTTTTGGATAAATTTTTGGTCAAAAAGCGCAGCAATTTATATAGGTTCAAATTCACCCAAATATTTCCTTGGCTAAGGCAGATTCAGAACTTCTGATCCAATTCGGAGGACTGCTAGAACTGCAATGAATTTTAGCAAGTCAAGTCAAGTCAAGTGTTCTTCACACGCGATTAACGAAATAAAACGAATTATGGCGAATTTATTACCGAACCGATATCCCGGGATATTTGAAAATGTTTACGTACAGGCTTTAATTTTGGCCTAGAATTCACTTTTGTCTTTGATTCACTTTGCACTTTAATTGTTCGAATTTATATTAACTTAAGGTTACACGATGTCGAAATTATTACAGCCTGTTGCGCGACGGCAAGCTGTGTTCTTGTCTGTTATGTGATAATTTTGGAATTTAGAGGAATAGGGAAGTTGGATGGTAGTGGGAAGTTGTGGAATGTTAGAGATTTCTCTAACTTGTTGTAAGTTGGAGAACGGCGTTTCTTCCAGCATGGTGAGAAATATCGCGAAAGTCCAGAATGGTCCAGCGTTGATAAATCCCACGATGATCGAGATGCCTGGATGTTGTCCTATCCACGATGGTGGCTTCCTGCACTAGTGAAGAAAGTAAATCTTTCGCCCAGGTAATAAATGTTTCTCGTTTCCGAGTTGATTAGGTGGAGAGGTGATAAGTAGTGGTGATTTTCAACTTGAAGTTGCGTTGAAAGCTGGCTAATGAGGGGGTTAGGGTGTTGAGAGATCTTCTCAAGTTGTTTGACCGCGAGAGAAAGGAGGTAGTCCTCGATTGGAGTGATGTTTGCACTGTTATACAAAAAGGTGTTGGAAAAGTAGTGTCCGTCAGGTTTTCTATACACTCCTGTACAGGCCCTTAGGATCTTTCTTTCGAGGGCGCTAATTTGCTTCATATAGGATGGTGAAATGGTGTGCCAGATGGGGAAGCAATAGCATATGATTGGGCGGATGAGCTGTTTATATATAAGAAGCTTTGTATCTTTCGGGAGACCGTTTCTCCTTCTGATAATAGGGTTTAGTAGGGAGTAAGCGTAGTTTGCTTTCCTCATGGTTAGCTTGGCGTGGTTGTTGAATTTCAACAGATTATTGAAAGAGACACCAAGATATTTGGCGTTCTTTGAAGGCTGGAGCTTTTCGTTATTGACTTCAATTTCTATGTTGTTGGCTCGTGTGGCGAGATTGGGTCTTCCCCTTGTGGAGGGGTTTCGGATGCAAATCATTTCAGATTTATTAAGGTTGATTTTGATGCCCCATTTTCTGTAGTACTCGTCAAGTTTGAGGACATGACGCTCCACTTTCGTAGCAGCGAAATTGGATGACATGGAGTGGGCGTACGTAAGGGAGTCATCAGCATAAAGTAGTGTGGTGGAATTTGAGTCGTTGGTAGGCTGGTCATAGGTGAAAAGATTGGAGAGAGTTGGTCCGAGGACCGAACCTTGGGGGACACCAGCACTGACTGATATTTCCTGAGATTTGACATTCTCAATTTCTATGAAGAAATTCCGGGATGACAGAAAGCTATGTATGACCCTGGTGAGATAAGGCGGGAACTCGAGGTTTATAATTTTGAATATTAGCCCGTTTGTCCAGACTGAGTCAAACGCTTTCTCTACATCAAGGAAGCAGCCTACTGTCTGCTCCCTTTTGTTGAGGGCGTTTGTAGAATCAGAGAGGAATTTGAGCAAAGCGTGAAAAGTGGAGTGCTGGGGCTTGAAGCCGAATTGGGTATCTTGCCTGATATTTAGGTCGAGGCAGGTATTTTCTATGTGTTGGCGGACTATTTTCTCGAAAAGTTTGCCCAGGTTGGACAGAAGAGAGATAGGGCGGAACTCATTAAGGTTTTTCGAGTTTCCTTTTTTGGGAATTGGAACTATGCGTGCGGTTTTCCAGACATCAGGAAAGTAAGAATTATTGAGACAATTATTGAAGATAATTGTCAGAAATTCTATGGCGACAGGTGGGAGGTTTTTGATAACTTTGTTTGAAATGTTATCAGGGCCGGCGGACTTTTTACTTCTGATAGTCCTGATTAGAGCGAAAACGTGAGCAGGATTTGAAAAGATGCTTAAATCGTCCGGATTTAAGGATGTATTTGTGGAATTAAAGATTGTGGCGGAGGATCCCACTGCCTGTGCAGTGAAGTCATCAACGGTCGAGTCAACATTGGTCCTAAAATTTGCATCGCTTAGAGAAGAGTTGTCTTTGAAAGTGGATTGGAAATATTCCGCGAAGGCGTTGCATTTTTCGTGGGGAAGGTTGTAAGCGTTCGAGCCACTTAAGATGGTTTTGGGGAGTTTTGCTTTCCTGTTGCAGATCCTACTTATGTCCTGAAAGCAGTGTGGACCGGGTTGAATGGAGGCCAGTTTATTCCTAAACTCTTGATCGAGAAACATTTTCGTTTGTTCCTCAATAATTGTTGACAAGCAATTAATTTGCGATAACACGGTTCTGTAGGCTAAATTATGGCTATTAAGGGTTCGGTGAAAATACGGTTAAGTATTTTTCGAAGTTTCTGCCTAAATTTATATAATTTTTGCAGTTGAGGAGGAAGATTTTTGTATTTGTAATGAATTTTAGCTCCAGCCCCTGCCTTATTTATACTCTGGAAATGCATAGAGTAAATGGGCTTCAACGGTGCGTAGGTATTACAGCTGAGAACGAGTGAGAGCTCTGAACATCTGACTGTACTGACGTTGGATGTCAGTGACAGTGAAATTGGTATATGTGTTGTCAGTATAAATACTTGGGTACGTTATTCTTTTTATTGTCTTATATATATAGTTATTTACATTTATATTTTTCAGTTACTGATCAGCTTGATGTATTGCTCAGTAGTGCAGAGTATGTGCATCGAGTAGTCACGTTTTACTGAGCTATTAAGTTTTTGCTATTTCCGCGCATTTTCAATCCAAGTTATCTAAAATAAGTTCTTCTATATTGTGTAACTCGGTGTTTTGCTTGAGAATTCGTTTTGTTTTCTAGAATTGGTACCTTTCAGTGTACATTGTCTCGATATTTGTGATCTTTCTTCGGCATGTCTGGAAAAACCAATGCAAAGGTAAAGTGTACCAATACAATCACGCCTGCCTAAATTTTAAAACAAACGAGGAGCAGATCAAAGTTGAAATTGACTGGAGGTAACAGCTGTAGTACCCCATTAACACCTTGCCGTTCTAACTCTGTTATTTCCGCCGACTCTTTTGAATTGCTGGAAAGAAAGTTATCGAAAAATTTAACAGAATTAATTTTGGATAAGTTTGTCGAGTTCTCGGAAAAAATTTCTGAGTTTGAGCAGCTAATAGCTGATACAATCCATGCAGTGAAAACATCTGTGAAAGCAACTATGCATTCTGCGATAGCTCAGTTAAGAGAAGAGTTGAATACAACACGGAGTGAACTTGCTGCAACCCAAGCTGAGCTGGAAGCAGTTCGCAAACGCAGCAGGTTAACTGATATTGTCGTCACTGGAGTACTATACACTCAAAATGAAAACCTGCAAGAGATAATTAGCAAAATCTCTTCAATTATAAATCATACGTTATCCCCATATTCAACTGCCTTTCGTTTCAAAGTACCAGCTCACAGTCACGGAGCTCGAAATGGGACAGTGCATGTGGGTGTTATGGAACGTGATTTCCCTGTTGCGGTTCATAGTATGGATTCTCTTGTTCAACTAGCTGAATCAGCTGCTGCAGGGCTGAACTTTGTACCTAGCTCGGATAACATTGATCATCAATCTGTTGAAGCAAATTCGGAAGTAGCTTAGAGCATGTAATATATGTAATAATGTAATATTGTAATATTAGGCGTTGGACGATTTTATTATTTCTATGTTTTTGACATTGTATTTTGTATATCATAGCTTATGCAACTCTGATTGTGCACTTGAAATTTAGTTTTTTAACCTTTGATAATAATTGTAGTAGGTAGTATGTTTCAGTCTTTTATTTATTTAAACTTCTATTTAAATTTCTGGATTTCTCGTATTTTTTTTAGTTGTTTTTGTAGTTGTTATGAACTTACTTTGGTAAGCTTGGAAATTGTTTATATTCTGTATAATGTACGTTTGCTTACTTTAATGCCTTTTGTTGACAGGTATACTATATTTATTCTATTAGCGATTTTTTCTTTGCCAGAACCACTTATTTGTAGGAGCTATGGAAGATTGCTTTTCTGTGGTGCCTGTGTTGTTGATCTTCTGTTGGTGACCTTCAGTCGTAGTCCATGGGTATAGCTGGATGAATACCAATACTAATAGTTTTTCGTCGAACCGGGTAAGAGTCTTACTAAATATTTTCTGCAAACAGTCGAATGGTCTTAACATTGTGTATTTGAATGCTTGAGGCCTAAACTAGATGAGATGCGCGATATATTTTCTGCCTCGGATGTACATATTATCTTGGTGTGTGAGACTTGGCTGAAGCCCCACATTCCGTCCAGTCTTATAGTGTTACCTGGATATAGACTCCTCAGAAATGACAGGTCAGGACGAATCGGCGGCGGGGTAGCAATCTATGTTAGAGATTGTTTTCGGTCGCGAATTATCAGTGTCTCGCATTCTGCTTTTCTAGAATTTTTGTGTGTTGAGGTTAAAGTCGGTGCTGAAAAATGTTTACTATCTGCTGTGTACTGCCCGCCATATAATTTTTCTCTTGAAAACGTAAGGGAGCTGAGAGACACCTTTACACAACTGTTATCATTGGGGGGGACTTCAATGTAAACATGATCCAGTCTAATAGCACAACTGACATCTTTTCATTTATACTGCAATCTCTTAATCTCAGTATTGTTAATGGTCTCCCTACTTACTTTAATGCGGTAAATCCATCAATGATTGACTTATTTCTTACTGCTGATAGAGGAGCTGTTGCTTTTAATAATAAAATTAGTCCTCCGGCTATTTTTGACCATGATTTTCTTTTCATGACGTACGACATTGATATATATGGCTATCCAATGTACAAAAGAGTTGCATATAGAAATTATCAAAATTTAGACCTACATTCTCTGGAAAATGAATGTACCATGCTGCCCTGGGATAGTATCATTTCATGTATTTCAATCGAAGATAAGGTGGACATTTTACAACAAATTGTACATTAGCTTCATGATGGGTATGCCCCTATTCAAACACGACGTTTTAGAGACAGCGGTTGTCCATGGTTCTCGGCTGAAATCAAAAGACTTATAGCTGAGCGTGACTACTTATATCGTAGATTAAGATCTACTGATATCTACAACCAATATAAAATTGTACGTTATAGGGTCAATTTGAGGATACGTTCAGCTAAGAGGAAACATTATGAATCGAGATAAAATAATTCTTTACCTTTGAAAAAATTATGGGATAACCTGCGTAGGGCTGGTGCCTGTGGCAAAGACAAGTTCGATTCAAACATTGATCCCAATGTAATGAATATGCACTTATCTAATATATATTCCTCCTTTGCCAGTGGTTCCCCACTTCAAGGCGCTGTTTCAGATACTAGTGCTACTAATGATCTGCCTACTTTCTGTTTTAGATGTGTTGAAGCTGAGGAAGTTATTGCTGCGGTCAGAGCTATTAAGTCAGAAGCAACCGGCCCTGATGGCATTCCTCCTAAATTTACAAAAATTCTTTTACCTTGGATACTCCACCCTATAATTAATATTATCAATACCTCCATCACTACTTCTCAGTTCCCTTCTAGCTGGAAAATCGCAACGGTGGTACCGGTGGCTAAAACCAATAAAGCTGAAGATCCTGGGGACTTCCGGCCATTCGGCCTGTTATGCTTTCTAGCAAAAGTGATGGAAAAGCTATTGACCTGGCAAATCGTTCAATATCTTGAGACCAATAATATGCTAAAGTCATGCCAATTTGGTTTCCGAAAATCGCATAGTTGTGAAACGGCTCTATTAAGAGTTACAACCGATATACGCAGCTCGTTAGATAAGGATGAGCTATGTGTCCTAGCTCTACTTGATTTTTCTAAAGCGTTCGACTCGGTAGGCTGCTCTAAATTATTATCTAAGTTGTCCACAAACTTTCAATTTCATTCAACTACAGTTTCCCTTATCGGCAGTTTTCTGCCTGGCAGGTTTCAGCGTGTAAGAATAGGGAACAGTTTTTCTGATGGCTTGCCTCTTACTCGTGGTGTGCCTCAAGGATCTATTTTGGGCCCTTTGCTTTTCAGCATGTATATTAATGACCTTCCTGAGGTTATTGAGGATTGTAAAATTCAAATATATATGCTGATGAAGTGCAGTTATATATTGGTCGTCCGATTGGTCTAATGGAGGATTGCATCGAACGTTTAAATTCTGACTTGACGAATGTCTCGAGTTGGGCGACTAATAATGGTTTACAACTGAACCCCAAAAATGCCAATGCATTCCATTTTATCGGCGACCGATTGAAGTTTCTGATTTGCCGCCTATATTTCTGAATAATCAAGTGGTAGAATTTACTGATCGTGTGCGAAATCTAGGGGTTTTTCTCAACTCCCGGAGGAAATGTTGTGATCAGATTAGTCATATTTCGGGAAAAGTTTGTGGTTGTCTTCGACGGTTGTGGTTGTCTTCTCCAATTTTACCTTTTAGCATTCGTTCAATGCTAGTTAAGTCCCTGCTTCTACCCTACCTTACAGCCAGCTGTTTAATATTCCCGCACTTGGATTCTGTATGCTCAATGAAATTAACTGTTGCATTCAATGACTGTACGAGGTTTGTGTTTGGCCTCAGAAGATTTGATCATGTTTCACCACATAGCAGCCATCTGCTTGGTTGTCCCTTGATGGAATATTTAAGGCGTAGGCTTCTTGCATCCCTTCACAAAATTATACTCTCCAAAAAGCCTCGGTACCTTTTTAACCAACTCGAATTTTTAAACTCTGGCAGACATTTCAACTTATTGATACCTAGGTTTCAACATTCCATAATGGACGACTCTTACTTTGTTCGAGCTATTCGGACCTGGAATAATTTACCAACTGATGCTCAGCGTGTGGGCTCGACTGATAGGTTCTGGAGGTTGATGGCACAGAGTTACACTGTTACCACTTAAAAATGCTTCCGTTTTGAAGGGGGTGGTCCTGGCAATGATCTAGTATATAGTTTCTGTAATTTTAGTTTGTTGTTTGTTAATATTATATTTTTTTGTATTATATAAACCTTTATTTATTTTTATTTTTATTTATTTATTTTTTTTTTTTTACTTATGTCTTATTTTATATTTCACATATACATTTTACACCTTATTCAAAGTATTTAGTTTACGTTTTTAGTAAGCTAGTTAGTCCAACGTTCTTTGTACTAAAAAGATGTGTAATCCTATTGTACGTGAAGCCTTTAATAAATCTAAATCTAAATCTCTTTAGCTTGGGAATACGATTCTAGATGTTTAGGTAAGTTTATTTTTATGACCAACTTGTTGTAATTCAATTTGTTTACCTTTTAGTAATCACATATTTTGTTTTTTTTTTTTTAGGTTTTTCTCTTTTGGTACAACAAATGGGAGCCCCAATGGGCTAGCATATAATCTAATTCTAGGATTTGACTGTTTTTTTAGTGAAACAGGAATTCTGCGTGGGACACGTTCGTATGGTTTGTTAAATTTTTCTTTAGGTTGTAAATTTTTATGATTTTTCTGCGGCTGAATATTTTTGAAAGTATAGCGCGCCCATTTATTAAGAAAAAATTAGCAATTTAAGTACGGAGGAAATATATGCTTTTCAGCAGTTAAAAGTCATTTTAGTTAATCACCCGGTTTTAAAGCCCTATGATCCAAAAGCGAAGCATGAGCTACACACTGATGCCAGTAGTAGTTGGTTTCATCTGTAATTACTCTTGTCCATCACAACCCCCCAATTTTCACAAATAAAAAATATATCCACACGATGAACAGTAATTCCAGGATTCTCATATCTAATTTACGACATTCTAGCATATTGCGGATATACAAAACTAACACCAGGCTCCCCCTTAAGACTTGTTTGCCTAAGAATGACATATACGTTTTTCTCGTAGCGGAATAAGAGAAGAAAGCAAAACAAAAGGCAAGCCATTCTGCAGACAAACATGCACCAAAACCACCCATGAAATTCTAAAGATTCATTTTAAGAAATTATTCAATAACTTCATTCTACTTCACCGCGTAAAAGTCTATTCACAACTCTCGTTCCCTTCCACAGTTCCAGTTGTGTAACAAGATTAAGGTTCTGCTTGAGGGAATAAAAAACCGACTCCACTTTACACAGGCAATTAATGCTTGAGGGGAAAATAATCAAAAACAAAATATCCCCCTTTTTCATACCCGGAATAATCCAACTTCCTGGAGAGTTTCTTTAACAAAGCCTTCGCTAGCAGAAAATTTGCTTCCTATTGCGAAAAGCAGCGTCATAAAGTCGGGATCCATCTTCCGTCTCCACCAGAAGTGTACAGAATCAGAAGGAAGGAAAGTCATTTGGGTCAAGTACTTCAATTTCTCGAGGAAGTCTTTATGGTGATGACCATCTTTACTTTTGTGTCATGAAAGAATAAATTTAGACTAGTTCGAGTGCATAGAATCAGAAGTGATTATTGACTTGTTAGATATATGTAAGTTGAAAAGCTAAAGTTTATCACAATTCAATGACAGCTTTTGCTGTGAAAAACCTACATTGTTAGTTAGCGCGAAGTGAATCGCTGCGGGGGAGACCTAAGTATTGTAGATAATAAGCTCATTTAAAAATCTGACAAGAAATAGAAGATGAGACAATAACATTTACCGATTTTATACTGCAGCAACTTTCCACATTTTTTTTTGTATTCTCTGGCATTATTTGATCATGACCTGTGAAAAAACCGCAATTAGAAACTTGAATTAAAATAAACTCAGCAGATTGTTACTAAAAAAATCAAATTATTGTGAATAAAAATCGTGGAAATTTGACTGATATGTGTATTAAGTTTTATAGTTGCCTATCTCTCCTATATGCCCACCAATTTTTCGGAGAAGATATTTTCAGTCTATTGAAAAATAGAACTTGAGCGGATCACTCGGTTTGCTCCAAACTTTTGATATGTATATGTATACGTCAATCTGTCAATGTTATAAATTTATAACCCCTGGATTATTGTAGTAGCCCACTTTGTACATAAAGTTTCATAAAAGTGTGTTCAACCCCTGGCGTTTTATAAAGCTCAAATAGGTATATGTTAATGGCCAATTTGATTCTGTTTAAAGCAAAAATATTTGAAGCTATCTTTCGGTTTCCTTGATTTTATGAAGTTATCCTATTAGGAGTTATGACGAACCGAATTCTATTATCGTCCTGATTTTTTTTTTAAATGATATTATATTTCCCGAGAGCCTCGCGCAAGATCTTCCCATAGCCTTCCTAATCTCTTTCTGGTAAATGCACTACATTACCGATATTTTCGCCCGCGCTTTATCTCTGATCTCATCTGATTTTAAGCTCAGGTTGTTATTTTGCCTAAGTTGTTAAAATTATCTTGGAGTATCAGATATATCATGGAAGATCAAATCTATTCCCATTGCACCTTTAGAATTTTCAAAGCTTTCGAGTTAGTAGATCAGGAGATACTCTTATCAAAAGTTTAATCATGGTTCGACTTTCCATGTATGTTTGTCTTGTCTTGATAAAATATAATATAATGGTTCCAAGTCGAAAAAAAAAACTTTCCGAATGTATTCCGCTGTAGTTTGATCTTCCGCAGGAATCCATCTAAGATCCTAATTTGTTCGTCCTGTACTTTGATAACTTTAGTAAAATTAACTTGTATTCGAATATTCAGAATTTTTTGGAAATTAGTAGCATGAGGTTTTCCAATAGATTCTTTCAAAAGTCCTGGGCCCCTATTCTCCATTCTCACTCACTCAACTCACTCACTCACTTACCCGATTCCACGTGTTTCTTTATTCTGGAACGCAAGTGAGTGAGATTTTTGTGGGAAAGTGAGTGAGAGTTACATTTTTTTATATAATTTTGTTAGGAAAAGTATAACAAATTTATTTCGATTCGAAAGATAAGAAAACAAGCTTAAGATAATCAGAATACCATTTTTCTGTATAAATAGTAGTTTAGGGCGGAGGAGCTATTCAAATCAAACACAAATGGCCGTTTCGAGTACCGTATACCCAGTAGTAATATCTCACTCACTTTCCCACAAAAATCTCACTCACTTGCGTTCCAGAATAAAGAAACACGTGGAATCGGGTAAGTGAGTGAGTGAGTTGAGTGAGTGAGAATGCAGAATAGGGGCCCAGGGCTCCTATTCTGCAGTCTCACTCACTTATGACTGTATGCGAGAAGTCACTCACTCCGATCTCACTCACCCACCATTTAGTTATTCTAGAAAACAAATGGGACGAGATGTATACTGTCAAATAAATTAATCCACCACATTCGTGGTGAATATTTTTGATGTGACTTTATATTTGCTATAGAGCCTAAACTACTATCCATACAGGAAAATAGTCTTCTAGTAATTTACAGCTTGGTGCCTTACCTTCACAAAGCTACACTAGTTATATACTTTACTTAACAAAATAATAAAATAGTTTTGATTACAAAGTAACCTTACCATTTTACGTTCACTACCTCTCAGCTGAGTAATAATTGCATGTGTGTATATACAGCCAAAGTCTGAATCTGTAGGCAGCTACATTAGATATCATCAGCCCACGACATGCTATGACGGCACAGCGTCATATACAATGATTACTTAGCTGAGAGTTTTTGTTTGAGGAATCGTAGGCATTTGGTTCAGATACATTTTTTTATATAATTTTGTTAGGAAAGCTATAACACATTTATTTCGATTCGAAATATAAGAAAACAAGCTTAAGACTATCAGAATACCATTTCTCTGTATAAATAGTAGTTTAGGGAGGAGGAGCTATTCAAATCATACACAAATGGCCGTTTCGAGTACCGTATACCCAGTAGTAATATCTCACTCACTTTCCCACAAAAATCTCACTCACTTGCGTTCCAGAATAAAGAAACACGTGGAATCGGGTAAGTGAGTGAGTGAGTTGAGTGAGTGAGAATGCAGAATAGGGGCCCTGATATCGCCTCCTTAAATTTCAAATTTTGCCACATCATTCCTCACGTCCTTTCCTTGTTTAGAAGCTTGTTTACTTATTTGAAAATTTAATTAAAAGTTTTAAGGAAAAACTGTCGAAAAAAGACCAAGTTTGACACTCAAAGATCAAATTTGACCACTTGTTACAATAAAGACACTTAACCCCTTTTTAACGACAGCTTATATATCACGATGTGTGGTCAAATTGCTCATATATACATATAACATACGCATATCAAAACGATCCCCCATCGACCTCGAATTATATATAAGGTCGAATTATTTTTTAAAGTTTCATACTTATTTTTTGCATCATTGATGTTCCATAATTTGTACACCAAGGACATAATATTTTCATTTCAAATGTTACCCGCTAACAGATCTTTAAAAAAAAAAAATTACCCCAATATCTGATTCCGTTCAAAATACTTTTATGTTAAGCCAAAAGTGAAAAAGTTTCCTAAAATATTGATCCCTTTGTGTAGACATCTGTCAAAAGCAGTTCGAAAATTCTTAGCGTTTACGTTATTTATGTCATTTATAGCCTATCGCAACTATTTTTATACCTTCATGAATTTAACCATAGTACAAGAACTTTCAAAATAATAAACTCTTTCAAATTAGCTTAGGAATCCACAGACACTAGAAATTGCCGCACGGACTTGTGAGATGAATGTAAAATGGTTACATCAGCGAGGAGTAGTTTCACATATAATGTGTATGTAGTTTTCATACAGTTTACTAATATTATGCAAAGTTGATAAAATATCCCGGTATATTTACTGGACCAGTCCAATCGAATCCTTTTTTTCCATCATTTTCACATTATATCGGTGATGATATGTATTTTTTTTTTAAAAGCCAATGACTTCTTTTCACTTTATATAAGATAAATCACTTCCAAACTATTCTCATAATTTTTTAGTCCAACAAAGAAAATAGTATTCGTTTCAGAATGGTGCCCAAAGATTTTGTGACAGGAAATTCATTAAATTCTTTCTAAATAAAATATCCAAATATTCTGATTTTATCAAAATCGCTGTAGATTCTCCCTAGAGCTAATATTGAACTCTAGTCAAATTATTGATGAGATTTTGAGCAATAATCCCCATCACATCTTCCCCTTTTCCTGTCCTTTCACCAAAATTCCTACGCCTAAATAAATCCACTCTTTCCAGCTGCTTCCGATATTGAAAATTGTGTAGTAAACAAATGTAAAATTACTAAAACTAAACATTGACCATTATATTCTCAACGAACGTGGAATAATCGTGTCAATGTTTTTACGGAATAATTTATCAGTAATAAAAACACAACGTGAATTTCGTCGACGATTTCCCCGCTGTCCGGCACAGGTTGGTCGCACAATACCACGCTATGCCACACGTCTCGAAGCAACGGGCGCAACATTGAATAGACCTAAGTCTGGCAGACCAAGAATAGACCGTTCGGCCGAAAGTATCGATGCTGTGTGCGAAGATGTGGAAGAGTGTCGCACGCAATTGGGGATTTCCAGGCGGACTTTGCAGCGTTTTTTGATCAAAGACTTGAATATGTTTCCGTATAAAACTTAGATGACTTATCAGCTGCTGCCCTGACCACCGAGCTCGTCAAGAGTACAGCCAGCGCAACGTAAACCTCAACCTTGAAGTGGGTGTTTTTTTTTCAAAATTGGTTATGTCTGGGGAAATCCGCGCATTATTCAAGAACCATGTTACGTGAGTTCTTGATACCCAGTTTACATGAATTGGAGCTGGAGCACATCTTGTTCCAACAACACGGCGCCACAGCACACACAGCGCGAGTTACGTTAGTAAACCTGAGTAACTCAGAAAATAAAAATGAAAATGCTGATCCAAACAATTATAATTTAGAATGCATAAAGCAAAGTACCGAATTCATAAATAAAATAAATATACGAACATGATTCGTCTAGACAGAGTTCCGTTCTCAGAAATGAAAAAGTAATACGATATGCAACTTACTTAAAAAGACACAAAGCAGCAGAAATGAACGTAACTTACCTGAAAAGATACAAAGTAGCAGAAAATAACTGTGAGAACAGTCGAATCAGCATTCTTATTTTAAGGTATGTAATTCTTAAAAAGCTAGAAGAAAATATAAAAGTTAAGAAAACGGCAGTTTTAAGACAGGAATCGAGAAGTATAGATCCCTCTAAAGAGTGGATGTCGGACAAGTATTTTTCTATTGTATTTTAATTACAGTTAAAGTTCTAAGTGAATTGTGAAATTACTTCTTTAATGAATTTGTATTCGAACTAAAGTTCTAAGTGTAATCCAAAAATTCAGTTTTTAATAAAATTTGTGTTCGAACCGAAGTTCTAGTGTGCAATTTCATTTTACTTTGTTTACCTTGTTTTTTTTCCTAAGAAAGAATAGTAAACAAATAACTGGCGCAGCCGGTAGGATTCTTTTCAAAAGAAAAAGAATCCAGTGATCGAACCTCACATCAGAAAACATAGTAGTGACTTTAAAATTAGTTCCTGCGAAGAAACGAGATTTGTGGTTTATGAGAGAAGGTAGAGAAGCAGTTTTTGATTTAAGGAGAAACATTCGTCAAGACGTAATGGCAGAACAGGAAATACAGGATTTACAACAAGCTGTTCAGGAACTAAGGGAGCAGCACCAAAGGGAAATTGCCGCCCTCAGGCAACAACTCGCTCAACCTATTGCTCAACCTCCAGGACAATTTTTTCAGCTATCAGTAGACCAAATTTTAAATAAGTTCCTGAATATAAAAACTTTTTATGGAAAAGGAGACTACTCGTTACAGGAATTCATCATTGCCGTGGAGAATGTTGGAGCTCTGTGTGGGAACAACATTACCCTTTTACAACATGGCCTTCAGATGATATTTAAGGAGAAATCCAAGGAGAGGCCAAGCAATGCATTCAGCGACTGGGAGAAATTTAACCTGGGAGGAAGCGAAATCAGAACTCAAAGCACAATTCAGGCCGAGGAGGGGTTACAAAAAACTACTTGATGATAGCCGCAACATAAAGGTAGGAAGTTTAAGAGAATTGCTTTTAAAAACTAGAGTAATAAATTCTCAATTAAATGAAATATATGAGTTTGACGATAGTAAACCGACAAATTATACTCCGGCAAATAACGATAAGAACTTAATTGATATTGTAAAAGATATGTTAACAGGTAGTTATCGTGCTAATATACGGAACGGAATGTCATTAAACGAAGCTTTCAACCTTTTTGACGGTTTAGGCTTATTGGACGAAAGTAATGTGATCCATTATATGTATAGAAAGAATATTAGAGATTCGCAACATAACAGTGTGCAACATAAAAACTTTAAAAACGATCGACAAATAATTAATCCCCGGAATAGTGTCAATGATAGAAACTTTACGCCACAGTACAATAATTCACTTAACTTTTCGGAACAATATAGACAGAATAATTATTTCAGACAAGATAGAAATCTATATAATAACAACAGATCGGGACAATACAGACAGCAGGCGCGTATCCAGACCTGCAGCTTGGGGGGGGGGGGGGGGTCACAACTAAAATGTTCGAGGTGGGAGGAAAAAGTCGGAAGTAGTCGCTTTAAAAATTTTTTTTTTATCATATTTAAGTTAGATATCACAAAATTGAATGATTGGTTTGATTTTGAAAACCTGTCCATAATATTATCCACATCAATGTCGATCTCAGAGTGGACAGACATTACGGACTCATATCCAGATACTCTTTCTCGTGCAAAGATTGTAGACATTGATGTGATGCAACCGATTCTGTCAAGGCTGAAGTAAATGACAGAGAGTGAGAGCTTGCACCTTCATTCACATTCAGAGGAATAGGAGAAGAAGTGCATGATATGTCATGACTATATCTTTTGACGGGAACTTAACTGATCTTGCTTTCTTCTGAAAATAGTTATCAATGGTCTTATCAGTCTTTTGCTTTCCACTTTCGCAACTATTTCTACCTCCATCGCTAACTATAAATTAAAAGTAAACGTGAAGTTAAGTTAAACAACACTACTTGAATTCATACGAAAGTATAAGCAAAGCAACGGCAATTACCGCAGGCAGAGGAAAGCGAATGGTTTTTATTTTTATAGTCTTGCCGTAAAAATTGTGAAGAAAAATTGTAGAATTAATTTTAGTGGCATCAATCCAACTGATCGTTTTCAGCAACCAATAGTGTATAAAAATTCGAAAGAAAAATGTTCAATAAAATTTTTAAGAACAAAATGTATGGTTGCCAATGCTCATAAATATCTTTACCGACCCAGATCAGCCAAGACACCTCTTTGGAACCATTGTCCGCCGCCATGAAAAATGCAAAGAAAAATGTTCAGATCTTTCTAAGAAAACTGAATGCTTGTTCCCCTGTCGAAAGAGAGGACCACCAGAATCAATACACCAATTCGTTTGGACTTTTGTCGGTGAATAGTTAATCATTCAAATTCTTAAGAACAATTTGCAACTATATTTCTAAAGGTACGTGCACAACATGGCGAAGTGTGGCGAGGCTATATCAAGAGTTAAAGAAATAAAATGATTGCACGATGTACTATGAGAGAATTCATAAAAATGCTGTGGTAGCGTGCGATGTGCCGAGACACCTCGAGGTAAATCGCTCGAGAATTTTTTCGCGAGGTGCAGCGCACTAATTTTGATAGATGGCATATTTTTATAGGTTTTTTTCCTTGATATAATCGAAATGGTCTTTATTCATTCTCATATATTGGAAGAATCTATCAGGATCAGTAAGCTGCACTACTTGACAAACACAAAATTTCTACTTCTGAATCTGATGACATAATTTATACTCTCACTTCACGATTTACCAAGAAGCTGAACGCCTTGTTGTAAACAATACACCTCGAGATATATCTTCACCTCGCCTCGCCAAACTGCCTAGCCACGCATCGCCTCGCCTCGCCTTGTTGTGCACGAACCCCAAGAAAAATTTAATGCTTCCCTACGAACGTAAATATTTTGAACAACTCAGGCTTGAATCAGTGTCGCTATGAAAAATCAACGGGTGGCAAGACGTTGATTCCATAACTCGGGTTCTACTGGAAGAACCGTAAAACAAAAATTTGTTAATTCAAATGCAAATGACGAAAAAATGCTGCTGTCGAACTTCTAAAAGCATATCGTCTTATGCGAATGCCCAAATTACGACGGGCGACGGTCAGCTGTCGACGAAGTTGCCGTCGGGATTGATCAATTTCTAATTTTTCCGTCGTCGCTGCAGTACTACCAACAAAATCAAACGAATGAACTTGTTGTGGCATTTATTTTTGTCAAGGTTGTAGGATATCGCGGCAATTTTAATATAATGAATTTTGATGAAAAATTGATTGAGGAATTGTGAAGTCATGAAATAATTTATGATATACAAGACAACCAGTATATACGAGTTGACAAAAAAGACATGGTAATGGATGGATATTTCGAGGCACTTAAATACAAATGGTAAAATTGTGATTTTTTTTGGCATTTAGTTTGATTTAATTTAGTTAATTTCTGTATTTTAAATTTTTTCCTTTCCGCACTTTGGTCCATTGCAATTCTTTCAAAATAATTTAAAATATTTTCGATAAAATTTGTTTCAAAACGCTCAAAAACTAATAATAAATGAATTTTCAGTATCTTCTTCTTTCACAATCGCCGCGCTCACTGCCTGTCATTGCGATTGTACTCCCAATTTTTCGTCTACCTTTTTTGATAGCGAATTTCCCGCTGCTGTCTAGCATCGGAAAATCAGATTGGTAAAAAAAAATTTTGATCTCTAACCAATTTTTGTAGAAACAATAACACTTTATAAACATTTTAATTGGCGCAACAAAAATATAAAAGCATCTTCATAGCTGGGCTGCTAAGCATTACGTGCCATTTTCTAAAAAATCAAATACTAAAATAAATATGCATTCCAAAAGTACTTTACTATCCTGTGCTAGTTACGATAGATGACTTTTCGACACTAGATATATTAAAAACGCAAGAAAATTTTAAAAAATTTGTACACCTTTAAAAGACGAAGAGCTACGAAGAGAATGACTATTATACCCAATCCACTATTACTACTTATAAAGAAGACAAACAAAGCGTATCATACTAAAATCTTCCTGTTAAACTTTAACAGCTCGCTCTACAGTCCAGCGCCACATTGAATTCACCGCGAAGGTTAGGTAGCGCTTTGAGGGGGGGGGGGGGGGGGTCATGACCCCCTGTGATCCCCCCCCCCCCTGTATACGCGCCTGACAGACAGAATAGCTATTTTAGACAAGACGGCAATGCTGACAACAATATTAGATCAGGGGAACTATAGACAAAACCACGACCAACAAAGGCTAACAAATAATATGCATAATTCTAATAACCCCATCCCGATGGAAATCCATAACATCTGATGTAAGTGATGTAAATTTTCAAAACCAGCCTCGGGAGGAAAAATTATCAATAGTTACTCTAACCATTGACAAAATACAATTAAAATGTCTTATTGACACCGGTTCAGAAACAAGTATTCTGAAACCTGGAATATTTGCACACTACCACCGAACAAAAATTAGAAAAACCTCTTTTCTTTTCAACCATTAACGGTATATCTGAAGCATCTCATAGATTAATTACTCCTATCCCATATGAATTCAATGTATCAAGTACCTTATTGTGGAAATTAATGAATTTACCGAGCCGCAGGGTACGACGCAATTAGAGGCCAATATTTTTTGTCTTCATTAATAGCAAAAATAGACTTGGGACAAAAACATAATCGATTTTAAAACGAAATGATCACTATTTCATCATAAATCAAGTTTGTAATTTTGAGGAAAGTAATATTCAAAAATTAAACCTCGACCATTTAAACTCTGAAGAGAAACAAAATGTTATGAGAACTCTTAAACAATATGAAAGCCTATTCTACAAAGAAGGAGATAAACCCACGAAATCCAATATGAGATCAATACGATTACAAATAATCCTATATACGCTAAAATTTGTCGTTATATCCTGTATCCACGAAGAGGAATTAGAGAAACAGATTAGGGAAATGTATAGAACAGAATATTAAACAACCTAGTAATTCCCCATATAACAGCCCCCCTTTGGATTGTCGCGAAGGAGTTAGACAATTCTGGGGAACGCAAATGGCGAATAGTAATTGATTATCGTAAACTCAACGAAGTTACGGTCAGTGAAAAGTTTCCGATACCAAACATCGAGAGTACCCTCGGCAAACTGGGAAGGGCTCAATACTTTACAACAACAGATCTGGCGAAGGGGCTTTCACCAGATACTAGTTAAACCCGAGGATAGAAAAAACAACAGCTTTTTTCTACCCCATACGGTCACTATGAGTATCTTAGATTGCCATTCGGGCTTAAAGAACTCCCCTGCGACTTTCCAAAGAATGATTAATCAAGTGCTGAGAGGACTCATAAACAGAGTTTGCGTTGTGTACCTGGACGATATATTAATATTCAGTACGTCCCTAGAAGAACACATCACAAATATTAAAAAAGCAGGATTAAAATTGCAAGTAGATTAAATGTAATTTCCTCAAGCGAGAAACAGAATTTTTTAGGATACATCCTAACGCCAAAGGGAATTAAGCTGAATCCAAACAAGATTAAATGTATTCAAAAACTCAAACTTCCCACTACTGCAAAAACAGATCAAGAAATTCTTAGGAAAACAGGGTACTATAGGAAGTTTATAAAAGACTATGCAAAAGTGGCCTATCCGATGACCAGATATTTAAAGAAAGGAGTTACAGTTAATCAGAGCGACCCGAATTATATAAGCGCCCTTCGAGAAACTTAAAGAAATAATTACAAACCATCCAATCCTAAACCCGGATTTTAAAAAAAGGTTTAAACTAATAACAGATGCCAGTAATTTCGCTCTCGGAGCAGTTTTGACACAAGACGGACATCCAGTCTGCTTCGCATCTAGAACCCTAAATAACCATGAAAGAAATTACGCAACAATAGAGAAAGAGTTGTTAGCGATTGTATGGGGATGCAAATATTTTAGGCCCTATCTATTCGGTAAAGAGTTCGACTTACAAACGGACCACCAGCCAATCAAGTGGCTCGCGGCAAAGTACTCAGGAAAAGATATCAACCCGAGACTGACGAAATGGCTCATTTCCTTAAGCGAATACAACATTAAAATTGATTTCATAAAGGGTAAAGATAATGTAATCGCGGACTTTTTGAGTAGAAGCAACTCCGAAACAAAAGACATAAATGTAATAAACAACGAAGACTTGAGACTCGACTTGAACAAATTATTCGAATCAAGCAAAGAACTAAGAGATAATAGGAGAACTAACACTTTCGAAACTGAAAATTTGAGTTTCAATTTAAAAGAGGAATGTTGCGACTGGAATAATAATAATGAATTCAAACAAAAAAGAAAATCTATTACAAGTGAATTATGTGAAAAGGAAAATATCTTAGAAAAAGAAGTTAACCCGAACAAGAACGAGATAAATGTGTTAAACGAGTCTTTAGAAAATCAAACTACTTACTACCAAGAAGAAAACAGTGAGGATCATATACCAATTTTAGAAACTATAGTTAATCGATTTAGAACGCAAATCATACTCGAGGAAATGAAGGAGCAAGAATTTGAACCTATTTTTAAAAATAGAAGAATTTTCGTCGATTTACGAGATATCGAAAATAAAACTGTTGACGATATTTTACGAAGGTACATAGGAAAAGGGAAGGTAGGCATTTATACAAAACTTAACGACCACGAATATCATAAGTTGCAGCAAATAATTATCAATCTTTTCCCACAAGGCAGTGGTATAAAATTCGTTAAATGCGGTCTTCTTGCAGTAGACATCGAAGACGAAGAACGCCTTAATAGGAAAATATCACTTTTTTCACAAAAACGAGCTGGGGCACTCAGGAATACTACACATACGAAGGAATAAAGAAAAGAATTTATAACCCAATCTTAAAAACCGCAGTTCACAGAATAATTAACAATTGCGACATTTGTGCTGCAGGCAAATATGACAGGAACCCAATCAAAAAGAAATTTCATTCAACGGAAACCCCTTCGACGACTAATGAAATCATTCATATTGACACTTATACAAATAGCAAACATAGTTTCATAAACTTCATTGATAAATTTTCAAAGCATGTTGTTAGCTTTTATTTGGAAGATCGTAATAGTCAAACGCTAATAGAAAAACTTAGGCAATATTTAGCAATAAAAGGTAAAATAAAGAAGTTTGTTTTCGATAATGAATTTAATACCAGGAACATTAAAGACTTTTGCGAACAAGAAGGCATTGAGTATCAAGTCACTAAACCAAATAGCCATACTGGGAACTCTGACATAGAACGTTTTAACAACACCATCACGGAACGAATTGGGACCCTGAACATAGTGGAGAAATTACCGATTAAAATACAAATGCTAGAAGCTGTTAAATTCTATAATAAAACTTTCCATTCAACCATCAAAGCTTCTTCAATCGACGTACAAGAACATAAAGTAGAACATAGCACAATTCGCGAAAAGTTAGAAATTACAAAGACTCATGCCATAAATAAAAGAAACAAAAGTAGTGAAGATTACACGGAAGAAAGAGAGGAGGGTTTCATAAGAAACTATAAATCAGTTAGACATAAAGAAGAACCTAAATTTAGAAAACACAAACTAGATAGAGTTCACGAAAACAATATTTAAAGACCATTTAAATTTTCAGCCACTACTAATAATAGGAATCGTAATACTAATAATAATAATAATACCATTCAGTCACCAAACACTAATAATTAACCAAATTAAATCTGAATCAGGCTACACAAAAATTCAAACAGGCGAAGTAGAGATTGTTAGTAAATTCGACATTATTTTGCATACTATAAATCCAAAAGAAATATCGGAAATTGTTGATAGACTAGAAGAAACCATAAATAAACACAGTAAATTTCAGTACCAATTAAAACATCGAAGTACATCAAGTCGAAAGCATCAACCAAGTTAAGACACTCATCCCTAGCAGACACAAACGAGGACTTGTTAATTTTGGCGGAACCATTTTGAAATGGCTTTTCGGGACCATGGACGACACCGACAGACACGATATTATTGAACATTTAAACACGAACGACAGAAATAACCACGAAACAATCGAGACAGTCAACCAACAAATTTGAATCAACAATAACTTCAATAAAACATTTTCGCTTATTGCAAACGCCGTTAAAGCAGATCGACTTAAAATAGCAAGTAAATTAAACGAAATCGAAAAACAAATCTATGCAGAAGGTTTATTCCTTGAACAAATGATCAAGACCGATTTTATTAAAAGACAAGTCGACAATGTACAGGACAATTTTGCATCAGCTAGATTAGGAATCTTACATCCGAGCATTCTGACAGACGAAGAGATTAGGACATACGACTCGAGAAAACTGACACATATTAGATTTGGAGTGGCTAATTATTTTACTGACTCAATCATTTTCGCAATAAAAATCCCTAAAGAATTTCAGAAATTTAGTAAAAAGCTGGTAATTCCTATCACTATTTTAAATAATAAACAAATTGACCAAGAAGCCGAATTCATAATCGAGAGAAATTTAAAAGCTTATACATTTGAAAGTGGAAAAATTTTGAAAGAAATAATGATTAGTAAAAATTGTAGTTTTAAAAATAGTTGTAAATTTATAACAAATTATGAGGAGGAGTACATCGAAATTGATGATGACATTCTGATTTTAAATAATATGAAAAATAGATATCTAAATAGTTCCTGTGACGAAAGAAAAATGGTTTTAAATGGAAATTATTTTATAAATTTTCAAAACTGTACAGTACAAGTTGGTAATAACACATACAGTAATAAAGTAGATAAAGTAATAAGCAAATTCATTGTACCAATAGGTGATAGTTTCAATTTGAGCAAAACAGATTTAACCTTTGAAGATATTGTGCTGAAACAGGAAAAGAACATTAAAGAAATAAAAGAATTGAAATACCATAAACATCTAAATACACGCCTAGGAATAGGATCATTTTCAATATGTTTTGTAATGGGTATCATAATTGTAATATTTTGTATTTTGAAACAAAGATATTTAAAGATAAAATTAGTTAACATGATTCAGGAGAATCCTAAATCTAACGGGGGAGGAGTTACGTTAGAAAACCTAAGTAACTCAGAAAATAAAAATGAAAATGCTGATCCAAACAATTATAATTTAGAATGCAAAAAGCAAAGCACCGAATTCATGAATAAAATAAATATACGAACATGATTCGTCTAGACAGAGTTTCGTTCTCACAAATGAAAAAGTAATACGATATGCAACTTACTTAAAAAGACACAAAGCAGCAGAAATTAACGTAACTTACCTGAAAAGACAAAAAGTAGCAGAAATTAACTGTGAGAATAGTCGAATCAGCATTCTTATTTTAAAGTATGTAATTCTTAAAAAGCTAGAAGAAAATATAAAAGTTAAGAAAAAGGCAGTCTTAAGACAGGAATCGAGAAGTATAGATCCCTCTAAAGAGTGGATGTCGGACAAGTATTTTTCTATTGTATTTTAATTAGAGTTAAAGTTCTAAGTGAATTGTGAAATTACTTCTTTAATGAATTTGTATTAGAACTAAAGTTCTAAGTGTAATCCAAAAATTCAGTTTTTAATAAAATTTGTGTTCGAACCGAAGTTCTAGTGTGCAATTTCATTTTACTTTGTTTACCTTGTTTTTTTTCCTAAGAAAGAATAGTAAACAAAAAACTCGCGCGACACTATGGACTTAGTGTGGGACGCTTTTCCAGACTGTGTTATCTCTCGTTTTGGCGATTTTTCTTGGTCTGCCAGATCACCCGATCTGACATGTCCAGACTTCTTTCTTTGGGGTTATTTGGAATCACTGGTGTATGTGCACAAGACACATACTTTCGCAGTACTAAAAGAAAACATTCATCAAGAAATAATGAACATATCTCAGGAAGTGTTACGGCAAGTTATGGAAAGTGTCATAAATAGGGCTGAAATGTACATCAAACATAAGAGATATCATCTTCAAATCCTAATGTGACGAAATTTCATGGCACAAATATACATATATAAAAAACTAATTCTGGCTTTCTAATGTAGAAAGAAGTTGTAGCTGAACCAAATAGGGTAATTACTTTTATGCCACCCGTTATATATGTGGTTTAAAATGGATCCAGGGCAGAAGATCGAATGCCACTCCAAAGTGAACTAAACTAACAAGTGCAAGATTATTGGTGCATCTACATATATTTCGGAAGGAAAAATAATTCCGAAGCGTTGTGACGATAGGATGGTGCACCAATTCATCCCACATCGCCTGGTTAGCTTATTCACGGGGTAGTTTTCAATATGGTACTAAAGGGTTTAATTGAGATCGATTGCAAACTTAAGTGTACTTAATTTCCAAAATTATTTTGCTTTTTACGAAAGAAAGGGTGGTGAAGTAACAAATACTTAATAATGATTGAAACCAGAATAATTAATAGGGGATAGCATTTTATGCGGTGAGATTGGTTTTTTATTTGATGTATTCCGTTAAAAAGTTGCCAATAATCTGATGGTTTTGGTCTGTATTGGAGGGATTAATTTATTACTATTATTTGGTTATAATTAATTTTGTTCTTCTGTTGAAATTGCGGTTTTCAGGTATTTTTATGTAGAGAGCTCCTTTCTATCAAGTATTTTATGCTGACATATGTTGGAGTTGTTTATCCACACATTAATTGTATTTAACACATGGTGACACCTTCTTGTATGGAGCTTGAAAGTGGAATTTATCTGGGATTCAAACTCTTTATATTATGTTCGTGATGTTTCTCTAGAGGAATCGCAAATATTTTCCTTGTGCTGATTCCAAAAATTCATTTTTGGTCGTGTCGCCTAAGATAAACTTTGGGTTTTCTATGAAAAAATATTGTTCCTAGATATATACTTTAGGTAATCAATTGATGGTTGAATGTTGGGTACTTGGAGCGGTAAAAATGTGTATCCCACAGAGTAGGAACAGGTAGGAAATAGGTGAACCCAATCCTGTGGATGGGGAAAAACCGTAATTTTTTTTTTTCGGTATTAATGAGAAAACTTTGAAGCATTACCTAAAAATTAAATATTAAGGATTTTATGTAAATTTTGGTATAAAGAAAGGAATATACCTTAAATTTTGTATTCCTATGGTGAATTCTATGAGAGAGCAGGAAAGAAGAGTTGAACCAATGTATGAAATAAATTAAATAAGTACTTAACTGTGGGATATTGTACAGTTTCGTTCCAAAAATACCGGAGTCGTAGGCGTGTCGGGGCATGTGCTGGGACCATTGAATATTATATAAGGTCTCCAACTGTGTCAGTTGGTTCGGTGTGTCTTTCTAGCATACATTGTTCAAGCGTATAAGCATTACGCACGTGCTAAACATATATATAGTTGCAGGTCGTCGCTCGTATGGTCATCCAGTTGGAGACAGGCGGTTGGTTTTCTGGTTGGTTTTCTGGCTACTCCCCTTTCATCTCCTGCATGACCCTGGAAGAATCTGGCGTTTGATGTTAACTTTTAGTTTTTTTTTTCAGAAGTAATGAGACTAATTTTTCTTTGTGTGGATGAACCGTCTTTATTTTACCTGGTATAACCAGGGGGTTCGCTTATGTTCCACCTGCGATCGCTATATAGAGGTGTATGAATATGAATTTATATTCATGTCGCTTATAATATGATTTTTGATGTTTTGTAACGTCCCGATAATTCTAACAGTTTTATTAGTGGAACACTCTTGGCTGTTCTAAGGAGTGCCTGGATTTTGTTAATGTTTTTGTTGTTATAGAACTTTAATGAGGATGCCGTGCAGGCTAACTATTGGCTATTCCGTATATATGGTACTTTCATTCCAGTCATGGAAATCTTCAGAAGTGTTTCTGCAGTTTGAGGACATTTTTGTTCCTATTCTGTTGCTAAAAGAACGAATTTTTTTCCACTGTTCTGAAAACCTGATTGACCAGCTAAACTATTCTGGGGTTTTATTAGGATGCCCTTCGTTGATTGTACTTATTTTGAAATAAAAGTATACTAATATTTATAGTAATATGTTATGGCTGTAGCAGCTTATTCACTAATTTGTTTGTTAAATGAGTGCAGAAATCTTTGATTTTGTGTGGGAGCGTTATATATATGTAATTTTTGGAATTTTTTATTTGTTCAAAAAATGGCTAAATATGAATAATATAAAAAAAAAATCAAGTTTATTAGATGAAATAAAATTTTGGTAGTTGTATATATTGCTTGTGACTTATTATCTATTCATTTTTGGTCATCTCTAATTGGTACCAAATTTGTATGTATCTGGGCTGACCTTCTCCCAAATTAAATTGGTTTGGCTTGGTTATTCTGTCAGTTCATTAAAAAAATATTTGTGCATGTCCCGCGAAGTGTCAGTTTTAATATTTTTTTAAATATTTTGTGTAATATTTTGTTATGTTTTTATATTCTGTTATTTTGTTTTTATTTTTAAGGCAAATAAGCCTTATTATTTTAATTTTCGTATTTGTTTCAACATTTTTAATTTATGTTTTGTGTGGTGTGCTTGAAAAAATTCTTTGATTAATTTTTGTGTGAAAACCGACACAAATAGGAATACGGTGGTCCGTAATGAATTTGTTAATAGCATTTGGACTTACCAATAACTTGGTTAGTTTTAGTAGCTGGTTCTGCACTCTATCTGGCCTTCCTTGTTTACTCGCATTACTTTGTACCATCTATCTAAAACTTCCTTAAATATCTGATGCTGGACGTTTTTGGTCTAATGAACACTGCGGTATGTGTTTGATTATTTTCGTTTTAAATAATTTTGGATAATTGAACGGTGGATTGTTATAAGGGTTTTTGATAGAGGACTAACGGACTAATCTGTGAATTAATAATTGGAATCATTTTAAATAATGTTGGAAGTTACTGATGCTACGGAATGAAAATATCTATGTACTGTAAAGGCACGATATTTTGAAGTTTTTTTCTACAGCTTTTTGTTGAAACTATATTGAGTTGAACTGGAATGTTTTAAACAGGGCCCTGCTGTAGACAATAATTGGAAGAAATCTTTGATTTGGATTTGGAAATTTTTGTTATTCTGGAATTAACTGATTTATGTTCGATCTTGCGAGTGGTAATAGCTATGAGGTTATTCGCGTATTTTATGTATAGATTGATTGAATTGAATTAATCTGAGACTAGTAGGGTTAATAATTAAAATGATTTTTGATTTGGAATTGGAGCTTGTTCATTTTTAGACTGAATTTGTAACATGTTGGATATCACTTGTTGTGCGTTTTTATTCCTCATTGGATAAAGGCTGGCTAAATTAATTTAAATTGAATTAAGGTTGATTATTCCCTGGGTTAATAATTAGAAATAATATAAGATTTGGAGTGTATATTTGGCTAAATACGTTTTGTCTTGGATATCATTCTTTCATCCGGGTTTGATTGGAATTTTAACTGTATTGCGTTAAACTGAACTAAGTTGGATTATGCCTTGGGCTTATAATTTGTATAATATTCGATTTGGGATTGATTTTTGTGACTACTTCGGGCTATATAGTACAGTATTTGCTGTTTTTATTGGTTCTATTTTGTGGGTTTTGCATTAATTTCACTTATCATAATTTCGATAAATACTATATTCTATTTATATGGGTGCGTTTACGGACACGATAGCAACTTTTATCATAGCGCAGTAATCATATGTCAAAGGAGTTGCTATGACAGTTAATTGCTACGCTACACACTTTGCCACGGTGAACAAAAAAAGCGTAGCGTAGTGGAGTAAAAATTTTCAGTTTTTAGAATTCGAGTTTTTGAACATAAAATAAAAAAATAAGTTCGCAAATGTAAGAAAAAAAGTTTAAAACGAATAAATACAACACAATGATCCTGGAAGATTTAATATTACTATTTTCTAATACTATTTTCTTAATCTGTCAAACTTTCATTTAGCAAATATATTGCTTTATACTTGAATGTTTTAAATACAGTGTAAATTCCTTGCGGATTACATAAACATAGATATTAAATTGTGTGAAATTTATTAAAGAAAAAAATTAACACTGAATCAACAGTTGCACTGGTTTGAGATACCACCTTGCGATATCATAATAATACTTGTTATGTATAGCTTAGTAAAACTTGTCAAACCCATTACACATGATAACTAATTATTATAAGCACCTGCCCGCAAACTTTACCAATAGTGGATTTAGGCTAGGAACTGCGAGCCACTATTCTAAGGACTATTTTAAGCAAAATTGTTCGGAACGACGTATGTGGCAGAGATAAGGCCAGGAAACAGGCTAACAGAGGCATCGTCTTTTGTCCCATTATCGTAGAAATTATTCCTGTGAGCAATTGAATAGCAGTCTACCGCTTAACTGTCAGGTTTTTATAAAACAGAAGCCAAAAACAAGATAACATTTTGGAAAAGATGAAAACATCAAAATCTCTGATACTAAAATTTGTTTAAGGGAAATCGGGTTTATATTTTGGTCCATCGGTTGTATTAACTAGAATGCAGAACTCACACAAAATCTTCATACTTCTTCGCCTATTAAGAATATAATAAGTACTTTTCCCTGAATCGTCCTATGTAGGGCATGAAGAGAACGGAATTATTGCATCCTACTAGTACTAGGCAAAACAATAAAATAACTGCGATGCTTTATGGTTCACCTCATATTAATACCGTTTTATGATGAAGGCACAAATAGAGATGTTATCATTTCAACAATCTTAACGCGAAATTTTTTTTCATTTTTAAAATAAAATAAGATAGCCTTTGTCAGGACCTAGCTGTATAAAATAATACGTTTCACTTTGGTAAGATCATTTAATTGTCTTTATTTACGTAATGGCTCGTTTATGAGACTTATATAATTCGCTTACCCATGGCGAAAAAAAACCAGTGCGTTGGAGAAAATCAATCAATAAAATAAAACACTATATATATATATATAGGGTGTCCCAGAAATCAACGTCAAGCCGGAATCGGGTGATAGACCAAATCATAACAGTTACCAAAAAAATATAAAAAAATAATCGAAGTCATGTATTTTTTCTTTTGTTTTCGAGAAAATGTACAACCTACGTATGTTTTTTAGCTCCTGTTGCTACAAATTTTTACTTTTTTTCAACTTTATTTTTCTTATGTAATCCCGCATAGTGCTTATAAAATCTGTTGCTTTAAATTCTAAGCCAACTGTTCCATCTTGGAAGAAAATATCACATTTTGCCGAACAAAGAATAGAAAATTAATACTTCACCCAAATTTATCAGACTGTAATGACAAAAAAAAAATGGTAACTTTAAAAAATGACGCATTTAATAAGGATTCTAAAATGGTATAACACTTGCTACAATATTTCTTAAATTACGGAAAAAAACAATTTTTTCTTCAAGAAACCCGGTTTCGAAAAATTTCTGTTCACCTACTAAAAATGATTCTAGTGTACCCAAAGCTTGCCGTAAGACCGTAGCTTAGAGTAATTACATGAAATGTGCTTGAGACAGATAGTGACGCTTTCAAGTTAGAGATCTTAACTTTTTGTTGAATTTAGGACAAATTTTCCTTAAGTTTAAAATTAAAAACCAATTATTTGGATGCTAAGATTTACTATTTACAAAAGATGTTCAAACTGCCTTCCTTCAGCTGCAATACAAGTTCGACATCTTCTTAAGAAGGATCGGGTTATCAGACGGGCAAATGTTCCATTCTTGACAAATTCAACTGCTTCCGTAATTCTGGACCTCATGTTTTTTTGTAAAATTCGGTGAGCTATACTTTTAGGCATTCCTGTGCTTTCCTCGATTGCACGTACCGAAGTACTTGGGTCTACGTCCTCGTGAGGTAAGGAACTCATCCCTCACCATGTACTTAGTTTGGAAGTCGGCCCTCTGTGGGGAGTAGACGATGTACATTTGTAAAACTCAATTATTTGACCAGCGAGCGTCACTATCTTGCTCACTCACATATCATCCAATGACTCTCCATCTCACTCAATTTAGAATCTTAAAGTAATGGTCTCACGGCAAGTTTTGGTTTGACTAAAATCATTTTTAGTAGGTGAAAATAAATTTTTCGAAACTTAGTTTCATGCACAAAAAATTTTTTTTTTCCGTAATCTAAAAAATTTTGTAGCAAGTGTTATACCATTTTAGAATCCTTGTTAAACGCGCCATCTTTTAATGTTACTTGCTAAAATAGTGTAGTACATTTTTTTTACAGTACAGTCGGTTAAAGTTGGGTAATGTAATTATTTTCAATGCAATGTTGGGCAAAAATCTAACTTTTTATTTGAAACTGAGGCAGTTATGTTTAACTTTTAACTGTAATTTAAAGAAGGGTTATTCATGGTTACATCACAAAAAAAAACTGACGAAAGGTTAATATTTGCAGTCACATGACTTGAAAGTTCATCACAGGGTGTCAGTTTTTAAGATTTATTTTTGAATCCTTATAATTTGAAGAGTACATGACCAAGATTTTTTTCATATTTTTCTGATAACTGTTACGACTTGGTCTATTGCCCGATTCCGGCTTGACGTTGATTTCTGGGACACCCGTATTTCCAAAAAGAAAAGCGAACTTTATTACAATTATATTTCTTTACAATTCCGTTAAGATGGTTTTAAAGCTATCGACAGACTGCCTATTTCATCTTCTTCATTTTTACTTCGCAGAGCTTTGAATAGGTTCAAAATTCTTATCTAACCACTATGCTTTTACCGTGAGGGCGGAACTTATTTTTATTTGTAATGAAAATGGAGTAGATGCAACCTAAATAAAAAAGCATAGCATTTCATTAACGGTGGGAACATGGTTAATTAATTTTTAGCATGCCATGGGTTTTTCCTTAGGTTGCACTTTTGGCGACTTCATTATATATCCGCTCTCATATATTGGTCTCGGATATTTTCGAGGTCAATATATGTAACTCGAGTGCGATTTGTCGCATACGACAGAGCTGATTGACTGCCGCAATGTGGTTATCACTGAACATGCTTACTCTTTCTACATTTTGTTCAACTTAAAAATTTATCACAGCAATGCACTTAGTTTGATGCGATTGTCACCTTAAGCTCAACATTTATGTTTGTTTACATTTGTAATGTCGAAATTTACAGTAAAATGTAAATATATCAATATAAAAATATAAATATATGTAAATTTCACAATAATATCTTCTTGCCACCACAAAACAAAAACAAATCAAGCTGTAACCGCTGTCAACCTTGTGAAACTATTGGTTGATAAAAATCAATCACAAATAGAGATAGAACTACATGACGACACCTAAATATCGCACGGTATCGTATCGTGCTCGTGAACACCGGTTAACTTAGTAACAATAATTCAGGAAAATGTAATGAAGGCTCGAACTGTATACGCTAACCATGTTATTGTCGTCTTTCCATCCGTATCCATGGTACCACATCACATCGCTACATTTCACTATCCAGAGTACGACAGCGAAGGTAGCGCGGTACATGTCACTCTCATTCGACAGGGGGTGCATTCACTGACACGATAACCTTCTGTAGGATTGTGATAGAAAAGTCAAAGTCAAAGTAATTTTATTGAGGCCAAGAATACATGGAAGTTTTTAGTACATGACTTACGTTATCTAATATCCCTAAGGTATGTTCGACTTGCTGATATGTCTGAAATTATCTACTGCTGGTATTAATATTAAATGACTACAGATCATTATTTGATATTTTGATTTCGTTCTATTTCTTATATGACCGACGAGTATGCTTGCTCCCGGAATACTAACAACGTTGCCTTCAGTGGCTCCTAACCTAACTTATAAACTAAATAAAATCAAAGAGCAGAGCTCAATACTATGTATGTATCTGTAACAGAAGTAAAGAATGTGGAAGTTCCACCTAAACATATGCTTAGTTGTTATTATGACTATCATGAAAAAAATTCTTAATAATATTTTTATTATTATTATCACTCCTACCACATCATTTTCATTTACATTTACATTTTCATTTTCTTGCATATAAAATTATAGTCTGTAAACTATTTCGGACTGTGTCTTTCATGTGAGTTTACTAATAGTATGACTTATTGGGCTCAAATATTGCCTCATCAGTGGGTTTAAACAATATAAGTAAAGGTGTACTATTGGTGTGTCTGGAGATGTATTATGTCTCAGTTTTTAGATTTGATTATATTTAGGGGAGGTTAACCTCTGTAATTGCTCATAGACGCTTTCTCATAGTAGGGTAATTTCAGGGAACTGATCGTTCTAGGTTTAAAGAGATCCGAGGAACTTTCATGCAATATATTTATAGGGGAAAGGTAGTAGTTATCCATGATTGAATCGTTCCTGTTTGTTTCAATTATGGAATTGATTACTGGATTAGGGAGGTTTTCCGACCTCCTTAGGACCTTTTCAGCTGAATTGATTAGGTATATTAATAGTGGTATGATATTTGCTTCAGTGTAGAGAAATTTGTTTGAATACCATTTATGACTATTAGGACATTGAAATTTGCTTGTGCAGTGCCTCATGATTTTCCTTTCAAAGGATTCGAGTTCGTTACCAACGTTGGGAGTTCTTTGGAACCGGGCTGCAAGGCAATAGTTTAGAATGGGTCAAATTAGCGTTTTGTATATCAATAGTTTCGTTTCCTTGGTTAGCGCCCTTGAGTTTAGGAGCGGTCTGAGAATACAGGTAGCAGTTTTAGCCTTAGCTAGCACTTTCCTTGCGTGAGGGTTAAACTTTAGCCTATTGCGAAGGTTGATGCCGAGATGAGTAATATTATCTTTCAGGCGTATCGTTCTATTATTTACTTTTAGAGCAAGTGATTTGCTTTCGCGAACCGCCAAGCGGTGCCCCTTTCCACTAGCATTACGGAAGCAAATAAGCCCACTTTTCCTTTCGTTAATCTTGAATCCCCAACTCTGGTAATACTCCAGGAGGGTGGGGATGAATTCCTGAATTTTAATTAGAGCTTGGTGAGGCCTCTCTCCCTCAGCTATTATCATCGTATCGTCCGCGTACAGGATGGCAGCTGGGTTTTCGGAGTTAAATTTCTTGAGGGGGAAATCGTGTAGGAAGAAGTTGAAGAGTTTTGGACCCAAAATTGATCCCTGAGGTACCCCAGAGCATACTGGGATAGGGTTTGATGACTGGCCTGCGTTGGTGATTGATGTAACTCTGTCAGTCAGAAAGCTCTGAATTAACTTTGTTATTGCGGTCGGACAGTTAGCATCAATCAGCTTAAAAATTAACCCCTTATGCCATACTCTATCAAAAGCTTTCTCAAGGTCAACTCAAGTGCCACCGTCCATCTCTTCTTTCGAAAATTATGAGTGATTCTGTTTGTAAGAGTTAGGATAGCCTGGTCCGTGGAATGTAACTTTTGAAAACCAAATTGGTTTTCTGGAATTATGTCATGCTCTCCAAGGAACTCGTCAAGGTTCTCGGAGATAATTCTCTCGAAAAGCTTTCCAATTGTGGGAAGGAGTGATATTGGTCTGAAGTCGTTAACTTGTTTTGAGTTCCTCACTTTGGCTATTGGTATTAATTCAGCAATTTTCCATTTGTTGGGGAAGTGACCATTGTTAATACAGTGGTTGAAGAGGACTGCCAGTGTGCGATCTAAAGTGAATGGGCATTTACGCAAAATATAATTTGGTATGCCATCATGGCCAGAAGATTTCTTATTATTAAGTTGTAGCCTCGCCTCCGCCACTTTAGCACTTGAGGTAAATTCCTCACTTGTTGGTGTCGAGGCAGGGTTAACGTCCGAGAAAAGTGTTAAGGTTCTACCGCTAAGTTCATTTTGGAAGTTCCTATTCGTACAGATGACCTGTGATAGAAGATTTTGGTTGTAGGACGGAGTTCGTTCAGCATTTAGCTCTGTGTAAAAATTGCGAAATGCCTCAATCTTCTCCGCGGTAGAATTGAGTGGACGATTTAGGTAATATAGCGGACTCTCATTAATATTAGTGCCATAAAGCTTTCTTCCTGTTATTCGATCGATTTCTTTAAACGCTTTTGGAGAAGGATTTATGTTTCTTAATCTGTTTTTGAACGCAATATTCAATTCCAGCTTGACTTTTTCTTTTATGATTTGGTTTAAGCATTTGATTCTAGCATTTAATTCCGTGTACTCACGGTTTACCCTGTTTAGGTGTCGGTAAAATACCCTCTTTTGAGCTCTGAGCCATGTCTTCCTTATTTGGATTAGTCTTAAGATCTCTCTTGAGATGTGCGAGTATTTATAACTCATTATTTTTCTGGTTTTAGAGTGTCTCTCCATGCTCTGCTTGATTAGTGCCGTTATGTCTTCAATGTGCCTGTTGATTTCGGCGTTGGATATGTTTTCGTTCTCGGCAATCCTAATATGGTTTAGCTCCCGGGTTAATTCAAATCTGAAACTATCCCATTACGTTTCTTCATAGCTAACGTAGGTACGTGGCGCTAGTGGCATAGGTGCTAGGCCTCCAAGGTTTAGTTTGAAAACTAGTCCAAAATGGTCCGAGGGAGAGGGAATCGTGAAACAAAGTGTGCTGTTATTGTTGCCGTTAAGGTTAATCACTGAAAAAGAGACTAGGAAGAAATCTAGTGTAGAAGCTGACCTGGGGAGCACGGGGCCTGTGGGAGCCAAAATATCCAAGGTTAAGAAAGGACCGCTTTGTAGCCAGTTAGCAATTGTTCTGCCATTCCGGTTAATCTGCGTGTCACCACAATTTACGTGTCTCGCATTGAAATCTCCACCGATAATAACGAAGTCGTAGTCACGAGTTAGGGAATAAAGATTTTCTAAGTCATTTATCATGGAGGACCCAACATTGCTTGGCATATACATGCTTCCTGTAAGTAGTTTTTTGACTTGGCCTTGGATATCAATAAACTCGATTGAGGCAAAGCAAGCCGAGAAAATATTACTGTTAAAAGGTATTCTTACGTATTTTATTTTTTCCGAAATGATAATCGCCGTTCCCCTACCAGAGTCATTTCTTACAGAGTTGTAACCATTTAGGGCTAGTCTGTGTCTACCATTTAATCTTGTTTCCGAGATATATGCGATCTGGGGTTTTACGTCGATTAATAGGTTTAGAACAGTTAGTCTTCTCTCGTGGGAAATAGGCGAATTGACATTCAAGGACAGTAATTCCAATGTAGATTGTGTATTCATCCTAATAAGGAGGCTGTAAAGTTAAGATAGGTTACTATCTTCTCATCTTGTGTTTTATCAGCTTGTATGCAGTCCAGAACTCCTTAATCTTCCTTACTAGGTCAATGAATGGCAGTTTAAAAAGATTCTGCGCTTCATTCATATAATCATTATGGACGTTGCCGTCGGAGAAAGATTGACAATTTAGTGTCCTCCCGCCTCCCTTCAAGATTTCCGCGTAGGATTTACTTGGATTAACCACATTAGTTTTAGCTACATTAGTAACAAAACTTGACTGGTTTACTCTAATATCCTTGATTTTATTTTTTAGTATATCTTTCTTGGTCTTATTATTTTTGGAATTCTGGGCATCCTTTATAGCTTGCCGGATGACCACTAGCTTGACAGTTGGCACATTTAGGGGGAGGCCTCTTTTCTTTCTCCAGTGCAATGCAGTTTGAGGAGTCATGATTGTCTCCACATACCACGCATCTGGGTTTATACCCACAATAGACTCCAGCGTGACCAAACCTCTGGCACCTAAAGCACCTGGCTATATCTTTGGAGCGTCTCTTTTCCCAGTGAATCCTATTTAAGAGGATATATCTTATGTTTGTTACTTTTTTCATCTCTTCTTCCGTATCCGTTTGCACGACAAAAATGTTTAGGGGTATGTCTATTCTTCGAGAATTTGGGGTGGAAAAGCGAAAAACTTTTGAAATATTTACGTCAGGTACCTGTGTTTTAATATCTTCCATGATCTCTTCGGGCTTGACGTCACCGTCTAGTCCAGTGATCAACATGGTAGATTTCCTAGCCTCCTTGGGCGTAAAAGAGAAAGCGTCTATTGGCGAATTTTTAAAACATTTCAGTAGTTCTTTGTGTAAACCCACGTGATTCACAAAAATTTTTGTCTTCAGGTAATCAAGGTTACGAAAATAAAATTCTACCTTGCCTAAATTTAATTCCACAGTTTTTTTTATTAATTATTTCTGACAGTAAGCTGGTATTTACACCAAAAATATAAATAGGAGAGCAAAACTTATGTGGTTTAGCTACTTTAGTATTATTAATATTATTATTATTATTATTATTTTCCTAAAGAACAGAATGTCAATTCAGAGCTTACAGAAAAAATAATTATAAACAGTGAAGAACAGTAGCGAAAATCCCGGAAAAGTGACCAAATCTTATATTGGAATTGAGTGTTTTATGTGCCCGTGTGTTTAGTGAAAAAATATTTTAAAAAAACTGTTAAAATATTAATAAATTAATTGCTAAAAAAGAATAAATTGAGTGACAGGTTGGGATTTTTAAAAAATTTCGGTTGTTGCCATGGCAACATGGCAACCTTGAACAAATTTAGTGTATTGAATTGATTTCGAGAGGAACAATCTACGAAAAATTAAATTAATTAAATTAAAGTATTAAAATTAATAAATTAATAAAAAAATTAAATAAAAATTTATAAATAAAAGCAAAGCCGTTGCTGCCGTACTCAAATGAGCAGCAGCGATTCTGGGGGAGTGATGATCCCCTCAAACTAAACGGAAGGAGGACGAAGAATACAAAGGCTTCTTCCTCTTATTCAAAAAAAATTATAAAAGGGCCCACTGAAAAGGCCATCAAGGGCCCTACTGAAGAGGCCAAGAAACTGCAGCCAACTCCGTCGGAGAAGACTGCAGGAAGTACAGAGGCCGCTGTCCCTGAAGAACCTGGAGCATCAGCCCCGGACAGTACAGCTATTTCTGCAGCATCGGTAGCTGCATCTTTGACGAAAACCAAGCGACGCCTTTGAGCCTGGCACAACATCCTACGCTAAAACAAGTTGTTAAAATGGCTTCGGATTCAGCACCAAAGGCAACCTATGTAGTGATGAGGCCACCGCTTTCTTCAAAGAAGGCAGGCACCTCAAAGCAACAACCAGAACCAGCAAGACCAGCAGCAGAACCACGATCCTCCCCTATTATACTAGGTGTATCATATGCACAGGTAAGTAGCAGTTCCAGTAAGAAAGAGTCTACCATCGAAATTATAGGTAAAGGCATCACTCCTCGTCCAGCCCCATTGGACGCAGGTAATCCTCGGCCCAAGACCAGTGCGGGTCTCCAGGGCTTCTTTGACGGGAGGCGGCAGGGCGAGAGCTATGGGATGCAGCTTGAGCACATCCGAGGATGTCCTCAGACTGCATACCTGAAGGCAATTTCCGCGTCATCTCCTGTGAGCAGCTGTTCTCTATGGGAATTATAGCTGGAGGAATGGTCGAGATGTACACCACGACCCTCGAAAGGGCTACCAAGCTCATGCTTGAGGGCATCGAGGTGGCGGGTAGACACCTCGTTCCATTCCCGCTAAAAGAGAAGCCCACGAAGGTCGTGTTTTCACGGGTCCCTATGCGAGCCCAACATGAAGACCTCGCGAATTTCCTTGGGAGATTCGGGAAGGTTCATGGAAGGGTTCGCGCCATTCCAATTAAAATTGGGGACGAGGGTCTCGGGCGGGGTATTTTCGGTACCAGCCGGGAAGCGTCCATTCCTTGAATAAGGGATGTACGCTTCCGTCAGGCTTCTACCTGAGCATATCCGGTTCGAGATACTGGATAGACGTTGGCACGAAGCGAAATGCCATGCTTGCCATTTGGTAGGGCATTTTATTGCTGACTGCCCCAGGAGAACCGGGAAGAAGGCTGAACCGAGGGTTCCCTCGAAGGAAGCCACTACTACAGTAGTGGATCTGGAGAAGGAGCCTTCGGCCGGCACACAACCTGCTATTTAGGAGCAGCCAGTGGTTAAGGTGCCTGAAGTTGTCCTAGATGCAAAAATAGATATGGCTGTAAACGGCGCCACGTTGGCACGTGAAGGCACGGCTACTTCCGACGAGGAGTCGACTAGCCATGTAGTTAAAAAAAAAGGACGAGGAGGAAGACGAAGGTGGACCGGGTGATGCTGCCTCCTCCAGAGCCAGTAAAGCCAGTCGCTCCAAAACGGCCCCACTCGGAGGAGGACGATAGCGGTGCTCGCGGTTCGAAGGTTGTTGTGAGAGACACGGAAGTGTCTCTCGAGCAGCTTTCGGACTGCGATATGACCGGTTTTGATGAGACTGGTCTTTCGAGCTTCGGTGGCTACGAGTCATGTGATAGTATCATTTCGACTGGTAGCCAATTTGAGGTCTCGAAGGGATGGAAACCCTTTCTAGGAAGAAGATCGGCGGAATTCTTACCCAGCTCCAGTTCAAGAAGAATTCAGATAAAATGTGGAGTATTCTTGTAAGGGAGCTGGAGAGGCCAGAGTTGTTACTTCCTCAGCTTCTACTCCTACAACAGCAGTCGAAGAAAAAGGGGAAGTACAACGATGTAGCTCGCTTGGATCGTCTCCATAGGAGGGTGGAGGAGCTGGTTCAGGAGCATGGCTTGGTCGATTCTTCTCGTCCGTAGACGTCGTACAATCATCGTTTGAGCTTCTTATCTCTTTGAATGTGTAAGATAGGCTCTCTTAACACCGGGGGTTTAAGTGCTCATACAAGACTGCACAGTACTATCGTACATGTCAAAATGTTCGATATAGACATTACACTTCTGCAGGAGACGAATTTCAATCAAGACACTTATACACAACTTGAGCGCTATGCTTATCTACACACTGGCTATGCAATGTTTGCCACACCTGCGCCTCGCCGAGGCTCAGGGGTGGCAATCATTGTATCCAACAAATTTACACTATCGTCCCCTGTCTATACAGATATCTTCCCAGGCTTCGCTTCTTCCTTGGACTTTGTCATTCAAGACAAAAATATCAAGGTAGTAAACGTGTACCTTCCTCATGACCAGGACATTACAAGACAAATTCTTGATAGTGTTCAGTCCTGTCTGGTGAATTTTAGCGGCAAAACTGTCCTCGGTGGTGATTTCAACTGCACTCTGAATCCCTCAATGGATCGGCACTCTGGAGTTGAGTTCAACTCTGTCAATGCTACTCGGTTGAGGAATTTTGTCGGTGTTTTCAGACTCGTGGATATCTATCGTTGGATGCATCCTACGACTAGATCATACACGAGGGTCTCGCGAAATATCCATGGAAGTCTCGCAGGCTCCAGAATTGATAGACTTTACGTCTCACCTGGAATACTAGAACATTTCGTTGGTGTCACTCATGAAGTGTGTTCGATTAGTGATCATCTTCTTGTGGTGGCGACCAGCACTCTAGTTGAAAGACGAGCTGCATACTGGATGTTCAACAACTATTTGTTGAATTCCGAGCAGTTCACCAATGAGTTCATTGATTTCTGGCACGATTGGTAAGAGAGGAAAGCTGACTTTCCTTTTCTTAGTCAATGGTGGGATGTTGGAAAGCTCCAGATTCGGTCTTTTATCGAGACGAGTTTCAATCGAAGTGGCTATCAAGCTTCTAGCTTGTCGGCCGAGGTCTCTCGGGTGGCAGCTCTTCTCCCAACTCAGCCGGGGTTGATTCTTTATTTCAATGGAATAAAGGAACGCTTGGCGACACAGACTTACAAGCACAGCTTGGAGTTTGTGCTGCGCGGCCAATCGCGCTGGCTGAGAGAAGGCGATTCTCCAACTGAGTACTTCTTTCAGGCGACTAGACGTCGTACTGCTTCTTGTGAGGTCGAATCGATAATTGATGAATCTGGACAAGTCCTCAACGGACAACAGCTATCAGAATATATTCGAGACTACTACAGTAGTCTCTACTCTGAATCGACGTCGACAACATCCTCGACCACTCATGAATTTCTTGAGAATATTCCCACTTTCTCTGAAGACAGTAAGGAGCTCCTGGATACAGTAATCACATTGGAGGATATGATTGCTGCGACAAAGGATCTAAGGCGACACACTTCACCTGGTTATGACGGCTTGACTCCAGAATTCTTCATAAGTTTCAGGGATTTATTAATTCCTGACCTTTTGGAAGTCTTCAATTCGGCGGTTGAGACGCATTTAGACTTTCCTTCTAGTTGGAGGAGATCTGTTATGCGCTTGATTACAAAGAAGGGAGATTTGCAGAGAATTGGGAACTGGAGGCCAGTAACCCTATGCAATGTAGACTACAAAATCGTCTGCAAAGCATTAGGGGCGATACTCCGCTCAGTGATTGCTTCGGTAATACACCTGGAACAGTCCTATTGTGTACCTGGTCGTAGTATCTACGACAATATGGCGGTAGCCAAGCATTTGTTTGCCTACCATGAACAGACAGGTCCACAAATGGCCATGATCTCACTTGACCAGCAAAAGGCTTTTGATAGTGTCTCGCACGAGTATCTTTTGACTGCTCTCGAGGCATTTGGGTTTCCACGCAGGTGGCTCGATATCGTCGGGAAACTGTATAGAGATTCAGCGATTTTGATTAAGCATCAAGGACAAGTTCTGGCTCCTATCTCGTTTCATCGAGGTATCAGACAGGGCTGTCCATTGTCAGGTATGCTTTATGATCTTTCGTTGGAGCCGCTACTGGTGAATCTTCGTCGAGTGCTCGGACGGTATGCGGTTCATCTGCCATATACGAATGTGAGGCCTCTTATGTTGGCGTATGCGGATGATCTGTCTATTTTCGTGACAAGAGATGAAGCTTTTCCGGTCGCTCGTGCTGTTTTCGAACAGTTCGAACGTATATCGGGCGCTAAAATCAACCTTAGTAAGAGTCAAGGCTTGTGGTGTGGAAGGTGGAGAGATCGTACAGATACTCCACTGAACATCCAATGGACTAATACTTGCCTGAAGTATTTAGGTGTGTATATCGGACGCGAGAGTAAATCAAATAATAGCCGCATCGCTCTTGAGAAACTCTCTAGAGCTATAAACTCATGGCGTAGTCGACTGTTTCCATTATCCTTAATGGGTAGGTCAGTCGTGATAAACTATTTGATTACCTCGTCCATCGTTCATCTGCTAAAGTCTGAGACGTTTGATGAAGGCTTCGTAGGTCTTCTTCAAGCAAAAGCGATAGACGCCTTTTGGTGCGGAAGACGATGGGTTGCTGAAAGCACGCTCTGTCTGCCAGTCAAGATAGGTGGATTAGGTCTCACTAACTTGGTTGTGAAATCAAGGTGTCTCCAAGTGCGTGCATTCCAAAGAGTGTTTTGCAAGAGAGACAGCAAGATTTCTCAACTGTGGGTGAATGTACTGGGAGGGATCGGCATAGGGGAGTATTACTACCTACTCTCTGTTCGACCACCTTATCCTCGTGACTGGCCACAGGATCTAATCTCAACGATTCAGACCTGGGGCAGAATCAGGCCAGCATTTCACCTTCAGTGGAATGCTCTAAGGTACACGCAATTCGCGTCGATTCCAATCAGGTTTAATCCTGAAGTAATAGATTCAGTGTTCAGTAATGCTTGGGGTTTTGAAGCTGACACGCATACACTGACAGTTCTCGGAGATATTATTGATATCTCTGGAAACTGTCGAATAAACACTAACACTTCACAACTACACGACCTGGCTGCTTCTGCGCGGGAGAGATTTCGCCAACTTGGGACCAGTGACCGTGGCACTAAGTTGGAAGATGCTTTCGTTCTGAACAGACCACCACACACACCTTTCAGCACACTTACAACACGTGTGCTCCGTGACGTGCTTATGTCCATAAGACCTCCGGAGTATACAGGATACAACAGATGGCGAACACACCTCGCGGTGAATATGGGCGTGATGGGAGGGATAACTTGCAGAGTAGTCTACAGTTATCCTTCTAGTTCCAAAGATGCTGATGTTGCATTCAAATTGCTGCATCACAGTCTTATGCATCCTAATCAGTTGTCACATATTGACCGCCGAGTTCAAAGGATTTGCACAGTTTGTGGTGGTGAAGGCACCCTGTTTCACAGGTTCTTTACTTGCCCGGCTTTGCAAGATCTAATGGATCTCGTGCGCGATATGTGTCAGTTGATCCACCCGAATTTCAGCATTACTAGAACATCGTCTCTATGGGGACCAAAGGTTTGTAGTCGGGTGAATTGTCTGATTAGCTTTGTGTTGACACTGGCCAAATCTACAATTCACTTGTACTACATGAGGGTCGAAGATGGGAATCAGAACACTGACCCACAACACCACGCACATGCACTTAAGCGCCACTTCGTTGACAGATTGAAGAGACGTTTACGTCTTGAATATCTGGCAACGAACGCTGACACATTCAACTGCACATGGCAGCCACTGTCGTCGGTGCAGGACAGAGCTCTTGTCTTTCACTGGTGATAGCAGGCCACAACATTTGCAACACTAGTCCACGGGGCTTCTCCCCGCTTAGGAATCGTTGCACGTGCTGTGGGAAGGACAAGCACTCTGTTAGAGATGCTAAGCTGGAGGGATGATGAGGGCAGTTTGTAGAGGTCTACGATACTACAGGCGGCCCTCGCGGGACTCTATAACGGTACCGGCTAAATTTTTACGTTCGTTCGATTTTTCTTTTTTCTAATTCGGTTTCGGTCTCGGTTCTAAATTACAAAATTTTATGTTGAAATTCGCTCGTTTAGGGAAATTTTTATTAGTTTATTTTGGAAATTTGGAACTCCTTGGAACTGCCACTTACCTAATTGTCACAATTGGGACTGGTTTTAAATTTATCGTAATAATTTAGATCTTTTCAAAATTCTTGTGGCCGTTTTTAGACTCTTTTGAGCATTTTGTTTGAACTTGTTTTACTTTTTGTGTCATTTTGTTTTAGTTTTGTGTCATTTGTTTAGTTTAATTGTTTTACTAGTCCCTATTGACTTTTATAACTTTAGTTTAGCTAGTGCCTTTTTTACCCTTTGTAGAGCCTTTTGCCGCCTATTTCTAAGGAATTTTAAAAAGAGCCAGAGAGCCACCAAATAAAGATCATATATAAATAAAAAAAAATTATTATTCTGAAGAGAGCGGACGTCAGATTGAGCTCCAAATAGTTTAAATAGTGATAAGATAGAGGTTCTGGAAAAAAAGCGATCAAGTTGAATAGTAGTGCTTACATCCAGACTTGTGCATAAGAAGGAGTTTGTGTGTGTTGTTTTAAAGACGAAAACTACAAAAAATTTAGAAAGAATTGTGAAAATTTATGAATTTTGTGACATTTGAACAGTGAAATCTAAATTAAATTTGGTAGTTGTCATGGCAACGCTAAAAATGTAAAAAATTCTAGTTTATTAAAGTGTAATAAGGTTTTTTTGGAAGTGAAAAAATTTACATAAATATAAAAAAAGATAATAGGAATTTACGATTGAAAAAAAAAATAAATATAAACGTTCACTGCCTCACTTAATATGAGTGAGTGCAGCAGTAGTGATTCTGGGGGGCCTGATGATCCCCCAAATCAAGAGGACGGAGGAAGAAGAATAGTAATGCTTCTTCTTCCTCTACCAAGGAAAACCCCAAAGGGCCCAATGAAAAGGCCAATAAGAGCCCTACTGAAGAGGCCAAAAATGTGCATCCAGTTGCACCGGAGAAGACTGCAACTATAGTCACAATTGCTGTCGCGGAAGCTCCTGGACCATCAGCTCCAAAAGTTAACACAGCAACAGCAATCGCATCTGTACATGCTACAGAACTGGAGACATCTCAAATGAATGGAGAACATCCGAAATTATCAGATGTTGTCAAAACGGCTTCGGCTTCAGCGCCTAAGCCCAACACGATATTTTTAAGGCCAGCGCTTTCTTCACGAAAAGAAACTGGCCAGAAGAAACAGTCAAAAACAACTGTACCACCAGCGCCAGCACCTAGATCCTTAACAGCAGCACCACGATCCCAGGCGTTAGTTCCAGGGATATCTTATGCACAGGTAAGTGGTAGTACCAAGAATAGTTCCAGCATCGAAATTATAGGTAAAGGCATAACTCCTCGTCCACCCCCATTGGACGCGGGTAAGCCTCGGCCCAAGACCAGTGCGGGTCTCCAGGGCTTCTTCGACGGGAGGTGGCAGGACTAGAGCTACGGGATGCAGCTTGAGCACATCAGAGCATGTCCTCAGACTGCATACCTGAAGGCGATCTTCCGCGTCATCTCTTGTGAGCAGCTATTCTCTATGGGAATTATAGCTGAAGGAATGGTCGAGGTGTACACCACGACCCTCGAAAGCGCTACCAAGCTTATGCTTGAGGGCATCGAGGTGGAGGGTAGACACCTCGTTCCATTCCCGCTAAAAGAGAAGCCCACGAAGGTCGTGTTTTCGCGGGTCCCTATGCGAGCCCAACATGAAGACCTCTCGAATTTCCTTGGGAGATTCGGGAAGGTTCATGGAAAGGTTCGCGCCATTCCCATTAAAATTGGGGACGAGGGTCTCGGGCCGGGTATCTTCGGTACTAGCCGGGAAGCGTCCATCACTTTAAATAAGGGGTGTACGCTTCCGTCAGGCTTTTACCTGAGCATATCCGGTTCGAGATACTGGATAGACGTTGGCACGGAAGCGAAATGCCATGCTTGCCATTTGGTAGGGCATTTCATTGCTGACTGCCCCAAGAGAAGCGGGAGGAAGGCTGATGGGGGGGCTCTTTCGAAGGAAGCCACTGCTACAGTAGTGGCTCCGGAGAAGGAGTCTTCGCCCGGCACTCAGCCTGCTGTTTTGGAGCGGCCGGTGGTTAAGGTGCCTGAAGTTTTCTCAGAGGTAAAAGAAATTATGGCTATAAACGGTGCCACGTCGGCACGTGAAAACACGGCTACTTCTGACGAGGAGTCGAGTAGCCATCTAGGGAAAAAAAGGAGGACGAGAAGGAGGAAGACGAAGGTGGACCGGGTGATGCTGCCTCCTCCAGAGCCAGCAAAGCCAGTCGCATCAAAGCGGCCCCACTCGGAGGAGGACGATAGTGGAGCTCGCGGTTCGAAGGTTGTTGTGAGGGACTCGGAAGTGTCTCTTGAGCAGCTTTCGGACTGCGACATGACCGGTTTGGATGAGACTGGTCTCTCGAGCTTCAGTGGCTATGAGTCGTGTGGTAGCGCCATTTCGACTGGTAGCCAATTTGAGGTCTCGAAGGGGATGGAAACCCTTCCTAGGGAGAAAATTCGCAGCATTCTTGGCCAGCTCCTGTAAAAGAAGAATTCAGGTAAAATCTGGAGTATTCTTGTACGGGAGCTGGAGAGGCCAGAGTTGTTACTTCCTCAACTTCTACTCCTACAACAGGAGTCGAAGAAAAAGGGAAGTACAACGATGTAGCTCGCTTGGATCGTCTCCATAGGAGGGTGGAGGAGCTGGTTCAGGAGCATGGCTTGGTCGATTCTTCTCGTCCGTAGACGTCGTACAATCATCGTTTGAGCTTCTTATCTCTTTGAATGTGTAAGATAGGCTCTCTTAACACCGGGGGTTTAAGTGCTCATACAAGACTGCACAGTACTATCGAACATGTCAAAATGTTCGATATAGACATTACACTTCTGCAGGAGACGAATTTCAATCAAGACACTTATACACAACTTGAGCGCTATGCTTATCTACACACTGGCTATGCAATGTTTGCCACACCTGCGCCTCGCCGAGGCTCAGGGGTGGCAAACATTGTATCCAACAAATTTACACTATCGTCCCCTGTCTATACAGATATCTTCCCAGGCTTTGCTTCTTCCCTGGACTTTGTCATTCAAGACAAAAATATCAAGGTAGTAAACGTGTACCTTCCTCATGACCAGGACATTACAAGACAAATTCTTGATAGTGTTCAGTCCTGTCTGGTGAATTTTAGCGGCAAAACTGTCCTCGGTGGTGATTTCAACTGCACTCTGAATCCCTCAATGGATCGGCACTCTGGAGTTGAGTTCAACTCTGTCAATGCTACTCGGTTGAGGAATTTTGTCGGTGCTTTCAGACTCGTGGATATCTATCGTTGGATGCATTCTACGACTAGATCATACACGAGGGTCTCGCGAAATATCCATGTAAGTCTCGCAGGCTCCAGAATTGATAGACTTTACGTCTCACCTGGAATACTAGAACATTTCGTTGGTGTCACTCATGAAGTGTGTCCGATTAGTGATCATCTTCTTGTGGTGGCGACCAGCACTCTAGTTGAAAGACAAGCTGCATACTGGATATTCAGCAACTATTTGTTGAATTCCGAGCAGTTCACCAATGAGTTCATTGATTTCTGGCACGATTGGCAAGAGAGGAAAGTTGACTTTCCTTTTCTTAGTCAATGGTGGGATGTTGGAAAGCTCCAGATTCGGTCTTTTATCGAGACGAGTTTTAATCGAAGTGGCTATCAAGCTTCTAGCTTGTCGGCCGAGGTCTCTCGCGTGGCAGCTCTTCTCCCAACTCAGCCGGGGTTGATTCTTTATTTCAATGGAATAAAGGAACGCTTGGCGACACAGACTTACAAGCACAGCTTGGAGTTTGTGCTGCGCGGCCAATCGCGCTGGCTGAGAGAAGGCGATTCTCCAACTGAGTACTTCTTTCAGGCGACTAGACGTCGTACTGCTTCTTGTGAGGTCGAATCGATAATTGATGAATCTGGACAAGTCCTCAACGGACAACAGCTATCAGAATATATTCGAGACTACTACAGTAGTCTCTACTCTGAATCGACGTCGACAACATCCTCGACCACTCATGAATTTCTTGAGAATATTCCCACTTTCTCTGAAGACAGTAAGGAGCTCCTGGATACAGTAATCACATTGGAGGATATGATTGCTGCGACAAAGGATCTAAGGCGACACACTTCACCTGGTTATGACGGCTTGACTCCAGAATTCTTCATACGTTTCAGGGATTTATTAATTCCTGACCTTTTGGAAGTCTTCAATTCGGCGGTTGAGACGCATTCAGACTTTCCTTCGAGTTGGAGGAGATCTGTTATGCGCTTGATTCCAAAGAAGGGAGATTTGCAGAGAATGGGGAACTGGAGGCCAGTAACCCTATGCAATGTAGACTACAAAATCGTCTGCAAAGCATTAGGGGCGATACTCCGCTCAGTGATTGCTTCGGTAATACACCCGGAACAGTCCTATTGTGTACCTGGTCGTAGTATCTACGACAACATGGCGGTAGCCAACATTTGTTTGCCTACCATGAACAGACAGGTCCACAAATGGCCATGATCTCACTTGACCAGCAAAAGGCTTTTGATAGTGTCTCGCACGAGTATCTCTTGACTGCTCTCGAGGCATTTGGGTTTCCACGCACAGGTGGCTCGATATCGTCGGGAGAAACTGTATAGAGATTCAGCGATTTTGATTAAGCATCAAGGACAAGTTCTGGCTCCTATCTCGTTTCATCGAGGTATCAGACAGGGCTGTCCATTGTCAGGTATGCTTTATGATCTTTCGTTGGAGCCGCTACTGGTGAATCTTCGTCGAGTGCTCGGACGGTATGCGGTTCATCTGCCATATACGAATGTGAGGCCTCTTATGTTGGCGTATGCGGATGATCTGTCTATTTTCGTGACAAGAGATGAAGCTTTTCCGGTCGCTCGTGCTGTTTTCGAACAGTTCGAACGTATATCGGGCGCTAAAATCAACCTTAGTAAGAGTCAAGGCTTGTGGTGTGGAAGGTGGAGAGATCGTACAGATACTCCACTGAACATCCAATGGACTAATACTTGCCTGAAGTATTTAGGTGTGTATATCGGACGCGAGAGTAAATCAAATAATAGCCGCATCGCTCTTGAGAAACTCTCTAGAGCTATAAACTCATGGCGTAGTCGACTGTTTCCATTATCCTTAATGGGTAGGTCAGTCGTGATAAACTATTTGATTACCTCGTCCATCGTTCATCTGCTAAAGTCTGAGACGTTTGATGAAGGCTTCGTAGGTCTTCTTCAAGCAAAAGCGATAGACGCCTTTTGGTGCGGAAGACGATGGGTTGCTGAAAGCACGCTCTGTCTGCCAGTCAAGATAGGTGGATTAGGTCTCACTAACTTGGTTGTGAAATCAAGGTGTCTCCAAGTGCGTGCATTCCAAAGAGTGTTTTGCAAGATAGACAGCTTGATTTCTCAACTGTGGGTAAATGTACTGGGAGGGATCGGCATAGGGGAGTATTACTACCTACTCTCTGTTCGACCACCTTATCCTCGTGACTGGCCACAGGATCTAATCTCAACGATTCAGACCTGGGGCAGAATCAGGCCAGCATTTCACCTTCAGTGGAATGCTCTAAGGTACACGCAATTCGCGTCGATTCCAATCAGGTTTAATCCTGAAGTAATAGATTCAGTGTTCAGTAATGCTTGGGGTTTTGAAGCTGACACGCATACACTGACAGTTCTCGGAGATATTATTGATATCTCTGGAAACTGTCGAATAAACACTAACACTTCACAACTACACGACCTGCCTGCTTCTGCGCGGGAGAGATTTCGCCAACTTGGGACCAGTGACCGTGGCACTAAGTTGGAAGATGCTTTCGTTCTGAACAGACCACCACACACACCTTTCAGCACACTTACAACACGTGTGCTCCGTGACGTGCTTATGTCCATAAGACCTCCGGAGTATACAGGATACAACAGATGGCGAACACACCTCGCGGTGAATATGGGCGTGATGGGAGGGATAACTTGCAGAGTAGTCTACAGTTATCCTTCTAGTTACAAAGATGCTGATGTAGCATTCAAATTGCTGCATCACAGTCTTATGCATCCTAATCAGTTGTCACATATTGACCGCCGAGTTCAAAGGATTTGCACAGTTTGTGGTGGTGAAGGCACCCTGTTTCACAGGTTCTTTACTTGCCCGGCTTTGCAAGATCTAATGGATCTCGTGCGCGATATGTGTCAGTTGATCCACCCGAATTTCAGCATTACTAGAACATCGTTTCTATGGGGGCCAAAGGTTTGTAGTCGGGTGAATTGTCTGATTAGCTTTGTGTTGACACTGGCCAAATCTACAATTCACTTGTACTACATGAGAGTCGAAGATGGGAATCAGAACACTGACCCACAACACCACGCACATGCACTTAAGCGCCACTTCGTTGACAGATTGAAGAGACGTTTACGTCTTGAATATCTGGCAACGAACGCTGACACATTCAACTGCACATGGCAGGCACTATCGTCGGTGCAGGACAGAGCTCTTGTCTTTCACTGGTGATAGCATGCCACAGCATTTGCAACACTAGTCCACGGGGCTTCTCCCCGCTGTGGGAAGGACAAGCACTCTGTTAGAGATGCTAATCTGGAGGGATGATGAGGGCAGTTTGAAGAGTTCTATGATACTACAGGCTGCCCTCGCGGGACTCTATAACGGTATCGCGTAAATTTTTCGTACGTTCGGTCATTTATTTTTAATTCGGTTTCGGTGTCGGTGATAAATTTCAAAATTTTATGTTGAAAATTCGTTCGTTTAGGCAATTATTTTTATTAGTTTATTTTGGAAATTTGGAACTTCTTGGAGCTGCCACTTACCCAATTGTCTATCTTTTAGATCCTTTTCAAAATTCTTGTAGCCGTTTTTAGTCTCTTTTGAGAATTTTGTCTTGTTTGTTTTCCTTTTGTTTGTGTCTTTTTTCTTGTTCATTAGTTTTTCTAATTGTTTTAATTGTTTAATTGTCCCTATTGACCTTTTATAACTTTTAGATTAGCTAGCGACCTTTTGTTTACACTTTGTAGAGCCTTTTGCCACCTATTTTTAGGGAATTTTAAAAGAGCCAATGAGCCACTAAATAAAGAGCTTATACAAATAAAAAAAAAATTATTATTATTAATGTTTGAGTTAACTGTAAAATCATGTACAGTACCGTCTTTGTTAACTGACCCAGCGACTTGGGTCATTATTTCCTCAGTTTCTGATTCAATATCCATTAAGTCTCCTAGTGGGGCGAACTTATTATTGTTATAGGTCATCGACTGCTGCTTGCTGGGTTTTATTTGAGATACTGTCCTCAATACTGAGTCGCTTTCTTTTTTTTAAATTTTAATAAATCCGTCTGCTGCTAGCTGGAGACTTTGGTTATTATTAACACTTGTTATTGGTGTTCCCTTGTCGGAAGATGTCTGCACAGGGTGCTGCATTACCATGTTGCCATTCACGTTTGTCTGTGAGCTGCTATCCTCTATATTCTGAGACTGCTTCGTCTCTTGGCCGCCATTTATAACTTGTTTAGTATTGGTGACCCTTGTGTTCAACGGGACTGCCTTATCCAAAGCCGCTTGCCATGTGGCGTAATTTTCTTCCACCTTTTTCTTAATTAGTTCTTTATAATGATCAGATAGTAATTTGGAGGGAGGCACAAGCCTCCACTTATTACCGTCACTTGTAGAGCCCATTACTGGGTTTTAATGCCATTAATAGCAATTTAAGCTTGCCCTCAAATATGGCGACCAAGGACTCTTGCTTTTCTCCTGTCCCGTTTGTCCAATCAACTGATTATCAATCACCACAATTTGTTATTGGGAAATGATAAAACAAATACAAAAAATCTAATCAAACTGCAGATATTCTTGATGATTAATCACTTTTTAAAACACAATTTAATTTTAAGAAGAATTTTCCGCGATCAAAATTTCAATTTACGCGTCTACTCTCATTGACAGCCAAAGCCAAAGTCCGTCAGGATTGTGATAGCGTTGTGTTGTGATAGAATGTTATAAGAATTACTTTGACAGTCAGTCACTAAAATCGTGACTTGTGTAACCAAATTCCAGTGACCGCTAAATAGAATAACGTAGCAAATCAAATATTGTTGACGTTTGCAAAAAATAAGTAGATTAAAAGCAAACATGAACGTCAAATTTCAAATAGCGTTATCGTTGGGAGATGGAATTTTTTCGACTTTAAGCCTAGTACGCTGTTCAAACGAAAATTTCATTTTCTATACAAAATCTATATAAAAAAAATGTGGGCGAAAAGTGCCACGGAAATTTCGGTTTCAGATTTCGCAAAGTAGTACGCTGTTTAAAAGAAAAAATGAATTGTTAGTTCGTGGAATGCAGATGGCGCTAATATGAATTGAAGACTTTTTCCGGGGCGATTTATATATCCAGGCATTTATTTCGCACGGAAAAGTTGACAGATTGATTATTGATACCGTGTGATGTTTGGCGCTTTGGCGAATATATTTAATTTGTGATCTTACGTGTATTACTTATGTCAGTTTAGTGTTATTCAATTTGTGAGATTACGTGTATTAGTTCAGTTTAGTTTAGTGTTATTCAATTTGTGAGATTACGTATATTAGTTCAGCTTAGTTTAGTGTTATTTAATTCGTGAGATTACGTCTATTAGTTTAGTTCAGTTTAGTGTTATTTAATTTATAATATTACGTCAATTAATTTAGTTCAGTTTAGTGTTATTTATTAAAAATTTTAAAATGGAAAATATTGAATTTTTAGAAGAATATGATCCGGATATGTCTGAAGTAGATAAAATGGCAGAAATAAATGATTAAAATGAAATTGAAAAAAAGGAAAGGGAGATAAAATTCCAAACTAATTTTTGGATAGAAATGGTACAGATCGAATTAAAAACCCTGTAATTAGAAAGAGGCAGAGGATAAATTTTACGTCGAAAGAAAAAAAAAACTTTGTAAACTTTAGTAAAGAGACACGAGGGAATTTGGAATTTACAGGATCCATTACACCACGATATCAATGGAATCACAAAAGCATGGAATGAAATCGCGGAATTATTAAAAAGAAAAGGTATTTTTCATTTGAAATAATGTGAAATAATTAGTTTTAAAACACATTCTTTTGTTTCTCTAGTTTCCAAATGCAAAACTGCGTGGGGATCTGATCTCTCAGAAATAGCAGACGATATCCTACAAAAGTTGCAAAGAAAAAGACGTCGGGAAGTGCTTGCGAAGGAATTTTAGAGCATCTTTGTTTTGAAGACAATGAAGCTCAAGATTGGGAAGTTTTTCAGGATTTGTCTTTCATCCCCAATAAAATGAAGAAGAGTCAGTATGTGAAAAAACCTGTTTAATAAAGCGTTAATTTTTTTATACGTGCAGGACATTTTCAACAAGTACCAACGAAATGAGCTCTGAGGATACGGTTGGTGAATGCTCCAATTATTCATATGTGAGTTATAAAAATTATTAACTTCTATACAAAATACAGTCAGCAAAATCTGTCCGTTTACAGGAGCTCATGAGTAGGAACGTTGTAAAGAAAAGTGCGAAACGAAAAGTAAATGCTTTTCGGTCCTATTTGTGAGCTCTAGAATGCAAATTTTGTATCAGGACATTACCAAAGTAATCTTTTATGACATTCATATACAGATGAGCTCAGGCAGCAGACCTTTAAAAGAAAGTAAAGCAGCAGAAAACGCAATAAAACGGTCCGAATCAATTGAAAAATTGGTTAAGCCCAGGAGAAAAAACATCGAAGAGAATCCAGATAAATTAGTGTATGCTACAATGTTAGCTAATCGTGATATGATGCTCCAAATGCAACCAGACGAGACTGTGGAAGAACTCAATGTTAGATTTGTTAATATCATTTATGAAAAATTTAAAGAAATTCAAAAATAAAATATTTTGCAAGTTAAATAAACTTTTTATTTAAGTTGGTTACACACAATCTATTACTGAGAATCTAAAAACACTATTCGGCGTTGCCATTTGAGAGAGTCAGCTGGGGAGTAATTTTTAATTTTTCAATTTTTCACGAATTAATTTTCCTTGTTCAGCGTGTTGGCCTCTATAAGGTGGAAATATATTTGAAAAAGGTGTATCTCCTCTTATTATTCGTCTCCATTCTCCTTCTACCAGCCTGCCACTTTCATCATAATAATCTGCATAGTTTACGGGACAGTAATTTTGCTTATTTAGCAAGCACTAATAATTTTTGTGCTCTATCTGGCGAACAAAATATTTTTCTTGCCAAGGATTAACACTTTGAGCACAAAATACCGAAGGCATTTTCAACGCAACGTCTTGCTCTGCTCAATCTGTAATTAAAAATTATTTCATCATCTGCAAGCTGATCTGATTTCTTTCCAGCATATAGTTTAATAATTCTTTTGCAAAGGTGAAAAGCATCATCCCCAATAAAAAAATATGGCAATCCTGCTCCACCAACACTTGTGTTTTCCGGGAAATGCAAATTATCTTCAAATACAGCTTGACCAAATTTTGTTGCAGCAAAAACGTTGCCATCGCCTTCAGTGCCAAAAGCACCTATATCCAGGTAAGTGAACCTGTAAGATGCATCAGCAACAGCCATTAAAACAATACTTTGTTGCTCTATAAAGGAAAATTTCTTTTTAAGTATATATGGTATATATTTTTCAAAATAATTTATTACGTTATAGTTATAAAATAAACATCCCGAATTCTTTGGTGCCTTTCCAGTAACGTGCTTTCCGTCAACTGCTCCGATACAGTTCGGAAATTTCCATGGATAGTAAAATCCATTCGCAATTTCGACATAAGTTGATTCGTTCAAGTCCGGTATGGCTGATTTCATCGTATGGCAAATTGAGTCACAAACATTGTCGAGTACCTTACCTAGATATTGCTTACTAAATCGGTAGATTGATGCCACATGTGTTTGGATTGACCCTGATGTAAACTACCTTTGAAAAGCAAAAGTTTAAGTATTTTCTACAAAAAAATAATAATTATATCATACTCGAGTGCAACACCTAGTTTTTCTTACGGAGTTATTTCATCCTTCGTGTGCGTGCACTTTTATGGCAACAAATCAGCTTCTACCAATTTAAAATTCGTTCGAGATCATCTCTGGTCATGTGAAAATTCTCCCGAAAAGTTTTTGTGCGTGGTTTCATATCTGTAAACTTCAATATAGTTTTATATTAGCGTATCCTTTCGTATATACGTTTTGAAGAACTTACATCTGAAAAAAATCGACCCTTTGATTTCCGCTCCTTGAGATAAGGATTTGCTCTTATTGACGGCGGCTTTTTACATGATTTGTTCACCAAATCATGCAAAACAAGAGATGCATCAATTATTACTTCGTCTATGATTTCATTACTTATATAATTTCCATCACGAAATTTTTTAAACCCTTTTGACATTAAGTTTCCTTGACAATAATTTCTCAATCATTTACTCTCCACTTCTATTTTACATTTTTTCCACAACTTTTTTCCGTGTAGATATATGTATATGCCCATAATGCAAGCGAAATTTTCGGTTGAACAGCGTACTAGGCTTTACAAGCAAATACAGTAATGTATTGAAATTTATTTAAAATAAAAAAAAAAATTGTTGGCCCATCACACAGACCATATTGTTCTCATCAATCGAAATTGATATATTTTCTGCTTCCATTTCCATACCAAAGTCACTTTGACAACAAAAATTTATTATCGCACAACTTTACAACTTTACATAAAAAAGGGGAGGTGCCGGTGTGCTGGATAAGACTGGTGAAGACTCATGGCAGCATAATTTAATTACTTTATGCTGGTCAGCGCATTTTTCTTATTGCAATTGACCCACTTGCATTGCACCTCCATCGGTAAAGTAAATAAAATCGCTGACAGCAGTGACGAAACAACTTTAATGTTTTGCACCCACCAATTTGTTTAGTCCCAGCAAACAATTTGGCGAGGTTTTGCCAAAAGTAAGGAATGAGCAATAGTTGTAAAACAGTGACAGTATTATGGCAAGAAAGTGTATATATAATTCCCTCTCTTTCAACTATTGCCTATTTCTCGCCTTTAGCAAGCCTCGTGAAAATCAATTCAAAAAATGGAAAGAACGAAGAAAACATAAGCTTTATGCAACTTTTTTTTCTGTTTGTTTTTTTTTTATGTCCAAAAACACAATTGTAATTAAAAGAAGAAAAATAATAATAAGATATTGTGGAAAAGATTGCCCTTATGAATTAAAAATGTCAATCCAGACATATTAAAAATAAGTTTAAATTTTAAAAGTAATTTACTCAACCCTCGAATTTGGCAAGTATATAAAATATATATACTTGCTTTTGGTAAGGAATATGCGAATTACTTATAAATTGGCTTTTTTAGCTTACTTTCGTATGTGCGTTTAGTCCGCCGCCTAAATTACAAACGAGCATTTGGCAATATCGTTTTCGAGGGTTATGCTTGCCCATGGCAAGTTACTTTCGAGTTATTTTCGATTCAATTTGTTTGCTGAGGTAATTGATTTATTACTTGTATAATTGTTTTTTCTTTATTGTATATGGTAGTTCAATTGCACTAATTATTGTGTATAAATTAAGGTAGTATAATACAGTAAAGTCTAGTCGAAATTGAAGAGTGTTTAGAATTGTTCATCGAATATATCAAGATTCAACATACTATTTAGTCTTAGTCATTCCAAACAATATAACCAGTCACACCCTTCAAGCCTATCTTGATTCAACACTCTGTTAAACCTCATTGATTTTGAGGTAGACTTTTAGAACCTCACCAGCTCAATTCAACACATGGTTGAATTTTGCACCTCATCAACAATATCTTGGTTCAACACACAGTTCAATCTTGCACAGTGTCCTTCGAGCCTACAAGCAACCGGAAACGTGAAGATACCTACGGCAAATAAAGACAAAGTCTCAACACACTGTTAAGACTTGCTTTACAATTTTAACAGCTGTAAACAAACCAAAAAATCTTAACACACAGCTAAGATTTTTTTTTTAAACAAACAAATTTCAACGGGAGTTTACTGAATTTGGAGGTACTCTCCGTGACTACAAAAAGCAGTTTCAAAAGCAAAGCACAGTTATACACCAAATAATGGCAACGAAAGACGAAAGAATGATCTCGGCTCAACAAGAACTAGCCAAACAAATTTCAGACACTTTTCGGAACTAGAGAAGAAATACTGGTGAAATGATAACGAGAGATAATTTAGCCAATAGACTACAAGAGCTAGAAAAACACTGGTCCTCATTCACGACTCTCCATGAACAATTACAAAAGCTCATATCTGAGGAGCATCCGTATCATGCAGGAAATTTGTACGAAAAAACATACATATTACATAAGGAGGCTATTGAATTAATATCTAATAATGGCGAAGCCATCAATACAGAAGAAACGCATGTAACTTCATTTCCTTTTACGCCGCTAACTACAGGTACAACTTCAATAACAAACGTGCCATCCACACTGGTTACAACAGAATCTTACAAGCTACCAGTAATGGCAGAACAGACTTCAAATAACAAGATGATGGCTTCAGAATTGCCCTTTAAATATATCGAGTAAGACAGAGGCAACAGGAATTTCCCCAAGCTTCCATCAATTAAGATACCAAATTTCAGTGGTGATTACAAAGATTGGAAGCCATTTATCGAAATTTTCACGTAATGTGGAAAAAATACAGTACCTCCTCTATCACCTGGAGGGAGACGCGAGAAGAGTAATCAGCCATCTTTAATTAAATAATAGAAATTACGATACTGCTTTGCAGCTAATAAAAGCACGTTTCAACAGCAATAGGAAAATAATTACAACATACATAAACAACATAAGCGATGCAAAAACCATCGAGCATAGATCGCAAAACAATACAATCATGCTATACGACACAATAAAGGAATGTCTGGAAGAATTAAAAAATATGGATTGCAATACAGATGACTGGGGTCCAATCATTGTCTGCATTGCAGTGAGAAAATTTGACGCTGAAAGTCTTCGACTTTTCGAAGAAAGTTTGACTAACCCAAGAGAAATGCCGTCGACAAATGATCTACTGCAATTTCTGGAGAAGCGTCACCAGGTATCAGATTGCATGAGTAATTCGAAGATAAGAAAGTACCACAATTCACAGAATTTCAAAAAAACCTTCCTCGCCACCATAAAAGGCTTGTGTACTATCTGTAATAGCCAGCATAATCTCTATCAATGTGGGGAATTTAAAAAGATGAATATTGATGATAGGCAAGCATTCATTAGACGCAGTAATCTCTGTACTAATTGTCTCATGCATGACAAAAACGAGAAATGCAAACTCACAAACTCTGCAGTAGCAGTATTCACCGGCTATTTCACCATTAGAAGAAAACAAAAACATAGCGACACACATGATTACAAACGGAAACCAGATAAGTAAGGCCAAATTGAAAAATCAGTTGCCACACAAGCAGATCGAAAATTCCGAATGTTCTGCTACCAACCGCAATAATCAGAATCAAGAATATATATGGTCAACTGGTTCAACTGCTCAACAGTTTAGAGCCCTAATAGATCCTGGGTCGCAAGTATCCCTGATAACGGAACACGCACTTCAATTGCTGAAATTTCAAAAAGAGAACATCAGAGCCGCTATTTTTACAGTCTGAGAATCAGAAGTAGCCAAAGTACATAACAAAGTAAAGATAAACATCCAGCTGCGGCATCCAAAGAAGTCCTTCCTCTCAGTTGATGGTCTTGTACTTTCAAAATTAAACACAATTCTGCCTGAAGCCCATACCACTGGAACTAACATCAGTAAATACGGGAATATCATTTTGGCTGATCGCACCTTTAACCAACCTGGCCCGATAGACCTTTTGTTAGGAGCTGATGTCTACGCCAGCATATTAACTGATGGATTAAGAAAAGGACGGCCTGCTGCCCAAAACACCAAGCTTGGCTGGATATTTTTTGGGAATATTCCAAATACCAACCAAAATACACTGAAGTTATCCAGGTTCCTATCGCTCACCGAGATAGTAGAATCCCTATAAAAGTTCTGGGATACAGAAAACAACCATTACAGTTCTGAATCATATAACGCCTGTGAGCAACACTACGAACTTACTCACACTAGGGACTCCGAAGGGAGATACGTAGTCAATCTGCCATTCAAGGAAAACTTTGGAGAACTGGGGAAAACAAGGAAAAAGGCGATGGCGCGACTAATCCAAATAGAAAAGAAGCTGAAAAAGAACCACATACCCTAATTGAGTATAACAAATTTCTGGCCGAATATTTAGAGCTAGGCCACATGTCTCCGGCGAAAACATATAGAGGTCACGAATCTGCAGTTTACTATTTATCTCAACATGCTGTACATAAAATGGACAGCGCCACTACAAAACTCCGTGTTGTTTTCGATGCATCATGCCAATCGGACTCTGGTTCAAGTCTTAATGACCTATCATACAGTGAACCGAAGGTCCTGCAAGACCTAGTACAAATTATGCTACGCTAGAGAAAAAATCGCTATGTTTACACAGCTGACATAGAAAAAATGTTTTGACAAATCAAGATCGCCGACACGCAGAGAAATTATCAGAGAATTCTTTTGCGAAGAAGCACAAAGGAGCCCATTCAAGAATTTACACTCAATACCGTATCTTCTGGAACTATCCCTGCAACATATCTAGCAGTAAAAACACTGCAACAACTGTCCTCACCGATTTCTACATCGACGATTTGTTGAAAGGTGCCGATACCAAAACAGAGGCTATTCAGCCCCAAAATTAGGTAACTACGTTCTTGAAATGCGGTGGATTTAATTTACGAAAATGGACATCCAACAACGAGGACCTTCTAAAAGATCTACCAGAAGATATAATAGAAAGAGGCAATCTGGAAATAAAAGAAGATGATATCATAAAAACCTTTGCATTGGAATCCAAGACTGGATGAATTTTTTTTTAAATTGAAAACAGATCAAAGATGTCATAGTCTAACAAAGAGAATTGTATTGTCCAAAAACGCCTCAATTTACGATTCTTTTGGCTAGTTGGCCACTGTGACTATAAGGGCAAAACAAATATTACAAACGCTCTGCAAAACATAAACTGATTGGGATCAAGAACCACATTCTGATATAGCTAATGCATGGAAAATTTTGGAGAGTGAATTAAATGAGCTACAGACTATTGCACTTCCACAGTGGATAAATTATCATGCATGCAACGAAATCCAAATACATGCATTTTGCGACCCTTCTGAAAAGGGTTGTTCTACTGTAATTTATACACGGACTACTGACCTTGATAGCAAAAAATCCAAACTCCTGGCACACATACGTAGAACAGGGTTTCGGAGATTCAAAAGTCACTACCGAACAACGTCTGGAGATACGTGCCATCCCAGTATATGATGTTGCCACTAGAGGAATCAGTCCCAGCAAATTGGTTGCTATCGAGATCTGGTGGAGAGGTCCTTTATGGTTAACTCAACCTCCAGAAACATGGCTTTCCAACAAACTTAAACCTACCGCAGATGAAGAAAACAAAAAATCGTTTCAAGTACTCATTACACAAGTGTCCAATTCAGGAACTTTCAACTGCTCATCCTTCATTCGTCAATTAAAAACAATCGCATATTGAAGAAGGTTCATAGAACATTGTAGAAGGCCGCAAAAAACAATATCAAAATATCTCACTTCTGAAGAAATACAACAAACAACCCTCTGCATTGTGAGAATTGTACTAGAAGAAGCCTTTCACGAGGAAAGAAGCTCACTCAAGAAAAACAAGTCTTTGCTGAAGTCCATCAAACTTCTCTCGCTCAACCCAGTAGTAGACGCTGAATTTTATGTATTGGAGGGAGATTACAACACTCAAACTTATCGGAGGATGCTAAACACCAAATCCTGCTTCCACAAAAGCACCACATAACCAACCTCATAATTGACCACGCGCGTCAACAAACTTTGCACGGGGGAACCATCTCACCCTAAACTACGTAAGATGTCGATATTGGAATATCAATGGCAAGCGTTTGGTGCAATCAAGAATTTATATATGCATCAAATGTTTGAGACATCGTCAACAACCTTCAGACCAATTAATAGGCAATTTACCAGCAGTGCGAATAACCCCATCCACACAATTATCTCATTGTGGAGTTGATTATGCTGGACGATTTATCACAAAAATGACGAAAGGAAGAGGAACAAAAACCCTAAAATGCTATATTGCATTGTTTGTGTGTATGGTAATTATAAGGCCGTTTACCTTGAACTAGTTAGCGACCTCACCACAGATGCATTTTTGGCAGCATATAAGAGATTTGTAGCCCGCCGGGGAAATGCCACACAAATATTCTCAGACAATGGAACTAACTTCGTGGGTGCTCACAAATAAAAACAAAGATTTGCAGCTTGCCATTACAGAAGCAACAAGACAAGTCGCACAAATAACTACAAGTGATGGCACGGAATGGGGCTTCATTCCAGCTGCAAGCCGGCATATTAGAGGCTTATGGGAGGATGGGGTGAAATCTGTGACATGTGCTTGGTGATACGCTACTGACTTATGAAGAATTCACTACAGTTCTGTACCAAGTAGAAGCTTGTCTAAACTCTAGAGCAATTGAACAGCAGTCAAGTGACCCTAAAAATCTGGACCGTCAATGCAATTTAAGGATCAAGCAAAAAAGCGACCACTCAATAAATTATGCCAGCTTCCCATAGCAATATACAATCAAGATAATGAGGGTACTGAGATCAAAGCTGCCACCACAACGATAACCTCACATAAGTCTAAAGCTAACCATTGGTCTGGCAAGAGGTCTCATACAGTCAGAATGCATCAAGAACCTGAACGTTGGTCGAAACCTGAGCATTTTCACAGAATTACTACAGATACTACTACCCAAAAGGCTACTCAAAAGTTGGACCCGCCGGCGAAAAGAAGAAAAGTGAAAACCGCACCTTGTACTTGGGCCACAAAGCTGCTACATACAATACTTGTGATTATATTCTGGTTAACAATGATTTTCACGCAGGACTATCAATTAATCATACCTTCAACTGGCTTTTACATTGAAAATTTGGGCTATGCGCAAATTAAACGAGGCAAACTTAGACTGCAAATAGATTTCTCAACACAAGAAATCATCCGGGACCAAAAAATGATTGACACAACTTGGAAACAAACTAACGAAATGTGCGAAAAGAATAAGGAGCTGACAGACTTCACACACTGTGATGTACTCTTTCAACACTTGTCTACGTGAAGACAGAGCTTACTCAAAGCCACTTATCACATAATTCAATTAACTCAGCAAAAGATCAGCAGAAGAAGGGGTCTACTTGGGAGTCTACTAACAAAAGTATTTGGAGTCAACTACGAGGTCTATCAAGACATAGAACACCTCCAGCATAATCAAGAAAATCTTATGCAAACAACATACCAACAAATAATCCTTCTAAATTCAAAAATTAACCATTCCAGTGGCATCATCAGGGAAAACCCAGGCATTTTGACGTGCATTTATAAAAGATAAATCAGTGAAATGACCACCTGGTACTCCAAAGCAGACCATAACAGAATCTGAATTGAAGTAAAATCAACATATATCAGTGCTGAAGATTAGTGCGACGAGCTGGAAGGAAAATACCGTAATTGGCTGGATGATATTCGTCAATACGGGCACCTTTTAAACTTTGTTACCTCTTATGAGATTGATAGAAATGTGGCAAAGACCCATGAAAAACTCAGCTTAAATCTTTTTGTTGAAAGGATACCTCAACCAATGCTAAACATCAACGTAGAGGATGACACAATTAAACTTTTTGACTACCTAAGTATAGTTGAAGGGAATCTCTATGAGTTAATCCACATCACTCCAATACCCCAAGTGATACAGGCCGACATCTTCTCAGTAGCAGATTTAAAGAGTTATACATTTGCAATTGATTTTGTTCAACAAACCTACTTCAATCTGAATGAACAAGAGCTAAAAGCATGCACGAATGCTGAGAATCATACACACCTCTGCACTCCAGCGAGAACAGTCCGTCTTGCGTGTTTTATGAAATCTATGGACGTCACACAACAAATAAATGTCAAATGGAACACGTACAATTGAACGCAACTATTTGGAAGATGTTAATGATGAAGAACACCTGGGTATATATGACTCCCGGCTTAAAAGTAGCGGCAATAGTCTGCAAAAACACCGAGAAAGGAGCTTTTGCTAAACTCTACCGGTATCATACGACTGTACAATGATTGCTCATTAAAAACAAGAGAAATCTTTCTAAGGACAGATAAAGACCAAAAAATTCAAGTCATCACTAGCGACATCAAGGATACGAGACCTGCAGCTACAACTGACCAAAATCCAGCATCTGTTGTAGTCCGGACTAGTGATATATTCCAATGAGCATATCCTGGACTACAGTTAACTACCTGAGCCAGCAAATGTAATTTTTGCTGTTCATTCTATTACAGCTAATTCAAGCATCCTGATCGCCTTCATCTCCGCAATTTGTGTTTACAACTACTGGGATAAACTGAGGGGACTTTTTCACATCTGCATATTGTTGTGTCGCACCTCACACTGCCTCCGAGATGATTTTTTGACAGGAGGGTTTAGCTGCGGTATATGTTTAGGATCGTTCAGAGTGACCGTAGGCGTTTCAGTCGAAAATGGGCAGCCTATTACAATACCTAGATTTAAGACGAACCACGCAACAAATTTAGTGGTAAGAATCAACAAACCGTGGTGCATGAGCCCAATCCATGGCGCCTGCGAGTTCCGTAAGGTCCCATTGAAGGTAAACTTGGCTCCGCCGTCAAGTAGATTTAGGAACACAAAATTTCACGGCCCATAAGCCAAAATCCAAATGCGTGCGAGTTCTTTAAACCAACAAAAATATCAATAAAGTATAAGACCCAACCATCAAAACCGCAGGAAGCCCATTCCCTGGCAGTTAATAATGTAAGTAAACAAGAAAGTAAGTACAAGACTACGTAAAATGAGAAAACGAATATAACTTTCTCGGAAAATACAGCGGTCTTACAACATGTAAGATGCCTGTTGCCGGGTCATGAAGATCCCAAATATAGTTCGCGACTCATCAGATTGGACCAAGAGCACCACCGAGATGCAACATGGAACACGGAAGGATAAGCTTCGATTTCCGATCTGTGTTACGAGTACAATGCTATCTTGTTTCTTAAAGGTATTAAGCTCACATATATCAATGCTATCACCCACAATATTCCACTGACGCAAGATCAGGAACCAATAAGTAAAAAAGTCTATAGATTACCGGAGACCCAGAGGCAGATAATTAATGTGCAATTGCAAGAAATGCTAGATATTGGGATAGTCGAAACTAGCAAAAGCCTTTGGAATTCACCTTATTTGTTGTCCGCAAAAAACCGGGACCTGATGGTGAAAAACGGTGGTGCGTCGTTTTCCATTTTGATAAATTAAACGAAAAGACTATAGGCGAGGCATGTTCGCATTTTCTTGGATATTCTTTACCAATTAGGTCATGCTAATAACTTCACCACTTTCGATTGGGCCAACCGCTATCACCAAGTCTAAGTCGATAAAAAAGATAGAGAAAAGACCGCTTTCAGAACTAGATATGGACAGTACGAATTCGAGCGTATGCCATTCGGAATAAAAGGACCTCCCGATACATTAAGACGCCTTATGAACTTCGCTGTGCCAGGTCTTCAAGACCTCGAATGTTTCATTTATCTTGACGACATCGTTGTTTATGACCACCATGATAAACTGGACAAAGGCTTCGATAAATTTAGAGAAAACAACCTCAAATTCTGCCAGAGAAGTGTCAGTTTTTGCGAAGAGAAGTTGTTTAAATGCTGTGGCGAAGGTGCATTACCAGTCCTTAGTCAAACGTTTTGCGTCCAAACATTTCCTGTTCCCAGAAGAGTATGGAAAGCTCAGTCCTTTGGAAATTACTACATGAAGCTCATTCCGGACATCCTAAGTAACTAACAATTTCTCCAATTTTTGGTGATTGAAAGTGATGGGTAGTTTTATATCGGGTATATAATGGTTACTCGGTTATATAAGAATTTCGGTGGTTATATAAGAGTTTTATAATATTACCACTTGGTGACGTAGTTATATTATAGTTTTTTAAGTTTAATTATGGTTATCGTGGAAGTAAGTTAATTAAGGTTTTATTAGTTGGTGATGAAAATGTTTCCATCACAGGTCTATATAACTTACAGTAACCATTACTAGAAGGTATATAAGAAAGTTTTATAACTGTTTTAGTAACCACGTTAAATAACTTATTGGTAATAAGTGTTTATTGTGGTATCCGCGGTTACCCTTATATAACTGAACAACACTCAGTAATTTAGGCCACTTTAATAAATATTGGGAACTTTCGGTAATACATACACCCACAACAAAATATCGTATAATTGTTGGTGGCCCTTTAGTAACTACGGTGATCGTTATAAAAATAAATTACCTTTAGTGTCGAATGTACCCATTATAAAACTGTTTTTATTTATATAACATAATATAACCAAAGGGATATAAGAACACTAACGTCTTCTTTTTGTGACCATAATTGAGATATATAACATTACCAAAGCTTACATATTATGACTAAGGGGTATATAAGGACCATTTTCGAAGCATGGTAGTTCCTTTAGTTTATATAATATTTCCAGAAGTTTTATTAGGGTCATTCAGTTTACATAAAGCTACTTGAAGTTTTATAATGGCAATTTGTTCATTTAAGTACAAGCCGCCATTTTTTCAACTGTCCATTGCAGATAAAAAAGAAAATGACGGTTAAGCCATTTTTTTAAATTGCAGATATATGGCTTTCGTTTTAATTTTATATGAAGAAAATACATCTTTTTAGGTACATAATATTTCTAAATTATGTTAAAATTTTAATTGCAGCTGAATTTGTTCACGTACATGCCGAAAAATTTTAATTCTAAATGTAAAAATATTAAACCCTTACATTATAAAAATGCAATACAAAAAAATATCGAAATTCTATGCCGTAAATATTTGCATTATATTGTTTTATAAAGGTAACGAAAAGTAATTTCCCTAACACTTCAATCACTAAAAGTAATCAGTCTGAAAAAATGTATAGCTTTGTGGAAACATTACCATCACCATTATAAACAAAGTTTATAGAGGCAACCCAATCATTACTGCAACCACGGCTATGACAAAATTAATTAATCGACAGCGCCATGGGTTATATAAAGGTTAAATAATAGCCTATATTAAGTAACCAGAATATTTTGTTACTCATTTTATAAAACTTTTAGTTATATAACCTTACCTAAATCTAGTCACGGTAACCTTTATATAATCCTCCATCTAAGGGGTTTATAGTGGTTACAAAGAGGTTTCGAGTACTAGTCTATATAACTCTAGTTACATAATTTGGTAAAGGAAACCTCACCGTTACTTCTATATAAAAAAATTGTTTCTTGGGTTCTCTAAAATCGTTTGTCCAATAACGCGAATTTACTCGGAACCGAGAAATGTACTTCGTTTGATCCATCTAAATTTTTCAAAACTCTCTAACCCACAACGGACCAGCCTATTACCTATCCAAGCCGTACCCTGAACAAAGCCGAGAGAAATGACTCCACTATTGAAAAGGAGTTACTGGCTATAGTCTTGGCAACTAGACATTGTTATGTGTCAGTCACTCGCGCTTCTTGACACTTCGAAAAAGAAGCGTTTAGGAGTAAAAAAAGAATTTCAACCGACGCTAATTACATAATTTCACTGTTTTCACAGTTTTTCCTTTATTTCACAGTTTATTCACAGTAATTTATTTAATTAAGTTTCACAATTTCTCGGCAGTTTTTATATAACACATTAGCTTATGTCAAAATTTTGAGATATCTTTTTGAACCTTTTTTCCACAATTAAAAAGAAAAGGGCAATCCGACTTTCCTCGACGGTGTTTAAAGAAAGGATTCCCCGAGGTATGGGCTAGATGGCCCTAGGTACCCACGATGGCTTCAAAAGCTTTTTAATTTCTTTTATTTTTTTCTCACGACGTTGAAAAAACGTTCGTGAGAAAATGCAAAAAATATTTATGCAAGCTATATGCATCAATGAAAAACTGTAATCTGATATACACTTGTGCGCCCGGCGTGAAATATTACTTTTAAGAGGGCGCGAATAATTGGGATAATTGTATGTATGTATGTAGATACAATTAAATTGGGAACGATAAGTATTGTACGTTTGTAAAGTGTACATGCGGAAAAAAAGTAAGAAGACACTGACGTGTGAGTGGAACGTGTGTCTGATAACAAAATGCAAGAGTGAGTTTGAGTGATTTTTAAATTTAGATTGAAATGTATGAAATTGTTATTGTTTTCAGGGTCACATTATAGTGATACATCAATATATTGCATACTGTTTGAACTGAGAACTGACGGGTTTAAAATTAAACTCGATCAATGCTATCTGATAATCTATTAAAATTTTATTATTTCAATGTGCTTATTTATACAACAATTCATATAAATATATACATATGATGACAATAAAATAAAACAAATAAAACAAAAATTTATATCAATTAATCAAAAAGAACAAGATCAGCATAAATTTACTTCGTAGGCAATGTCGCCGACCGCAATTTCACTTGCACTTCCATACAATTGCTGACAAGCTTTGGTGAACGTTAGAATTGAATAGCTAAGTGAAGGTAGAAAATGCATATTAAAATGAAACTACGGTCGTTGGCTTATTGAGCTTGTTCTGTAATAAGTTATGATTGACCATGGATTTTGTATCTCTACATTCTCCCACCTCGCATTATCATATTGTGGTACCTCCAAGATGATACCGAGTTGCTCTTGTGACCTGGACCCCGCTCGTCTTGGGATTGGTGGAGGTAGGTTTAGTTGTGGCATCATGTTTTTTCGTCGCTTTTTCCACAAGAAATAGGACGCCACACTGATGATTATGATTGGTACCACTGAATAGAATCCAACAAAATGATGTATGTGGTGACGGTGAAGGTGAGGAATTCCTCCGATATATTGTTGTTGGGTTTTAATTGCCTGATGGAGCTCTTCAATATCATCAGCCTTGAGCTCTTTAATTAGCAAGGGCATGGAAGTATTGGTAGTATTTTGACTTGCTAAATATTCACAAATGTGAGTAGAAATAATTCCTTGCTCCGGTATAAATGACGAATTCAAGGTTCCTGGTTTCTAGAAGATTTTTAGTGTTTTCTTCTACATAAGTCGATGTAGGATTATTGTTTGTTTCCTTCTGGGATTCGATTTGGACCTTATTTTGACTACTAGTTACCACCAGTATATTTTTAACTGTCTCAGGGATCGCACGGCTGAGTGCGTCGGCATTTAGATTTGCTTTTCCTGGTTTGTATATGATCTTGTAATCATACTCTTCTAACGTTATTCTCCACCTTATTAGGCGACAGGTGGGGTCTTTCAGGTTCATGCGCCACGTGAGGAGCTTATGATCTGTGATGATAGTGAATTTTCAACCGTACAGATCAGGGCGAAATTACTCGACGGCAAAAATTGTCGCTAATAATTCCTTTTCTATGGTGGAATACCTCGTCTCGGCCTGATTGAGAGGTCTACTTGCAAAACAGATGGGTTTATCTTCAACGATTTATACTTCATACAATACACTACCTACACCGTAGTCGTTTGCGTCTGAAGTCACTAAAACTTCTTTATCGAAACATGGTAATTGTAATATTGGAGCGTTAATCAATTTTTTTCTTTAACGATTGGAAAGGGTCATCGCAAAAAGCATCCCATTTGAAAGTAGCATTCTTTTTTAAAAGAGCTGTGAAGGTTTGGCTAGCTTTGCAAAGTTTGGAATGAAGCGCCTATAATAGCCGACAAATCCTAAGACGGATTTTACGTCTTTTTCCTTTTTAGTAATAGGATATTTAGTAACTGCTTCGAGCTTAGCGGGATCTGGTGATAAGATGACCCAGACAGGCTATCTGCTTACTGAGAAAGTGACATTTCTCGTGTTGTAGCTTGAGATTATGTTCTTGAAGCCTGTCAAAACATTCTGGAGTCTACAGTTGTGTTCTATCAGATTTGTTCCCGTATATAATAATGTAGTCCATATAAATAAAGCATTCTATGCCTTGGAGACCGACTAAAATATTATTCATCGGCCTTTGAAAGGTGGCTGGAGCTCGCTTTAGACCAAATGGCATACGGTTATAGTGGTGTACTAAATGCAGTTTTTTCTTTCTCGCTTTCACTCATGGGTATCTATTGAAAGCCGTTGGCTAAGTCCAACGTGCTAAGATATTTGGCTTTTCCCAATTGGTCTAAGATGTCCGTTATGTTTGGCAATGGAAATGCGTCTCCCAGAATTATATCATTGAGACGTCTGAAATCAACGACTACTCTCCATCTTTTGTTGCCATCGGCGTCTGGTTTTTTAGGAAACTAATAATAGAGGTGAGTTCCAAGGGCTTGAACTGGGACTAATAATTTCGTCTTCTAACATTTTATTAATTTGATTGTTAATTTCTTCACGCTGAGCTTCAGGTAATCTATATAGTTTGACATTTTACGATAGGTTTTCCAGGTAAGATAGGAATGCTATGTCAGGGAGTCTCCTTCCAAGTAGAATATGTCGTTGTACTTACGGCATATATCTAAAATGGATCTGAACTCTTCAGCATTGCAGTGTGAATGATCTAGCTCGGATGCGAGTCTAGCAAGCCTTTCTCGAATACGACCCCTTTGAGGATTTAGTTTTATAATATTAAATTTATTAATTTCATGTAAGTGAGGGCTTATGTCCGTTTTCCTAATATGAACATCAGTTTGATTGGAATTGAGGATAAGAATATTCGCTTGACCATTCTGGTCTGGTTTTATAAGCGTATTCCCAATAATCAATCCTGATTCCAATTCTTTGTGTTCGCAGAAAAAGGTACCTCTTTTATTCATGGTTATCATAGCTATTACCTGTGTACGTGCTGGTGTATTTATATCGTCAGCATCGCACTTGCCTTTATTCGATTTCTTTGCTTTATTATTTTGTACTTTGTCTTCTTTTGAGAAATTTTTCGAATTTGGTCTGACTTGTTGGCTGGGGTCCTTCAAACCTCCATACCTTGCGCCTGACCTAACTGGAAATAGTTCGGAGCTTGGGTCTTTCAAACCTCCGCACTCAATGTTCGATACTATTCCTGTGATTGAATTTTGCATTTCAGTGTCGTCTGGGGACACGTTATTTATTTTGAGAGTTAGTATTTTAGTTTCGTAGTTAATTTTGCAAAGAAATTTGTCTAAAAAATCATGACCTAATATTCCGTCATATTTTAATTGTAGATTACCATCGACCATATGTATATTATGTTTAAAAGTGGAATTTTTAACGTAGAAATTGCATTCTGCAGTTCCTAGCGTACGCAGCGGGGTTCCTGCTAATGAAGGTATCTCTATGCTTTTTGAAGTAGTGACGATAGTATTCCCAAGTGCCCTAGTAGCTTTTATTACCGATATTTCTGCTCCGGTATCTATCAAAAAGGGCTAGTTTTAAAAGCAGTAATGGAATTCTCGATCGTCACAACAAGCGATTGGGCGATCGCCGATTAAGGAGAAAGAAAGTTCTCCTTTTAAATTTGAGGTTGCGGATGGACATCGGCGTTTATAATTAATTGATTTAGGTGACCGCTATCTCGTCTCGCCGCTGACTGTTTTTTGGAATTTCCCCTTTTGCATTAGCTTGCGGCATATCAGGGTTACCTTTTGGATTCCAATTTTTAATTGCGGATCTAATATTATTATGAAATTGGAGAGCTCTATTTCCTAGTGGATATTGGCCTTGCCTATCAATTTGTCGTAGATTTGGAGCTCTTATAGGTTGCTGCTGTTGGGGAATCCTACTGGATTGAAAATGTTGAGGGCTTCTTTGTGCGAAGCTAATGGAAGGTTGAGCCAAACATGGGTGTTGAAACAACCTTTTTCTACACTGAATAATGTGATGATTCTGTGTTGTACAATATGCGCATAAAAGCTTGTTTTCCACTCTAATTCTGGATGTTAAGCAAGAGTCAGCAGAATGACCCTTTTTTGTGACATTTAGAGCAGGGTGAAACGTTTTCGCTGAAGGAATTATTTCTTTCAGATTGTTCAATACGAACATGGCCATGTCTTAACCCATCTTCAAAAGCTCTGATAACCATATTTTTTTTTTCCTCAAATAGAAGATTTTTTAAAGTCTGTTCATTTGTCAGACTTGAAATAGCGTCGTTGTAGATAGCTAATAGCGTTTGAGCTCGGAAAGCACATTCTTTAATGTCTTCCTTAGGCAGTTGTTTTAATGATAGAATTTCGTTCTGAATTGACATTCTAAAGCGAGTTTCCATGAATTGTTCTTGGAGAGTAGCTTGCAATTCTTTCCAAGATTTAATGTCATTATGCTTGATGATATCGTTTGCTTTGCCAATAAGTTTAGCCTTTATAATGTGGAGATATAGCGCTTTATTTGATTTGGCTGTACCTTGTTTTTGGACTAGGCTGCATATGTTTAAGAACCTGTGGAGGTTCTCTGGATTCCCATCGAATTCTGGGATAACACTCTTGGCATGATCAAGAGTTAATTGTTCTGTCGTGTTATCAGGCATTGTTCGTTTTTGCTTAGGAGTAGATTTCTTCCTATGTGTAACGAAATCTGGTAAAAGGGTTGCACGTACACCACGATGTTTCGAAGATTGGGTGTGAAAATATTTGCGCGAATTTCCCTCAATTTTTGGAGTTCAACGTAGTTTTCAGTAAGAGAAAAAATTGCAGAAGTTTTGCGAATAGAGAAGTAAAAACGAACTTGTACACTTTTTAACACTCACAACAAAAAAAGAACTTCAATTGATAAAAACGTTTTCACTAGACTTAAAAGAGGAAATACGACAAAAAGAAACTCATCAAGAGAAGATACGACAATATGTAAAAAAGATTTGTTCAAAAAAAAAATGTAGTTTGAAACTCATACAAATATAATAATTTGTCTAATATATAAATTTGTAATTAGAATATAAGTTAACTTATCTAGACTTACTTAATTATTATACAAATTTTGTTGTTGCTCTCCTCCCTCGTTAGAGGGCTCTCGACATCGCACGATTTATTCTTTCTTCAGTATATCCCACGTTGGTAAATAGATATCGGAAGAACGGCTCGCGTGCTGGTGTTAATATTAATTCCAGTTCGTCTATGTCGATACGTGAAACGATCAGCTGCAATCCTTGTATTAACCTCAAGTTAAGCACATCGTCTCGCACGACTTCAGGGAAATCTTCTTCCTCTAGGTGGAGGTTTATATGTTCTATGGAGTCGCTCGCTCCAATCGGGGGTATTTCTCCTGGCCAGCATATTAAATGCTGCTCGAGATTTGTAGGTTGGTGTTTTGTAGGTCTTACAAACCATTACAAAATCCCACCGCTGCCACCAGTTTTTGTTACACGCCACTAGCAGTATAACTTATTTTCGTAGTTTTTGCGCTAGCCTTACTCGGTATAGTACCAATAATTGTTTTCAGTAGAAACTCAGGAAGTTGTGGGCGAGAGTTTAATTTAATTCTACACTGCACAGTTAATCACAAAAAGTTCCATTTACTCGGTTACAAAAAACTTTCTTTTATTACACTGAAAAATAATAGACTTTACAAAGACTTTCTTTAATTACACAGATAAATACTGGATTTTACACTAGAACTCTTTTGACACTTTAAACACTGGAGGATTTACCTTGGGTAGGGGGACTCTCCAGGTTGAACTTAGGAAAACTTCTCTTCTTCGACTTCGCTTCAACAGGTTATTTATTCAAAATCGAACCAATTCCTTAACCAATCAGAATTGGTCGATTTTGCATTTCCCTATTTGGTGGGAATTGTCGGATAGGCAATTCTATATGCATGCATATGTTCCGATTTTTGTCCAAATGGAAACGCTCATATGACAAAAATCGAATAAAAAATTGAAAATCACAATTCCGATTTTTGTTTAAACGGAAACGCTCAAATAACAAAAATTAGAAAAATAATTGAAAATTGGCTTTTCGTCTTGAACGGAAACGCTCGAATTTCAAAAATCGGTCAACAATTGGGATATCACAAAAACAATTAAAAATGACAAAAACAATCACACACAATTTTCAGGGTCACCAGTAGCATGTGGAAAATGATAAACAAACATATAATTACATAAGAGTGCTAGCTGTAGTGTAGCTACTTTGCGGTGACGTGTCTATTTTATTGTCTTGAGGGTGCCCCGAGGATGGTTGAGACATGACACATGTTTCTGAGTGTGTTAATGGGTGATGGTTTTTTTTATATGAAATGAGTAATTTTTGTATATGAAATTGGTTTAAGATTTATTTTTAGGTTTTTGTGAATAATAATAAATGCATATATATAGCATTCAGGTAATTAGGGAGTTATGAATCTGAAGAAGGTGATGTGGATTCATGACACCTTCCCGTAAAGAGAAATTTTGTATTTCTTGAAAAGAATTAGAAAATTTTTGTTGGAATGGATGTTGAAGCTCCGCCGTAAAAGGTTACAATATTTGATTAGGATTATATAGTCTTATCCTTTGATTTTGATAAATTATAATCTAAATATAGGTACTATAATTATAATTTTTGTTTACAAATTATGCAGGTAAGTGGTATATGTATGTATGTACTGACATTATTTATTTTTTTTTTTTTACCTCATGACTATAATACCTTATTATATAACCCTAAGTATATTTGATAAAAAAAACAAAACAATTATATGTATTAGTTTTTCTTATTAGTTGAAATACTTAAATATGTATATATATATTGAAACAAGTGAAAAAGCTAGAATTGGTCTAAGACCAATTCTTATGATACCCTAGATGAATGCACGTATGAAATTTCGTGTGGTCACCCATTTGAGATTTTTTGCATTGGTTTCTCGCATATATTTCTGGAACGGCTCGTCGGACAGAAAAAATGATTATACCCAATTTTATAGGATTTTTTATTCTGAAGAAGTTTTTAGTACAATAAAAATGTGTAGGACTGATCGTTTTCAGAGTATATGTAAAAAATCAAAATTTTTATATGGCAACACCAAGAAGGGGTTGCCCGACTTAGTCCATTTTTGAAATTTTCTTTGCTATTACTATGAAAACACAATGTACCAAATTTCAGCTTTCTATGTCGACGTGTTCTCAGGTAGTGTCCAAATATATCGTGGAAAACGAAATTATTGTATGGCAACCCCACGAAGGAGTTACCCGATTTGGCTCATTTTCGAACTTAATTTTACTTTTTTTTTTAATGTCCGTGTACAATATTTCAGCTTTCTAAGTGAACGCGTTCGCGAGTTATCGTGCGCACGGACAGACGGACGGACGGACGGACGGACAGACGGACATGCAAAAATCAAAATAACTTTTAATTTTATGCGGGGGTGTCCAATCCGTTTTGCTCTACCATCATTATTTCTGTGCGTTACAAATGGAATGACAAACTTAGTATACCCTATAGATTTCATCTAGGGTATTAAAAGGTAATTGACTTATACTACTAGAAAAAAAGAAATTTAAATTAAATTTTTTTTTCAATTAATTTTTTTTTTTCAATTAACAGTTCTACAAATGACCACCACGACCACGCCTACAGGACCATATCCTTTTCATGAAATTTTCCATAACCAAATCGCAAAGTGGCTGCACTATGTCCTCGATAGCCTCACGAATTCCATCTTTGAGGTCTTGAATCGCTGTTGGTGTAGACCTTCTTTTTCACGTGGCCCCAAAGGAAGAAGTCGCAAGGTGTTAAGTCACAAGATCTTGGTGGCCAATTGTGATCACCTCCGGAAACTTTTCCCGTAAAAGATCAATGGTTCCGTTCCTTGTATGGCACATAGCGCTGTATTTTTGAAAGTAAACGTTGTCCAGATCAATACCATCCAATTCCGGCCATAAAAATCATTAATCATCTGTCGAAAGCGCAATCCATTCACCGTAACCATTGCTCCAGCCTCATTACGAAAGTAAGGTCCAATTACTCCGCGGGACCATAAACCGCACCAAACAGTCACACGTTGAGGATAGAAAGGCTTTTCAACAATAACTCTTGGGTTTTCCGAGCCGCAGATGCGACAATTTTGCTTGTTGACGAAGCCATCGAGGTGGAAATGGGCCTCATCACTCAAGATAAGTTTTCGATGGAATTCCGGATCATTTTCATTTTTCAATTTTAATAATTTTAATGCGTTGTTGAATCGTTTATTAATAGCGTGGTTTCTACTTGTCTAGTGTTAAAAAATGACAGCTCCAAAAGTGACATCTAGCGAAATAGCGGGCTAATTAAAATAACACCTCTTACTGGAAAACCCTGTAGTTAAAGGTATATTTATATATGAGGATTCTACTTCAACATTAGCTTGGCTTAGATCGTTTTCAGTGGTTTATAAAGTTGTAGGTTTTTCTTAATATAGTTCTTAATCATTCTCAATATAATAATAATCGAAGCTTTTGCTACTAAACAGTATATGAGTAAATAATGATGAACGTCATGTGGGGTGACGTTTTTTAATTTAGTTTTTTCTTTACTTTTAAGAGATTTAATGTCCTCGCTGATTTCAAAAAGTTCTTGATGATTATTGTTTCTTGTCGTAATATATTGTGGTATATTTAGATTAATTCTGTCCATCAAGGATGTGATATTAGTTAGATTAATAGACGGAAAATAAAATTTATCAGGTGTTGTTGTTCCTTCAGAATTTCCGTAGAGTTTTTGAAAGTCGTTTCGATTATAGTAGGTGGGTCGAATTTCTAAAATTCCGGTACCGTTTAAGATTAGTGGTTTAATTTCGCCATTGCATATATTATCTAAAGTGAGGGGTGTTCTGAGACTGTAGAGCCATTTGTTAGGATTTGCCAATTGTATCCATAAGGAGGAGCCTTTTAGGTATCTTGGGTATGTTTTAGCAATTCCATTTCGCATTGGTTGTCTCTAGAATTAACATTGAAGATAGGGTGAGTCGTCTGACATATATAATGATGAAGAACATTTTGTAAGCATTCATGAAAATCTTCGTGATTAGTCGACGAATAACTTCAAATGGTTATTATGAATTCGTTTATTTTTGTTTTTAATTCTGACGATGGAGTTTTCGGACGAAGGAGTCTCTACTATATCGTATGGTCCTTCCCATAGCGATGATAACTTATTTTTTCGGGTATGATTTTTAATTAAGATTTTATCGCCTATTACAAAATTTTTGGGTTTGGATGATTGGTCATAATATGTCTTGGATTTTTCTTTATTTCTTATAAGATTTTCCTTAGCAATCTTATGAGAATGTTGAAGTCTGGCTTTTAGTTCGCTGGCATAATTGTCGTAATTATACGCTACTTTAGGATCTTTTTTAATGAGGCTGGGATTTCGGCATGGAATCCAAATAATAAGTTATGCGTCGTGTAGCCTGTGCTTGAATGAACGGAATTGTTGTAAACTAACATAGCGTAGTGGATCCAAGTATCCCATGTGAGTGGATCTGTTGACACATAGTGTCGAAGATATTCAGCTAAAGTTCGGTGGCTTCGTTCTAGAGCTCCGTTTGTTTCTGGGTGATAAGGAGTGGTTTGTAGCTAATGAATTTTCAGTAGTTTACATACTTCATTAAATGTGGAACTTAAGAAATTGGTTCCTTGATCAGCTACGATCGTTTCAGGTAGACCGTGTTTACATATGATTTGTTTCGTAAATTTTTCTACTACAGTGTGCGCTTCGGCATTTGGTAAAGGTACGGCAACTGAAAATTTCGTCAGATCATCTTGGAACGTAAGTATATATTTGTTACCCAAATAACTAGTGGGTAATGGTCCTACTATATCTAAGAATATTTTTTCAAAGGATTTATTACTAGTTGTGGTTATTTTCATAGGCATTCTTTTGTTTTTGCTACACTTATTTTTCTGGCAAGATGGACACTTCTTGATGTAGTCTCTAATATCTTTGTACATGCCTTGCCAATTGTAGATTCTATTTATTTTGCTTATGGTTTTGGCTAGAGATATGATGCTCTTTTATTACGTGAGCTATTTCTTCAGGATCCGATAGTTTAATTACTTTATTAAGAAAGAAAATTGGTCTAGTGCCTGACTTTTTAATTCTTTAGAACATAGAAACTTTAGTTCGCGATAACTAGTGTTATCGGTGATTGGTATGTCTATAGAAATAGTTTTCTCGTTCTTTGAGTAGGCCTTAAATTTTTGAAAATTTTTTTTTATTTGATTTCGATCAGTTTCATTTCTGATAGGTATAGGAGCGCTTTCAAGAATGTAAGAAATTTTGCCTTTGTCAAATTCAATAGCTTCTCCTAAGGGTATTATGCAGTTATCGGGTATATACGTACTTAATGAATTTTCCTGTATGGAGTTATGAATTGGCAATAAGAAGTATTTTTTCTAAATATCACGAGTTTTGGAAGATCTCTCGTGTTTTCTTCTACATAAGTCGATGTAGGATTATTGTTTGTTTCCTTTTGGGATTCGATTTGGACCTTATTTTGACTTATAGTTACCAACTGTATAGTTTTACTTGTATCAGGGATCGCACGGCTGAGTGCGTCGGCATTTAGATTTGCTTTTCCTGGTTTGTATACGATTTTCTAATATTACTCTTCAAACCTTATTCTACACCTCATTAGGCGAGATGTGGGGTCTTTCAGGCTCATGAGGCAGGTGACGGGCTTACGATCTGTGATGATAGTGAACTCTCGACCGTACATATAAGGGCGAGATTACTCGACGGCAAAAATTGTCGCTAATAATTCCTTTTCTATGGTGGAATACCTCGTCTCGACCTGATTGAGAGTTCTACTTGCAAAACAGATGGGTTTATATTCACCGATTTTTCCTTCAGACAATACACTACCTACAGCGTAGTCGCTTGCGTCTGAAGTCACTAAAAATTCTTTATCGAAGCATGGGAATTGTAATATCGGAGCGCTAATCATTTCTTTCTTTAACGATTGGAAAGCTTCATCGCAAAAAGCATCCCATTTGAAAGTAGCATTCTTTTTTAAAAGAGCTGTTAAAGGTTTGGCTAGCTCTGCAAAGTTTGGAATGAAGCGCCTATAATAGCCGACAAATCCTAAGAAGGATTTTACGTCTTTCTCCTTTTTAGGAATAGGATAATTAGCGGGATCTGGTGATACTCCGGTTTTGGTTATAAGATGACCCAGATAGGCTATCTGCTTACTGAGAAAGTGAAATTTCTCGGGTTGTAGCTTGAGATTATGTTCTCGAAGCCTGTCAAAAACATTCTGGAGTCTAGAGTTGTGTTCTATCAGATTGTACCCGTATATAATAATGCCGTCCATATAAACAAAGCATTTTATGCCTTGCAGACCGACTAAAATATTATTCATCAGCCTTTGAAAAGTGGCTGGAGCTCGCTTTAGACCAAATGGCATACGGTTATAGTGGTAATGACCATAAGGTGTACTAAATGCAGTTTTTTCTTTCTCGCTTTCACTCATGGGTATCTGTTGAAAGCCGTTGGCTAAGTCCAACGTGCTAAGATATTTGGCTTTTCCCAATTGATCTAAGATGTCCGTTATGTTTGGCAATGGAAATGCGTCCCCCACAGTTATATCATTGAGACGTCTGAAATCAACGACTACTCTCCATCTTTTCTCCAAGGGCTTGAACTGGGACTAATAGTTTCGTCTTCTAACATTTTATTAATTTGATTGTTAATTTCTTCACGCTGAACTTCAGGTAATCTATATGGCTTGACATTTACGATAGGTTTTCCTGGTATGTTAGAAATGTTATGTGTCGCTTCATCTGTGAATTTCAGGTTGTTTCCTTCCAAATAGAATATGTCGTTGTACTTACGGCATATATCTAAAATTCATCTGAACTCTTCAGCATTGCATTGTGAAAGGTCTAGCTCGGATGCGAGTCTAGCAAGCCTTTCTTGAATACGATCCCTTTGAGGATTTAGTTTTATAATATTAAATTTATTAATTTCATGTAAGTGAGGTCTTATGTCCGTTTTCCTAATATGAACATCAGTCTGATTGGAATTGAGGAAAAGAATATTCGCTTGACCATTTTTGTCTGGTTTTATAAGCGTATTCCCAATAATTACTCCTGATTCCAATTCTTTGCGTTCGCAGAAAAAGGTACCTCTTTTATTCATGACTCTCCTAGCTATTACCTGTGTACGTGCTGGTATATTTATATCTTCAGCATCGCACTTGCCTTTATTCGATTTCTTTGCTTTATTATTTTGTACTTTGTCTTCTTTTGAGACATTTTTCGAATTTGGTCTGACGTGTTGGCTTGGGTCTTTCAAACCTCCATACCTTGCACCTGACCTAACTGGAAATAGTTCGGAGCTTGGGTCTTTCAAACCTCCATACTCAATGTTCGATACTATTCCTGTGATTGAATTTTACATTTCAGTGTCGTCTGGGGACACGTTATTTATTTTAAGAGTTAGTATTTTAGTTTCATAGTTATTTTTCCAAAGAAACTTGTCTAAAAAATCAAGACCTAATATTCCTTCATATTTTAATTGTAGATTACCATCGACCATATGTATATTATGTTTAAAAGTGGTATTTTTAACATAGAAATAGCACTATGCAGTTCCTATCGTATGCAGGGGTGTTCCTGCTAATGAAGGTAGCTGTATACTTCTTTGTGCGAAGCTAGTGGAAGGTTGAGCAAAAGAATGCTGTTGAAATAACCTTTTTCTACTCTGACTAATGTGGTGATTGGGCGTTTTACAATATGCGCATATAAGCCTGTTCCCACTCTAATTCCAGATGTTAAACAGGAGTCAGCAGAATGACCCTTTTTGTGACATTTAGAGCAGGATGGAACGTTTTCGTTGAAAGAACCATTACTTTCAGATTGCTCTATGGCGAATTTTGTCGAATCTTTTAGGTCGGTGTAGCCTTTAGCCTTGGTTAGCAGACGAACATGATCATGTCTTAACCCATCTTCAAAAGCTCTGATAACCATCTTTTTATTTTCCTCAAATTGAAGATTTTTTAAAGTCTGTTCGTTTGTCGGACTTCAAGTAGCGTCGTTGTATATAGCTAAAAGCGTTTGAGCTCGGAAAGCATATTCTTTAATGTCTTCCTTAGGCAGTTGTTTTAATGATAGAATTTCGTTCTGAATAGACATTCTGGAGCCAGTTTCCATGAATTGTTCTTGGAGAGCAGCTTGCAATTCTTTCCAAGAATTAATGTCATTATATTTGATGACATCGTATGCTTTGCCAATAAGTTTAGACATTATAATATGGAGGTATAGCGCTTTATCTGATTGGGCTGTACCTTGTTTTTGGACTAGGCTGCATATGTTTAAGAACCTGTGGAGGTTCTCTGGATTCCCATCGAATTCTGGGATAAGACTCTTGGCATGATCAAGAGTTAAATGTTCGTTTTTGTTTAGGGGAGAGGAGGCCTGGTAAAAGGGTTGCGCGTACACCACGATGTTTCGAAGATCGGGTGTGAAAATATCTGCGCGAATTTCCCTCAATTTTTAGAGTTCAACGTAGTTTCCAGTAAGAGAAAAAATTGCAGAAGTTTTGCAAATAGAGAAGTAAAAACGAACTTGTACACTTTTTAACACTCACAACAAAAAAAAACTTCACTTGATAAAAACGTTTTCACAAGACTTAAAAGAATGATTGTACCGTCAAGAGGAAATACGACAAAAAGAAATTCATCAAGAGAAGATACGACAATAAGTAAAAAGGATTTGTTAAAAAAAAAATGTAGTTTGAAACTCATATAAATATAATAATTTGTCTAATATATAAATTTGTAATTAGAATATAAGTTAATTTATCTAGACTTACTTAATTATTATACAAATTTTGTTGTTGCTCTCCTCCCTCGTTAGAGGGCTCTCGACATCGCCCGATTTATTCTTTCTTCAATATATCCCACGTTGGTAAATAGATATCGGAAGAACGGCTCGCTTGCTGGTGTTAATATTAATTCCAGTTCGTCTATGTCGATACGTGAAACGATCAGCTGCAATCCTTGTATTAACCTCAAGTTAAGCACATTGTCTGGCACGACTTCAGGGAAATCTTCTTCCTCTAGGTGGAGGTTTATATGTTCTATGGAGTCGCTCGCTCCAATCGGGGGAATTTCTCCTGGCCAGCATATTAAATGCTGCTCGAGATTTGTAGGTTGGTGTTTTGTAGGTCTTACAAACCATTACAAAATCCCACCGCTGCCACCAGTTTTTGTTACACGCCACTAGCAGTATAACTTATTTTCGTAGTTTTTGCGCTAGCCTTACTCGGTATAGTACCAATAATTGTTTTCAGTAGAAACTCAGGAAGTTGTGGGCGAGAGTTTAATTTAATTCTACACTGCACAGTTAATCACAAAAAGTTCCATTTACTCGGTTACAAAAAACTTTCTTTTATTACACTGAAAAATAATAGACTTTACAAAGACTTTCTTTAATTACACAGACAAATACTGGATTTTACACTAGAACTCTTTTGACACTTTAAACACTGGAGGATTTACCTTGGGTAGGGGGACTCTCCAGGTTGAACTTAGGAAAACTTCTCTTCTTCGACTTCGCTTCAACAGGTTATTTATTCAAAATCGAACCAATTCCTTAACCAATTAGAATTGGTCGATTTTGCATTTCCCTATTTGGTGGGAATTGTCGGATAGGCAATTCTATATGCATGCATATGTTCCGATTTTTGTCCAAATGGAAACGCTCATATGACAAAAATCGAATAAAAAATTGAAAATCACAATTCCGATTTTTGTTTAAACGGAAACGCTCAAATAACAAAAATTAGAAAAATAATTGAAAATTGGCTTTTCGTCTTGAACGGAAACGCTCGAATTTCAAAAATCGGTCAACAATTGGGATTTTGTTATCCCTGTGAAAACATTCCAATATGATGACAAGTCACAGTAAATAATAAGATTCCATTCGCTTGAATATAGCTGGATCCCTGATACGTCTTCAAAATATATTCCTTCTTGTACTTTAAACCTGGTTATATTATATGGTTTATCAGATTGCTGGCCTATCACTAATATAGTGAGCAATGCCAATATCATGAAGGTTAGCCATGATTTACTCAGTGAGCTTGAGTTAAGAGATGGAATTTTATTTCTCTGTCGGAGACAGGATTTGTAACCGTCTCTATCGTTGTAGTTTCTTTATTTGTTTGATGCAGGAGTCTCTTTTGATCAACCGATTCATTCATGTGGTTGTCCACTATAGGAAGCAGCAGCACTTTAGTGACTGGTCGTCTGATCCTTGATCCCCTTGTTTGTAGTGTTACTACTCTAGTTAGCTCATCGAGTCCAGGGTGCGTTTACATCACTGGGCCAAGTGCCCGTTTTGTTGGTGAAAGCTGTTCGTCTTTAATTAGTACCAGATTTCCAATTCGTTGATTCGGTTATTCGTTGAGTCCATTTAGGTCGGTGCTGTAGCCTTGAGAGGTGTTCGGGTGACCACTTTCTCCAGAAATCCTGATGCATCCGTCCTACCTCTTGCCACTTATCAAGAGCATTTGGATTATTTTCAAGATGATTCCTTTCAGGTATGGCAAGTGATGAAGAGCCAGTCAAGACCCGGAGTAACCACTTCCAAGCTTTCAGGATCTTCGGATATTGGGCACAGCGGTCGCAAATTTAAGCTTGCTTCAATTTCAGTCATGAGTGTACACATTTCCTCATATGTCAGCCTGCTATCACCGGCTATACGGCGCATATGTTGTTTGATAACTTTGACGCCCGCTTCCCATAAGCCACCAAATTGAGTGTAGGCTGGAGGAATGAAGTGCCGTTGTGTGCCGATTTCTTGTAGTGCAATATGCACGTCATCTTTATACGACTTTTGTGTGCGTATTTTGCTAAGAATGTTACTAGGGCCAACGAAATTATTTAGTTGCATCATGTGTCCTCTTCTCGCCACAAATCATCATTTAAGGCAGCTATAAATGCGTGAGGTGTGAGGTCGGTTACTACCTCGAAGTGAATCGCTTTTGTCGTTAAACAGACGAATATTGGCACATAGCCCTTGTGCGATTTGTTTCCTCTTCCTCTGGCCAATAGAAGTTCGAATGGTCCAGCATAATCTACCCCCGACTGGCTGAAGGGTCGAGTAGAGACCACTCTTGCCTTAGGTAAAATTCCGATCATTTGTTCGGAGATTTGAGTTTTGTTTCTATGACAGCCTATACATTGATGTATGAACACTTTAACTGCCTTCAGGCTATTTAATATCCAGAATCGTTGTCGTATGACTTCCAAAGTCAAGGTTTTTCCTCCATGGATGGTAAGTTTATGCATTTTGTACATCACTAGTGTTGTCAGCCGACTTTTGTTGGGCAGTACAATAGGATGCTTGCGATCGTATCATAGTTCTGCTTGATGTCATCTCCCGCCTACTCGTAATATCCCCGTAGAGTCTATAAACAGTGATAGAGGAAGTCATCTGCTGTTCTTATTTAGTGCTTGTTCTATTGAACACTGGGCTATTTCATCTTTAAAGACTAGCTGTTGGGTACTCTTCACTAGTGGTACTAGTGCTTCTTCGATTTCATTTATTTTCAAGTAGTCAGATGTACGGTTCGCCACAAACCTTTTAATGTATGCTGTTACTCTTTGTAATTTTCCTAATGTTGAAAATCTTTCTGCACGGTTAAAGGGTTCCAGTGCACTCCAAGTGCTTTAATTGTCTGTTCTTTCTGGAAATCTATAAAGCTAGGTTGTTCTCGAAACTCATAGGGTATATCCTTAACAATCTGAATTTATTGCTTCTCCACTTGCCAAGCTTAAGTCCTCCGCCCTTTAGCATGTTTATAACTGCTGACAAGATTCTATTGCTTCATCCATGGAAGGGCATCCTGAGCCTACGTCGTCTACATAAGTATAGCTCAGTATGATTCTGGATGCGATAGGGGTACTGTTTTTCTTTATGTTGCCCGAGTTGCTGCAGAGTGAGCATCGCGAGAAACGGTGCTGAGGTTGTGCGGTATGTAACGGTCGTCAACTTATATTCCTTGATAGGCTGATTTGGAGACCCTCACCAAAGAATACATTGATACTGCTGATCTCTCACATCCACTTTTATCTGGCTGTTTAAGTCCCAATGTGGGGCTTAGCACGCAAAAAAGGGGCAGGTGCCGGTTTTAGAAATGATAAGACAGGATTTTAAAAAAAAATTCACTAGTTTATTGATCACAAAATATTCTTAAAGCTAGGCAATTCAGGTACTTAAATTCGTTCAATTCTAAAAATCACTTAGTCTACTTCACTTCAATTCAACTTACTAATCTAAATTAATTCAAAAATACACTCGATTATTTGAGCCTCCACTCGGCAATTTTATTTCTCAATCTGTAAATGAGAGAAAAAGGAGGGAGTATTATTAATTATGCAAAGGGTCAGGTTAAGCAGGTTAGATGAGCGTCAACTTAACTGCTCATGTCGGTTATGGCTGGGATCAAAACTCCCACTGGCATGCTGAAAACCTCTAGAAAATTAAATATTATTAACAATTAATTAAATTGTTAGTAAGATAGGGGTGCAACACTTCCTTTATATTTTGTTAGTCAAGGCTTAATATGGCTTCAGTACTGCTACTTCCAGTAGCTCTCTATTTATAAGCAGAAACACAATAGGAATTGCGTCTGCCGGTGTCGTTGCCATGACGCTCGCGTCGTTTATCAGATTTCATATATTTAGTCACCCAGTGACGTCATCACAGCCTAATGAGAATAGTTTTCTCTGTGCCATGAGCTGCCATTTTGAATCTGTCAAAATGGTTCATGGCAGCTGTTTTGCTTGGAGGTAAGTGTTTACGTTTGTATATTTATTTATTTTTAATGTTATTAATGATTTGTTTTCTTTTATATGATATAGCTTCCTTTGGATGTTGGAGACATCGTGGGAATACTGGAAGCAATATCTAGCGTAAGTGTGGTGTTGATTAAAGTCTCAGATAGAAATAATCTGAGACTTTTTATATTATGTTAATGATTTACTAATGCCCTCTTTTTCGCTTTTATTTCTTTTCAGCTGTGTTTAATGTTTAAAAGTCGTATGTCATCGTGGGAATTTTATCATCAAGGGAATGTGTGTGAGTTTTGTGATTTGTAAGGTAATTTTCATTCTTTAATGCCTCTCGAGGAATCATATATGTTTGTTACAAAAAAATTAATTAATTTGTGCAAACTTACGTGTTCTCTTTAGTTGTAGTCTTACTCTAATTTTACCCGTACTTAGTTTGTGAAAACGTAGCGTGTCGCCATCCTCTGTAGGAATACGGTAACATTTTCTTGCTTCCATAACCTGTACCCTTGGAATGTTTTGGGTTCGGAGCTGTTCCCATAGCCGGGGATCGATCACTAAATTGGCTGGAGGATTCTTTGCAGGTATTTGTATCGGTGAGGCCGGTCGCTAAATTGTAGCTGCTGGAAGCGGTCGTGTAACGAAATTACATGCATAGCATACACAGAGTAAGCTCCGCAGTATTCACACTCATAAGTGTTTATATTTATTCAGAGCAAAGTATAGATTCTCGTATACAGACCGCTCTACAGCCATACATATGGTATAACCACAGTCATTCATATGATTCCTCCCCACAGAATAAATCATCCAAGTAATACGTGATCACTCATAGTAGAATGACGAAATAACAAATGGAGGGGCAGACCAGTCGACAGCGATTACAGTGTCCGCGACCATATATATAGGAGGTCATCAGAACAGAGAAATCAGTCGTTGTTCAACCGCAGTACCAAGCACTTACCAGTACCGAGCTAGTACCAGAAATCCAGACTAGTACCAGAAATCCGAAGCAAGTAGCAGTACCGCAGTTTCAAGCGAGTCCGATCTCCAGTACCACCGTTAAGGGAGCTACCGCCGCTGGCTTAGAAAAAAGCAGCAGCCAGATGGAAATTTCTCAGTTGCGTCCCAGCAGCTCGACAAGACACATCGTCCATGTGCAAGCGCAGAGACGTATTCTCATTTCGTGCGTGGTCTGACGCTGTACATTTCTTCCTGTCCTTACCCCTAGTGTTAACGCTACGACGTATTCTCGCATCGTGCGTGCTCCGACGTTATAACACATTCCTCTCGTGCTAACGCTACGACGTCTTCTCGCTTATTGCGTGGTCCGACGTTGCACAACTTCCTCCCGTGTTAACGCTACGACGTATTCTCGCTTCATGCGTGGTCCGACGTTACACAAATATCTCTAGTGTTGGCGCTAAGACGTATTCTCGCTTCTTGCGTGGTCCAACGCTACACTAATTCCCCTCGTGCTAACGCTACGACATATTCTCGCTTCATGCGTGGTCCGACGTTGCACAATCTCCTCTAGTGATACGCTACGACGTATTCTCGCCTCGTGCGTGGTCCGACGTACACCTCCCCGTCCCCTCCGCATAAAAGTATACAAGCACATTTCCCCACATACTCACAAATTAGCGTGTATTAATTAAGTTGTGTAGTGAATAAGTTATGAAATTAGAGTAGGGCAATATTTGTGTTATTATTAGCTTAGGATAAAGACAAAAAAAGCATTTGAATTCGAGTGAAACAGACAGTTTTCTCATTTCAATTCGACCAACGTCGTGGGATCTTGATTTGACCCTGGCATCCTCCTGACTACTCGCAGCAATACGCGACCCGACGTTACAGTCATTTTGGTACATGGGATGACGCTGGTGAACGAGCTGATTGCTGCCTTGGAACCATTAAAGCTAGTCTTTTGTCAGACGTGTCGTGTAGCATTGCTGATGAAGTCATTAAAGCTGGCCTCTTTTTAACGTGTCGTGCGGCATTGTTAATGAGCCGTCAAAGCTGGCCTCTTGTTTAAATCGTCGTGCGGCGTTTTTTTTTGGTGGCGTTGCTGGCCTTTTGTCGTGCGGCGTTGCTGATTAAGCCGTCAAGCTGGCCTCTTATTTACTGCATTGTGCGGCGCTGCAGATGAAGCCGTCAAAGCGGGCCTCCTATTTAACGCATCGCGCGGCGTGTTCTTTGGCGGCGCTGCTGGTCATTTTAATGATGCTCTGGGCGGCATTGTTATTGCAGCGAAGCTGAGTCAATTGCATGCTTTCTGGTCCCCGTAGGGGGCCGAGCTAGCCGAGTAAATTTTCTTTGGGTGATTGCGCCAGCCAGGTCCTTTGTTTTGGGTGAGACTGGGAGCGCCTCAAATGGAGGTATAAATGGCTTTGGACGTATTGGGAAGTCCATGGTCCTGAGTTTGTTTTTTATGGGAGCTTCTGGCTCGGGTCGTCATCCATAAACCATCGTCTAAATTTGGCAAAGCATTCATTTTTCCTTTGATTGGTTAAAAAAAAAATAAAAACAAAAACAAAAATAAAAAGAGGAGAGAAAAAAAATGATGCAAAATGACAAAACTTACAGGACAAAAATAATAAATTCAAATAGAAAAATAAAAATGATATAAATTAAATAAAAGATAAAATAACTACTGGGATAAAAAATATAATAAACAATTATAATTAGGAGAAAGTGCGCAAAGTTCTGTGCCGCGTTGTCCTTCTTTCCGATAGATATGTCAAAGTTTTTGGTGGATTTAATCAAAAGTGAAGTTGGTTTTGATTTGAGCTGCATTGCCGACGATTTTCTGCAATTAATGGTTTTATATGTTGAGGACCACACGCTTTAGTTTGGCCGTGCTTCTTTACGTTGCTTGTAGATTTGTGATTTTTTGGTAATATTTTATAATTTGCCTAGACTGGCCTATCATTATTCTTCGTATTTATGACGGTGGGGCAAATTATGTTTAGACATAAAGCCTGCCGTTGTCTTTTTGCTGTGAGCTGCAGCGTGTGGGTCCGTCTTGTAAATTTATTGGTTTGGTGATGCATTGTGGTCTTCTGCAGAGGTAATTTCGACAGTTTGTGTATAGGGCGACAATATTCTCGTAGTGCTGTTTTTATTTTCGCAACTCTAACTTTGTTGTCCCTTTCCTGTGTGGATTTTAATTATTCTGCCCAGTAGCCATTTTGTGGGAGGGACAGTTCTTGTTGTGGATTAAAACCAGGTCATTAGGATTTAGATTAGTTTCTGGATTCTTCCACTTCGTGCGTTGCTGCATGCCGCAGACCATTTTTCCAAAATTGGTCTGTCAAATACTGCGTATATTGCCAGCGCTTGAGTAATGTAGAGCTCTCAGTGGTAGATGGCTCTGGAATTGCCTTAATGTTTCTGCCTGTTAAAAAGTGTCCTGGTGTCAAAACGTTGTAGTCTTCGGGATAATTTGACAATGGGGTCAGTGGACGTGAGTTTACGCATGCTTCTATTTGGCACATGACAGTTGAAAGTTCTTCGTAAGTTAATATTGTGTTTTGTATTGTCCGTTTTAAATGTGTTTTAAGTGACTTGACCCCGACTTCACATAATCCAACAAAGTGTGGCGCTGCTGGTGGATTGAAATGCCATGTGATTCCTGCTAGCATGATATTATTCGGAATGTCGTGTGGAAGTTGTGTTAACACCTTTTGTAACTGGCATGACAGTTCTTTGTTTGCTCCGATGAAATTTGTACCGCAGTCGGAATATAGATGTCGACATAATCCTCTTTGACTAGTGAATCGCTTGAGCGCTGCGAGAAACGCTGACGTTGTAAGTTCTGTTACTATTTCAATATGGATTGCCTTTGTGGCCATGCATATGAACAGACTAAAATATGCTTTAATGATCTTCGCATTTCGAATTTTTGATGTTTTTACATCAAATCGGCCAGCGTAATCTACTCCTGTATGTTCAAATAACAAGGATTGTGTTGTTCTCGCCGTAGGTAGATTTCACATTATTTGATTCGAAAACTTTGGCTTTGTTCGGAAGCAAGTGATGCAGTGATGAATCTGACGTCGGATTGTATTTCTAGCATTCAGCAGCCAGTACCGATTTCTTAGTGTATTAAGGACAAGTTGTGTTCCTCCATGTAGAGTGTAATTGATGATTAATTTAGACACGTGATGATTGTTTGGTAAAATCATCGGATGTTTTTGGTCGTAGGTTAGTGTGGCGTTTTCGAGTCCACCACCAACTCGTATAGCTTGGTTTGTGTCTAAAGATGGATTCAAACTTAATATCTGACTTTTTACTTGAAATTGGCTTTTGCCTTGATAGGCATTCGTATTCGTCTGGAAATGCTTGTTTCTGCATTAATAAGATGATTCTAACTTCTGCTTCGTCTAGTTCAGTCGATGTTAGATATCTATTCTTTCGTTTTGCTAATGATGTTTGGCAATTGGTAGAAAATCTTCTGCAACATGCGATTATACATATTAGTTTGCTAAATTGTAACAGAAAGCTTGTCAGTGGACAGATCTACCCTATACCCACTTCTAACTGGGTATATGTTGATACTGTATCCGACACCTCTTGTCACAAAATAATTTCCGGGATATGCGTGGGTGGCTGCACAGCGAGTATGCCGCTAGCGATAAGCCGGCTTGGGGTGGTTCTTGCCACCCACATCCCTTCAATGCTTAAGCTGTGCACTAGAAGTACCATGGTTGACCGGACAGACGGACGGACAATGAAGAAAAAACTTTTAAACGAGACTTCAGACGGACGGACAGACAAAAAAAAATTTATAAAAGCTCCCTCCTCCTGGTGGTACCAGAAAGGCTGGAAAGATTACAATTTATATGGTTGAATGCTGCAATGAAAGGAAGAGCAGAAGACCTCAGCAACGCCGAACAAGTGATTAACACCCGGAGACAGGTAAACGCAGAGATTGAGAGAGACAGAGAGAGCGTGGACTCCCGGTGATAATGGAGTGCTGACTGGACGTAGACGGGCCCATAGCCCCCCATCCACCCTGGCTCAGACGTCGCAGTACAAAAGAATCTTAGCCCCATGTTTGTGTGTTGAGCCTCCGTTCCCCTCATAGAGCGTAAATTAGTCACTATGTTGTGCACAGGGCTAACAGTCCGAATCTGAAATAGTGTTGGAGTGATCCGGCGATATAACCACTGAAGACTGTTCCTATAAACGCCGATGACCCAAAAAAAATGGAAGTTGTGTAAGTAAACGGCACACGCAACAAAAAAAAACGTTGATCAAATCTTGATTAGTAACTTTGCGTCCTATTACTTTCTCTAATACTTTAGGTACTCATAGGTAAATTCTCATACACAATTTAAATTTCAACTTAATATTGTAGGCTCTTGAAAACAACTTAGCCCAACCCTAGTCCCTACTAGCTAGACTTATAATCTACGAAAACATATAAACAATATGAGGCTATTAATAGTAACAAAAAGAAAATAATATATTTTTCCTAGTACCAAGATAAAAAAAGAAAAAAAGAACAAGTTACTTGTACGGATATTCAAAATAAACCTGGGAGCCCTCCCTGAATGGCTAGGGCGGAATGAGTACCAAAAACACATCCCTCGCTGGAATATGCCGGACTGCAGAAAGAATGCACCCTGTGATGAAACTCTTGCTGCTGCAATATTCACGCTTGTGGGCTCATTGGCCTCTTTGTTTGTTTTCCTTTTCATCTCTTTAGGGTGCTTTCGGATTTTTTTTTTGTTATTATTATATTTTCTTTTTTCTTTTATATCACTATTTTAATTAACTTTATATGTCATTATACAGGGTGTCCCACGTAACGTGTTCCCTGGCAATTTTTCTCGAAAATGTGCGGAGATATCGAAAAAGTTCCAATAATAAAAGTTACGGATCTTTAGTCAAGGTATCCTGTGGCATAGCCAAAGTCCTTGAAATGGACATGGAAAAGGATGTATTAAAAATAGGTCCTTTTCGTCCTCATTAAGGATACATTTAGATGACATTTTTGAATTCCGCGAAGAAAACTAATACGAAAGTGTTATATTGAAAATTCCAGCTTAAACCCTTTATTATCGAGATGTAAGGCCTCAAATTGTACTCTATGTACCGTTTTCCCCTTGCCATTTTTCTCGAAAGTGCACACATATGTATATCATCGAAGTTCTAGAACCAAAAGACCAAAAGCTACCCATCATAAGCCGGGCTATCTTTTGGTATAGTAAACATTTAAAAACAAAAGCCACACGCAAAAAGGATATCTTCAGTTTGGTCCTTTCTCGTCCCTTCTGAGGATGCATTTTGGCTACATTGAAGAATTTTCAATAGGTATACAACCACTTTTTTTTCTAATTTGATTTGCAGTTATTCAATGTAGCCAAAATGCATCCTCAGAAAGGACGAAAAGGACCAAACCGAAGATATCCTTTTTCATTTGGCTTTTGCTTTTAAATGTTGACCATACCAAAAGATAGCCCGGCTTATAGTGGGTAGCTTTTGATACTAGCACTTCGATGATATCTGTGTGCATTTTCGAGAAAAATGGCAAAGGAACACTGGTGAATAGAGTAACAATTTGAGGCCTTATATCTCGATAATAAAGGGTTAAACTGGAATTTTCAATATAACACTATCGTATTAGTTTTATTCGCGGAATTCAAAAATGTAATCTAAATGTATCCTTAATGAGGACGAAAGGACATTTTTTTAAATATATCCTTTTCAAGGGCTTTGGCTATGCCAGACGATATCTTGACAAAAGATGCCTAACTTTCATTATTAGGACTTTTTCGATATCTCCGCACATTTTCGAGAAAAATGCCCAGGGAACACGTTACGTGGGACACCCTGTATATTGGATTTATATGCTTCGCTGCACTTTTTTTTTATAGTTTTACTTTATAATTAACCTTAAGTAGGATCATGCACGCAGGCAAATCAAGATTTGAATGTTTATTATACCGAATTAACCTTCCTTTGTGCGAACAAAATATTAAGAAAAAAAAAACACTCACAACAAAAACTGAGCTCCTCCTCTTTTTTTTCAGGAAAAATACATAGAATCCCCTAAACTGATCGCCACTGTTTTTACAGGTAAGTAATCCATGTCGAAGACTAATTCTATTATTCCACCAATTTAATAAAATGTGTTCCTTTCTTTTCTACAGGTAAACGCCGCAGAAATGTCCTCACTATTGCAGGTAAATACTATATACTCACAAATCTATTATAAAAATGTTCCCCTTAGCTTTTCAGGGAAAGCCGCGCAGTTCGCGTGAATTATCACTGCTATTACAGGTATGTAAAATGTATCACAAAATCTAATTTCGCTGTTTATAATCTTCTATAGAATTTACCATTCCTTTCTGAGGGGAAAATTCCCACACGAACTAAACAGACCATTAGTCACTGTAATGGCAAGTAAGAAATATATATCGCAGCCTAATTCTATTATTCCACAAATTTCATAAAGGTGTTCCTTTCTTTTCTACAGGGGAAACGCCGCACAAATGTCATCACTATTGTAGGTAAGGAATATATATGCTCAAATCTATTATAAAAATGTTTCCTTTTGCTTTTCAGGAAAATGCCGCACAAATTTCACCAATTATTATGAAAGATTTTATTTCCCTTTTCTGCAGGAAAGTGCCGCGCAAATTAACCTGAATATCACTGATACTGCAAGTAAGAAAAATATTACGAAATTTAAGTGTACTACTCGCAGATTTTTTTGTAAAATTTCCTTTTCTCTTTTGATTTGCAGGAAAATTCCGCACTAATTGCACTGAATGGCACCGCTACCCCAGGTAAGAAATATATGCACAATCTATTATAAAATATTTTTGCCATCATCTTTTCAGGAAAAGGCTGGACAAACTGCGCTGAATATTACTGCTATTGCAGGTAAGGACGGTAATACGAAATTTAAGTGTGTTATTCGCAGAATATTTATGAAGACACCGCTACTCCAGGTACGAAATTTATGCACAATCTCCTATAAAATATTTCCTTCGTCTTTTCAGGAAAAGGCTGCACAAACTGCGCTGAATATTACTGCTATTGCAGGTAGGGAAATTATTACGAAACTTAATAGTACTATTGGCGGAATTTTATAAAATTTCCCTTTTCCTTTTGCAGGAAAACTGCACTGGATGACACCTTTACTTCCTTCTTCTTGTCGGGAAAATGCACAGAACACAGGTAAGTAATATACGCACTAATCGATTATAAAAATGTTAAGAAAAATATTATATATATATTAAAAATTTTCCTTCTTCCTTTTGCAGGAAAATGCCGCACTAATTTCACTGAATGACACCGCTACTACAGGTAAGAAATATACATGCACAATCTATTATAAAATATTTCCTTCTTCTTTTCAGGAAAAATGAGGCACACCTCGCGCCGCTAAAATCGAAAGACGATTTTGTTTCTTTTAATGAAAGTTTTATGCTCTTTTTTCAATCATAAAAACTCATTCAATAGTCAAAGCAAAGAAAAAAAACTCCGTCGAGAATCTCACAGCTACCGTACTCGTCAACTGACCAGAATCAACTCTCGGAGGTGCGGATGTGTGTGTATCTCTCTAAGCGAAGAATATATCTGTCTTTTTCACAAATTGTTCGTGGAATTGGTTCTGACGAGCCTGCTGCAATACATTGCCTGTTGGAGTCATGAGATATATTACGTTACAGCTTTCCTCGCCTCGATGTGGTTGACTAGTGGTAAGTTTTGCATGACAAAAATTGTAAATTGTGCGCGTTTTGCACAATTTAGAATTTTTCGTTAAAAAAAAAATATTCTTTGTTGTTGGGTTATGTACTTTATAGGTTTTCAGGAATTTTTTTTTTAATATGGAGAAGTAGCATAGGGCTACTTCTCGAAAATACCTAAATTTTATCTTTCAGGAATTTTTGGTAATATGGAGAAGTAGCATAGGGATACTTCTCGCAAATATCTAAATTTTAACTTTTTCAGGAATTTTGTACTATGGAGAAGTAGCATAGGGCTATTTCTCGAAAATGTCTAAATTTTAACTTTTTTCAGGAATTTTGGTACTATGGAGAAGTAGCATAGGGCTACTTCTCGAAAATATCTAAGTTTTATCTTTTTTCTCGTACCTCTGGAAATCATGGGGGTTTCTCTACAGAAGTAGAGAAGCCAAACAAAAAAAAAAGGTTCGTCGGGGGGTATACGCTACAAAATGACGAATATTCTTACAGCTATTTAGTATGGTTGCTAGTGCAAATCGAAACTTTGACCTTTCGTCACTCATACAGCTATTTAGTATGGTTTGCTAGTGCAAATCGAAACTTTGACCTTTCGTCACTCAAGTTCACAGCACTTGTCGCTGACATGTTGTTGTCGCCAGCTCGTCATCATGCTGTCTCAACCATGATGGACCATTCCACCAAAGATTATTATGACGTAATTCGGGGGGATACAATCCTCGAGTAGCGCAAATCAGCAGGATTTTCTTTGGATGGGGACAAATCGGCAGGCCCTAGGATGGAGATTCTCGTGTATTTCTGTCCACTCTATTGGGAACGAATGTCTTCTATCTTGTTGGGTGGCTTTATATCCAGGCTTATGTTATATCTGAATCGCACCGAGCTATGGTTAAGATGTCTTGAAATTTCATATCATTTTGTATTTGTTTGAAGAGGCGAGACAAAATGACAGCTCCACATAGCTCCAGATTGGGCAGTGATGTGGATTTGGTGGGGGCGACTCTTGTTTTAGATGTCAACAAGTGTGTGACAATTGAGTTGTCGTTGTTGACAATTCGTAGAAATGTGACGCTTGCGTAAGCTTTGGTTGACGCGTCAAAGAATCCATGCAACTGGATGGTTTTTATTTTTGGTAGAAGAATTTATCCATCTGAGGATTTTTAAAGGTTTTGACATCTTGCAAGTTCTCTCGGTACTTGATCCATTCTAGACTTAGTACTGTTGGCAATGTCTCGTCCCAGGAGTATCCAGCTAGCCATAGTCTTTGAATTAATATTTTTGCTATTATCGCATGGAGCCAGTCATCCAAGTGGATCAAACAAGGCTGCAGTTTCAGAGAGAATTTTTCTTTTGGTATAGTTATCACTTATTATTGTTGGTTTAATGGTGAAGCTAAATTCATCAGTCGATGGATTCCATTGCAGTCCGAGCGTCTTTATTGTGTTCTTTTCTGACAAATTTAGCGTTAGTGTTAACCTCCTGATCATGTATTGGTATGTTTGCTAGTAATTCTGGACAGTTTGATGTCCATTTTCTGAGGTGAAATCCTCCCATGATGAGGGTATTAGTTAGTTCTTGTTGAAGTGCCAAGCCTGTATGGATACCATGGGCGCCAGTTAAAAGGTCATCGAAGTAAATGTATGTTTGCGGACTTAGAACTGCTTTTGGAGAGCTGTCTTGTTCGTCATTGGCTAGTTGATCCAATGTTCTGATAGTTAAATATGGGGTTGCTGCTGTGCCGAACGTGACAGTTGTCAATTTGAAGTCTCTTATTAGCTCATTGGGACAATCTCTCCATACAATTCTCTGATAATTTTAATGATCTGGATGCATGTGTACCATCCTGTACATTTTCTGAATGTCGGTTGTCAGTACATAATTATATTGGCGTCATCATAAAATTATGGTCCAGAGGGTTGGTTGGATTGTTGGACCTACTAACATCTGCTATTAAATGAGCAGTCATTAAATGGACTGGCCATTGGTTGATCGTGCTGATGCATTTAACACTACTCTTGTCTTGGTACTGGAACTCTCTTTAGTCACCGCATGGTGTGGCAGATAGTAATATTGGATCGGCTTTAATCCGATTTCGCTCTGTTCTGCTGCCAGTTGGCTTCGCGGGATTTCTGCCATTTGTCCTAGCTGTTGATATTCCTGGATGCATGCTCTGTATCGTGTAGCCATTTCTGGTTGCCTTACCAATCGTTTTTCAAGCTGCAAGAATTGTTTTAATGCCATAGAGCGTGTTTGACCGAGTTCTGGTCCGACCTTCCCCTTGAAGGGTAATTTGACTTGCTATGCTCCATGGCTTAAACGTTGGTGGGTGTCGGTGTACATTTTCTCGGATATTTCATCGTCAGGATGGGCTATTTTTCGTGGGATTTCTTCCAATTCCCAGAACTGTTTTAGTTGCTGATCTAGGTTGTTGTTTTCATCAATTTGTACTGTGAATGTATTGAGATTATTTGTTTTTCCATTAGATTTAGTTTTCCCCATTCAAATCCATCCCAACTGAGTATGCTTTGCCGTGGGTTCTCCTAGTGCTCCTTTGATAACCCCGTTTTCTATGACGTCGGCATAGACTTCAGCTCCTAACAATACGTCAATTAGGCCAGGCGTATAGAAGCTCGCATCTGTTAGAATCAACTGCTGCAGATAAAATAATTTGCTGATGTCTAACGTGTCAGCAGTAAAGTGGGGTTATCTTGCTTAGTACTAGAGCATTTATATGTGTTTTAAAATTTGTATGGAGGGATTTTAGTGTAAACGATGTTTGTGCTCTTGCGGACGCTGTTCTAGTTTTACCATACCCAGTCACCCATAATTGTATATAGATGTTTGCTGTAGCCGTATTTCTCTACTTTCGGCTTCTGTGATAAATGAGACTTGAGAGCCTGAGGTCTAATAATGCTCTCATGGTATGGCTTGTGGCCGTCTGAACCCTCAATTTGAATTTGTGCTGTCGATAGTAATGCACGGTTGACATTTGTCCGTAAAGAATGACGCATTAATTACTGCCGCTGGGCTCATTAAGCTTCAATTCTGCTTGCCCTTGATTTGGTTCGCTCTTCCTTCGTCTATTGTCCGCTTCAGAATTTTGCTTGATGTGTTATAGAGTTTTGTGTCGTTTGTGACAGTCAAAGTATGTTTTTCGGCTAGGCAGTTATTTAAGTTGTGCCCTGATGCAGGACAGTTTTCGCATAGGTTGTGTTGGTGCACAAATTGTGATCTTGATTGGGGAGATAATTTTTTGAAGGATGTGCAGTGGAACAACGTGTGAATTTGCTTGCACTTGGTGCAAGTATATGTTTTGCTCATGAAGGCATGAGCATCTTTGCGTGTATGGTTATATATCGAAATGTTGTTTGAGTTCGTGGGTCTATAGCCGCGCCGTAACTCTTGGATATGTGACGACTTTGTTTGTCGTGAATGTTCTGCTAAGTTAGTGTTGACTAGGACTCGTTTGTTGTCATATCTCATTTTTAATAATTCCCATGCTTTGGTATAATTGGTTTCTGTCACTACAAATTGACGTAATAAGCGTTCTGCTTCACCAGTGACGCTGAGTTTGAGGTAATGTAGTTTTTGGACCCTTCAAATATTTGAGACTGTGCGAATTAGTGAATTGAATTAATCATGGAATGTCCGCCATGATTTGTAATTACCGTCGAATGTCGGTATATGAATTGGTGGGAGCCATGTCTCTGGCTTTGAGAGTCGTACTGACTGAACTCTGGTTTCATTAGTGTCTTTGTTAGGAGGGAGTGCTGGGAATGACTCTTCTAATTGCTCTAATAGAGTGGATAGGAGCTCTATATATATGAGTTCGGTCTCCTCATATAATTCTCCTTTGGCATAGTCGCTTTGAGCGCCATCTTTGGTCGACCAGATTGCTATATGCATATCTGTGGATGATTTCCAGAGTTTTTTCCAGTGATTCTATGCGTGCTGCGTAGTATTTCTTGCCTTGTTTCGCATCACTACCCGCCTTGGAGTGATTTATGGCTGCTTTTTAATTTGATCGTTAAGAGCTATTAGTGACAATGAATACATCAGAATTTACTCTGATTTTTCCTAATTACCCAAAATCCAATTTTGCTTCCAACCAAGTAGGAATTTACTCCTGCTGCAGAAATTTAATCCTGCTAATTTCAATCCCACAACCTGAGTTGGAATTTACTCCTACTGCAGAAATTTAATTCTGCTAATTTCTATCCCACACCTAAATAGGAATTTACTCCTAGTGCAGAAATCTACATCTGCTTTACTTTCCATCCCACACCTAAGTGGGAACTTACTCCTACTGCAGAAATCTACTTCTGCTTTAATTTCCATCTCCCACCTAAGTAGGAAATTACTCCTACTGCAGAAATGTAATTCTGCTACTTTCCATCTCCCACCTAAGTAGGAATTTACTCCTACTGCGGAAATCTACTTCTGGTTCACTTTCAACCTACGTCTAAGCAGGAATCTACTCCTGCTGCAGAATTTTACTTCCCCTTTATTCTGTTTCTCGTTTATTTAATCAGGAAATTGTTCCTGTTCAGAAACATACTTCTGCCAAATTAGTTAATTATATTACTACTACCATGCTTAGACGGGCAGCAAAGAAACTTCTATTTTATTTTTGAATTACTTCATTAAGTTAATTATGGATTTGCTTCTCTATCTTTCAGAAGTAAAAGGAGCCAACCTCTGTGGCAGCATTTTTTGAACTTTTGGATTTTAATGAATTATTTGAATTAACTTAGTTTTAGAATAATAGTTATAAGTAAATGAATTACAGTAATAGGTTAGGGAATTGAATTCTGTGATACAGTTGTAAGTAAGAGATATTGAAATAAAGAATTTTATATTTGAATTTATAAAAGTTGAGATATCTTTTAAACCGGCAACCCCATTTGCTTGAGCAAGATCTCACAAATACTTTGTCTTTGTTAAATTTTCGCTCCATTTGGAACAATCGGGCAATCGCTAGTTCTCTTGATCTGCTCAAATTGGCTTCTTTAGGATTTTGTTTAAATATAAGGCGAATGATATATCGACCATTCTCGCCCCGTTTGTGCGTTTGTTGGTAGTAACTTTCACAAGCATTGTCTTCTGGTGTGGTAATAGTTTCGGCTGCCAGTTCTTTTCATTCCCAAAATCTCTGCAGCTCGCTGGTTATATCTATTTCTGATACCATGCAAATAAGCTTATTCTCGTTGTTGCTGTTACTAATAGCTCCAGATTATATCCATACAAGCTCTGTTTGTTGCGCAACGGGAACATCTTCGCAGAAGTTTGCTTAGTATTACCATCCCGAACACTTTTGCTCCTAAGATGACGTCAATCTTTCCCGGCTTATGGAACGTTGGATCGGGCAAAATCAGGTTTTCGGTATGTGTCCAGTTAGTTGGAACGAGTTTATTTGCAGGCAATTTTCTTGTCAGATTTTTTAATACGAAGCTGTGGTTGTGAGAGAGAATGTTGATTTAAATCGTGGCTTTACTGTGATATCTATGCTGGATTTTGTGATTACTGGACTGGAGTACCCAAGACCGGAAACTGTGGCTTGAATTTTTCTTTTAGATAATCTTAATTGCTGAGCTGCATTCACAGTAATGAACGTTGCTTGAGCCCCTTGCTCAAGTAATGCCCTGAGTAGCACAGCATCTCCTGATTTATTGTTTACTTGAATGAGAGCGGTTGTCAGTAGTACGACATACCCCTTTGATTTTCTCGCAAAGTGAACTGCAACCGCTTCGATTGATGAGCTATCATCTCGACTTGGATAGTTATTACTTTGTTGATAAGATGGTGTCTGCTGATAATGTAAAAGAGCGTGGTGTGTTTTCTGGCATAACTTGCAGGTGTACCAGCTTTTACATTGTAGTATATTGTGGCCTTTTACTAAGCAGTTCTGGCAAAGGTTTGCCTTTTTTACAGCTTTTAGTCGTTGTTGTACGCTTACCTTACTAAACGATTCGCTATGCTATATTCTCTAATTTTCTCCACAGATAGCGCAATGCTTTGAAATCATTCCCAGGTATACTTTTGTATTTTTCCCATTTCTTTCGGGTTGTCTTGGTTTCGATGGCTCTACTGATTCAAGACCTCCAAATCGATTTTCTAGGAATTCCAGAAATTTGCTTAATTCTTGAACTTCTCTTGGTGTGGCCACTGATTGTTTATAAATTCGGTGAGTTTCTTTATCCAATTTTGTAATGATTATGTGTATGATCAACGGATCCCAATTTTTCGTTTCTGTGCCTAGATTTTTGATGACCTCTAGACATTCAATTGTCACATCCTGTAACTTCTTCAAGGCTTCCGATTATTCTTTGAACAGTGACGGTTGCCTTATTTCTATATTTTCAAGAATTTCCCAGGCCGTTCCAAAGCTTTCATTTGACAATTGTCGATCATGAATGAGTTCACTTGGGTTACCCATAAGATTGCCTTTGAGGTAGAATAATTATTGAGCACCAGATATTTTGTCATATTTGTAAATGAGTTCCATGAACAAATTTCTAAATGATTGCCACTTGATATAGTCACCGTTAAATGGTGGAATATCGACTTGTGGCAACTTTATTTGTGTTCCTTTTGACTCGTTGGTGCTTATCCTATTTTTAGCTTGAGGATATAATTTATTCAATACTTCTTGTAGTTGAATTGTGGTAGTTTGATAGGTATTCTCAATGCTTGACAATATATTATTCTCCATATATTCGTGTTTTTTTCTACCATCGACATAATCTCTCCACGGTTTCGGAAAAGGTGCTTCCAATAGTCATTCACCAACTTGATTTTTTGCATTGATACTAATGCGGATGCCTTAAGCATCATACCGAAGACAAGCAAGGCAGCTCCTTAACGGTAATAGCCACCATACTATGGACTCAAACATGGAAGAAAATAATCCTCCAAACAACAGAAATATAAGGAAACCCGATCAGTGCTACGCCATGACAGGAGCTCAAAAACAAAAGCGCAAGAGGCCAATATTAGCTCCAATGCTAAAAAAACAGAGCACAGGGCAGCGCAAGATAAACAAATTCAAACTCCGTAGGCGAAAGCATAGCCCCTTGCTATGTATCTCCAGAATTCAAGATGCCGATGGGAATAACGGACATCGCAGATCAATTTTTCGACAATGCTTACCTCGAAATCGTAGAAGAGACCATATAAGGTAATAGATATATCTGCACTTTTCAGGATAATCTCACTTAAGTTGTCGACAGGTATGCCATACCTAATAGAGAAGCAGTAACAGTGGCTCAAATTTTCTTCGACGAAAATATCATACCCTATCGCATTCCAAAGAGAATAGTCACCGATCCGGGAACTAATTCCCATTGTTAGCTATTCGAGAAGGTGTGCAAACTGCTAGAGTAAAGAAGTTTTAGACTTCATCATACCCAAAACATGGGATCAATTCCTACGAACCGATGTATTCGTGTACAACAATACACGAGGGCACTTAATTAGCCCCAATGGATTGCTTTTACGGTTTCACTGCGGATGCCTCAACTAACTGAAAACGAAATCCTGAACCCGTTTAAAACCACGAAAGTTAATAACATATGCTAAAATACAGATAACAGAAGTCTTATGCCACGGCTGGGAAAAACTTTTAAGCCAGCAAGCAACGTTCCACGGCAGATTATGATAAAACAGTCAGCCTTCTCACTTTTCATTTAGAAGATAAAGTTCTCCTCATAAGTTAAAGTAGAAAGCACAATCTGTCTCAAATCTGGGTGGGTCCATATCTGGTAATCAAGGTACCAGTTATGACTGATTGACTCACGAAGTCTTGTTGTAATCTCAATTACAGATTTCGATGCTACAATCTCACGTATATTGGGCTGAGTTGAGCAGGTCAAAAAAGCACATCACTTCACTTAATATTTTTCAACTTTATTACACATTGGATATATATTTACATCACGTGTACTTCATTTTCTTTAATTTATCGTGTAAAATCAACCGTAACTTGATATTCTCTCATCGTGTACAATCAAATGACTATCTTAGCTTTTTTAGCCACCATGGTACCGCGCATTCATTATTTTTATTTAATTTTTTCTTTTTTTTTAGCCGGTAGTCACCTGCAAATTTCACGGTAACGCGCTTTCACAACAAACCCTAAAATTTTGAGTTTTTTATGAAATGCGGTGCACTGCAACTTTTAACAGTGCTACCATTTAGACAAGACCTGTTTGCATATATTATGTTAGGTCTTACTATGCGCCACACAAAAATGGCCTAATCAATAAGCGATGTCAATCAGTTCTTGTTTCTAGTAGAATAATGATTATTTATATTCACAACAAGAATTGATTGATCTTCTATTCACAGCATTCCTCCCCCTTTATGAAGAAGAAATCGTGGAGTTAGCGAGATGACGTGGAAGTATGAAGGCAGTTTTTTGAAAGCAGTTGATTACATACTTTATCTTTGTTTTTTCAACCAATTTTGCAAGACTATTTAACATTGTATTTATAACGTAACGCAATTAAAATCCTAATAATATTTCCATAATAATACTTCCTTGTTTTGCTTTTATACATTTTCTCTTTAAGAACAAAGATTAAACATACATATTTGCTATTGTTAAGAAAAAACATAAACCTAAGTTTTAAGTATATGTATATATTCACTATAGATAAAGCAGCCATATGTATAAAAACAAATGCTAATTTTTTCGTTTTTTTTTTCTCTTTATTACGTGTTTGGTATCAATATGAAGGTAATAAACAGGGATACTAAATAATGTAAAAAAGAGGGCTCGTCAAAGTCTTAGTTTCGGTACAAAATGAGTTATTACTTCAAATTTCACGATTCCAACTCAAAACTTCTAACTTTGAAGGCTCTTAACTCTCTGCTTCAATGAAAGTCTAACTTAAAGAATGCAATAAACAGTAAAGCTCGAATATCTCTTAAAGAAGTGAGTATTTTTATAAGGTCTAAAGAAACTTTTTACTCAGAAAGTCACGCCAATGGACCAAATATGAATCATTTCCACCGGCACACCCTGTATGTACATAATTCAATTATCTATTTTCAATTTTTATAGCAAGGTAGAGAAGTAAGGTCTAGAATCCAGATAAACGTGAGTATTTGCTAAAGTATATATATATACTATGTATGTACATATACCCATCATACATAATTTTTTTCTATAGTTTCTTCGGGTTCAGTTATTAAACCTCATATACGATTGGCTTTATTTGGTTAGTATTCACAAGACATTTTGGGCGCTTTGTTTGTTGGAAGATCTTGGGGTATTGGATTTTTTTCTATCTTTGTGGGTATATATTTCGTTTTTATTTCAGGCAATTGAGGTTATCTTATTGTTTCATTCTGAGTTTTACCTTTATTGTGAGTAGTAGGGTGCCAGTTCACGAGATTAGATCGCGCTAAGGTGGGTCCTTCCCTCCTCGAACTTCGTCAGAATTTCAGGTTTATGCATCCGAGGATGATTTGGGCAATAATTGCGATTATTCCAGTAATGGTATGTGTTTGGATTTGCAATCGATGTCTTTCGCTTCGTGTATTCACCAGATCTATTTCCTATTGGAAGTCTTGCAAATCTTAACTTGCTGCGAAAAGTGTTAAGTTAACACTTCCGTGGGTGTTTACTTTTAAACTCACATTACTTTTACCATCTTGTTTTTGATAGAGCTCAGGGTCTACGAATATTTTAGGTACGTTAAACGGAACGGGTTGGTGTATCGCCGGGTAGTGGCTGAAACTAGTTTCGTTTAGTATTCCGTGATTCGTTGGAGTGCACGCGCAGGGCTGTTTTAGGGAAAGAATTCCAGTTCCGTTCAGTGTTATGTGGCCAAAGTGATTGCTGCAATGCATAAGTAACATGCTTGTTTGAGGGAATACAAATACCCAGGTGTGCTGCCTTACCATTTTGGTGAGTACACTAGGGGTATTCCCTATGAAACTGTGTCCACAAAGCGCCGGCTTGGATTATTGTTCTCAATACAGTTTGATTTGTTGACTGTTAATATTATGCGCTACGATGGGAACAAATGTGTCGGGGGCACCCTTTGCGGAGTTGGATTTCTTATAGTCCTCCTTAAAGTCCTTATCTGTCATTTCTAGATATTGATGGGCTTGTGGATTATTTAGGAAGTAGTCCAATTCAATTTCAAGAATTCCCGACGTTTCCGTTGTAATAGAAGTGGGAAGTATGTAGATCTTAATAAGGGTATACATAATGTTTTCGGGATGTGGTAGAAGTGTCCAAATAAATTGCTTAAATTTCACCTCCTTTTAGTCGGTCTGGACTATTTGATTCATAATTTTAAAATCTACCAGGATAATGATTAGCATTTATTATTGTGAATTCATTCTGCGGTATATTGGTTGAAGTTGGTGTAATATGTAGATTAGCATTGCGTTTATATCCCTCTTAATATGCTCATTTCTGAATTCAGTTCTCGTTATTTTGGTGTAGTTTACTTAATCATTCCCCTCACTTTTCTTGCTCTATCGTAACATTAGATTTTACAATACTTATTTGCTTTTCGATTACCTGAACATTTTCGGGCCCTTGATTGTGTAAATTGTCTAACATCATATATATGTCCTGAGTGTTCCTATCGTTCGTAGTTCAAAACAGAAATATACAGGCCCCAACTACTATGTCAGCTAAACCTCGTTTCTCCTTGGTGTGAATTTACAAGTTCTATCTATCTATCTATCTATCTATATTTAATTCTATCATTTTGTTTTACTCGATATATTTTTAATCTTTCGTATTTTCTGGGTTAATGCTTCATCTCACACACGATACGATTCTGATTCTAGCTGTTTACGAAGATTTTTCATTATTGTTTCGCACGTTTTGAATCATCCGGATGTTCGTCTAAATGGTCCAAGTTTAGGAATACATGTATGTTGGTGTTAGTGCTTCCAATACTACGCCAGTGGGCTGGAGTGAGTTCACGTCCACTTGTGCGACTATTCCAGATATTAACGTGATCAATCATTGTAGCGTAATCTGTAGCTAATAACGATTATAATCAACGGTCCTCAGTATCAAAGTTTTCTTTTTGTGTTTAGGCTAAAATAATTTTAATCTCTTATTGCGGATTCTTCTTAATTTGTGCACAATTTGTAGAGTGCATTTAACTTCGCTATTTATTCTTTTAATTTCATACGGTCTTGTCGAGTTTGGCGACAATTTATGTTTCTTACTGGGATTTCTTAACAGGATAAGGTCACCTACATGAAATTTAACTATTTTTGCACTCCTGGACTTTAGTTAGTCCCTAACCACTTGGTGGAGCACTTGCATTCTCCTTATGTATTTATGGCCATTTTTAGTTTCTGGCAGAGGCCCTACAATATCGATATAAACTTTGTCAAACGGTTTCTTGGTAACAGAACTAATTACCACAGACATTTTTGTATTTTGACAATGTTTATTCCTACTACATTTTATATTGCTTAATAAAATTATGAATATCCCGTAACATGCGTTTGCATTTGTACCGTTTTCGTATACGCTTATATGTTTTATAAATTCCTAGACATCCTCCTCTTGATTTTTGTGGTAATCACAAAGAATGGTATCGATATCATTCCGGTTACCTTAAATTCGCAAATTTTCTTCTTTTATCGACTCAGCTGAACTATTTGAATTAGTTTGGGAATTTCGTTCAGTCGCAGTTTCCTTATTATAGGTTGTAGGAATCATATCTTCAGTTTGGGTTAAGTTGCTGTTAGCTTTAGACCTAGGCGTGGTTACTGAGAGACATAATTTCGATATCTGCTTCACCTGTTCCTATAATAATGTTATTGTTCACAGGCTGTTCACTATTGTCGCTGGGTATTCTGCTTAATGCATCTGCGTTCTTATTATATCTCCCCGGTTTATATTCGATATTATATTCATACTCTGAGAGCTTCTGATTGAATCTGATTAGTTCTGGAGGTCGGATCTTTACTATTAATGATTCCTTTAAGCGCGTTGTGATCTGTATAGATTGTAAAATTTCGTCCATACAAATAGGATCGAAAGCTTTGTGTTGCCCAAGCTATTGCTAATAGCTCTTTTTCCGGGGTGGAGTTGTTCCGTTCCGCTTTATTCAATGCCCTATTTGCATATGGAATAGGTTGGTCCTGGCCAATCTCACCCACATAAAACAACACCAAGTGCCTCTGCACTAGCATCTGCGGTTAATATGATTGGTTTGTCAAACTCTGGGTATATTAATAAGGGTGGATTAACTAATGTCTTTTTTAGTTCTGTAAAAATCTTCTATGGAAATGTTTGGAGCAAAAGCAATACGAACACACCTGGCAGGTTTCCTGTAGCCGACAATTTTTAATGTCATTTTGTGAATTGCAGGTGAAATGGATTCTAATTCAATGAAACTAATGAATTTTTCTTATAATTTTTGTTATTCCGTTTCCTTTAATTCTCTGTATTTAAACCATTACAATTTTAATGATCTTTTGAGGTATATTAGTATTATGTGAAATGGTACCAAAAAAAGCTAAAAGTTTATATTAAGTTAAATGAATTATGATTTTTGGCTCCCATTCGGCGATGAGGCACATTTGAATTTCAATATTTTGTTTATATTATTCATTTTTAAGCCAATTTAAATAGCAGTCTTTGTGACCGCGCATCTGTAGTAATGCGAGAGATTTATACGTCTGTGGTTAAGAGTTAAGTAGATCACCTCCTTTCTTATGAAGTTACATTGTTCAATTCTTAGTTTCAGATTGTTCAATTTTTAGTTTCAGATTGTTCAAATTTTAGTTTCAGATTGTTCAATTTCAATCTTTCTAATACCTGTTGGAGCTTTTTGTTGTGGTATAAAAGATTTCTTCCGTATATGACAATATGGATCCCAGCTATAACATGGTTCATCAAACGTTGGATTGTTGCTGGCGCCTTTTAAGTCCAAACGGCATTCGTTTGCATTCAAAATGTCCATGTGGAGTACTAAAGGCTGTTTTGGGTTCATCCTTTTCGTCTACTAAAACTTGATGATATACATTAGACAGTTCTAAAGTAGGAAAATACCGGGCGTGCCACATTTGGTCGAATATATCTTCGATCTTAGTAAGTGGGAATATAGCTCCCATTTAAAGTTCCAGCAATGGAGAGCTGCACGAGATTGCTTTTCCCCATTTGCTCCTTCTTTCTAGGGTACAACAATGAAGAGTGAATTCCATTGACTAGTGCTCGGAGTTATAATGTCATTTCTTTACATTTGCTCCACTTGGTCACTATTATGTTTCTTTGTAGATCTGGCAGTCTATACATCTTCTGATTAATAGGGGAATGATCTTGTGGGATAGGGATTTAATAGAATTAATAATGGTTATTTTGTCTCGTGGTAGTAAAATATATCGTGATACTCATTGCATATATCAAACACCGCTTTTTTTTCTTCCTTGTTCAGAGTATCATCTCATACAATTTTTTCCTTCAACATTTCAATTCGCTCTTTTACCTTGTGTTCGTTCGTACTGCTTATGCAGCACGCACCAGCGTTAATTCTCGCATTAACCTAACTTTGCCGACTTGCTTTTATGCGCTTATTACCTTCTTATTGTAGCGGCATTGCACGCTTTGGCGTTATAGCTTTCGCGCCAATATATTTTAAAGTAATAATATCGTAATCTAAAATTGGTTTCCACATCTATAATATCTAATCGTTGGTCAGTTTCAGAAACTGCTATTTCCTTATCTACAGACTTTGTGAAACAGTTTCCTACAAAGACACCTGGTTGCAATTCTTTTGAGAAGCACACAAATTCACCAATAATTTTCGTGGGAATTTTTACAAGTCTTGCTAAAAGTGCAAGTATGTGGATTGCTTTCTGAGCCTCAAACCTTACGTGTCGCCTTCGACTGGTTTGCATGCTTTCGGTCGGTTTGGAAAAACATCACTTAGTTATCTGATTCAATACCTTCAACTCCTTCAGTGGTCCTGTGTTTTGTGTAACCGATTTTTTCCAAGTCCTTTTTCCTGAGTTATTATCGGTCTAACGCGATGCACTCGACCTGATCGTAAGGATATACGAATTTCGTTTTGAGAGATTCCACTAGCACCTTTTTCGGTCGTTATCATCTCAATTATCTGAGCTATAAGTAGGACTGTCGTGGTCAAAAGAGAAGTAATCTACATTTTTTCAAAATCGCTTTTGGGTTGAACTTAGCACAAGAAACGAGAGTTTTCGTTTCGGCTTGACAACTAGTTGAGTCGAACTAGCTCTGAGAGTTTTGATTAATAAAAACCACGCTTTGACTTCTACTTTGCTTAGGGTTTTATTGACAGATAAACTACTGACTCGAGGACTGTATACAGACTGAGAAGATTTATGACTATATCAAGTTTCTGTAGAACACTGACACTAATGGCTATGAGAGCATTATGGACATCGCACATAGTGGTCATTGCTTAACATCTCCTTTTTTTTATATATATTATTACTGTTTTTATTATTGTGTCAAATTACACGGACGTCTTACCGTATCGTAGGAAAAAAGTGCGAAAATAATAAATTAAACAGCCGCTAAGTGATCATTGGTTAAAATAATATTCGATATTGAATTGAATCTAACCGGAAAATCAAAAAAATTATAAAATATCTCGGATAATAGTATAAAAAAATGTGAAAAAATCCCATAAAAATTTGACAATTACAAAAAATTAAATAAATTAAATGTTATTGTAACTCACTTGGCCGTCGCCGTTGGAATCACCGGCCGGGGTACAATCTCAGTATGCCTAGACACAATCGAGGCTGCCGAAAAGCTCATGCTGGAAGCTATTCAAGTTGTTGGCAGCCATCTGACGGCGTACCCTGAAGCGGTGAAATTAATAAGAGTTGTTCGGTTAAAGTTTCCCATTCGAGTTGACAGTGAGGACATCTTGACTTTCTTGTGCAAATTTGGTACGGGGCATGGTAAGTTTGGAACTATACCAATAAGACTGGGGGAGAATGGTCTGGAAAACGGAGTTTTCAGTCTAGTCGGGGATGCATGTCCCTGAAGCAAGGATGATAACTCTCCTCTGCATTGGTCATTGAGTGCGACGGCGTCAACACTCGTATGTAGATCAGTACTGAAGCCAGCTTGAAAGAAATCTAATTCTCAAACAGGTAGTCCAAAAGGGCACTCAGTGATGAGCGGTACTTCAAAGGTAACCGTACAGTCTGAAACCAGATTAGAAGGGTAACCTTCTTTACCTCTTGAAACATCCTCGAGCTCGGACGTGGGGGTAACGCAAAAAATTAAGAAAAGGATAGAAGAAAATAAGGAGGAAGAAGCAGCATATTATCCCTGAGACGATGCCTGTGTTGTCTCTACCGGCAGAGTTCAAGAGACTCCGCTCTTAGGAGGAGGTGTTGCCCCAAAAGCGGAGAGTATCTGGGATTCCTCACATAGAAATATCGGACCTTTCCTACTGTGTCGATGCCAATTACAGTTCTCCGATCGAGATGGGTGGTACATCAGCCCAAAGCAGCATCGAACCGTCGGTGAGCTCACTGGCACTGAAGGGATCGTTTGATGTTTTCCCTAGGTGCAGCTCGTTAGCAAGAAAGTATATTTGCAGTCTTCTCATGAAGTTGGACGGCAAACAGATTGAAAGCTTGATCACTAAATTTATATATGAGTTCACAAGCGACCCGGAAAATTTAGTGCCTTAAATAAAAAGCCTACGGGGCAGGGTTCATGGCACCAAAAATTATAATAAGGCCCCTTGTCTCGATCGCGTTTTAAAACAAATTTAGACTGCGGTGGCTAGTCGATGCAGAGCGCTTCACCATTGTAGGGTCATACAATTATGGATCAGTTCACTTTCTCTCTGAACGTTTGGAATAGCATCACTTAATACGAGGGGATCCTCACAGAGGATCAGGTGTCGCAATCCTAGTGTCCAATTCATCTACGTTGTCGTCTTTGGTACACACATACATATTTCCAGGATACGCTTCATCCCTTACTTCGTCCTAGGGGAAAACATTTTAAGGCAGTTAATATGAACCTACCCCATCACCAGAATACTGCAAGACTTATTCTGGATACCCTGCGCGTGAGCCTTGTGAACTGTGATGGTGAAGTCATCCTCGGAGGTAATTTTAACTGCACGCGGAATCCTCCAAACGATCGTCATTCTGGGTTGAGCTCAATCCTGCGCGTCCCTTTCAGTTGAGGAATTTCATCAGCCACTTCACTCTCGTGGATGTCTATCGTTGGATAAACCCAACTAGTAAATCATAAACTCGAGCATAACGTAATGTGAACGGAGGACTTTTAGCCTTTAGAATCGACAGACTGTATGTTACGACTACCATTATCGGCAAATTTGTTAGTGTCACACATGAGGTGTGCTCAATGAGCGATCACTTTCTTATTCTAGCGACAAGCACAATAACTGGAAGCCAAACTGCTTTCTGGATCTTCAACAATCATTTTTTGTAATCAGAGCAGTTCAGTGAGGAATTTACTGCCTTTTGGTACAACTGGCGGGAAAGGAAAGATGACTTTCCGAACCTTTGTGTCCGTAGGGGGCATTGGTAAACTTCACACCCGCTCATTTGTCCAGACTAGATTTAACAGAAGCAGGTATCGTGCTTCTAGCCTGGTTAAATAATTTAAGGAGTTGAATTATTTTTTATTTAGAATAAGTGAGTCTTTCCGGTGGTTGTAATTTTCTACCATACCGAGAATAAGTGTTAAGGTTTGTGCCCTTTTTGTATTTTGATTTTCAAAATTATCTTGAGTTATCAGGTTAGCGCTGTTAACTTTGTTATCAAGGGACGGCACATGAGCTGACTGACTTGGTAACTGCGTTTGACTACTTCTTTTATAAGCTAGTATAATATTCTGTCTATTTCTACGATACATTTTTTCGTCTTCACCTTCAATTTGGTAAGATCTCGCTTCTCGACATTGTTTGACGACTTTTCCTGGTGACCAGCAATCATTAGGCATTTTCCTGTAGTATATTTTTTCTCCTTCCCTTATTATTTTTTAAAAGACTGATGGACTTTTTGATTGCGGGCTTGAATGGACTTGAAATTATTTTCAGAAGAGGGAATTTTTTTCCCAGCTTACGTGGCATTAAAAAATTGGCTGGAGAATATTCATTAAATTTCGCTGACGTCCTATAATGTTTCACTGGTCTGTTTTCACCTAATGTGACTTAATGAGTAATTTTTTGTAGTAGAGTAGCTATAGTTCGTTGTACAAGATCATTTGATCGTGAAAGATATGGGCTTGAATATGTTAGTTCAATGTTCGAGCTTTTAACAACTGTTTTGAAAATTTCTGAGTTAAGCCGTGACTCGTTTTGCATTTGATGCAACAGGTAAATAAAACGCAAAATATCACTGTTGATATTCTGATGAGACAAATGAGGCAAGAAATAATTTCAAGCCTTACCCTACAAATTGTTGAGATTGAGTACAGGCAGCAAGCCCTCTTCGGTATTATTATTGCCAGTAAAAATCATCAATTGCATCCGCAAGTGTTGTCTCCCAAAAATTTATTGGAAATATACCATAAGTCTCACGCTACCTGCCCAAATGCACAAAATTGTCTGTGTCTATTACATTAGACAACCGAAACAAAAGCCCAACTAGTTCAGGATAAATTGGTTATTAGAATCCAGGTTCCTATTCTTAACCTACCTGAAATGAAACTACAGTTTTCCTATCCACTTTAATCATAAACAATCATAGGAACCCGAAATATAGTACTCGTACGTAGAGCACCAATGTTTAAAGAATGCCTAGTAAAGCTGTTCTTTAATCCATTACAGGAAAAGCCTAAGTGCCAATTTAGAGCACGAATATCTCCCAAAGACCTAATTATTAAATTAGGTAAACCAATTTTTCGATATTCGCGTTGATAGAACCAACAGTAGTACACCTCCAGTACACTCAAGATTTCCTAACCTCGAAAATCGAAAGTCAAAGAATAATGACTATCAACCATCCCTGTCACCTGCAAAGTACTCCTTTGGAGTTTTTGTGTGCGAAAGTAATCTTAGGCACTAATATATGTTTGCTATCCTCCGTGTATTGTCCGCCAAATTGTTTTTCCATTAAAAATGCAGCAGAATTCCGTGCTGTTTTCTCTGATCTAACACTAAGATATGCAAATGTTGTCTTGGGAGGAGATTTTAATGTAAATTTGTTGAGACATAATGGTGCGACGGATTATGTCTTATTCTGTTTACAGTCACTTCACCTTTGCTTCATGATTTCCTTTTTATGACATATGGCATTGATATTGGTAGGTAACTGCAGAAAGTACAAGGATATATTATATAGGAAATATAATGATATTAATCTCTATCAATTGGGAGATGAGTGTGCCTCGATGCCCTGGAATGATATCACCCTGTATACCTAAGTGGATGAGCAAATTAATGGGTTTTATGAACTTCTACATTATCTTCACGATAAATATGCTCCAACTCACTCACGCAGAATCAGAGATGATGGTTGCCTATGGTTTTCTGCAGCCATTCAGTCATTTATTGCTGAGCGTGAATTTTTATATCGCAGATACCTTAGATTAAATACAATTGAAAGCCGTACGCATTACAAATTGATTAGAAATCTGGTCAAGTCTAGGGTTCGCGCAGCCAGGCGACGATGCTTTAAGCAAAAGTTTGACCCCCAACTATCATCCAAAATCTTGTGCAAAAACCAGAATAAGGCTTCTGTGTACTGTAGAGATAAATCCCAATGTAACTTGGATCCTGACATACTTAGTTCCCATTTCACTCCTCTCCCTACCCGTTCCAGTAATGATCAGCCTTGTTTTAGTTTAAGATGTGTTGATGCCAGGCAGTTTGCTGTGGAATTTGGTGTTATCGAATCTGATGCTGTGGGGCCTGATGGTATCCCACCTAGGTTTATCAGGATTCTTCTGCCTTGGATAATGCAGCCGATTCTACATATTTTTAACATCTGCCTTACCATGTCGATATATCCTTCCGCTTGGAAAATCGCTACTGTTGTACCGGTGGGTAAGATCAGAGCAGCTGAGGTTCTCGGTGATTTTCGAACAATTAGCCTGTTGGGATTTCTTACTAAGGTTCCGGAAAAATTTATGGTACAGCAAATAATCGATCATTTGGAATATTTTAACTTATTAAGTCCTTTCCAGTCCAGTTTTCGTAAGTCTCGTAGTTGCGAGACAGCCCTTCTTAATGTTACGAATGATTTACCTAGCTCACTTGACATAGACCAACTGTATGTTCTTGCCCTGCTTGATTTCTCCACAGCATTGGCATGTTGAATCATTCCTGTCTGCGTGAAAAGTTGACCTCAAGCTTCCTTTTTCATCCCTCTGCTGTGTCTTTAATCGGCAGCTTTCTCTCCAAAAGATTGCAGCGGGTTATGGTAAAGGATTGTGTGTCCGCTGTTTTGCTCTAAATTGTGCTGTCATTCAAGGCTCTATTCTCGGCCCTTTGCTTTCAGCCTGTATATAAATTACCTTCCTAATGTTGCTGGAGACTGTAAAATTCACTTGTATGCCGATGATGTGCAAGTCTATCTCAGTCGACCAATAGAACTAGTGGAGGATTGCATTGATAGGCTAAATTCCGGCTTGCGCAGTATTGCACATTGGAAGTCACAGTGCATTGCATTCTATCGCAGAGCAGTCGAGGTATTTGACATTCCACCTGTGTTTTTAAATAACACAGTTGTACCATTTTCGAGTCGTGTAAAAAATCTTGGAATCATCCTCAATTGCACATCATGTCAAGAATGTGACTGGAAAGATTTAAGGTGGGCTTCGTCGGCTGTGGTTGTCTTCGGGAACCCTGTCTACGAACACACGTTCGATACTAATCAAATCTTTGATTCTGTCGTACTTTTCCTATGGCAGTGTCATTTTCCCTCACTTGTGTTCATCCTGTTCCACTAAGCTAAATGTGGCTTTCAATGACTGCACGAGATTCGAGTTCTGCTTAACGAGATTTGGTCATATTTTGCAAAATTGTTATCCTCTACTTGGTTGCTCCTTAAATCTATATCTTTTACGTAGGCTTCTGGCATATCTTCATAAGCTCATCTACTCTGAAGAGCCAAGTTATTTGTTTAATAATTTGGCATTTTTAAACTCCTCAAGGCGTGTCGACTTCCTGATACAAAATTTTCAAGATTCAGTAATGGAAAATTCTTACTTTTTTCGTGCTGTTCGAGCTTGAAGTAATTTACCATACGAAATTCAGCGTGCGAGTTCGACTCGAGGGTTTATAGAGCGAATAACGCGCTGCAGCACCGTCGTGGGATACACTTTTGGGTGCGTTTTAGGTGGTCTCGGCTCTGTGTTTTCTAGTTATTAGTTGTTATATATTTGTATTTGTAATCTGATGTTTTGAGTAATATTTTAGTATTTTATTTTACGTTGCTAGTAGCATATTTTTTCGAATTTACATTTAAATTTTTGAATTTCTAATTTATTTAAACTTTGTTTTACTATTTTAATTTCATTTCTCGTACCTTCATATTAAGATTAACTTGTTTTTATTTATTCTTTATACCGCTTTGTTTTTGTACTAAAAAAAAGAAATTTGTATTCTTATAGTACTTCACCACGAATAAACTTATTCTATTCTATTCTGTTCTATTCTAAGTGGAATCCTACACTGTGAGGCAAAGAATATCCAGCAATTGAGTCTCAGACAAGCTAATCATTTTCCGAATACACCCATATTAAAATATATTGTAGATGAATACCTCAAAGAAACCCATAAAGAAGTACACCCCGAGAAAATCAATACAGAGCTATATTCCGAAGATGATGCGAATAATCTCATCTTAAAAGGTACCAACCCGTTAATAGATCTGGACGAAAAATTAACAAAAAAGTATCTCACTTAAGTCAACAACCTATACTGTACTAGCCACTAATTCAGTATCCCTAACTGGTGTGCTCATTACATGTATGGTGCTTTGGCTGGTCGCCAAATGGCTAACACCATTAATTAAAAACTATCTCCCATGTAAGTCTGAAAAGAGCAAATCAAAACAATAGAGCCTACCATATTAAATTGACCCGTCCGCTGATCGGTGCAAGTGGTATAAACTCCCCACTTCAAAAGTCTAGTAAATAGCATTAAGGTAACCCACAATAAATAACTATATATGCTGAAGAAGGAACTTTTTTTGGATTCTCCGGTATATAGCAAAAGCTAAAAAATGTTTTTAATTTGTTATTTCATTACACAACTCGTTATACTTTGGGTGACAAGTTTCAAGTCTTGGTTTGACTCATCAACAGGTCCCAAATAGCGAAATTGAGTGATTTGAAAAACAAGTGAAAAATTAGAACAAAAATGAAAAAATTGAGAACAATAGAAGAAAACAAATTTTTTATTAAAAAAAATTTTAAAAAATTAAAAAAGCAGATTCATTCGAAACGAATCGAACCTGTATTCGCCCGCATTGGGCTGAAAAAGAAGAAAATAAAAAGGAAGAAGAAGCGTTTCGTGTTAGCAGAAAACCTTCCACTCATCGGTGCAGCTTGATTTTCTGCCTGCTGCAGACGCTTGAAACAGATCAAATTGATCTCCTCTCATATAAACTCAGAATAAATTCTGGGTGTGAATTATATGAGGCTGGGGCTGGTCTGGGACTTTTATCGTCACCATCGGCGGGAGACTAGGAGTGCTTGCAGTTTAGCGAAGTTCACTAATAGCCAAAATTTATTCATTGCCATTTAAAAAATCACATATGTCTATCAAAATTTATTAATTAGTAACCTTTTCTCACAGATATAAAAGTTACAGATTAAAATTTATCCACATATTAAAAAAAAATCAGATTAAAATTTATCCACAAAAAGAAATTCTTCACTGATATTCTAAAAAATTATTGATGATATTTATTTTTGAAGTTACACTCCAATTAGATATAAAAAATTTCAGATTAAAATTTATCCACAAAAAGAAAGTCTTCACTGATATTCTAAAAAACTATCGATGATGTTTATTTTTAAAGTTACACTCCAGAATGCACAAAACTGTCTGCTCCTCTCGTGGTTTCACCCTGAGTTTTTATCAAAATTCCCTAATTCAGAAAATTCAATCACCTCGTGATTGGTGGAATTGGCCATACATATCAATGAAGGGGAAAATGCATTGAACATTAAAGCCATGCGTTAGTGATTATGTACATAAACATGCGCCAGTGATTGGCTGAAAATTGCCAGTGATTGGCTGAAGATTGCACATAATTCACAGCGGGGAGAGAATGAAACGACTTTATTTCAGGCGTAGATACATATCGCCAGCGAAAGCTAATTAGCTGAAGTTCATTAACGTGAAAGAGGCTTTTTAAGGGAAACATTTCATTTAGGAAAATATGGAATGGCATGGATTGTCTGGATTATAGGCGAAGCGGGGAAAATGCATATGACGGTTGTACTCTTGAGTATAATGAGTACCTACATAGTTATGTACTCTGTAGAGCTATTGGGGTAGGTCATGGTTAAAAGTGGCTCGTGTTTCGTCCACTTGAATGAAAAGTTGAAGGCCAAAGTAAAATTTTGTTGTTGACGTGAGAAATACTTTCGGGCAAAATTTATTGTTTAGGCATGCTGATTCGATTGATTTTAGCGGAAAATTTATATTGGATTTCTTGAACTGTTGGGAAAGATATTTTGAATTTTTGTGCCTAGTCGAGTGTTTGCTGATAGAAATATTGGTTCGGCGGAAATGGAATTATATTACGGGACGCATTTCCCATGCTCTTGAATATGGGTGCAATTATTAGTGCGTTTTAAATTTATGACACCACGGCGCCCATATGAAATGTGTCTTAACGTGAAATCTCTTTCAGTGATGATAAAATACCAAAATCTTGTTAGATTTTGAAATGGGCACTTTCAGCATAATAGACAATGAGCCTACTGTAGGCTCATGACACCTTTCCACTTAAAAAAGAAAGTTGCATGACTGTAGGGAATGTAACTTTCGTTTATCGTTGGTTGTTGGAGTAAGTTGGCAATGCATTTGCGGGGTGGAATTTGATACAACCGGCAAGGTGAAACTCCTTTCTTAACAATTTTGACAGTCTTTGTTTCGTTGTTGTTGTGTTTTTTTTTTTTTTTTTTTTAGTCTATTGTTAGAATATTTACGGAGGTATTGAAAGTATTGATAATATTATAGCTAATTGGAGGTGGGGTACATATAGTTATATACAGTTTTAATTCAATAAATTTTATGTTATTTTCTTTCAATTAATTATTATTAATTATGTGCCTACCCTTATTCCTGCTACATGCATATAAAAATTATATAATTTTGTCAATTAATCTTAAAATGAAAAAATTTAAAACCCCAAGATCTGGCATATTGATTACTTAATATAATTTATATTTTTTTTTTTTTAATTTCTAGATGTACTATTTATTTATTTATTTCCGCCTTTCATGTATGTACATATGCATGTATGTGAGCTTCCGTTTACAATACGATAGTTTGTCTCATAAAAGTTTTTTTTTTATTAATTATATAACGTTAATTTAGGCATTATTCTATTTTTTTTAAAACTCTGTAAAACGTAAGTGAAATATATATATTGATTTTAAAATCGGACACGATTAAGTGAACTTGAAAATTGCAGTTACTCTTTGACCAATATACTTAAAGATATTCTTAAAAATTTAATATAATTGGATAAGACATTCATATTATTATGGTTATTATCTAAGGATTACGTAAATTTTCTTGGTTAGAACACTACATAAGAGGTTTAACGGAATAGCATAGTTGGATTATGTTTAATAAGAAATGGTTTTTGTGCAAGCTGGGGAAGTTATGAACCAAATTGCTTTACCGTCAGTGTATATGAATTGGCCACGTGTTCTTGTGGGGTTGTCTCTATATCTAATTCAATTTTGGGTTTTGGTAGTTTACCACTATATTTGAATTTTTTAATTGAGAGAATTATGAATATAATGATTACTAGAGTTAGCAAGATATAGCTTATAGAGTTGTGGTGAACCGTATGCGTATTAGAGTTACTTAGGTTTATACTTTCTTCTTGTTTTTGTCTTTCAATCGCCGTGCTTAGGTCTTTCAAATCTTCAGCGTTATTGTATTTGATTAGGAACGTTTTGCCTATTTCCAGTGGCGACTTCTTCCCTTGCTTGAGAATAACGTTTATGCTATCTGTTAGATTAATTGTTGGCAGATAGTAGTTGTTTAGATTAGATGTTCTTACGTTATGTGCCTGTTTAATGAGCTCTTTGCTTCTAAGATAGCAATTTGATTTTATCTCGATAATTCCGCTGTTATTTAATGGGCAAGGAAAGATTTAGTCATTGCACACGATGTCAACAGTAACATATTTGTCCATCACGAACAACCATTTATTCGGCTGATTAAGTTGGATCCAAAAACTTGTGCGTGGTACTGATTTTATATGACAGGATTTGGGTATGGCTCTGTCGTGCTTTAGGAGGTCGATTTCGCACAGGCTATTTTCCGAGTGGACATTGAATATTGGGTGTATAATTCTGCATAAGTAATGTTCCAAGTTCTCGGTAAGGCAATTGCCTAAATCTAATTTGTTTAAGGTGTAGTAATGTTCCCGATTATAGTCCACTACCAGATAGTCTAGGGATGGTTGTATAAAAACATAATCGTTACCATTAAAAGTTGGTATTGGTACTACTTTGTACAATTGGTATTTTTCACGGAATGGCAAAGGGATTTTTAGATCGAATATTATTTTGTCTTTAACTATGGCGGTACTAATATGTCCTAATCTATAAATTTGTAGTATGCTGTTTGTGTGTCTGGCTATTGGTAGGGTGATAGTGTTTGGTAGATGGTTTTGGAGATCTATTAGCAATTTGTCAACCTGTTTGGGGGTTATAATTGAGGGGTGCGGTTTGCCATGTTGGATATCGGTAATTAGGTCCAAAAAGTGTTAAGAGCCATTTGGTAACGCATCGTAACAAGGGTTGTCAGAGAAATTAACGATTCTAGTTGTACACAACATACAAAAAAATGCCTGCGTTCATAAAATGGCTAATAATCAAAAATACCCAAAAACAAATAATAACACCTCGTCGGTTATTAAGTCCTTAGTTCTGAAATAGTATCACCTTTAAGGATTAGTCGGATTGAGAAATAGTTTGGAAACATGTAAGTAATGAAAGTAATGAAAGAAATGAAAGTGATAAAGGTAATGGTCAAATACTGCTGACTCCGGCGAGAACTTTGGCTGTAAGCTGTGAAATGTTTATTTCATTGATTAAGAAGAAAACAAAAAAAGTTAACGCATCGAATTGTACAGCGGCTCACTAGTTTAGTTGCCTGATCAATAAAATTATAGTGAACAAATGTAGAACTATAAGTCAGAAACAGTTGAAGTGTGTTTTTATGTCGTAAAAACCCTTCTAACACAATACAACTGCTAGAGTTCTCTAGGTGCATCAACAGTAATTGGCGCGAAGTGGTTAAATAAAAAGTGTCCTGATACTACGTAACATCAGGTTGAATCTTCCATCTACGGGTGAAAAAGGAGATGCACTTCACTCCCTTTAGGCTACAGAAAGAGAAGCAGTTTAAACAAGTGCACCTAGTTGTTTGCACCAGACATGCTTTGAGCCAATGGCGCAAATAGTCATGACTGAGTGATTAAAATACTTCCAACAACAAACTGTCTTTCCCGCAAAGACCATTTTTTTATATATATATCGATCGTTTTATAAAGCTCAGACTGATAAAATCCTTGGTCCAAATTCAACCATATTCCATACAGAAATATTGGATGTAGGCGAATTTATACTAGTGCCTACTTAATAAAGCTACAAATAGCCCAACCAGCAATATTCTATCGGATAGCCAAGTCACCCCCAGACAAGAAGCGTTAGTGTATATCTGAATCCTAAAAACACTAACGGAGATATACAAAATCCTTCTTACAGACAATCAAATTGGAGCTTGGGACCTATATAAAATAGAAGTGGAAACTCTCTTTGTTGGACCAGTGGTGCCATTTTGTGGAATTTGCAAAAGTCATCACCTCAAAGCTACTAGAATAAAACTGAAAATATTGTAACATATAAAAATGTAAAAAGAAATAAAACACAAAAACGTAAACGAAATAATAACTTATTTGCGAGAAAAATAAATATTAGAACAAAAACAAACATTACACTTTATTTTCTTTTTTTGTCTCTTCTCGTTCACACTACAAGTATTATAAACATTTATCAGGTACCGGAGCTATCTACACGTGTGCTGGACTGTCGTACCTGAAAATATCAAAACAATTGGTGAGTGCCTATCATTTCCTTACTTTTCTACACATCATGGTAGAAGATGAGAGCCATCCTTAATGACAGTCGGGAGGAGAGCCAATCCCTTCTGTCTTGACCTACAAAACGAAACACTTCTATACTACAAATAAATACAACCTGGCAACAACTTAATTCATTTTTAATTATTAATACACTACACTACATAAATCACTAGCACTACTACATTTCACCCAGTGAGAAGATAATGCAGCCATTTTTCCTTTCTTTTCCCTATTATTTCCAACAATTTAGTCTTTCTTAAAATGAAACTTTGAAAATATTCTTGATCATTTTATGTCTCTGATAATTTTTAAATAAATCACTTCCGTCACAGATCCCATCACCTTTTTGAATGAATGATCTGTGCGAAACCAGAAAGTATCCTACCTCCTTATTTTCCTATGTACAGACATTCACAAATCTGTAACTACTCATGCAGGTATTTACGATACCTCAAAGATCTTGAAAAGATCTGGCGCCGGATATTTTAATTTTCAATTACGCCAGGCAGACAATCACACTGCTTTGGTGCCGGCAGATCTTACCATCATAAAATGCTATTCTCAATTTTTCAATTAGCATTCAACTGCTATTAATTTAAGACTCCTTTTTAAGATCCCTTCAATATTATTTTTGTCTAAAATAAAAATTAATGTAGATGGAAACGAACCATTTCTAATAATATTGAGATGTCAGCCAAATATTTTCGTCAACACCTCATTGATGAAAAAAACTAGAGAACTCATTCTTCTCAGAAAGCTCAAGCTCAAAATAATTGCACAATTTATCTCAGGCCACTCTCTTTACAGTACCACCAAAAATAAGATTAGCTTGGATGAAATATAACCAACATTTTCTGCCTCCCTCAAATGTGGTGTGGAATATAATTCCAGAAAGATCCTGTTCACTTTAATGCCTACGGCAGGAAGATACCAAGCCCTATTTTCTATTTATGAAAGTGGTTTCCCGCTCGATTCTATTCAACCTCAACCTTCTAAGAAAGAAAAACAAGAAAATAATATTTTGGTGCTAAGTAATGAATTTGGAATTTCCTTTTTTTGCGCCCTCACACAGATTTTTTTTTTCCTTAAATTCATGATGAATGTTGATTAAAGAAGTCATGAAATTTCATGAAGGCAAGCTAAGTATTTCTATTAAAAACATTTATCCAAAGTTTAAAAAGATCTGAACAAACCCTTTTTGATTAACAGAAGGGGACTTAAGTACTCGCGCCTTAATTTTGAAGCTTTGGAAGGAGTTATAAATGATTTTGAAGTATTTCTGTAAATAAGCAGAGCAACCCGCTCATCATCATCAGAAGCAACATAAAAATTTCGAATTTGTTACAATTATTCGAGGCTTTCGCTTTAGTGTAGCCCTTTTTGATATGTTGTGTACGCATATAAAGATCACAAGGAAATCCGTTGTGGTAAATACAGTTAAGCCTAATTGGATTAATAAAATAAAAACCAACAAACAAAATTTCTAATCCACAGAAGGCACTGAATACAATACTTTGCCGCATCCTTTTAATGGATTATTAATGTTGGAAAATTTATGACGTATGTACCTAATTAGTACAAAGCAAGTACTTATATAGAAGTAAGATAAAGGATATATAATTTCACATAATTCTACAGACATATGGGACATGAATAACATTTGGGAGAGCCATTTTAAGCCCAACCGTAACCAATCTTTCCTCTGGAAATGACGAATTCCACTTTTCATACACGATAATGCACAGCCAAGAGTATTAAAAAAACAAAAAACAAAAAACAAAAAACAAATACCAAAAAAATAGTCCATTCGGAACAGGTTAATTTTGTGCACTTACTAAGTGTAACTATTTAATACCAGTGATTTAATGTTTCTTTCAAAATATAGGGGTTCTCCTAAGAAGAAAATCTGAGGCTACATATATTAATAGATTCTTATTCCAGCTATTAACTGAGAAATTTTCTTAAGAATTTTTGTACCATTATTTTTACCAGATCATTTAGCAGTTTATTTGTTTATTAATTTTTGAGAAAATCAATAAAACTTGTTTTACATATTTTTTCTCTCTGACTTTGAATGCTACAGTTATGAGATAATACAGGGTGCTTCTGCCATGAAGGTAGATAGGGCAGGAATTCATAGTACTCACCTAGACAATCAAAATGCTCGGAAATGGAGGGGGGGGGCATATCAACCGTTTCAGAGCTAAAGGATAACTAGGAAAATATGCTAGCTTTTCACAAAATACGCTGTATCTGAAAAAGTACTGGGTGTACGGTCATTGCATGAAGAGCCTCCCAGATTTACTAACGACTGTTTAACTAGCTGCGTACTCCTTTACCCTTGTTGGTCTAAAATAAAAATTTCGGATTTTCCTAACTTTTGTTTCTACTTTCATCTCGTTTTATTTTACAAAAACTGAACTAACGATGACCACACACCCTGTGCTTTCTAAGTTACAGGGTGTTTCGTGAAAAACTAGCATGTGGATGCTCTCCTCCCTTCCACACAATTTTTTGTTTGCCTAGGTGTGTACTACTACTTCCTACTCTATGCACCTCCATCACGAAAACACTCTATATAGCCCAGGAAACATAAAAAAATCGTAATACATTTATAAGATGATTCGTGTTAAATGAAATTAAGTTGATTAGGACAAGTGCAAAAATTTATAAGAGTTGAATATTATCGCCCATTTATGGAAAACTTTATCACAACTGTTCTCCCGTGGTCAGAGCGAACAAGCAATAAGGGAACGAGTGTGGTGAACATTTTTCCATTTTTACTTTATAATTACTAATTCCGTGGTTTAGTATTTCGTTCACTAAGTCTACACTTCACCTTCATACTAAATGTTCCAAGTTTAATAAATACTATAACTTGAGAAATACAAAATGTTATATAAATTTTATAATATAAGAAGACTAAACCAATATTCAATAAATGATTTAAGATAAATTTTGTTTCTAAAAATCTTGTTGCAATTGCCTTCGTACTTTCCTGCTCAATGGTTGGCAGTTGATTCACTTGACTTTCTATTGAGCTTAAGGATTGGGACAATCTTAATTGCAGTAAAGACCCGAATAAAGTAATTAATAATAATTCTGACTGCAGTCGATACCCACAGAAAGAATCTTTATTGGAGGCGATATAAAGAATAAAGTCTTTATGTTAGTAATTTTTTTATTACAGTCGAGACCGGCAATAAGAGTTTTTTTTGCAACTGACACCTGCAAAAAATTGTTTAGTGTTAATAAGTTTTATTATTACAGTCGAATCCCGTAATAAGGATATTTATTACAGTCCATACTTGCAATAAAGTGTTTTGTTAGTAATATATTCTTACTGCAGTCGAAACACAGTAAGAATCTTTAATTACTATCAAAAATAAGATCCCTTATCTAGTCGATACCCAGACTAAGAATTTTTATTTTTAATCCATCAACCAAAGGAAAGTATTTATTTTGTTAGTATAATTTCAGTTTCGCATAGTGTTGTTGTTGCTTTTGTATACACTTTGCTTATATTAATTTTAATGGCGAAATTTGGAAAATTTTATGCTTTTCTGTGTGAATTCAAATTGTAATTCTCACTATCTAAGTTCTTCTTATTAATTCAATTTATCGATTTCCTTGGCTTGTACTTAAGTTAAGTATTTTGTAATATGAATAGTCACAGGTAACTGTATATGGTATTTAATTCTTATAGGGAAATTGTTTTCACCTAGGGCCGGATTCTGAAACTATGAGTTTATGCGTATACATAAATTTTGTGTACTCTACCTTGTTCGATTCCGAAGAAGTGGAAATGAGTTTTTCCTGTCAAAATTGTGCACGTGATAACCGATATTTTCTCAAGACAATTTTGCTCGTGAACTTTGAAGAAGTAGATGTAAAAATTACAGAATTGGAGGAAAGGAAATTTACCTAAATAAATATAAACGCAGAAATAAGATACGATGACGTATATTATTTGAAAATACGTACTTTGAAATTTTTTAAAGAAATACATTTTTAGTCTTGCGTATGCTTGGTGTAAGCAAAATTTATTAATGTCGTTGTTGTTAGTAATTCTCTGACGAACACGGCTTCCTTTTGTTAACGTTTTATCACCACTTTCATTATAAATGATAACAAGACCTTCGTCAGTTTGCGTACAGATGTATAGGAAACCGATACAAATTCAACAAATCGTTGTTCCTTACTAATAGTTTCAAAGGGAGTTTCGGAATCTGTTAACTACCTTTCACATGGTGTCTAGAATGTTTAAAACTTTTCAAATATAATAAATTTTTAAATTTAAATTAAGTCTTAGTCGCCTTAATACTAGTTAATTTATGTAAAAATTTGTTTATTTTAATTAAAATCAACACTTTCCAACTTACTGTTTTCTCACTGATAAAGCAAAATTATCATTCTGCTTTTAAGTGTACGCAGCTACTTACGGAATCGCTTGAAATTTAAAAGTATACTCTTTCTCTCACGAAGACTTTTTCAAATCGTGTATACTTGCAAATTCTTCACAGTTGCTGAATCCAGCCAGTCAGTGGTCACATTGTTTCAACTTTTGTAAATGTATGTTACTGAACTTATAACTTTATGACTCCAAGAAAAATTATAAGAAACATGCCCTATTAAATTGTTTTGAAAAAAAAGTATACTTATAATATGGTTTTTAACAATTTATTTCTGGAAACTTCGGTCTAGCAAAAAATTCTAAATTCCATTTTATCGGTGATATGTAGGCATGATAAACTAAAGTAGATGGATGAATGCGCAACATTTCGGGCAATTTCGCATAGTTCTCTAATCATATGTCTCATTTATAGCAAGGCGTGTGAGATAATTTGGGCTACATCGTTTTTGGGACATTGTATAAGATTGACGGAGAAAGGAAGCCATAAAATCGTCCATTCATCTCCAGTTCGTCGAATAATCTCATATGCGAGAATTACAGCCTTCGAGGACTAGAGTCCAAAAGTCAAAGCGAAGATATTTGGAGTGGTCTGATTTAGATGAGGAATGGTAAAAAATCTGCTGCGTTTGCTTGGAGCTTACTGAAAACAGTGTAAACTTTGGAATGTCAGTGAAACAGAAGACGAAGAGACAAAGAAGAGGTTTATTTTTTCCATTTAATCAGTCCGCGAGAATCATTCGACAGAATTAATTACTTTTAAGAAAGAGGGGTTTATAGAATTTCACTGGTATTTTTGAGATTTCATATTTTGCACTTTATTCTTTTTAAAAAATAACAAATAAATAATGCTACATAGACTTAAATGTAGATGCACATTTTGAAACGAAGGTTTCACCTTTTATAACAGCTTAATTCATCAAAATTATTTTTGTTTTGTTACTGAAAATCGGCAAAAATTTATGACGGAATATGTCCGGCCCCTCAGATTTTATCCAACTAAAGTACGGTTATACTACGGAGCATCGTCCCATTTGTTGGAATTTATTTCTCCATTAGGAATTCTGTAATTCGGGGAATTTGTTTTAAGAATTACCAAATTCTCTACTCCACTTGTTAAAACTCTCCGTGTTTGCAAGTGGAAAAGTTCTCAATTGCCTATATCCCCTAAAATATAACCTAAATAATAAAGTTAGAATAATAAATTATAACTACAAAATTCCGAACAAAAAAAAAATTTATTTGTAGGTACTTATTTCTCTAAGAAATGTTGACATAAATGGCTTTTTCGAAAAAGGACGGTATCCTTTTGTCGATTGAAAAGTAAAGTTTTCCTATTTGAATATCTTTCTGTAGCATACTACTTGAAAAAAAAAATAGTATTTGAAAAAAGGCTCCTTGAGCATTCTCTGACCTTTTTCACATATCTTTTGTATAGAATAAGGAATTTCTGTGCTCTAGCAGGCCGCCATTTTGACGCAACTTTTTTTTCTTCAAGTTGTTTTACATGAAAGTGCCATCTGGGACAAAAAGGACAAAATGACAACAGCCAGCTAAAATCTTTAAAAAGAATCAACAAATTTTATGAAAACAGCTTATCGCATAATTACCTGTAAGACACGCAGGACAGTATATTTTGATTTTACATAACACCATTCTACTGTGCGACTCACTACTAAACTCCATCAAACCAACTAACGAAAAAAAAAATACGCAAAAATCTTCCATCTGTTTTCTGTCGGATCGAATTTTTTCAATTACATGTAGACTTTCATACTCCAGGATTGGCAGAAAACTGAGGGATTCAGTCAAATTCAATTAGTCTCGTTCAGTGCTTCCGCAGTAGTTGAATTCGGTGCTGTTTCTTTTTTTCCATATAAAATCTTCAAAGAAAATGTTTGCCATGATTAAATCCGGCGAACCTCCGAAAGTCATCTTTAACAAGGCACATATTAATTCTCGACTTTGTACGTTATTCACTCATGATTCGATATGTATCCTAGATGTATCTGATGGGAGATAAAAGATATTAATTTCTTCTTTTGGGGTTTGGTAGGAAGGCTTTTTAGTTGAAAGATATTTCATTTCCTGTTGTTATTAGCACACTTGCCTTGAATTATAAGCAGCTCTTGGATAAAATGAAGCGTAATATTGTTTGTTAGAAATGACCGTGGCAACAAATACAAAAGTTTAGAGCTCATTTGGTCAATAGGCAACCAAAATATGCTAAGATTCCGTAATAATTTAAATATTTGTTCTAAAAAAATTGTAGTGTATATAAACATATGCATATACTTAGGTATTTAATGTTTGACGAATACCAATATTACAAGTTAAGAAGGGAGTATTTATATAAACCTGATATCCTTCGGCTTTCGAATTTAGTCTAGCGATAGTAAGGTATGTTTATATTAAAAGTTTGCTTCTTTTATCATTCCTTCTATCGACTTTACTGTAAACTGAACGATATCACCTAAGAATCTCGAAATTATTTTCCTTCTAACTTCTGCTATATGCTCCTTTTTTCAAGCTACTTTACTTTTCCAACCGATTAACTTTTATTGCGGCAAAAAACATCCGCGAGACGATCCCTTCCAGGTGTAAAAACGAACTCTCTTTATAATTTTTCTAATTCTGCAATCAAAAATCATTACGTTGACCATCACGTCATTCAGGGTTGAAAAAATGTCCAATTGCATTTTTTTCACTGAGAAAATATTTTATCGTTGGGCATGTTTGACCATAAGAATTTCTCGTCGGACGATAACTTGAAGAGGCTGATACCCGATATCTTCATAAATATCGAGCCACTGTCCAGTCGCTTTATAGCTTCATTACTTTGTTGCACTCGTATGTGAACTTGAATTCGGTGTGTTTCTTGCTGTTAAATCTTACTGAGGCACTATTTGCCATTGAAATTGTCTTTATTTGTCACCTTTTCATGTGGGCCATGCAAACTAATTGCTGGTGTAACTTTTTTGTGTGTAAAAAGATAAGCTGGTCATGTTGTTAAGTGTGATCAGCCAGGCCATTTTTATGATTTGATTTTAATTTTCTTTTAGAAATTTTAACTTTGTTTTTCATATTTTTCTTTATTAGGGATTTTAAAAATCCGCCGGTTTTTATGGTATGTTGTGTATAGAACATGGCTATTGATAATATTGACTAATGTATAGGATCTGCCCGAGTCTGGCTGACCTGTTTACAAATCCACCATTCCACTAGCACCCCCACCCCCACTCCCGTTGTTCGAAGATATTCTTACTACAGTTATAGAAGCAAAACAGCAAGAATACTTTGAGAACCCCGGAATTGCAGATGCAAAAAAGGTGAAACCATGAAGAACAAATTTTCTAAGCCCTTTGACAGGCAGAATTATTATTATAATTTTTTTATTATTATCTTTTGCGCTATACCGACAGGTAGAATACTGACTATATGAAAAATTTCTCAACAATTTACTTAGACTCAAAATATAGCGACAGAACTCGAAAAGTCTCGATTAAAAAGGAAAGGACACAATAATTATGGGAAAAGGAACAGGAAGACGTTGATTGCATTAAAGCACTTCAGGAGATGATATGAAAGATATTTTTGTTTCATTGTTGAAAGACAAAAAAAAACGATAAATGGCTTTTGTTTGTATATTTTGCAACTTTTTACGATAAGTTTATTTTGTAACTTTCTGTTTTAAATTAAATACAAAATATTATATTCCGAAAATTATTCTAAAATGGAGAAAATGCAAAAAGAAACAGTCCTCAGTGTGATGTATTATATGTATACAAACTAACAATTTTTTAATTTTTTTTTACCAAAATTGAACACATGAGCACGAACCACCCTTTACTTTTCGTTAATTTTAACATCAAACGAAAATAGAACTTGCCTACCAGAGCAATCGATTTCAACAAAAATTCCCTTTATACACGTTTATCCAAATAATTTCTCTTTTCTATTTCAAAGTGAAGTTTTATCGCCCGTATTTCCGGTAAACAGATATTTTGAAATATTGTGAGAACGCGAAGCTTTTTGAAGTTCAAAACAAACTTTTTCCGCTGTGCGCTTTTATATGTCAGCTATTTTCACGCTTTTTGACAACTGTACTGCTACTGCACATCATTTTCACCTTACAAAGTTGAAAAAATTTCCCCAAAAAAAAAAAAAAAAAAAAACAACAAATACCACAAGACAGTGTTCTGCTTCAATCTTATTTACTATTTTGAAGTTGATCATTTTAGTCATATTTGTTAACGTGTTTGACGGTTTATTTGCTTTGAATAGGTTAATATTTGTATCCCTCATAAAAATTATATTTTTGTGGACCGCTAAAACACTTTCTAAATGGTGGATGAATTCCAGCAAATGTTCGCTTGGCGACCTATACCTACATGGTCATAATTTTTAAGTTTTTTTGTCCTGAGTTTTTATGTCTACGATAGTTGTGTTGTATCTACTTTCTTTAAGAATGACCCGATAACTTAGCAGCTTATTTATAAAAATCACCGTACCACCTCCCCTTTTGTCATCTTTACAGTTAAATTCACCAAAATAACCAGGCATTTGGTAATATTGAACTTCATTTGTGTATATCCACGTCTCGTTTAGTATTATTTTTTCAGTAGGCTGGTGTTTTATTGAGAGTGTAGTTTCGTGTACCTTGTTACGCAGATTTCTAATATTTAGATGTAGTATTTTTATTCCGTTGTTTTCTTGGTTCATTTTTTATAATATATTACGTTATAGTTTGGGACTGTCCGCAGTAAGTTCCTTTTCCCTAACATATTTGCTGCAGCTGTTTTCTTACTTTGGTTTTGTTCATTGATTTTGAGTATTATATCCCTTACTAGTATAGATACGTAAGGGTGGATGTATCTGGGTATAGTTTTTGGAATTGTCCCTATTTTCTTTTGTGACTTTTTCCTTAGGCCATTTTTGTTTATCTTGCATACTCTAGATATAAAATGATGTATTGTACTTTTAGTTTTATGAGTAACCCGAGTGATAGCCACTCCTTTTAGATACTTTTTATATTTTGTTAGTATATTTATGTTAGATTTCATAAGATAATTGTGCTTCATTTTGTATTGGATTTCATTTAAATATGTTTTATAATTTATAGTTTTATAATTTATAGTTTTATAATTTATAATTTTATAATTTATTTGTTCACTTTTCCTTTTGTTTTTGGATAATGCTTAATTTATGATATATTTAAATTTATATAAGCTATTTGGTGGATTTTTTTTTCTTTTTTTTTTTTAGTAAGATTAATTTATATAGTATATTTAGTTACCTTTTTGTATTTCATTCCGCTGGAATGCGAAACTAGTTTCTTTAGAGTAGTTGCTTTCATGTTGTCCCTGATTTTTCTCTTCATTTCTCCCTTTATTTTTCTCTTTCCTTTTTTTTCTTTCCCTTTATACGTTTTCTGCGTTATAGTTTATGTTTCTCCTAGCTGTCTGTATTGCTCTTTAATATTCTGGGCATTCATTGCTGTCCACTCGGTGGTTCTTGTTGTTTATTGTTGTTTTTGTGCTCCTTTGGCAGTTAATGCATAGTGATGTGTCTGAAGTACATTTGAACGTATTATGTTCCCCTGCGCATTTACCACACGTTTGTTTAGTTGTTTTGTTTGGACAGTGCTCTGTTTTATGGTTATAACCACTACAATTGTAGCACCTTCTAATGTCAAAATCCTCTCTAACGAAGTGCGAGTTCCACTCAATGTTTATATACTGATCCACTATTTTTTTGTAAGTGATACCACTAACTTCCATATATATTGTCCATTTGCCATTTCTATTATTTTTTCTACTGTAGACCACCTTGATTTTATCTTCATCTGCAATGCAGTGATTGAGTTGTTTGAGTTCCGTCAAGAATTCTTCTGAGGTATAGTTTTTTTCAAGATTTGTGACAAATAGTCTTGGGTTCCTCTCTTTGGTAATATACCATATATATCATATTCATTATCTAATTTGCTTTTTATAGCATCAACTATTTTTGTATTGTTCGTTTTATTATCTGATTTAATGATTATCCCTCCATTTTTTATGCTTTTCATTTGTATAATAGGGGCGCCTACTTTACTGGGCTGCATATTTAATTTGACAGCTTTCTTAGTGGCATCGCTAGTTTGTGTTTTTTTAGGTTTAACTATAACTCCCAGTGCTGCAGGCTCGTTTACTTGCTGGTTTTGTTTTAATTTGGGTTTTTGCTCACTGCAGCTGCATATGAAGCTGTAACTGTACCTGTATGGTTTTCTACACTAGCGTGAAGTTTTTATATCCCGGTTTTAATTTTTTCCATTTGTTTTCCGTGTTGATCCATTTTTGCTTTTGTTTTCTTTTGTAGACTAATAATTTCAGGTATTCTGCTTTGAGACAGCCATCTGATTATTTCTTTGCATTCTCTGTGAGCCCGCATTGCAATTTTGAAAGCTTTTATCTTAGAGTAGTCTTTAATACTTACATTGCAGCATCTAATATGGAACCATCTCTCACAAAAACTTTCGCACAGGAGTGCTTTATCTTCATCATTTACCGTGTTTTCACATATTTTGCATAAGCAGTCCACGCTATCATTTGTGACATCCACCATATTTGAGGTTATAGATATTTTGATTTTAATTTCCTCATCACACTTTTATACATTCACTGCGGATATTTCACAGCTTATAGCAACCTTTTGGTTAGCCAGCCTTGTTATCCGTGAAATATTAATTTTTGCTTTTAGATGGTGTAATTTATTAAAAAAAAAAAACTCAGAGATACCTAATATTGGACTCAACTTTCAGAAATCTTCTTCTTCAGAAAATACTACACCCATCTTTTTCAAATTTATACAGCATCTTTAATATGTTATAAGCCAGCGATTGGACTAGGATTATCATGATTGCTTCGATAGTTTTTTTCTACGACCGAAAAACTTAAGAAAAAATTAGTAAAAAATAGAATGTAATTTTCAAAAGTGTATAAAAAAGTCTTTTTGGTAATTCAGAATTCACTCTAGTTCAACCGCTAGTCTTAAATATGAAGATTAGAATGCGTTTGGGTTTTTGATTTCAGATAAGCAGAATAGCCGCAATCTTGGTCACCGTCAAGTACCTCTTTTACTTGTTTTATTATATTATATATTTTGACTTCAAAAAATTTGTAAAGCTTATTTAAATGTTAATAAAGATTATGCAAAAACAGCCTAGAAAATAGAGGACCCCCTTAAAATAAATTTAAAATGTGAATTATATGAGGCGACATACTACGTATTTACTTGAATGCCTAGAAAGATTTTTTCATAGATTTTTCGTTTGCGTAAAGAGATTTTGCCACTTATGTACTTTCTTATTGTTGTTGAAGATCTCCCGTGGAAAACTCATTAATTTCATTATTACCGGACAAATAATATTTTTTTCTGTTGACCCTAGCTATAGTCCAACTATACTCCGCAAATACATGAGACACAGTTCTGTAGTAGCAGTGACCGAGCTGCCTAATATCATCGTATATATTTATTTTCATTTTCCAAGAGAAAATTCATATATCCGCCCCTTCTCCATCTACTCACATCACATATTTCATTTTTACTTTCATTTCTTCTTTTCGATGATGAAAAACCAATCGACCTCCCACCCATTCATACATTCTCTGTGATATGTAAACGTCATCATTTACAACAACTTTACAGGGAAAAAGATTAATTTTCTTCGTTGTTTTTTTTTCAGAGGGGAAGATACTTTTTTTGCATCTTTTAATGCATGGAGTTAAAATTTTTTTATGAAGATAAATCCAGTTGCATAGTTGTATAATTTATATGTTAATAGTTTCGGAAAGCTTCCGCTTTTTAATTCCACGGAATGATTCCACCGCTTTTATCACTCTAACAAATACAAATATTAACCTACTCAAAGCAAATAAACCGTCAAACACGTTAACAAATATGACTAAAATGATCAAGTTCAAAATAGTAAATAAGATTGAAGCAGAACACTATACAAGGAAAGATGAAACCTCACGCTCAATAATCGACCACGGCATCACAGATATGACACGATTGAACCAAGTCCAAATTACCCTGCACAACACCGCCATTTCTGATCACCGTGCTATAATGGCTCATATATCGATCAAATGTAATATGAAAAAGCCTATGAAGGTAACCCGAGTCCCTATAAAGAATAAAGGAAAATACAGAAAATATGTAAAAAATAAACTCAATAACCACCAACATATTTCCATCGAGAACATAATAGATCCTATGAGAGAAGCAAAAGAAGCTAGCACTACATATAAGAAATTCAGAAACAGATCAAATACATGGTTAACAGATGAAATAATCATAGAGATGAAAGAAAGAGATGCATCATACGCGCAAATGAAATCGCAACCAAGTAACCAATCTCTGCGAAGCGAGTATCAGCGGATAAAAAACATAGTAACAACCTCTATACGAAAAGCTAAATAAACATATATAAACGGGAAAATAATTTCGGCAGAAAAGGACTCTAGGAAATTATGGCGTATCATCAACATGGATGTACTAAATAAGGGGAAACCCAATATGCCTGGACATATAAGTGAAATCAAACTAAACGGCTCTATTTTAACAAACCATGAGGAAATAGCAAACACATTTAATACACATTTCAATAATATTGGTGCCAATGTACAGAAAACCATTCCAACAGTAAGTCCAGCAATAAACAAATCGACGGTAAGATCAATATTTCTAATGCCTACAACTACTGATGAAGTTAGGAATATAGGGGAGAATCTGAACACGCTGGGAATACGAGGTGTAGCAAACAACCTAATAAGAAGCTACCTAATCGGACGAGAAGTTCAAACTAAAATAGAGGAAATTCTAAGCAGCTCTACAACCTCAACCTGTGGGGTGCCACAGGGATCAATACTGACACCGCTTCTATACCTCCTATACATAAACAATCTGCAGTATGCCAAACTACGTGGAAAATATCACATCTTTGCAGACGACACCATTATCATATACAACTTCAGAAGTATAGAAGCCCTGGAGCGCATGATGAACGAGGACTTGAAGCTTTACAAGAAATGGTTAGATGGCAATAAACTAAAAACGAACGAAGAAAAAACCATATATATGATTTTCAAACAAAACAATAAGCCAGACAGGACCATCAACATAACAATAGGTATTAACAGTATACAAAGAACTCGTGAAATCAATTACTTAGGTCTACAAATCGACGAAAACCTAAACTGAAAGCAACACATTGCGAAACTAGGGAAAAAACTTACTCCCCTAATCGGGGTAATAAAAAGAAATATCAAGCTACATAGACCTGTAGCGGATTTAATCTACAATGCACATGTCCTATCCCATATACGCTATAATTCAATAAACTGGTCACAATGTTCTAAAAGCCTGAAAGCAGATATCAAAATACTAATAAATAGGGCTCAAAAAGCACTATATGGACTCCCGTGGGATACCGCCACAAATCTGGTTCATCAATACACACGGCAGCTTACATTAAAAAAAATAATACAAATTGAAAAAGCCAAGTTTATATACAACATATTGAGGAAAAACATAAGGACAAACTTAGTAGTAGAGCGACACGCTAACATCCATAATCACAGGACAAGAAATAGGAACAACATTATGCAGGTCCAGTCAAGGACTGAAAGACGGCGACAATGCCTCTTAAACACTGCTGGTCAATTATATAACGCGCTGCCGGAAAATATTAAATCAGCGCCAACAAAATCAATGTTTGTAAAGAAGTTGAAAAATCACCTATCCTAAATTCTCTCTCAAATGTATAATGTAAAAATAATCACTGCCCTTACAAAAAACTGAAATATAAAGATAGGGAATAGGATAAATCAACCGTAAATAATAAGTCTAAATAGGGACCATTAAAATTACCTTGTAAGTACAACTAAACTAATATCAAATTATCTTTACTGTTCTGATAGTAAAAATCTAATCAGTTATGCAAATAAATATTGCTTCAATATAAGCCGAACTGTAATAATAAGCGTAAAATAGAAAATAGTACTAGCCGAACTGTTAGGAACTGTTAAAAAATAAGTCTAAAACAAGAAATTTTCTTTGTTTTTTTATATATTTTTTATTTTAATCAATCTGTAAATCCATAAGTGCAATTAAAATCCACAAGTGCATTTGAAATCGGAACTGATTAACCTAGAATAAATATATATTATACTATATTATATTTATATTATATCGCCCAACTCTCATACCAGCTGTGCTGTCTGAGTTGGTTTTGGACTGAAATATGAAATAAGAAATGTAAACACACACATATAATTTATAAAATGTTTGGAAAAATCATTTACAACAAAATTGAAATTGAAATTGAATTGAAATATCGTGGTTACCGTTTCGAAAAATGGTGTTTCGAGAAAAACACGTTTGAAAGTTCGCGCATGTGATTTATACTAATCATTTCATCTCACCGTCAATCTGCTATGCCTGGACCATACAATTGGTCTTCCTCTTCTTCTTGGAAGTCACGCAGAGCTGCTCCGTCTACCCTTTTCGCGATTCGGGTCTGTTTTATAACATCACTCAATATTCGAAAGCGTCTGTCAACGGTCTCGGCTCACCTTTAGTCGGGCTTAATTCGGGCTCCGTATACCTGCTCGGTTCCAGGGCCGTAACTTGTGAACCACTTCGAATATCGAAAAATCCTTTGGCACACATGTTCTACACATGCTGTAAATGTGATTTATGAAAAGAAAAGAAAACGATTTTTTCGACCCGAGAAACTAGAGGACCCCCTTAAGTCTATATATGAGGTCAGCTTGGCTGTTTACTTTGGCGTATATGGCAGGCAGGAACCAATCCGTACTGACGATTATACGGTTCCTGCTTATATGAAACGCCCTATTTTTGCAATGAAATTTCTTTTTCAAAGATTTTTGGTTTACTTAAAGAGATTTTTCAACTTAATTCTCGAGCTGCAGACTTAGCAGCAAACTGAATCAATTTCAGATTGATTTATTACGCTATGAATTTTCATAGCAAAACTCTCTAAGAAAGTATATAGGCAGGCAGCTATATATGTTCGCCTACTTAGTTTTTACCATCGAAAATTACGATGCTGAAACAATGCTAATTCTGGCCATAAAACTACAGCGCCTAAGCTAAAGGATGAAATTCGCATGATCTTTAAAACTTCAGCACGGGAGGCCTAAGATCAGAAGTTTATATTGGCAAGTTGTTTCCAGCCGAAGCTCTGATCTGAACAGATGGAATGGCTGAATCATCTGGAGTAGTTGTAGCGTATTCCCCTCTTCATTGTTTTCTTTTGTTTGGCGTCTCTACCTTCCGTAGAGAAAACCCCAATAAACTCCCCATGGTACTGGAAAAGGGGGAAAAAGGTTACCTAAGTTGGGAAGTAGCCCTCTGCTTCTTTGATATAGTTAATACCGGGTTCTAATTCTCAATTTCAACTGTTTAAATTTCACTTATGGATTACTTTATTTTTTCCTCTAAAATGCGTTTGTGAATTTCTTAATATTTGTCGTCTTTTCTCTTTCTCTGTGTGAAATCTATGGATTTTCATTTGGAGGTGGAATGTATGGTGTTGTTATAATAACCATTAAAAGAAATTGCTCTTCAATAGAATGGGTCTTTTTTGTGTATTTCAAAATTCTGAGATGTTCATAAATAGTGTTGTGAAACCCTACTATGTATGAATTACTATAATGATTGGAATTTCACGTATGGTGTATTTGTATATTATTTTCTTTAAGAAACATCCTCATTGATTTAGATTTCATACCTAATTCGTTATCCGTTATTACCTTCTTTACACTGCCGTATGTGCGTATGTATTTCATTAATAATTTTTATAAACATTGTTACTTAACTGAACTTGTCTATTATATTAACAAACAAGGACTTGTTGATTGAGTAGAATACATATATATGAATAGTTTCGTTATTTTGGGGTTTCGGGCACATTACAGGTCGGTTTTGAAGGCCTTCCCTTATACTTTTCTACAGTATACCTATGTCTCGCAATTATTTATGAATTCAGTGATTTAAATTTTCATGTGTGTGCAGTAATATTCCGATTTTATTTCCTCTATACTTCATTAATGCCTCAATGATTATTTCGTAAATATATATTTGAAATATTGCCTATAGTCCCTTAAAATTTTCTAGTAATCTTCTAACTTGCGAAATGCTTTGCGTGTACGTCACATAGTTTATTAAAAAAATCGCTACCCAATAGTATGGCATTCATATGGTTAGGACTAGAATTATTCTTAATTATTTGTATTAAGGTCGGCTCATCAGCAACTTTAAGTGCAAGTGTCTTGTTTATCGAAAATGTGTTCGTTCTTTATTTGCAGAGACCCCGATAGTCGGGCTTTAAATATAACTTCTTTCTTTTAGAGATTTATAGGAGTTACGGTTTCTAAAACTACGTTTCTAATATCCATATTTTCGTCACGGTTTATTTCAACTATACTCAGAAAATCTGCTACCTTGTTTTCTTGTCCCTTTTTATAAATTGGTTCATAATCGTATTCTTCCAGCTATAGTTTCCAACGTATAAGTTCGCTGTTGAGCTCCTTTAGCCTACTGAGCCATTAGCGGTTGATGGTCAGTGTAGAGCTTTATTTTTCTTCCAAATGTATAAGTTCTAAATTGTTTTACACACCAAACTATGGTAAGCTGTTCTTTTTGATAGTTGAATCTCTTAATCTCCTTTTGTGTCTTAGGTATCTGATAATTTGTAATTACTTCTATTTTTGATAGATTCCATTTTCATTTATAACATGTCACATGAATTCTACGTCTTTCCTCAATAACTCACATTTGTCTAACTGCATTCTGAGGCTGGCTTGTTTGAATGTATTGTAAATGACTTTGAGTTTTTTTATGTGTTCTCCTAGTCCATTAGAAAATACAATTATATCGTATATATGGTATCCATTTTCTATCTATATTTTCTCTAAAGATATTGTCTATTAATCTCTGATATGTGCTGGGCGCATTTTTCAAACCGAAAGGCATTCTGCGGAACTAGTAGTGCCCGATAACAACAGAAAAAGCAGTTTTTTCTATGTCATCTGGGTGCATTTCTACTTAATGGAAGCCTGATTTTAAATATCTAATAATTCTTCAATATTAGGGATTGGATATGAATCGCTTATGGGTTTCTCATTAAATTATCTGTAATCTATTATTAATCGCCATTTGTTTTTACCGGAAGAGTCTTCCTTTTTTGGAACTACCCAGACGGGGCTATTGTATGAGCTGGAACTTGTCTTTGCATTTCGGTTTTATGTACGTAGATTATACATACATACATACATGTCTGAATCGATTTCGCTTTACGAAGAATTATAAAATTCATGCATCAATGAAGAAATGCAAACATGTGGATACATACATACCTACAGCATTCTCATTGCATGCAGAATTATAATTCCCAGCAGCAAGTATAAACATATCTACAAACATATTTGAAAAGTTCTGTAAAGTCACTCGCCACAGACCTACACCAATTTCTTAATCACATAAAGAAACAAGTGAAGGCAGTGGCACAATACCCTGCGTGCAAGAATTCGCACGATACAATTTGATAACCTTGCGCCTGCGGTAGAACTTAGGTGAACGAAACAATGGTTCACGATAATGTCATAATAGCAGCAAAGCGGCGAACGGGCTACGGAAGTATTTATGTATGTACATATGAAAGCGATGAATCCTGTGATGCAACAACAACAAACCGGCAAAAGCTTTGCAGAAATTAATGTCATAAAGAAACACTTTACGGAAATAGTAATTATGTACGAATAAATGCTGTGATGAAATTAGCTTAGCGTAATAAGAAAATACCAATAGTATTAAGTCGAGAGTTGTATAAATATTCTGTGATTTTTGAATAAAGTAGTTAGTTAGTGAGTAGCAGTAGTATCATCAGAAGACAAGTTGTTTCATTTTCCAGGAGTAAATCTAGTAAGCTGTTCCATTCATCTACACTAGGTGTAAAGCTAATAGGCTGCTCCACTAACCCGCACTAGGAGTAAAGCTAGTAAGCTGCTCCATTGAATCGCACTAGGAGTAAAGCTAGTAAGCTGCTCCATACACATCGCTGCTCTACCTATCTCGGGAGAAATAAGTAAAAGCCCAATCGTCGTGCCGGCACGTAATATCAGTTTACCTACAATAACCGTGCCGTGTTTCAGATTAAAATATAAAGGTGCTCAGATGAGAGTACTAGAAGTACTTAAGAAACTCAACAGATTCATGTGGCCATCGTGTATGATGGATTCGTTTAGTATCACACATTAATGTAGCCATCGTGTATGGTGGGTCCATTTGGTGTCACACATTAATATAGCACTTGAAGTTACTGAAGATGCAACGTTGAATCACATGGATATGATAGAGTTACTTAGATATTAGATTATATATAGCACTGGAAGTTACGGAGAACATAAGTATTATCGGGAAGTTTATATATATAAAAAAAAAAAATTTCGAAATCAGCAGAACACCAGAATACAACACTGGAAAACTATTTAGTTATTACCGAAGAATATAATACAAAACTATCTAGTTATTACTGAAAAATATAATACTTCATTGAGTCATCTTGGGAGAAATATTGCACTAACTTATCAGAGGGTTTCATTTTATCATCACTTTCACTAGTATTTTTATTGAGAATATCTTACTAGAATCACTAGTTAAGTTTGGTTGACCCATCGAATGATATGAGATGTCTTGCTAGAATCACTGCTTGATTTTGGTTGACATGGAATTGCTTTGTTGTCTCACTAAAGACTGATTTGTTTGAGCTGTTGTTTCTGCACTTGGATTGCTCCGATTGTCTCACTAAAATTTATTACTTGGGATGTCTTACCTAAGAACATCGCTTGGGTGGGTTGACCTTGAGATTTGTAGGACACATTGATTGTTTGATCTATTGATTCGTTTGAACTATCATTACTACACTTGAGTTTGGTGGACATATTGATTGCTTGATCTATTGATTTGTTTTAACTTATTGCTTTTGCACATTGAGCTCATACTGAGCTCACATTAACATCCACAATACAATACACCAGATGATACACAAGTTTATATGGCCAATGTCAGACGGCAAATGTCATAACACAAAAATTGCTGATGATCCCGATGGCTCGGGTGAAACGCATTGAACATAGCCTATAAGGTCCCTAAACGGTATGACAACTCATATACAGCTCGCAAATATACCTTAGTTTAACCCACGGGTACTGCATTTCCATAGGGATTCATTTACAAACACAAAGACGTACATGCAGTACACATGAACATATAATCTCTCCGTGATGTCGCCAGGTTCAACCCATCACATAGAGAATTCTCTCTACTACGCAACATCACACAGATGTTTCTCGGACTCATTATAGGGGTATTTCTCAGACCCACTATAACATAAGCAGAGGTTTCTCAGATCCAATATATTTCTCAGGCCCATTATAACATCACCAGATATTTCTTCACCTCATTATAACATCGCCATATATTTCTCAGACCCACTATAACATCACTAGATATTTCGCAGACCCAGTATGACATAACCAGAGGTTTGTCAGACCCAATATACGACACAATATAATACAACATAACCAGAGGTTTCTCAGACCCAATATGATATCTGGAGGGTTCTCATACCTAATATAATATAAGCGGACTTCACCAGTACACGTTTCTAAAGGTCATTCACTCTGACTTTGTGGTAAATTTAATAGCACACACCGGTTCTTCACCGGTATTTCACCGGCATTTCTCCATCGGCACTCCACCAGTCCTGCACCAACATTCCAGGGGTCATCCACCGTTACTCCAACAACATTCCAGGGTTCACTCACTCTGAACTAGTGATAGGGCTTTTACACTAGCACTTCAACAGCACTTCACCCGCATTCCAGGACTTTTTCACCAGGACATTTTCACCAGCACTTCACGAGCACTTCACCCGTATTCCAGGGGTCATTCATTCTGGCTTAGTAACTCACGCCAGAGTGCGATACTTTAACATACATAGATTCACGCTGTTTCCACCGTTAATTCGACTTGACACATAACATTATACACAACATCAACCATAAATTAACATTCACATCAATTAGTGATTTAACCACAATTTGACACATAATGAGATATAACATCAATTTGATATACATATAATATTCGTACCAGTTCGAGATATAACGTCAATACGATACGTAACGAGATATAACATCAATTCTATATATATCATTTTAATCAATTCAACGTGATATAATATCAATTGTCAATTTGACACATAACGAGATGTAACACCAATTTGATATATAACATTCATACCAATTCGAAATATAACATCAATTCGATACATAACGAGATATAACGTAAATTCTATATATAGTATTTAATTCAATTCAAGTAAATAATGAGCCACATATACAAATCGTTCAATTCATTCAGTTCACTCAATTCAAGTCAATCATTTAATTCAATTTAATTCAATTCAATCAATCATATATTCACTTATATATCAAACAGATCCACGTGCCACATATTACTATTCAATTCAATCGTAGAGAATTTTTCATAAAGCGAGTCCGTGAGTCACATATTCCGTTCCTCATAAGCAATCAAACTGGACATTGTTTGGGTTGTACCAGATTTTCATCCTCGATGACACAGGTTCCCATCAGATGGATTTCCCATCAAAGATATCCCAAATTACAAAATATAAATAGAAAATGGTAATTCAAACCGGGAACCTATATACATATGTATAGTGACGACAACTAAACAAATACTATTGCACGCAAATCAACTTTTTTATGAAGTTTAAAAAAAAAAACTAGCGATATACTTCATTTATTTGAACAAAAAAAATATTGCCGCGTTCTTTTCGTTGATCGAAATAGAAATTTTTCCCTAAAATCCGTTGCTCAAGCTTTTCATAGGTTTGCGTCTTGGAAATGTTTACAGGTGAGATATTAGTTGGGGGCTCGATTTTTTAAAATGCAGTGCTCAGGACTGGAAATATAAATCTGTTGGTAATTATTATTATTTTTTTTGCAGCTGTCTGTGATGTCTTCTCCCGTTATTTTTTTCATTTTGAGTGCTTCTAGTTTGCAGTAGGGGGAAGAGGAGAAAACACATTCCAAAAATTTTTTGTGCGTTATTCAATTAGTAGTACAATAGCATTTTGATGGGTAGGGGATGACTATGAGTTTGAAGTATAGAAAATAATGGATGTCTTATAAAATGGCTGCATTGCTTTTGACCTAGTATTGTTGGTAGTACAAAATGTAATACAATGACACTACATTTTTGACATTATTCGAGTTTGGTGTTGGAATTTCCAACAAGCGGAATATTTTATTCAGTTTAAACATCTGTAAAATCCCTAAATGTGAAGGCTTAAAAATATAAATTTTATTCCGAAAGTGCAGGATTTGCCTTCGAAAATACTATTAAACGTGCGACATCTAAAAGCACGATTTGACCCCCTTTTAGTATAGACATAGCATTAGAGAGGATAAATCGCTTTGAACTCCGATATGATCAAAAGTGGAGTTCCGTTTTTAACTCAGCATAATTATAAAAGCAGGCCTCCTTTTTAGCTCAAAATTTTCAAAAATTGTGCTCTTCTTTTTAATTGTCCTATTGAAATGACATTATTTTAGATGAAGTTCTTTTTTAAAATATATATATGCCCATGGGATACAACAAAAACATCCGAAATGAAAACTTTCCTAGATGGTGTAACACTTAAAGGAATGATCATCTCATCTCATTAGACGTAGAATCCCTTTATACAAATGTTGACACCGAAATAATAACAAAGATAATTGACAATGAGTGGCGCCTAATAGAAGAAATTTTGACCAATAGACATAGTTCTTTTCAAGGATATAATTATATTCTGTGTTATAGACTGCAACTACTTTAAATACTATAATAAAATGTACAGACAAAAATATGGACTTGTTATGGGTAACCCCCTATCTGGCATTCTAGCTGAAATAGCGCTTGGTCAAGTGATGGAAGAAGCATTAAAGAAATCCGACATAAAACCGACATTTATAAAAAAGTATGTAGATGACATTATCTGCGTTATACCAAAAGGCTCCGAAATAGAATTCGCACATACATTCAATAGCATCCACAATAGATTAAACTTCACAATCGAAAAAGAGAATAATAAAACAATCCTTTTCTTGGACATCCGCTTAATCAGAACAAACAACAACAAAATAATAACTGACTGGTACTGTAAACCCTGTAGCTCAAACCGGATACTGAACAATTTCTCTAACTAACCACAACAAACAAAAATTAACACAGCTCAATTGCATCATTAAAATATTTAAAACAAGTAATCGGCAATTTACACAGAAAAACTTAAAGATTGCAACAGACATTCTGGCGAAAAACAACTATCCACCACACACAATAGATACATTAATCAAGAAAGCAACAATGAATACTCGGAATTATAACAACCAACATAATAGAACGATTAACAACATAATAAAATTAGACAACACTACCCCAATATACAGATCCGTCCCATATATATATCCATTATCTCTAAAAATCGCGAGGATAATTCAAAATAACAATAATAACATAAAAATAGCATTCAAACCCATAACGCAACTTAATAGATACTACACAAATATAACACCCTATACTCACACAAGAAGCTAATAATGTTGTCTACAAAGTTCCATGCGAAAACTGCCTTACAGCATATATAGGACAAGAATAAACAAAAACTCAAAACTAGACTATCACAACATAAAACATACATAGCCAAGAAAGAACCACGATCAGCATTAGCCTCCCATACAATACAACCGGATACGCATTCGCATTTGACAATGCGACAATTATAACCAAAGAGAAAAACAAAGCAAAAAGTGAATTCAAATAAGCATGCCTCATCTACATGGAAAAAACGAATCTAGCTAATTTAAGACAAGACACAGATTTAATAAATAAAGATTACCAACACATACTGAGGAAACTGAAAATTGCCATCACAACATGACAAAGAGCTTCGCACACCATTCATCTGTGTTCCTTTAAAGAAATCAGTAATCTAAATTTTACTTATTTATTTATTTAAATTATGTATTTATATATTTATTTTGTTTTAAATTATTTATTTATTTATAATTATCAGTTAGTGTTTTTACTATATTTTTAATGTGATTTTTTGTGAAATATCTTTCAATATTATCCTTTTAAAAATAATCATATTGAAAAAAAATTGAGAACAGCAAATATTTTAATTATGCGTAATACTACATATGTCTTCTTGTATTCTAATGTAGCTAACTCCTGAAGAAGGGTACTAATCAAGGCCCGAAACTTCGAGTAAATATAAAAAAAAAAAAACATGAAATAAAGATCGGAGTTTTCCTTAAGAAATAACCCAAACTTTACATCATAGACCTGTGCATTCATCTCACTACTTTTGTAAAAAGTTAAGTAGTGTAGCGCTGGCGATGATCAATTTCCAATGCAAATTTTCAATTAAGAACTCTCTCGGCTTAATCAATAAAATTAAAGGCCTCAAGTTACCATCTAATTCTAAGTAGGTTTCTTTTTATGTTTGTAATTATTTTCCTTCGATTTCAATTGAAAAACTGAAGAATATTCAAAAAGATAGAATCGTTACTGAAATCTCCAACCTAGTTAGTTCCTCATAGGTAATCGATTTAATAATTTATGTATAAAACAAAATTACTTTTCATTTGATAGTAAATTTTACGCAAAGAGTGATGGTTTGGCAATTAGTTCTGCGTTTTCACCCTTATGGGCAGATTTTTTCATTGTTACTTTGAGGAACTGATGATTTATAACTAATATTATAATTTAAATATTTATGGTATTATTATGTTGACGATATTTTCTGCATCTGAACTGGCTCTGATAGACAACTTTCGTTGTTTTTCAATTCTTCCCAAATAAAATTGATAGCAATAATAAATTTACTGTGGAGATTGACAATAAAGTTTTTAATTTTCTTGACTTGTCCTTTAAGAGATGAGTTTACAGCTGATTTTACAGCTGATTTTTTACGTTTTTGATCGGGTTGATATAGACGATGTATTTTTAGGTATTCTTTCAGGAAAACACCGATCGTTTTTGTTTTGAAGATAGATTTTTATTTTATTTCCTCGACGTTTCGCGTCCAGGGCGGCCTTTCCATTTTTGTCTGCGCGTATAAATAATTTTCTTAAAAGTAATAATAAATAACAATTACACAGAACAGAACAAGTGATTACATTAAAAAAGAATCAAATAAGGTACATTGTTAATAAATTAAAATAGACTTCAAACAAACTTTAAACAAAACACAATTTACATGCTACGAGGACAATATGAATCTATCTTCAAAACAAAAACGATCGGAGTTTTCATGGATAAGTACCTAAAAATCCGTTGTCCATTAAGATACAAAATGACAATCTAGCTTAAGCTTTCAATATCTTTAGAAAAGAGAGAAAGAAAAGATTCTGACGCAGTTATTCCTAGTCATTCTTGCCATCCATGGAATACAAAAATTGCAGTTTTTTCATTCCCTAATAAATAGACTATTGAATGTCCCCTTAAAGAAATGACGACTTCAAGAAAGAATTAAATTTTATGAAAATAATTGCAAGAAATATCGGGTATGATAGCAGAATTATTAATAAATTTCTACATATACAACAACGAAAGATGAATTCAAATGAAATGTTCCCCTATTTGAAAAGATGAATGGGAAAAGGTGGAGAAAAATCATCTAACAAAATAGTACCTTTGAAGAAAGAAAATATTAAACCACCATTTTTCATGTCCGAAATTTGAAAAACTTATTAGTTAATTATAAAGTTGGGGAAAAAAACAGATGTTTAAAATTCAAGTGGAGTTTATAAGAGGACTGGACTGGTATATATATAGGGAAAACTAAGCGTTGTTACATGCATAAACGAGATGCAACTCATTCTCTATAAACGAGACACAATTGTACATACATACATATGGCATGCTTGCTTCATGCGGAATTACAAGTTCTAGCAATAAAGAAATGTAAACAGGTAGATACATACATACCTACATCATTTCCATTGCAAGCAGAATTGTATTTCCTATAAATGCATATACAAACATACCTACATGCTAAAAACCATTCATTACTGACCTACGTCACTTGCTTAATCAGTTGAAAGTAAATCGAGCATAATACCCCTGCGCGCAAAAGTTCTCACGTTGCAAAATGATAACCTTGCGCCAGCGGTAGAACATGAATGGTTCACATTAATGATGTCATAATAACAAGCGGCAACCGCTTAATCATAATTGACATTCATGTGTATATATGTAGCAATGGCAAAGCTAAAAAAGCTTTGCGGAAATAAAAATATATATGTAATAATATGAAAAGAATTTTGCGGAAGATGTTAAAATGCGGAAGTTGTTGCATGTATATACATAGCCGCGAGTGCCATCAGGAAATAGAAATGGTAAGTGAACAATTTGTATAAATATAATTGTATTTCTGGAGTGGGAGGCAGTCAGTAGTAAGCACACAGTAGTAGGCAGTCAGTAGTAAGCACACAGTAGTAGGCAGTCAGTAGTAAGCACACAGTAGTCGGTAGTTAGTAGTAAGTAGTCGAAAGTCGTAAATTAACAAGTGAAGTACCAACAGAAGCCAGTGTTTTTATTCAACAAGGGAGCTAAGCTTATTCAAGCTACTCCATAACAACAACAAGGGAGCTAAGCCTATTCAAGCTACTCCAATATAACAACAAGGGAGCTAAGCTTATTCAAGCTACTCCAATTTAACAACAAGGGAGCTAAGCTTATTCAAGCTACTCCAATTTAACAACAAGGGAGCAAGACTAAACTACTGTGAAATTCTATACAGACGAATAACAACTGAAGACCTCCCCAGGAATGTTCCTATGAGACACTCTAGGAGTAACTCATTAGGCATATGAGAATATACCTAACAATTTAACAAGGGAGCAAGACTAAACTACTGTGAAATTGTATACAGACGAATAACAACTGAAGACCTCCCCAGGAATGTTCCTATGAGACACTCTAGGCATATGAGAATATACCTAACAATTTAACAAGGGAGCAAGACTAAACTACTGTGAAATTCTATACAGACGAATAACAACTGAAGACCTCCCCAGGAATGTTCCTATGAGACACTCTAGGAGTAACTCATTAGGCATATGAGAATATACCTAACAATTTAACAAGGGAGCAAGACTAAACTACTGTGAAATTCTATACAGATGAATAACAACTGAAGACCTCCCCAGGAATGTTCCTATGAGACACTCTAGGAGTAACTCATTAGGCATATGAGAATATACCTAACAATTTTGGCGCAGCCGGTAAATCAAAGTTCTTTTACTCTGATGGGATGTAGATGAGCTCACGATACCTGTATCGTGAACGAATTTGTTGGAGCTGTGTCCGGTTCTTGTACCGACACAGTAAGTAATTTATTGTCCGTCGCAATGAAGATGGTGATATGATGATGCTTACGATGCTTGTATCGTAAGTTACTTGTTGATTGGTTTCGGTTCTTGTACCAAAACAATCTTAATTGAGACTCACAAAGTGAAAACACTGGTAAAACAACACCTTGTATATGATAATGAAAACTGAAACAATTTTGGCGCAGCCGGTAGGATCAAGGAAGTTTATTCAATACAAATACTTGAAAAACCTTGATCCCCGAACCTACACGAGTGCATAAGAATTTACTGGAAGAGATCAACACGGTTACCAGAGGAAGTAAGAGTGAAAACGGGCTGGTACCACAATTTCGACACCCTATAATAGAGGATACGGCCAGAAGACTGAATTAATATCCGTCTACAATTGAGGCAAAAATAAAAAGATATTTCCATCGAAACTACGCTACGTAAATGTAAGTTCAAGAAACTGTTAGACTGCTAAGTAAAGAACAAAAGACATAGTAGTTAATTAAAAACGAGTTTGCAAAAAAAAAAAAAAAAAAAAAAAAACAATAGAACAAATTTCAAAGAATATTCTTCAAAGAAAAAAAAAGTTAAACTACCTAGTCTCCAATTCTCTCTCCTTACGGAGGAAACTCAATTAGAGTTCGGCTCATGCCCAAACCAAATCGAAGCTCTTCATGTTCCGACTTTGAAACGGCACTTAATTCCTTGTCATTCGAAGACACAAGCCCTCCAGGTAGCCCGATTACAGACCAACGTTCTCCCCAAACAACACCAGTTACAAATTGGTATCGGGAACATCGTTCAGGAAAACGTTTTCGTAGGCACAGTCTGGTCAACTTTCTAATAAGAACTCATAGTTTACCAGACATAATACCCGAATCAACCCCGGGCTCTGATAAACCCATTCTAAACACATCTCAAACCACACAGCCAAACACAATGCCAGTAAATTACGAAAAGGTGGTTAAGCTAACAGCACAAATGGTGCCCTTATTCTCTGGGGAATTTAGTCCCCTCATCCTCACAGAGTTACAAACTTTTATAGGTTGTTGTAAGCAAGTACAACAATGTCTGGAAGCGGAAGAAAAAGTAGCTTTTATGCAAATTTTCCCCACTAGGTTGAGAGGAAATGCATACCAGCTAATCGCCTCAAGCTCACTCACAACATTCGAAGAGGTTGAAAAATTACTTTATCGTAATTACTTACCTCGTGAGACATACCATGAGCTGATAAACAGACTAATTACTTGTCGGCAATATCCACACGAGTCTTTTAACTCCTTCACCACTAGGCTAAAAGGCCTGTTGTTACAATGTAACGAAGCAGCACAGAACAAATACGGTACTGAAGATTTCAACGTGGTGAAACGACAAATAGAGGATTTTGCAATGGCTTCTGTGAAGAGTGGTGCAACTAATCCGCATCTAAGTGCATATTTACTCACCTTGAATGAAGATTCAGTAGACCAGCTCATTCAAAGGGCACTAGACATGGAAAGACTACAACAAGGTCTCTTCTTCGTAGCGCCACTCACAAACTACAATCACCCCCCCACAAATTATTCTCAAATGGACCACTATTTAAGATCCAATAATTCGCACTTCTCCAACAATTATGGTTACCCTACACCTGAGAGTGCAAATTTGTCTTCCTACCCTTACACAAAGGAGATGAATAAACCCAACATAAAAACGGAGTTCAATATACCTCCCATAACGGAGCCTCCAAAGGTGCCATCAGTGTCTTTTAATACGGATGAAAATCCAACAAATTGGCACTCAAATCGAACCAGTATCACCCGAAAACAAGCAGGAAGTCCACCTCCATACCAGAACTCCTCTTACCAGCTGGAGGAAAGAAAGTACGACAAACAAAAGGTACTTTTGAATAAAATCACCTGCAGCTACTGCAACTTCAAAGGACACACGTATGATGAATGTTTAAAAAGGAAAAACACTCCTTTCTGTGTAAACTGCAGAATAAAGGGCCATGATGTCCAACATTGCAAACAAAATGCTAAGGCACCACCCGAGGGTGCAAACAGTAACCATGCTCGGTGGGGCTCTGCAAATCAGATACAAAGAATAAACCACATACAAAATATGTGCGATTTTTGTGGCCGAAGAAGCCATACGGTGTCCACATGCCAGCAGAAACAACGATGGGAGGCCACACATTCGGGAAACGGCACACTGTCGACCGAAAAATCCCCGGCTCGACATTAAATAGAACAGTGCAACTTACTTCAGGGTCTACTCAAACAACAAAGAAACAAACTAGAGAAAATGTTCCAGTGGTAAAATTACCATTGGACATAAGTAAAAACACAGCCGTTCGGCTGATAGTAGACACTGGAGCCGAAGTAAGCCTAATAAAACAGGAAGCATTAAATATACAAAAGCGGATAGAAACAGGACAAAAGGTCACTTTGAAAACTCCATTTGGAGAAGGAAGAACATTGGGTAACTGCCAAGGCACCTTTTTATTAAGCAGCAGTATCCCGTGCAATCTACAGGTTGTAGAAGATAACGCCCAAATCTCGCACGATGGGCTATTAGGTAACGATTTTCTTGCAAAAAATTGCAATATAGAAGGGCCTAACAGATTACTCCGGTTTCCTCGCACGGAAACCAACCCTATTGAATTCACGGTACCTCTCGAAACATCCATAGAAGATGGAGAGGATATACGAAAGGATCAAATAGTGGAGGGATCTGAATCTACTACCGTTTCACGGGCACCCAAAAACAAAAGTTCCTTACTTCCAATGGAAGAAATTTCAAACACTTTGAATGAAGATGAAGGTAGGCAATATGAAGTAGAACTTCAGCGATCTCATAGAATACCCCCTCGATCTCAAATCATACTGAGCATACCGGTACAATTGGACCAGGAAATGCTCTGTTTGTCTCAGGAGATTCAAGAAGGAGTATTTGTCGCAAATTGCCTAGTTAGTCCTCATAGAAATTTCATACCGTTAGCTGTTCTGAACGTAAACACAGAACCTGTATTCCTAAGAAAATTAAAGCTTACTCTAGTTCCAGTTAATTATTATAACATTAGGTCCCTCTATTCATCTTTGGACGAAATAAATTCCCAAAGTTCTCAGAAAGAAGGCGAGTTTCCTTACCCACGTGCACAAGACAAAAGTATAATCAAAATAAAATCTCTCCAGTTACCTTTGGACGAAAAAAATTCCCAAAGTTATCAGAAAGAAGGTGGTCCACCTTCCCTTCAGGCACATAGCAGTAATTTCAAAAAAGAAACGAAAAATTTCAACTCCAATCCACATTCAATAAACGTAAACCACATTTCAAATTACAGTCAAGATAGGCTAGTGGCTTTACGTAAAGAATTACTGTTGGATAGAAATCTAAATCAAGAAGAAGAAAATTCAATTCTCGAGCTATGCTATAAGTACAATGACCTTTTCTACCTAAAGGGAGATAAACTAACGTACACTAACAGTATAAAACATACTATTCCCACATTACATAATCAACCACCAATAAACCAGAAAATGTATAGACTCCCAGAAACGCATCGGGCAGTCATAAATGAGCAAATTAAGGAAATGTTGGACAATGACATAATCCAATTAAGTAAAAGCCCGTGGAACTCTCCATTGCTCGTAGTCCCCAAGAAAGCTGGACCGGACGGCAATAAACGTTGGCGAGTAGTAGTAGATTTCCGTAAAATTAACGAGAAATCTATAGGGGATGCTTTTCCATTACCCAGGATAGAGGATATACTGGATCAACTTGGGCATTCGCGATATTTCACTACACTTGACCTTGCAAGTGGATATCATCAAGTACTTGTTGATCCAAGGGATAGACCCAAAACTGCGTTCAGTACCGCATATGGGCACTATGAATTTAAGAGAATGCCATTTGGACTGAAAGGCGCACCTGCGACCTTTCAGCGCTTAATGAATTACATTCTAACGGGTCTCCAAGGATTAGAATGCTTTGTCTACCTCGATGATATTGTAATATATGGAACAAACTTACAAGATCACAACGAGAAATTGACTAAGGTATTCGACAGACTTAGAGCCCATAACCTTAAATTACAACCCGAAAAGTGCCAGTTACTTCGCAGAGAAGTGATTTATCTTGGACATAAATGCTCAAATGAAGGAGCACTTCCAGACCCCAACAAAACAAGTTGTGTCCAAAACTTTCCTCAACCCCGGACGGTTAGACAAACTCAATCGTTCCTTGGGTTGGCTAACTACTACCGCAAGTTTATTCCAAACTTTTCAAAAATAGTCAGACCCCTAACAAATCTTTTACGCAAAGATGTTAAATTTACTTGGACGCAAAAGTGCCAAGACTCTTTCGACGAAATTAAAAAGTCGCTTGTGAATCCTCCTCTTCTTGAATATCCTGATTTTACTGAACCCTTCAATTTAACAACAGATGCTAGTAACGAGGCATTGGGAGCTGTCTTATCCCAAGGGAAAATAGGCAAAGACAAGCCAATAGCATATGCAAGTAGAAGTTTGAATAAGGCGGAACAAAAATACTCCACAATAGAAAAAGAGTTACTCGCTATTGTATGGGCCGCCAGAAACTTCAGGTGCTATTTGCAGGGTAGAAATTTCACGGTTTACACCGACCACAAACCCCTGAAAGGCGTATTCAATGTGAAAGACCCAACATCGAGATTAGTCAGGTTTCATTATAAACTCTCGGAATTTGACTACAAAATTGAATATAAGCCTGGAAAATACAATACTAATGCAGACGCGCTTAGTCGAATACCAACCCAGATAAGCCAAGCAAATCCCAATTCATTCATTGTGGAAGCTCAGGTACATCACCGAGCCGATTCCGACATAGACGAGAATGAGTTTAGTTCCCCGACATTTCCAAAATTTAAACAAGCACATTGTCATGTAGTTACAAGAGCTCAAGCAAAGGAGACAGAAATGGAAGGCAGAGTTCAGAAAAATCCCCATAAAATTAAAAAGAATCCTCAGAACTTCATAAAAGACTCAGTCGAAATTGACTCAACTGAGAACAACCAATTTGAAAACGTTGCATCTGAATACAGCAAATTACCTACAAAGAATAGTCTGATAGATTCCCAGGTTAAACTGCCGGAAATTATCACGGACCCGGAGGAAATCCAAATAATTTTAAAAGACTACCACGATTCTGCATTCGGTGGTCACCAAGGGGTAGTCAAAACCTATAAAAGAATAAAAAGAAGGTTTAAATGGAAAAACATGATCAGCTCGATTAGAAAATATGTCCGCAAATGTACTAAATGTCAAAGAATGAAGGCTAGCCCAGAATATCGTATGCCAATGGTCATAACGGATACTGCCCTAATGCCATTCGAAAAAGTATATTTGGATATCGTAGGTCCTCTTGAAGAAACCCATTCGGGAAATAAGTATATTCTGACTTTCCAGGACAATCTTACGAAATTTGTAGATTGTTACGCCATGCCAAATGGTGAAGCAGAAACGGTAGCAGGAATATTTTTCGACGAAATAATTACTCGCTACCGCATTCCTAAAAAATTAGTAACGGATCAGGGCTCTAATTTCTTAAGCGATCTCTTCAAACGAGTTTGTAAGCTCTTAAAAATTAAAAAACTACAAACATCCGCTTATCACCCCCAATCCAACGGTGCACTTGAACGAACCCACAGACCACTAGTGGAGTATCTAAGAGCTATTGTATCCGAAAATCCAAAGGCTTGGGATCGATTCCTGAGAACCGCGGCTTTCGTATATAATAATAGTCCACATGAAGGTACTAAGCTCACTCCAATGGACTGTCTGTTTGGATTTACAGCGGATGTACCCACAAATCTAAGAAGAGAGCCCGAGCCAATATACTATCACGAAAGTTACTATCATATTCTTAGGTACAAGTTACAGAAATCATATGTTATCGCCAGGAAAAATCTGCTGAAAGCCAAGGAAAAGTCAAAACAGTATTACGATAAGCAAGCGCGTCCAGTAATATTCAAACCAGGAGAAAAAGTTCTACTAAAAAACCCAGCTAAAAAACACAAGCTGTCTCAGATATGGCTAGGTCCATATCCCGTGGTACAAGTTTTTAACACAGTTAATACGGTTATCCAAATCGGAAAACGAAGGGTAACCGTACATAACAATAGATTAAAGCCATTTCACGAATAACGGCTGGTCTTAACACAAAAAAAAATTTTTTACATGAATAGTTATTTAATTTTATTTCTTTTTATGCCCCGTTTTACAAAAATTGAACGTAGAGTTTACCATTTCTTTTTTCATCCTTTTGGCTTCGTTGAACAACTTCAGTCTATCCTTTACCAACTTCTCGTACTTCTCACGCTCGTCCTTGGTCACAGCAAGGCCAGCCCTCAGCTTAAAGTAGTGTAGCTCCTTGCAATTAAACATCGCGCTACCCAGCCTACACAGGCAAATAACCAACTAAGTTCAAAGGCAAGATCACCTCCTCCACCACCTCCACTTCCAACATCATTAATTCATGTTGAGCAGAATCCAATTACACGTACCCGTCATCTACAGGTAGTTTAACTGTTTTAATGATAAAAAGAATAAAATAAAAACAAGATCGAAGATGTGGATAGTAGAATATGTTTAAACACATATGTATATGTAGTAGAATTAAAAATAGCATACCTATTTATAGATAAATCTAAGATATAAACGCATGTAAAAAAAGAAAGAATATGTATAAACACATATAAGAAGTTTGTAAATAAAAAGAAAAAATATGTATCAACAAATATAAATAATTTCTTTTTAACTAAGAAAGAAGATATAAAAATTTTTGAAAGTAATGAAAACATTTGTATACACATATATTATTATAAATGGAGAAAAGAAAATTTTATTACAGAAAACATATGTACAAACACATAAAAAATTTTTTAATTAAAAAGAAAAGAGAACACACACATATATAAAAGTCAAAAAGACATATGTATCTAGAATTTAAATTATTAACAAAAAAAAAAAGAGAAGAAATATAAAATATACATACATATATATACATTAGGTACATATGTTAGGAATAAAAATAAGTAAGTAATACTGAAAAACTAAAAAACAACAAACATATTTGTAATTAATTAATCATGAGATAAGTCAAGAAATGTAATATTACTTATACTGGCACTCGGCAGCATGTATATACATACAAATTAAAACATCAAATGCTTATTTGTCGAAATTATCAGACGATTGAACCCTGTTCTAATGCATTATTCCTCTTCCAAGAATAATACATGTTTTTTAAAAAAGGGGAAATTTGTTACATGCATAAACGAGATGCAACTCATTCTCTATAAACGAGACACAATTGTACATACATACATATGGCATGCTTGCTTCATGCGGAATTACAAGTTCTAGCAATAAAGAAATGTAAACAGGTAGATACATACATACCTACATCATTTCCATTGCAAGCAGAATTGTATTTCCTATAAATGCATATACAAACATACCTACATGCTAAAAACCATTCATTACTGACCTACGTCACTTGCTTAATCAGTTGAAAGTAAATCAAGCATAATACCCCTGCGCGCAAAAGTTCTCACGTTGCAAAATGATAACCTTGCGCCAGCGGTAGAACATGAATGGTTCACATTAATGATGTCATAATAACAAGCGGCAACCGCTTAATCATAATTGACATTCATGTGTATATATGTAGCAATGGCAAAGCTAAAAAAGCTTTGCGGAAATAAAAATATATATGTAATAATATGAAAAGAATTTTGCGGAAGATGTTAAAATGCGGAAGTTGTTGCATGTATATACATAGCCGCGAGTGCCATCAGGAAATAGAAATGGTAAGTGAACAATTTGTATAAATATAATTGTATTTCTGGAGTGGGAGGCAGTCAGTAGTAAGCACACAGTAGTAGGCAGTCAGTAGTAAGCACACAGTAGTAGGCAGTCAGTAGTAAGCACACAGTAGTCGGTAGTCAGTAGTAAGTAGTCGAAAGTCGTAAATTAACAAGTGAAGTACCAACAGAAGCCAGTGTTTTTATTCAACAAGGGAGCTAAGCTTATTCAAGCTACTCCATAACAACAACAAGGGAGCTAAGCCTATTCAAGCTACTCCAATATAACAACAAGGGAGCTAAGCTTATTCAAGCTACTCCAATTTAACAACAAGGGAGCTAAGCTTATTCAAGCTACTCCAATTTAACAACAAGGGAGCAAGACTAAACTACTGTGAAATTCTATACAGACGAATAACAACTGAAGACCTCCCCAGGAATGTTCCTATGAGACACTCTAGGAGTAACTCATTAGGCATATGAGAATATACCTAACAATTTAACAAGGGAGCAAGACTAAAGTACTGTGAAATTCTATACAGACGAATAACAACTGAAGACCTCCCCAGGAATGTTCCTATGAGACACTCTAGGAGTAACTCATTAGGCATATGAGAATATACCTAACAGCGTTCATTGAAACAACGTTTTAGAGAGCACATCAATTCTACATTAGATGCATTAGTAGATATAGTATGACAGTCAGCTTTTAGAACGGAATATGTAATTTTTGATCTATTACCACTGGTGCTTAGACCGCAATCTAATTAAGTACAAATTTCAACAATTATGTTTTTCATTATCATAAGTTTGAAACAATCCCATAAAATCTCTCGTTTTAAGTCTAACCAAGGCGCTTGGGAGATCATATTTAATATTTTAAACTTTAGAGTTTTTGGATATTAAAACATGACGTTTGAAAGAAGGAATGCAAAATTTTGTATTATTCTAAAATTAAAATAAAAAACAAGGCATCGAAAAGATACTAAGGACTTGTGCCAATTCCTTTTCCTATACTGGACTGTGCCAATTCGTATTGCTTTTGCACTTGCTTTTCTACTAAAATTTGATTTCAAGCGCAGCTTGCTTCTCAGTTTGAATTAAATTTTCAAATTTGAAAAGCAACTCCAATGTCATTGATATGTAAATTCGGAAATTTAATTTTAACAAGAATCAAACCTTTTGTTTTGTTAGATAATACCATCGGTTGTATTTCTATGTTGAAAACAAAATGTTTAATAATTATGTTGCTGGCGTTATGAAAAAACACAAAAAAGTTTTTGTGACGACTTTCAGTTTATTGGATAGTTTTTTTTTTACATCTGATAGATTTGATGAAAGACAAATTAGTATCGACGTTGTTGTGAAAGGGGGATATTGGAACAGTATCAATCTTTCCACATTCCTGTGTAAATCAGTACAATTTCCCAATATCTGTGTTCAGATTGTTTGCGACGTAATGTATCATTCGAGATACAATTTTGGGGTTCGCAAAATCTGAAAAAAAAGGGTAGAAGGTATTCAACATATACCCGTTGATGCATCTTTGATGATTAATTGCTGGGGGCTTCTAATGTGTGTACTTCGTGTTGCCTCCTATAGTCCTGACGAGAAACTGACATCTTTTTGAATTTGCAACGCCTTTTTATAATACTTTTTTTGTGTCGATGCTTGCTGTGATTTTGCCAGATTCCACATGCCAAGTGACACTGTTTATTCTTGTCTACTATGTTTTTTTACTAATTTCCACAAGCAAAGTGATTAGTAAGATGTGGAACTCAACCTTTACTAATTTCCACATACGAGGTGATTAGTAAAACATAAATTGTTAAATTGGTTCGAGTTCCCGCATTAGCTGCTGAAACATACTCCCACCCGATGAACGACTATGATCAATTTCAGTTATTTATTGTTGATCGCTGAGTTTTCGCTACTTGCATAAGTCTTTATAACTTATCAACGATTATTCAACTTGTAAAGTCTTAACTGATCAGACAGTTAAAAGATTTTCAAATGCACAGTATATACATATATTTATTTTTCAAAAAATTGTTCTTCCACTATTTGTCATGTTTTTTGGCTCGTTTTCTTCTCTGGTCGTGATGGAAACCAATTCTTCCATCCTTATACACATGTAATTTTACTTCATACCTGTCTGGCAAATTGACCTTAAAATCCTTAGTTTTTGAATTTTGAATTCTTTCGAAATTAATCCGTTGTAACACCATTTTTGTGATATATATGTCCTCGCCTTCCCTGGTGGTGAACTTCTGAATGGCGTTGTCCATTCGCATCTTTATTTGTTTTATTAATTCTGAAGGACGCAAGATGCTCCATTTAGTGTCATATTGTCCATTAATGTTGACCGGATACTGGTTGGCTTAGGACGATATTTCTTGGTGTCCTAAATCGTTCAGTTACCACTAAGGTAAGGGTTGTGTCGGCTTCGTTTGTGCTTTACCGAGGACTTTGATTCCCGGTTTTGTCCATGATGCTTTCATTTGACTTTCGGGTGGCGAAAATGAAATGTTTTCGTCCAAAATTAAAATATAATCTTCTTGCATTTTTCTTATGTGCAATTAGACAACTAATTAAACAACATGTTTAACCAAGCATAAATAATAACAAAAAAATAACATGTGCTATAAATACACACAAAACTGATATGAGGAGGAATAGGCAATGTATGACCATACTCTTCATGACGTTTTTCTCAAGTCGCTGGCAAGGGACATATTTTTATAATAGGTCGCCGAAAACTATTTGTCTTCGTTTGTACTTGAACCACTCTAACCAAACCATCTTTGCTGGAAATACTTGCTCAATTCTACCTAAAGGCCAACATGTCGGTGGAGTACTTTCATCTTTGAGTAGTACTACGTCTCCAACCTTCATATTTGCTTTCGCACCACTTAGGCCTTTGTTGTAACTTATGCAAATAGTTGTTTGACCATTTATTCCAAAATTGCTGTGTCACATATTGAGTGTGCTTCCATCGTTGTGCTGGGGTTACTTGTTTTTCAAATAACCCCTGCCTCCCAGAGGCCCCTAAAATGAGGTGATGCTGGTGGGTTAAAATGCCATGTAATGTTCTTGGAACTCAGATATTGACCTACTTCTGGCGATGCTTCCCTTACAGCTTGAGAAATATCTTCATGTAATCTTTTTTCTGCACCTTTGAAATTTGTACCGCAGGTGGAGTAAATATCCGTAGATAATCCCCGTCTGGTACAAAAAAATCTTTTCAATGACGCAATAAACGCAGACGTTGTCAAATATGATACTAATTCTAAATGGATGGCTTTTGCAGCCATGCCCACATATATACAATAATAGCTTTGTATATTTTTGCAGCTCTATGTGGGGAGGTTTTAAGACTCATTGGTCCAGAATAATCTACAGCTACATGAGAAAATGGTTTTGAAATATTCACTCGTGCGGCGGGAAGATTTCCCATTAATTGTGTTCTCGTTTTTGGACGTTGTATTACACATGCTTTGTATCTACTTATTATGCGTACAATGGTTCTTCGCCCATCCAGAATCCAATACAAGTGGCGACTGGTATTTAATGTTAGTCACACTCCGCCATGTAATGTCTCGATATGTAGCTGCTCGATAATGAGATTTCTTATGTGATGATCTTTTGGAGTAGGGAATGTTGGCATGTTCCCAGCAACCTCCGGGCTTAATGATAACTGGTGACCTTTGTTTGATAGGGCAACTCCTGTTTTAAAAGCGGCTTGCTGCCTATACCTTTTATTTGTTTTTCTGCGACAGTTGTGCATAAATCTTTTTACAATTGCTATAACTCGGGTTAACTTTAAAAAAGATGACTAATTTGTCAAGAATAACGGACTAGGGATAATTTTTTTTTTGTCTCTAATTATGGATGGTTGGAAGATATACTGATATATGGCCATTCCTTCTCTCGTTTTATAAGCCACTCTGGGACGCGCCACTACAGCTTATTTTCCAACAGCTCATTGGTACTTATACCTTGTGATGCGATATCGGCTGAATTTTGTGTCGCCAGTTTTGTGGATCTACTGCGTCTTGAATCTCAACGACTCTATTGGCCACGTACGTTTTCCACTTTGATGGATGACTACGAATCCATTGAAGAGTTGTCATTGAATCTGACCAAGCGATTACTGGAACATCTTCCAATTGCATATCTTGAACTGTTGTTTCGAGCCAGTATCAATGCTCCATTTAGTTCTAGTCGAGGCAAAGTAATTGGTGGAATTGGAGCTACCTTGGTTTTGGATGTCAGTATGTAGGATGTACTTTTTCCATCTATTTCTGCACGCGTATATACACTGCAGCAGCGTATGCTTTGTTGAAAGCGTCGCAGAATCCGTGAAGTTGAATACTTGGGGATGTTTTCATTGTCCCTATCCATCGTGGTATCTTCAATTTCTCTAAATTCTTCAATTCGTCTTGAAATTGCTGCCATTGGATGGCAATGTTATTCTCGACAGCCGTGTCCCACGAACATGCAGCTATCCATAAAGCTTGAATCAATAGTTTCGCTACAATCATCACAGGCGCTATCCAACCCGACGGATCGCATAATGCTGCTACATCAGACAGAATGGATCTCTTTGTCATTCTTTTATCCTTATGTCTGGGTGCAATAGAGAAAGAAAAATAATCGGATGCAGGGTCCCATCGAATTCCCAAGGTTTTGATGACTTCATTTTCATCGAAATTTAGACTGTTCTTTAATTCCCTATGCTCAATCGGTATCTGCTGTAAAAGCTTGATGTTATTACTGGTCCATTTTCTCAAGTTAAATCCCCTGTTTTTAACATATCCATACATTGCTACTGAATTTCCTTAGCTTATTCGACAGTATCCTCTCCTGTCAATAAATCGTCTACATAGAAATCATTGAATGCAATTTTAGACGCTAGACCCACATTTTTCTTTTCGTCCATTGCAAGCTGTTGTAGTGTACGTATTGCTAAATACGGAGCTGATGAGGTGCCAAACTTGACTTGCCGTTACGGCTTTTCGCCGAGGCGTTCAACGCAACTCTAAGCATAGTCGTTGTGCTGTCTTTAAAAACTGCGTGATGAGGAATATAATACTCTTTGCTGTTTGTATTAACTGCTGGATCTATTTCCTCCATGTTTCCAAGTAATATGTATTCGTACAAACATTTTGTATACTTGCTTTCTAAATTTTTATTGACAATTAATTTGCCTTTCAAATGCTGGAATCTATTTAGAGCTAAATCTCGCGAGGCACCGAAATTAGGCGTACTTCCGTTTGAAAAAGGAAGTTCCACTTGATAATGAACATCCTTCATTCGACGGTGCGTTTCTTTAAAGATTCTTTTACATTCCTCGTCTTCTGTCTTCATTATAGGTTTGTTGTGGACCTCTGCAGTTTCCCAAAATTGTTTAAGTTGATGGTTTTTAGTTTCCATTGACTGATTGATCACCGTAAATGCTTCTAATTACTGTACTGGTGATTGTATGTTTCCTAAAATTATCCATCGAAATAATGTATTGATGGCAATTGGTGATTTCTTTGATCCCTTTCGTAAATCATCTAGTAATATATACCTGTGCTCCAAGTAGTATGTCGATTGGTCCTGTCTTCCAATAATTAGGGTCTGCCATATTGATTCCTCTTAAGTGTTCCCATTTTTTTTATCTGAACCGGAACTGTTGGTAGATGATCAGTAATCTTTTGTATGACTAGCATATCCACCTTGACACTTTTGTCCTTGTATTTATACGATGTCAATTCTAGTGTCATCTCTTGATTGGACCATGCTGTCTTGCTTTTATTTAACCCGGTTATTTGTAAGCGAGTGGGTCTTTCCTTGAGACCCATTTGTTTACACATTTTCTGAGCAATAAAAGGGGTCTGCGAACCTGGATCCACTAAGGCACGCAGCGCTACATATCGACCGTTTCGATCATTAGGTTTTACTAACGCCGTGGCTAATAATGCGTTGTGGGTTTTTGTTGTAAAGAAACTTTTCTGTTTCCTCCTATGTTTCAGCATAACGGCTGGAGTCCGTATTGTAACCTGTTGTGTGTTTTTTATCTTCAAGAGACCTCTAGTTAAGGCTGGGCCATCTTTGTGATACCTTGTCTTTACCTGATACTTCTTTTTAAATAGGTGTGTGCAAAAAGGTATGATGTAACCCATTGCAATCCTTGCATCTTCGGTTGTTTGAACATTGCCATGCTGAATGCTTTCTCGAAATCAGTTGAAGCATCTTCTTGCATCTTCAATGCACTTTCTTCGATTTGATGTGCTCAAATGTGCATTGCAAATTCCCGCTGAATGTGCATCATTGCGTGCGGGACATTTGGTTGTTTTAGTTACGTGATATGCCTTTGCTATCTGGACTGGGGGCTTGGCACTCACAGACTGCGACTCTAGGACTCTGAATAGAGTTAGCAGGAATCTTTGAAACTGTTCTAGCGTTGGCGGTTTCAGCATGTCACCGAATTCGTCTTCCCAAAGCCGTAGAGTTACGAATGGCAGTTACTGAACCAATAAATGAATCAGCAATATATCCGATGTTGAAACATCTACTTCCAATGCCTTTGAGTGCGGTAAACTTTCTTCAGTTGTATCCATGAGAGACTTAATGCTCTTTGCGTTTTCTATCGTTAGTTTTGGTTGATTTGTGAGTACTTTTAATTGTGTGTTTACTAGAACTCTCTTGTTGTCGTAACGAATTGTGAGTTTTTCATAAGCTGGCTCATAATCTTCTGCAGTAATGGGAATATGTTTTAACAGTCGCTCTGCTGCTCCTGTAAGACATCCTTTTAAGTGATGGAGCTTTTGTACTGTAGGTAGTTGTGTATTGTTGTGTACTAATGACACATATAAGTCGTGAAATGATCTCCACGATGAATATTCGCCGTTGAATATTGGTAGGTTAATTCGACGTAACTGACTGAGGTTGCTACTTGTATGAACAGTTGTAGTTGCAACTGAGTAAGATGCTCCTGGTTTTACTGCACTCTCCTTTGGAGAAGTTTAAAGTACTCCTTCAATTGAATCCCCTAAATATCCATATAGTTAACCTCCAATATCGAGTGTGTCTTTTCTTCTACATATTCGTGCGTGCATGTATCTTTGGAAATTATAACAGCTTCTCTAAGCTTTGTATCAATACTATCAAAATCTACCCATAATATTCTCAGAGTTGTTTATTGCGTCTCATTAAAACTTAGTGTTCTTTTTTCTAACCTAGTTTTTTTTAAATTTGTGATGAACTGTTCTAGTTTGTCTGCTAGAACGCATTGTTTAACGCATAATTCGTCGATTGATGCCATTTTTTTAATTATTGCGTGAACAATTATTATTATTTTTTTCTCCAAGACAGTACTAGTTTCTTAAAAAAACAAAAAAAAAACTTCTTTGATTGTTTTGCGGGAAACTTCCAGTCACTTTCTAAGTGTTAATAAAATCCAGCGTGACATAAACTGGGTCGCACAAATCCGGTTTCGAAGGACCAAAATGGTTTGTTAGATAATACCATCGGTTGTAATTCTATGCAAACAAAAGTAATTATGTTGCTGGCGTTATGAAAAAACACAACAAAGTTTTTGTGACGACTTTCAGTTTATTGGATATTTTCTTTTTTACATCTGTTAGATTTGATGAAACACAAATTAGTATCGACGTTGTTGTGAAAGGGGGGATATTGGAACAGTATCAATCTTTCCACATAGCTGTGTAAATCAGTACAATTTCCCAATATCTGTGTTCAGATTCTTCGCGAAGTAATGTATCAGTATCATTCGAGATACAATGTTGGGGTTCGCAAATCTGAAAAAAGTTAGAAGGTATTCAATATATGCCCGTTGAGGTACCTTTGATGATTAATTGCTGGCGGCTCTAATGTGTATACTTCGTTTTGCCTCCTATAGTCCTGTCGAGAAACTGACATCTTTTTGAATTTGCAACGCCTTTTTGTAATACGTTTTTTGTGTCGATGCTTGCTGTGATTTTACCAGCTTCCACATGCCAAGTGAAACTGTTTATTCTTGTCTATTATGTTTTTTACTAATTTCCACAAGCAAAGTGATTAGTAAGATGTGGAACTCAACCTTTACAAATTTCCACATACGCGGTGATTAGTAAAACATAAACTGTTAAATTGGTTCGAACTCTCGCATTAGCTGCTGAAAGACCTTTCGAAAAGCAAGTGAATAGTAAGAAAACTTCCTTTTAGCAGTGAATTGACACAAAGCTTAGGAAGGTAATTTGGAGATAACTGAAAAACATTGTGAGATTTGTATTGGTACTAAATACTTTTAAATTGTGTGACTTTGAAAATAGCACGTAGTCAAGAGCGTGATACAATATGTAATGAGCCTGATATGGATAATCTTAAAATATGTGTTTTTTTATTAATTTCGTTCATTTAAATAACCCACATATTTTTCCCTTTTTTATAAAGGGCTTAAATTTGCCAGTGTCTTTGTTCTTGAAGTCTTGTCATACCCATGATACAAAGATAACAAGGTATGGCCGATTCGAGAAATTTTTTGCGTTAGTACGTCATGTGGATACAAATGTCATTTTCATTTCTTTTGAGTTTTTCATACTACAATGATTGAAATACGTTTTGAATATGTTAAAATATATAACATTGGTTTTTTCGTTTAAATCACTTGGGGAAAAGTGTTTATGTGTTAGAGTGAAGCAAACAAAATCCAAATAGAAATATCTTTTCACTTTAATATGGACTATTAAAATTAAGACAAACAGATTTGTGACATTTGTCCCCAAATGTGGTCAACAACCAGTTGAAACATAATTGGACCATAACCTATGAGTCTTTGTATCATGTTCCATACCTATCATAGAATGTTGGGATTTCTGAAAAGTTTTTCTAATTGGAAATTCAAACTTTGAAGAATCACTCTTCAGTTATGATAAGGATATGCATCTACAAAGTTTTGCATAAATGGGGGAAAGTCCTCAACTCTTATGAATTTTGGTACTTGTCCTAATCAGTCCTATCAGACTTTTATCTTATAGTTGACGCGAATCGTCTTATAATAGTATTGTTATATTTTTAGGTGGTAAAATAATTGAAAAGGTTTATTTTCAATTACTGATCGCCCCGGCTGAGCGGAGGTGATGGAGCAATCGGATTCCACACGAAGCTTTGGGACTGAAGCGTTTACTCAAGTGTCTGGGCGATGTATTGGCTAGATCACAAAAGTTTTTGATAAACAGGGGAGAGCTTTGTAATTAGTTAGAAATAATATCGCCTTGTGGCATTGTGAGTAGCTCTACAAGTTCCACCGCAAGCTTCTCGTCGAATTTCGAAACCCGTATTCGTACAACTAGGGGCCGGCTGTTACATGTCAAGATTCGTAAATCTGACAAGAGTCAACACGCGTGTTTATCAGTGCTGCATCGATAATTTTCTAATGCTCGGAAATACAGAAATTTCGCGGCTTCGGGAAAAGAAACGGGTGATCGATGGGTCTATGAAGGGAATAGGGAAGAATTCAAATTTTAGGAATCCTTCGCAAAGTTCTCCAGATAAAGCGTAAATTCGTAGGGCAGTGCTTGCCTTGGTTTTATGTTTTTGTGTTTTTTTTTTATTCAAATTTAATTTATTTGTTTTATGTTAAATTTATCGGCTTTAAAAAAACAAAATGTTAATGTAGAAAATTACTTAGCTGTGACTTCCCTTGTTCTGATAGGGGGGTTGGGCTCGGGGGTCCGTCGCTGGGTAACCTAGAAACTCATACGTTGGGCTCTTCGCAGGGGGCTCCCAGGAACACCTCCTGGCACTTCAGTGGGGCACAGTTGTCCTTTGCTTGATCTGCGCGTGGCACATGCGACGTTACACCTGTGGCAGTCGAGTCTGTTTATAGCACTTCTGTTCACAAAGGGAAATTGAAAGCACCACGCTCGCGCATGAGGTAAAGTTTTCTTATTGCGCTTTTATTTATTTTTATTTCAGGTTTTTAGATACACTTTAATTCAATTAAAGAGTTAACAATTCATTTAGTTCAATTAAAAAGATAGACAATTCATTTTGATTATCGGAACTAGTCGCTTTTCCTGTAGACACTCATCAAGTTCACTATCGACTGCACTCTTCGGGTGTGCTTCCATCAGATACGTAAAGAGAGCTCCAGCTGGGTTGATATTCTATATTTTAACTCATTCTTAACGCATCCCTGAAAGAGTGTCATTCTCAGATACCCAAGGAGAGTTATTGTCAAGTATGATTAGCTAAAGCTGTATCAGTTTGGCCTTGGAAAGGTGGTTTCCGCTTACCAGTTTACCGACAACGCCAGCGTCTGTATCATGACAACAGGGAACTATCCCACGTCAGTGCAGGCAAGCTGCCACGATGTCAGAACGTCAGAGTAAAAAAAATTCCAGGGAGCAACAAATATTGACAGCTAAAATTTTCTTTGCGATTATATTTAAATATATGTACTACATATTATCATATATCTCGCTCCCAATGGACATAAGCCCAATGATTTCGAGCACAAGGACTTTTTATATAAAATAGAGGCATTAACAAACTGATACAAAACAAACAATAACCTACTCTAATCCGACTTTACCACCTACCACAAAAAACCCATCCCAATCACCACACAAAAATAAAATAAATCCTAGAAACACCTATTGTGAGATCTAGTCTCGAACGTAAGGAAGGGAGTGCCGGTTTTGATGAACAACTCAGTCTTAAAATTCAATATATAAAATTTTTATTAAAACTTAAATTTGCTTAACCTAAATATCACAATAATTCAATAATTCAATGGTCTAAAACTACCCTACAAACTAATATTAAATTCAATATTAAAACTTCAAATAAAAAATAAATTCACTAATTCAGCACAACTCCGCAGTTCGCCACCCTTGATTTATTTATTCTGAAAAAGAAGAAGAAGCAAAATGTCAATCTTCTATGGACAAATTAAAATTTTCTGAAATAAATTTCAAAGGGGTGTTACGTCTAAGCACGCGGAAGTAAAAAACTTCTAGAGAATTCTACACACGGAAGTAAAAAACTTCTAGAGAATTCTAGCACTCAGGTTATCCCTGATCAGAATTATCTTCTGTGTAATGGGAAAGGAATTTCAGGTTATCCCTGACCAGAATTATCTTCTGTAATATGTGACAGGAAATTCAGGTTATCCCTGACCAGAATTATCTTCTGTGTACTGTGAAAGGAAATTCAGGTTATCCCTGACCAGAATTATCTTCTGTAATATGTGACAGGAAATTCAGGTTATCCCTGACCAGAATTATCTTCTGTGTACTGTGAAAGGAAATTCAGGTTATCCCTGACCAGAACTATCTTCTGTAATAAGGTAGGAAACACAATTCTTTTTACTCAGATTAGCTCTGATGCAGATCAACTCTGCCAAAAGAATGGTGCCATCTACTGATTTTCATCGGCTTTATATAGCCGCTGTAACCAGTTACGAATTCTTGCCTCTTGGTGTTGCCCTAGCAACGATTGATGCGATGTCTGAATGTACCACAGACAGCTGGCTGACGTAATGTCATTTGTTGTCATCACAAATGTAAACATTAAGAGGTAAGTATGCTTTGCTGCATTTTTATATTGATTTATTTATTTTGATTGTTTATTAGTCTTCTTTATATTTTTAGAGACTATATAAAATCCGACATCTCACAGCTGCAACATTCGGCTGTCACTAGAATTCGTGGGTTTTTTGTGGTTTATCACAGGATATTTTAATGCCGTGGGTGAACCCGTGAACCACACTGTCAGCAGCAAATCGTTGATTGGATCAACAGGAAGCTTTTAGATAAGTATTATGTAATTTAATCATTTGAATCTAGATACTTTGTGTTCCTTTTTTGTATATTTTAGGTAGATTGAGCTGGGAGTACATCGAGGGATTTGTTGCATAAAAACTGACAGTAGAATTCATCATGGGATGTCTACATATTTGTGTGAGGACTGAACACCTATGTTTGATAATTTTCACGTTTTTTTTTTGTCAAAGAAAAAAATGAAATTGTGAAGTAGGTATTTAAAATACTCAAGAGAAAAAAAATGGTTATATATACCATATAAATAAAAAGGAAAGTGCCAAATCATTCCTTTTTTTGTTTTACTTAATATGAATAAATATTTTTCGTTTCTGACAGAAACTAATAAATAAATGAAAATTAGAATAAATAATAATAGAAAATAATTTTGTAAGTGTAACTGAAGTTAAAAGGAAAAATAATAACATATTTTTTTGTGGAAGTGATTTTTATAATAAGGATTAAAGTTATTTGATTCTGCTAGAAATGATCCAATAAATATATATATTAATATATGATAAATGTAGATAAAATTTTAAACAATTTCCAAACAAATATATCGTTAGTATTATACATTTCTTTTACACCTATTGGTTTACAAGAAACAAAAATAAATAAAAGAAAAAAAAACCAATGTTGTAGCTACTTTATACTAAATATCGATATCCATGAAAGAAATTTATTTTTTTTGTCAATATACTACAAATTATTATTGCTATTACTAAATAAGTAAAAAGACTAGAAGAGTTATGAAAATGTACATTTGTATATATAACCAGCCCTTTTCTTTTTTGCACATATGTTGTATATTCGGGGTCTAAAATACCACACTTTAACCTCCTATGTTGTTATATATTCGGGGGAATTGAATTAAGGACACTTAACTTTATTTTATTTTTTCACTTTATTATTTGCAACTTAAAATTACAGAACACTTGTTTTTTTGTATTCCAACACACTTTTATTCCTGTTACAACCGAAAGTTTTTCACGACCACGATCACTTCTTTTGCAAAATTACAAGTTTTTCTATGCGACAGCCCAGATCAGGAGAACTCAGATCTCACCACTTAAAAAGGAGACGCGTGACGATCTTGATTGCGTACAAAAATCAACTCAACTCTTGATCAAGTTCATCGTGATCAAGAGCCATTGCTCAGGATAGAAAATGCTAAGTTGCATTTTCTTATCCTAAGAAAATTTTACTTTTTAATTCTGGACTTGTTCAAACATGTCCAGAATTATTCGCGTTGAACGATGGCTTCAAAAATGTAATCTTACACTTTTGAAAACATCAGCCACCGTCCCGTCGTTTGACAATCGCGACGCGCATATACATGCAATGCATTTGTGTGGCGTGCGGTTCTTATTACAAAAGTTTTTTTTGTCGTAATATGTATGTACGTATGTATATGCATGTTGAATTTTTTCGCGGCAAATTGTACTGAAGGTACAATTTGCTTTTTGATTTATTTTGTAATTAAATTATTGAAATGACAAATTTTGCTGAAGGCAAATTTTGTCGTGGAAATTTTAAAGTAAAACGACTTGGGGTGTAAAATGAAACTTTTGTTTTTCCCAAGTCGTTTGATGGGAAAAATTTTATGACTTGTTAGGAATGTGAAGAAAATTGCTGATGCAATTTTCTTCATCCTTTTTGGACGATAAACTAATCATGTTTTGTGCATGATTAGTTTACTGAATTTTTATATTTTATATTTATATTTCTCTTTTATATGCCCAATTTTAGGTTTCTAGGTATATAGGGCTTATTAATTATTTGTGTTTTTTTTTTTATTTTTACCTGTTAGGCCCTAAGGTTTTATATACCTACATATGGTACATATATGTACCTAAGTTTTTTATACATAACATTCCTTCCCCCTGAGAAAAAGAGAATTATTCTTTGAAGAGGAATAATTCTCAGGGGAAGTTGTTGTTGGTACGTTTTTTGGTGGCTGGGTTTTGGTCGTTTTCGGTTGCGTTTTACATCTTTGTGTTTTGTTACAAAATTACATAAGTTATTCTAGTCTTAGCTTGTATTGTATATCTTTAACTTATTCTATTTTCTATTTTCTATAGTCCTTATGGATTATCTTATTGTATGTAAAAATAAAAAAAATTTTGTTTTTAGCGATATTGATTATTCTATCCCAAGAAATTCTTTGCCGGCCCCAATTAAAAAAACTCTGTCTGATAATAAAAAGATGTCATTTCATTTGGATATTGCTCGTAATTTAATATCTCGTGCCGCTGATAAGCGAACGAACTTATTTTTCTACCGTAGAGAGAGTGTTTGCACATTGCCAGTGCAATTGTATTTATTTATTATTTTTTTTTTTTGAGGGGTCGGTGTGAGATTGAATTGAATTATAATGAATTTGATATCTGCCTCAGTAAAATAAAAGATAAAAAAAAAAATCTTGGTGCACGTAGAGTTGGTATGAGATATTGGAATGCATCTTGTATCGGCTTGGAAAGGAGGAAAAAAAAATTGTGAGGTTTGTGTACTTGTAGCTGCCTACATACATAATGCACGAATTGCAACTTGTGGAGCTTATTTGTGTGTTAGGAAAGGATAAAAAAAACTACCACTGCTATTGTAGTTGCGTGGGATTTGTATTTTTAACCAAGATAAGTACCCGATGCATTCTAACTGCATCTTGCCAATTTTTTGCTGACGTTTGGGGTTTTGCCCTTTATATGGGGCGATTTTGCTGTTCAGTCCATAGTTTGTTTCGACATGGAATTTTGCGAAGTTGTGTCACCGCGTACTCCTTACGCCAGCCCCGTACCTAATTGCATGAGGGTGCTGGCCATTTTTGTGCAAAGTGTGGCCCCCCGGTGGCGTGGGCTCATCAGGTTGCTGCTGCGGAGGGATGGTCGTCCAGATGTGTGCATCTGGGGTGCTCCAGCGGAGGCTGATGTATTCCATAGGGTGGAGCTATGCTTGTGGCCCCACGGTGGGAGTTCATGGGTGGTCATGGGTGAGTTTTTTTTTTGATTTTGTTAATGAATTCTATCGATAACTTCCTCAATATTCTTTTCTAGGAGCAACTTTGGTACTATCTGGGGAGGTAGGGTGGTGTGCCTGCCCTGGTTGTCGGATGCATCCCAACTACCTGGTGCATGACGTGACCGCCTGGGTTGGATCTTCGGAATCCGAACTAGGGTTGCCTGGTGCACCGCCGAGTTTTGCGTCTGAGGAGGACTGGGATCTCCCTGAAGAGGCTTCTGGTCCTGCCCAGGGTTAGGCCGTGGACGCTCCCTCGTTTCATGGTAAGTTATTTTCACTTTCTATTCGAGCCCTTTTTCTAATTATATTTGTTTTTATTTCAGAATTTTTTGTTATTTTGGTTCGTGTACCACCACCGTTCTTTAGTTTTATTTTCTATTAACTTTTAATCTTTTCAAAAAAATTGTACTTTTAGTTTTATACAAATTTTAGTTTTACTTTTATTCTCCTGTTTTATATAAAAAAAATAATAATAAAAAATTCTTGGCTAAATGGTGAAATATCGTCTTTCATTTTTTGGTAAAAAAAAAAAAAAATTTTTGTTTTTTCATTTATAGATTTTAGGTAACACAAAAATGGACTTGACAGATTTTGAGTTCGGTCGTCAATTTCTCTCTGACGCTGGTTTTTGTTTAGGTTTGGGCGGCTCTAAGTGTTGTTAAGCGGCTTTAAGCTTGACTGGATGTTATTAGTGTATCCAGTACTCATACTATTGTCTTGGGTAGTGATATGCACAGTGTCAACTTATAGTCCCTGATTATGAGGGTAGTTGCTATCTCGAATAAGCTATCCTATGAGAGTTTTGGGGTTACTGATACTCGAAATCTTGTAACTCCGAAAGCTTAATTAGGCGGGTTATCAAAGTAGATTCTTGCATCTCTTTTTCTTTTTGGGCCGACCTTTCGTTGTTTTGTGGTCTTGGAGAAGAATGGTTTACTGTCTTGGTTTGACGGGAATATGCCTATATATAGAATATATTTCTTATGGGAATACATATAATTTCTACTATATCTAATATCAAAAAAAAAACTTTTCTTATTTATTTTACTAATTTAAGTCACTATTTCCTATTTATGATCTTATTACTTTACCTCTCTATTTAGTATAATCTTAGATATTTATGTCTATATTTAAGTTAATTGTTAGGTATTATTGAACGTTGCTAAATATCATTTACTTATTATTTTTATTATTATTATTTTTGTGTAAATAAACTTTGGTTACGTTTTTATTTTTTTTAATTCTATTATCTTATGTCTTTTCTTTCTTCTATTTATTACCTTATTGTTTAGCTTATTCCATTTATTATTTCTACTTTGCTAAGTACTACTTATGTTTATTAATTTTGGGTTCTTAGGTACTACTAAATAAAGTTTATGCTTATGTAATATTTATTTTACCTGGTCGCTTTATTTCTTATTTGCTATAAATTATTTCAAATTATCTTCTAATACCAGTGTAGTGGGAGGACCGTGGTTCCGCCAGTAATAAAAGGATGAGACGGGTCCAACCAACGAGTATAGATCTTTTTGATTATACTACTTGTATAGATCTCGCTCTGTGGAGACTTTGAGTACGTTTTAATTTTTCTTGGGGTGTTGCGTAAACCGGTTCCATGGGAACGTTTTCAGCTGTAGGCTGTTGTCTGCGTTTAGCAATCCATGCCATGAATTCCGGGACGATATATTTTGCTAATGCCACCACTGATATAAGTAGCAACAAGAGTCCTGTCATTGATAGGGATGTAATAGAGAGTATATGAGGAATCTTGGCCTTTGGTCCAAAGTGGATGCTGTTCACTTTGGTACGGATTTCGTCTAGAGATTTTGTATCTAGGTGGATACGTTGGTTTGTATCATCTCCGAGGAGTAACGTTGGTTGTTTATCAAGGTTTTTAGGAGCGGATATCTTGGACATATATTCTGCCAATTCCTCTTGCGTTTCGTTTGTGCCTGGGAAGTAGGTTGGTTGGAAAACTTTTAGCGGATGTAGATTTTCTGCTTCGTAATACAGAGTGTGAGACCCTATTTGCAAGGAACATGGTTCCTTGACTGTCATGATTCCTTGTCCTGCGAGACGATGAGTGAGTAACTGTTGAGTACAAGTTATATGTACTATAGTGGTTTCGGTTAAGGAGTACAGCCACGAATTTGGTCTATTGAGCTTAATTATTGTATCTCTTGGAGGAATTTGAGCTCTGATGCTACATTGTGGGTGTTCGCCCAGTGGGTTGAATAGGAGTTTGATAACACATTCATCTGTTTTTGTAGCTTTGGTGATTGGTGTGTTCAGCTTACCTACCCACGTATCTTCATTGATTCCCTTTGAAATTTTTTTGAAAGATCTCAGGTTTTCTGGCTTCAGCAACAGAAATTCCTGGGTCTGTATTTGACTTGCCACATGGGAAAATTCGATATCAGGTATTATTGAGTGGTCTGAATCCAGCCGTATGGGAAAACATCTAATCTGTTGGATTTTCATCTTGGGAATATTAAATATGGGAAGTTTGACTCGGATAACTAATTTGTCCTGCAGCAAATGTGTCAAATGTGTCTTAACATCTGCTGTTTGATACAGAACTGACAAACAGTCCTGTAGATTGGGACAAGTGGAGTGAGATTTGTGATAAATCTCTAGCAAATGATTTGGGGAAATTAAAAGTGGATGAATTTGATTATTTCTACTGGACACTATTATGTCCAGTAGAGCTTGTTGTCTAAATTCCAACTCTATCATTTGTAGTGTCAGACTAGAGACAATTTCTTGTCTTATTTGGTGGGCTGTCAACTCGTCTATTGTATTCCTCAGATTGTTAATCTGGTTGGTTATCTGACGCTGTCGTTCAGACAGGGAAGATAGGGGTTTCTGAATTTGTTCAAATGTGGTTTTTATTACGCTGATCTGTTGTTTTCCAGATCAGCTAAGGTTTGAGTATTTACCTCTAATTCGCTTAGTCGGCTGTACACCTCTTGTTCGTTTCCACTATCCATGGTACCGAAAAGATAATGCATCGCATTTCCAATTCCATCGAAGATGGATCGGGGCTTGCGCGATTTGGGCACAGCTTCCCTAATACACTGGTACGCCTATTGATATTTTCCATTAGGGCGTGTATATGTTTTGTCTGTAGCATACAAAGGGTCCTGTATAGAAGACCCATTTCACACAATTGTGTATGTAGTGTTCCGCTCGTTCTGCTAGTCGCGTCTGATTTTCCAACTCGGCCAGATCTAACTCAGTGATGATGCTCCAGAGTGTCGTGGTAAACTGTATAGGCATCCAAGATCCTCAAATAGTACTCCCGTATTATTTAGGGGCGTTATAGAGTAAGGTTCCTCCGCGAGGGGCTCCTATTATGAGCAGGAATAGTCCGTGGAAAATGATGGACTGCATTGTTATCTAGGAGAGGATAGGATAGGGTATTAAAATGGGTTTTTATTTGACTTCATAGCTTACATGCTATTATTTATGTATCTTTGAATTACTTAAATTATATTGGCACCATGTTATTCGTAGAAAGGTTTTAAACGTTGTTATGTACCGTGACCTCTCGTTTACGAATTTTTATTGTGGTGTTTACAGTACTAGGGATACCGGTTACCGTGTAGGGTCCTACCCAAATCTGGGAGAGCTTATGTTTACGACTCTCGCTCTTGAGTAGAACCTTGTCTCCTCTGTGAAATGTCAGGGGACGTTACAGCTTTGTCATAGTAATTTTCGAGCGTTGTTTACTCATCAGAAGGTTTTTCCGTGCCATGGCGTAAGACTTTTTGAAGCTTATAACCTGAGAATATGGTAGTAGCTCTCGTGGTTATACACGGGTTCTGGGTCTCGCCTTAAGTTGGACGGAACGTCCGCTGTAAAGCCGTAGAGGCAGTCCATGGGAGTTAATTTTGTCCCTTCGTGTACACTGTTGTTGTACACGAAAGCAGCGGTTCGCAGATAACTATCCCATGACCTGGGATTTTCGTCCACTATAGTTCGTAGATATTCAATCAACGGTCTATGTGCACGTTCTAGTGCTCCATTTGATTGGGGATGATAAGCTGAGGTTTGCAGCTTATTTATCCTGAGTAGTTTGCAT
>OZ005744.1:116100379-116289937 GCA_963930735.1 Dioctria linearis | reverse complement strand
AGCAAAGTGATTAGTAAGATGTGGAACTCAACCTTTACTAATTTCCACATACGAGGTGATTAGTAAAACATAAATTGTTAAATTGGTTCGAGTTCCCGCATTAGCTGCTGAAACATACTCCCACCCGATGAACGACTATGATCAATTTCAGTTATTTATTGTTGATCGCTGAGTTTTCGCTACTTGCATAAGTCTTTATAACTTATCAACGATTATTCAACTTGTAAAGTCTTAACTGATCAGACAGTTAAAAGATTTTCAAATGCACAGTATATACATATATTTATTTTTCAAAAAATTGTTCTTCCACTATTTGTCATGTTTTTTGGCTCGTTTTCTTCTCTGGTCGTGATGGAAACCAATTCTTCCATCCTTATACACATGTAATTTTACTTCATACCTGTCTGGCAAATTGACCTTAAAATCCTTAGTTTTTGAATTTTGAATTCTTTCGAAATTAATCCGTTGTAACACCATTTTTGTGATATATATGTCCTCGCCTTCCCTGGTGGTGAACTTCTGAATGGCGTTGTCCATTCGCATCTTTATTTGTTTTATTAATTCTGAAGGACGCAAGATGCTCCATTTAGTGTCATATTGTCCATTAATGTTGACCGGATACTGGTTGGCTTAGGACGATATTTCTTGGTGTCCTAAATCGTTCAGTTACCACTAAGGTAAGGGTTGTGTCGGCTTCGTTTGTGCTTTACCGAGGACTTTGATTCCCGGTTTTGTCCATGATGCTTTCATTTGACTTTCGGGTGGCGAAAATGAAATGTTTTCGTCCAAAATTAAAATATAATCTTCTTGCATTTTTCTTATGTGCAATTAGACAACTAATTAAACAACATGTTTAACCAAGCATAAATAATAACAAAAAAATAACATGTGCTATAAATACACACAAAACTGATATGAGGAGGAATAGGCAATGTATGACCATACTCTTCATGACGTTTTTCTCAAGTCGCTGGCAAGGGACATATTTTTATAATAGGTCGCCGAAAACTATTTGTCTTCGTTTGTACTTGAACCACTCTAACCAAACCATCTTTGCTGGAAATACTTGCTCAATTCTACCTAAAGGCCAACATGTCGGTGGAGTACTTTCATCTTTGAGTAGTACTACGTCTCCAACCTTCATATTTGCTTTCGCACCACTTAGGCCTTTGTTGTAACTTATGCAAATAGTTGTTTGACCATTTATTCCAAAATTGCTGTGTCACATATTGAGTGTGCTTCCATCGTTGTGCTGGGGTTACTTGTTTTTCAAATAACCCCTGCCTCCCAGAGGCCCCTAAAATGAGGTGATGCTGGTGGGTTAAAATGCCATGTAATGTTCTTGGAACTCAGATATTGACCTACTTCTGGCGATGCTTCCCTTACAGCTTGAGAAATATCTTCATGTAATCTTTTTTCTGCACCTTTGAAATTTGTACCGCAGGTGGAGTAAATATCCGTAGATAATCCCCGTCTGGTACAAAAAAATCTTTTCAATGACGCAATAAACGCAGACGTTGTCAAATATGATACTAATTCTAAATGGATGGCTTTTGCAGCCATGCCCACATATATACAATAATAGCTTTGTATATTTTTGCAGCTCTATGTGGGGAGGTTTTAAGACTCATTGGTCCAGAATAATCTACAGCTACATGAGAAAATGGTTTTGAAATATTCACTCGTGCGGCGGGAAGATTTCCCATTAATTGTGTTCTCGTTTTTGGACGTTGTATTACACATGCTTTGTATCTACTTATTATGCGTACAATGGTTCTTCGCCCATCCAGAATCCAATACAAGTGGCGACTGGTATTTAATGTTAGTCACACTCCGCCATGTAATGTCTCGATATGTAGCTGCTCGATAATGAGATTTCTTATGTGATGATCTTTTGGAGTAGGGAATGTTGGCATGTTCCCAGCAACCTCCGGGCTTAATGATAACTGGTGACCTTTGTTTGATAGGGCAACTCCTGTTTTAAAAGCGGCTTGCTGCCTATACCTTTTATTTGTTTTTCTGCGACAGTTGTGCATAAATCTTTTTACAATTGCTATAACTCGGGTTAACTTTAAAAAAGATGACTAATTTGTCAAGAATAACGGACTAGGGATAATTTTTTTTTTGTCTCTAATTATGGATGGTTGGAAGATATACTGATATATGGCCATTCCTTCTCTCGTTTTATAAGCCACTCTGGGACGCGCCACTACAGCTTATTTTCCAACAGCTCATTGGTACTTATACCTTGTGATGCGATATCGGCTGAATTTTGTGTCGCCAGTTTTGTGGATCTACTGCGTCTTGAATCTCAACGACTCTATTGGCCACGTACGTTTTCCACTTTGATGGATGACTACGAATCCATTGAAGAGTTGTCATTGAATCTGACCAAGCGATTACTGGAACATCTTCCAATTGCATATCTTGAACTGTTGTTTCGAGCCAGTATCAATGCTCCATTTAGTTCTAGTCGAGGCAAAGTAATTGGTGGAATTGGAGCTACCTTGGTTTTGGATGTCAGTATGTAGGATGTACTTTTTCCATCTATTTCTGCACGCGTATATACACTGCAGCAGCGTATGCTTTGTTGAAAGCGTCGCAGAATCCGTGAAGTTGAATACTTGGGGATGTTTTCATTGTCCCTATCCATCGTGGTATCTTCAATTTCTCTAAATTCTTCAATTCGTCTTGAAATTGCTGCCATTGGATGGCAATGTTATTCTCGACAGCCGTGTCCCACGAACATGCAGCTATCCATAAAGCTTGAATCAATAGTTTCGCTACAATCATCACAGGCGCTATCCAACCCGACGGATCGCATAATGCTGCTACATCAGACAGAATGGATCTCTTTGTCATTCTTTTATCCTTATGTCTGGGTGCAATAGAGAAAGAAAAATAATCGGATGCAGGGTCCCATCGAATTCCCAAGGTTTTGATGACTTCATTTTCATCGAAATTTAGACTGTTCTTTAATTCCCTATGCTCAATCGGTATCTGCTGTAAAAGCTTGATGTTATTACTGGTCCATTTTCTCAAGTTAAATCCCCTGTTTTTAACATATCCATACATTGCTACTGAATTTCCTTAGCTTATTCGACAGTATCCTCTCCTGTCAATAAATCGTCTACATAGAAATCATTGAATGCAATTTTAGACGCTAGACCCACATTTTTCTTTTCGTCCATTGCAAGCTGTTGTAGTGTACGTATTGCTAAATACGGAGCTGATGAGGTGCCAAACTTGACTTGCCGTTACGGCTTTTCGCCGAGGCGTTCAACGCAACTCTAAGCATAGTCGTTGTGCTGTCTTTAAAAACTGCGTGATGAGGAATATAATACTCTTTGCTGTTTGTATTAACTGCTGGATCTATTTCCTCCATGTTTCCAAGTAATATGTATTCGTACAAACATTTTGTATACTTGCTTTCTAAATTTTTATTGACAATTAATTTGCCTTTCAAATGCTGGAATCTATTTAGAGCTAAATCTCGCGAGGCACCGAAATTAGGCGTACTTCCGTTTGAAAAAGGAAGTTCCACTTGATAATGAACATCCTTCATTCGACGGTGCGTTTCTTTAAAGATTCTTTTACATTCCTCGTCTTCTGTCTTCATTATAGGTTTGTTGTGGACCTCTGCAGTTTCCCAAAATTGTTTAAGTTGATGGTTTTTAGTTTCCATTGACTGATTGATCACCGTAAATGCTTCTAATTACTGTACTGGTGATTGTATGTTTCCTAAAATTATCCATCGAAATAATGTATTGATGGCAATTGGTGATTTCTTTGATCCCTTTCGTAAATCATCTAGTAATATATACCTGTGCTCCAAGTAGTATGTCGATTGGTCCTGTCTTCCAATAATTAGGGTCTGCCATATTGATTCCTCTTAAGTGTTCCCATTTTTTTTATCTGAACCGGAACTGTTGGTAGATGATCAGTAATCTTTTGTATGACTAGCATATCCACCTTGACACTTTTGTCCTTGTATTTGTACGATGTCAATTCTAGTGTCATCTCTTGATTGGACCATGCTGTCTTGCTTTTATTTAACCCGGTTATTTGTAAGCGAGTGGGTCTTTCCTTGAGACCCATTTGTTTACACATTTTTTGAGCAATAAAAGGGGTCTGCGAACCTGGATCCACTAAGGCACGCAGCGCTACATATCGACCGTTTCGATCATTAGGTTTTACTAACGCCGTGGCTAATAATGCATTGTGGGTTTTTGTTGTAAAGAAACTTTTCTGTTTCCTCCTATGTTTCAGCATAACGGCTGGAGTCCGTATTGTAACCTGTTGTGTGTTTTTTATCTTCAAGAGACCTCTAGTTAAGGCTGGGCCATCTTTGTGATACCTTGTCTTTACCTGATACTTCTTTTTAAATAGGTGTGTGCAAAAAGGTATGATGTAACCCATTGCAATTCTTGCATCTTCGGCTGTTTGAACATTGCCATGCTGAATGCTTTCTCGAAATCAGTTGAAGCATCTTCTTGCATCTTCAATGCACTTTCTTCGATTTGATGTGCTCAAATGTGCATTGCAAATTCCCACTGAATGTGCATCATTGCGTGCGGGACATTTGGTTGTTTTAGTTACGTGATATGCCTTTGCTATCTGGACTGGGGGCTTGGCACTCACAGACTGCGACTCTAGGACTCTGAATAGAGTTAGCAGGAATCTTTGAAACTGTTCTAGCGTTGGCGGTTTCAGCATGTCACCGAATTCGTCTTCCCAAAGCCGTAGAGTTACGAAAGGCAGTTACTGAACCAATAAATGAATCAGCAATATATCCGATGTTGAAACATCTACTTCCAATGCCTTTGAGTGCGGTAAACTTTCTTCAGTTGTATCCATGAGAGACTTAATGCTCTTTGCGTTTTCTATCGTTAGTTTTGGTTGATTTGTGAGTACTTTTAATTGTGTGTTTACTAGAACTCTCTTGTTGTCGTAACGAATTGTGAGTTTTTCATAAGCTGGCTCATAATCTTCTGCAGTAATGGGAATATGTTTTAACAGTCGCTCTGCTGCTCCTGTAAGACATCCTTTTAAGTGATGGAGCTTTTGTACTGTAGGTAGTTGTGTATTGTTGTGTACTAATGACACATATAAGTCGTGAAATGATCTCCACGATGAATATTCGCCGTTGAATATTGGTAGGTTAATTCGACGTAACTGACTGAGGTTGCTACTTGTATGAACAGTTGTAGTTGCAACTGAGTAAGATGCTCCTGGTTATACTGCACTCTCCTTTGGAGAAGTTTAAAGTACTCCTTCAATTAAATCCCCTAAATATCCATATAGTTAACCTCCAATATCGAGTGTGTCTTTTCTTCTACATATTCGTGCGTGCATGTATCTTTGGAAATTATAACAGCTTCTCTAAGCTTTGTATCAATACTATCAAAATCTACCCATAATATTCTCAGAGTTGTTTATTGCGTCTCATTAAAACTTAGTGTTCTTTTTTCTAACCTAGTTTTTTTTTAAATTTGTGATGAACTGTTCTAGTTTGTCTGCTAGAACGCATTGTTTAACGCATAATTCGTCGATTGATGCCATTTTTTTAATTTTTGCGTGAACAATTATTATTATTTTTTTCTCCAAGACAGTACTAGTTTCTTAAAAAAACAAAAAAAAAACTTCTTTGATTGTTTTGCGGGAAACTTCCAGTCACTTTCTAAGTGTTAATAAAATCCAGCGTGACATAAACTGGGTCGCACAAATCCGGTTTCGAAGGACCAAAATGGTTTGTTAGATAATACCATCGGTTGTAATTCTATGCAAACAAAAGTAATTATGTTGCTGGCGTTATGAAAAAACACAACAAAGTTTTTGTGACGACTTTCAGTTTATTGGATATTTTCTTTTTTACATCTGTTAGATTTGATGAAACACAAATTAGTATCGACGTTGTTGTGAAAGGGGGGATATTGGAACAGTATCAATCTTTCCACATAGCTGTGTAAATCAGTACAATTTCCCAATATCTGTGTTCAGATTCTTCGCGAAGTAATGTATCAGTATCATTTGAGATACAATGTTGGGGTTCGCAAATCTGAAAAAAGTTAGAAGGTATTCAATATATGCCCGTTGAGGTACCTTTGATGATTAATTGCTGGGGGCTCTAATGTGTATACTTCGTTTTGCCTTCTATAGTCCTGTCGAGAAACTGACATCTTTTTGAATTTGCAACGCCTTTTTGTAATACGTTTTTTGTGTCGATGCTTGCTGTGATTTTACCAGCTTCCACATGCCAAGTGAAACTGTTTATTCTTGTCTACTATGTTTTTTACTAATTTCCACAAGCAAAGTGATTAGTAAGATGTGGAACTCAACCTTTACAAATTTCCACATACGCGGTGATTAGTAAAACATAAACTGTTAAATTGGTTCGAACTCTCGCATTAGCTGCTGAAAGACCTTTCGAAAAGCAAGTGAATAGTAAGAAAACTTCCTTTTAGCAGTGAATTGACACAAAGCTTAGGAAGGTAATTTGGAGATAACTGAAAAACATTGTGAGATTTGTATTGGTACTAAATACTTTTAAATTGTATGACTTTGAAAATAGCACGTAGTCAAGAGCGTGATACAATATGTAATGAGCCTGATATGGATAATCTTAAAATATGTGTTTTTTTATTAATTTCGTTCATTTAAATAACCCACATATTTTTCCCTTTTTTATAAAGGGCTTAAATTTGCCAGTGTCTTTGTTCTTGAAGTCTTGTCATACCCATGATACAAAGATAACAAGGTATGGCCGATTCGAGAAATTTTTTGCGTTAGTACGTCATGTGGATACAAATGTCATTTTCATTTCTTTTGAGTTTTTCATACTACAATGATTGAAATACGTTTTGAATATGTTAAAATATATAACATTGGTTTTTGCGTTTAAATCACTTGGGGAAAAGTGTTTATGTGTTAGAGTGAAGCAAACAAAATCCAAATAGAAATATCTTTTCACTTTAATATGGACTATTAAAATTAAGACAAACAGATTTGTGACATTTGTCCCCAAATGTGGTCAACAACCAGTTGAAACATAATTGGACCATAACCTATGAGTCTTTGTATCATGTTCCATACCTATCATAGAATGTTGGGATTTCTGAAAAGTTTTTCTAATTGGAAATTCAATCTTTGAAGAATCACTCTTCAGTTATGATAAGGATATGCATCTACAAAGTTTTGCATAAATGGGGGAAAGTCCTCAACTCTTATGAATTTTGGTACTTGTCCTAATCAGTCCTATCAGACTTTTATCTTATAGTTGACGCGAATCGTCTTATAATAGTATTGTTATATTTTTAGTTGGTAAAATAATTGAAAAGGTTTATTTTCAATTACTGATCGCCCCGGCTGAGCGGAGGTGATGGAGCAATCGGATTCCACACGAAGCTTTGGGACTGAAGCGTTTACTCAAGTGTCTGGGCGATGTATTGGCTAGATCACAAAAGTTTTTGATAAACAGGGGAGAGCTTTGTAATTAGTTAGAAATAATATCGCCTTGTGGCATTGTGAGTAGCTCTACAAGTTCCACCGCAAGCTTCTCGTCGAATTTCGAAACCCGTATTCGTACAACTAGGGGCCGGCTGTTACATGTCAAGATTCGTAAATCTGACAAGAGTCAACACGCGTGTTTATCAGTGCTGCATCGATAATTTTCTAATGCTCGGAAATACAGAAATTTCGCGGCTTCGGGAAAAGAAACGGGTGATCGATGGGTCTATGAAGGGAATAGGGAAGAATTCAAATTTTAGGAATCCTTCGCAAAGTTCTCCAGATAAAGCGTAAATTCGTAGGGCAGTGCTTGCCTTGGTTTTATGTTTTTGTGTTTTTTTTTTATTCAAATTTAATTTATTTGTTTTATGTTAGATTTATCGGCTTTAAAAAAACAAAATGTTAATGTAGAAAATTACTTAGCTGTGACTTCCCTTGTTCTGATAGGGGGGTTGGGCTCGGGGGTCCGTCGCTGGGTAACCTAGAAACTCATACGTTGGGCTCTTCGCAGGGGGCTCCCAGGAACACCTCCTGGCACTTCAGTGGGGCACAGTTGTCCTTTACTTGATCTGCGCGTGGCACATGCGACGTTACACCTGTGGCAGTCGAGTCTGTTTATAGCACTTCTGTTCACAAAGGGAAATTGAAAGCACCACGCTCGCGCATGAGGTAAAGTTTTCTTATTGCGCTTTTATTTATTTTTATTTCAGGTTTTTAGATACACTTTAATTCAATTAACGAGTTAACAATTCATTTAGTTCAATTAAAAAGATAGACAATTCATTTTGATTATCGGAACTAGTCGCTTTTCCTGTAGACACTCATCAAGTTCACTATCGACTGCACTCTTCGGGTGTGCTTCCATCAGATACGTAAAGAGAGCTCCAGCTGGGTTGATATTCTATATTTTAACTCATTCTTAACGCATCCCTGAAAGAGTGTCATTCTCAGATACCCAAGGAGAGTTATTGTCAAGTATGATTAGCTAAAGCTGTATCAGTTTGGCCTTGGAAAGGTGGTTTCCACTTACCAGTTTACCGACAACGCCAGCGTCTGTATCATGACAACAGGGAACTATCCCACGTCAGTGCAGGCAAGCTGCCACGATGTCAGAACGTCAGAGTAAAAAAAATTCCAGGGAGCAACAAATATTGACAGCTAAAATTTTCTTTGCGATTATATTTAAATATATGTACTACATATTATCATATATCTCGCTCCCAATGGACATAAGCCCAATGATTTCGAGCACAAGGACTTTTTATATAAAATAGAGGCATTAACAAACTGATACAAAACAAACAATAACCTACTCTAATCCGACTTTACCCCCTACCACAAAAAACCCATCCCAATCACCACACAAAAATAAAATAAATCCTAGAAACACCTATTGTGAGATCTAGTCTCGAACGTAAGGAAGGGAGTGCCGGTTTTGATGAACAACTCAGTCTTAAAATTCAATATATAAAATTTTTATTAAAACTTAAATTTGCTTAACCTAAATATCACAATAATTCAATAATTCAATGGTCTAAAACTACCCTACAAACTAATATTAAATTCAATATTAAAACTTCAAATAAAAAATAAATTCACTAATTCAGCACAACTCCGCAGTTCGCCACCCTTGATTTATTTATTCTGAAAAAGAAGAAGAAGCAAAATGTCAATCTTCTATGGACAAATTAAAATTTTCTGAAATAAATTTCAAAGGGGTGTTACGTCTAAGCACGCGGAAGTAAAAAACTTCTAGAGAATTCTACACACGGAAGTAAAAAACTTCTAGAGAATTCTAGCACTCAGGTTATCCCTGATCAGAATTATCTTCTGTGTAATGGGAAAGGAATTTCAGGTTATCCCTGACCAGAATTATCTTCTGTAATATGTGACAGGAAATTCAGGTTATCCCTGACCAGAATTATCTTCTGTGTACTGTGAAAGGAAATTCAGGTTATCCCTGACCAGAATTATCTTCTGTAATATGTGACAGGAAATTCAGGTTATCCCTGACCAGAATTATCTTCTGTGTACTGTGAAAGGAAATTCAGGTTATCCCTGACCAGAACTATCTTCTGTAATAAGGTAGGAAACACAATTCTTTTTACTCAGATTAGCTCTGATGCAGATCAACTCTGCCAAAAGAATGGTGCCATCTACTGATTTTCATCGGCTTTATATAGCCGCTGTAACCAGTTACGAATTCTTGCCTCTTGGTGTTGCCCTAGCAACGATTGATGCGATGTCTGAATGTACCACAGACAGCTGGCTGACGTAATGTCATTTGTTGTCATCACAAATGTAAACATTAAGAGGTAAGTATGCTTTGCTGCATTTTTATATTGATTTATTTATTTTGATTGTTTATTAGTCTTCTTTATATTTTTAGAGACTATATAAAATCCGACATCTCACAGCTGCAACATTCGGCTGTCACTAGAATTCGTGAGTTTTTTGTGGTTTATCACAGGATATTTTAATGCCGTGGGTGAACCCGTGAACCACACTGTCAGCAGCAAATCGTTGATTGGATCAACAGGAAGCTTTTAGATAAGTATTATGTAATTTAATCATTTGAATCTAGATACTTTGTGTTCCTTTTTTGTATATTTTAGGTAGATTGAGCTGGGAGTACATCGAGGGATTTGTTGCATAAAAACTGACAGTAGAATTCATCATGGGATGTCTACATATTTGTGTGAGGACTGAACACCTATGTTTGATAATTTTCACGTTTTTTTTTTGTCAAAGAAAAAAATGAAATTGTGAAGTAGGTATTTAAAATACTCAAGAGAAAAAAAATGGTTATATATACCATATAAATAAAAAGGAAAGTGCCAAATCATTCCTTTTTTTGTTTTACTTAATATAAATAAATATTTTTCGTTTCTGACAGAAACTAATAAATAAATGAAAATTAGAATAAATAATAATAGAAAATAATTTTGTAAGTGTAACTGAAGTTAAAAGGAAAAATAATAACATATTTTTTTGTGGAAGTGATTTTTATAATAAGGATTAAAGTTATTTGATTCTGCTAGAAATGATCCAATAAATATATATATTAATATATGATAAATGTAGATAAAATTTTAAACAATTTCCAAACAAATATATCGTTAGTATTATACATTTCTTTTACACCTATTGGTTTACAAGAAACAAAAATAAATAAAAGAAAAAAAAACCAATGTTGTAGCTACTTTATACTAAATATCGATATCCATGAAAGAAATTTATTTTTTTTGTCAATATACTACAAATTATTATTGCTATTACTAAATAAGTAAAAAGACTAGAAGAGTTATGAAAATGTACATTTGTATATATAACCAGCCCTTTTCTTTTTTGCACATAGAATTTTAAACTTTTATTCTACCTTTTAACAAAATAAAAATATATAAAACAAATCCTTTTACCAATGAGTTATATAATAAATAAAAATATCGAGACATAATGAAGTAGTTAATAAAGATCGAATATAAATAATAATGAAATGGAATAACTGTAAATAGCTCTATTACCAATCCTACGTAAATTTATAAACTTGGTAGTATTCATTACCTTTTAACTAGCTTTGAAGGAATAAATGTAACATATAATGAGAAAATCCTAATACCATTCCTATTGAATTATAGTTATATCAAAATAATTTTTTTTTTAAAAAACAATAAAACCACAGCAAAATATTGTATGCTCTACCTATTATAAGGTTATTATAATTTCGCATGTAAATACCTTTATATTTATAGTTACCTTTAAAAGTACTATTTACAATCGCGTACAAAATTCTACTACTATTAAAGAAAGAAAGTTTTCTTCTGAGCAGAATAAAACTTTCTTTTCCCCAGAGGGGAGGGATGTTGTGACCCAGGTGCCCATTGACCCGAACCAGATCCATAAAACCAATACACCAATACATTGCTCTATGCAATGTATAGGCGTATTGCTGTTTCTCGTTTACTGTGATAGGAATATGCGTAAGGCATCTAAATATGCTCTCACGCTGAACACTCGCAACAACACGAACAACTATCGAGAACCAAAGCCTTTCCGAATCAAATTACGCTGAATCGGAATCGGGTCAGTGGTGCCCTGGAGCTTCTTTACCAATCCAAATCCAGGCCTGAATCCGTGTTTGGTTAGAATCTTTGAAGCAATTCCACTAGAGTGTTTTCTCCCAAGGTGCTAACAATTTATTTGTGTCGTCTTCGAAATTGACGTGAAAGATGACATTATTATTTGCTCTGCTTTCGTTACTTAATCGCGTTAATCGGTCAATGTGTAAAACTCTCCTTGTCCTGCCTCTCGGAAATTCAACCTTGTAGAGCACGTCATTGAGGCATGTTATGACGCGGCCTGGACCTTCCCAGTCTGATTGTAGCTTGGGACACTTTCCTCTTCTCCGTTTTGGATTGTAGATCCACACGATTTCGCCTTCTGAAAAGTTAAGTGGTTTCGCTCTGAGGTCGTACTGAGTTTTCATCCTGTGTGAGGATAGGGCCAGATTTGGACGAGTTAATTGGTGGACTTTTTCTAAGTTCTGAGCTAGATTTTCTGCGTAGTCGGCAGGTGAAGGGAAGGGGTTAATAGGTATAGGGCCATATGAAATATCAGAAGGAAGCCGCAGTTCTCTACCGATGGTAATCTGAGCGGGAGTAAATTTTGTGCTTTCCTGCGTGGCCGAGCGATAAGCCAAAAGCGCTAAGGGCAGGTACTGTCCCCAGTTTGTTTGGCTGGATTCGATAAATTTGGACAAGTATCCTGACAACGTATTAGTAGCCTTTTCAACACCGAATCGCCGCAATATTGTGTGGAATAGCTCAGCTTCGAAATTTCTTCCCTGGTCTGAATGGAGTTGGAAAGGCATGCCGAATCTTGACAGTACATGTGCTATTAGACCATCAGCAATACTCTCTGTTTTCTGGTCAGGTGTTGCGAAGACCTCTGGCCACTTGGTAAAATAATCAATCACTACGACAGCATATTTGTTACCTTTATTTGGTTTAGGAAGTGGCCTTAGCACATCTATGGCGATGCGCTCGAAAGGAGCTCCAACGTTGTAGGTGTGCAGCTTCCCTCTTGTCTTCCTCTCGGGTCCACCTTTGGCGTGACAAATTAGACACCTGGCACACCACCTCTCTACGTCGGATTGTAGAGTAGGCCAGAATAATCTCTCTTTTACCTTATCGACAGTTTTTCGGAATCCAAAATGTCCCCCTTCTGGCCTACTGTGACAAGGTACTAGGTACTATGTACACAACGTTGTTAAGCACCCGCAGTGAGTCCCACTGCGCCCAGAGTGCTTTTAATTGAGGGCTTTCAGGAGTTATCTCATCTCGAGGAGGTCTTTTCTTATTACGGAGGCAATCCCTCACCTTTTTCAATAGAGGATTTTGCTCTTTCTCAACTGCCAGATGCACTGTTGGTACTACAGATACCAGATCGATATTTTGCTCTGACTCTTTCAGCTCCTTTTGGTTACAATCTGAACAATCTCCACATGGGCGGCGTGAGAGATCATCTGCGTTGAGGTGCTTCTGCCCAGCTCGATGTTCAATTATGAAGTCATATTGTTGCAGCCTCTCCAGCCACCTCGCCAACTGTCCATCGGGTTCTTTAAAATTCAATAACCACCGAAGAGAAGCATAACCTGTGCGAATACGGAAAGGGCGGCAGAACAAGTAATGGTGGAAGCGCTTGGTTGCTCGGAGGACGGCTAACAGCTCGTTCCTAGGCACGCAATAATTCCTCTCTGGTTTAATAAGTGTCTTGCTGTAGAGGAAATGCTAGGATAGGAGGAGAAGTCTACCGAGTCTTTAATTCCGGAAAGGCAGCATCTTGTTCAGACCCCCAAGTGAACTTGCGTTTCTCTTCTGTTGATTCAGTCAAAAGTTTGATGACAGTAGAGAAATCTCGCACAAATCTTCGATTATAGGTCGCGAGACCTAGAAAGCTACGAACGTCCTTCTTGCTTTTTTGGCTTTTTTGTACTGGCCATAACCTAATGGCTTCTACTTCTCGTAATCCGTCCGTAAGCGTCTTTCTGACACTACGTGGCCATTATACTTCACTGCCCTTTGAAATAGATGGCATTTTTTTGGAATCAATTTCAGAATAGCCTCACGCAATCTTTGGAATACAGTCTGCAGATTAGCAAGGTGACTGTCGAAGCTGTGACCGTGATATATTATGTCGTCGAGGTAGACTAAAGCTGCATCTACCCCAACGTTTCTGAGGACACCGTCCATTAGTCGCTCAAAAGTGGCGGGAGCATTGCAGAGGCCGAAGGGCATCATGTTGAACTCCCATAATCCATTCCCAGTTGAAAAAGCTGTTTTTTCTCGATCTTTTTCACACATCTCAACTTGCCAGTATCCACTTTGCAAGTCCAGAGTGGAAAACCAACTAGATCCGGCAAATGAGGTATGGGTATCGTCGATCCTAGGAAGTGTATATGAGTCTTTCTTCGTGATGTCATTCAGCCTACGATAGTCTACACAGAAGCGTGTAGTTCCATCTTTTTTTTTTACTAGCACTACCGGCGATACCCAAGGACTATTGGAAGGCTTTATGACTCCGCTTTCCTCCATATCTGGTGTCAACTGATCAACCTCGGACTTCTTGGCCATTGGTACTCTTCGAGGTGGTAATCTAATAGGCGCTGAGTCTCCTACGTTGATTCGATGCTTAGCAATATTTGTACGACCAGTATCATTCGCATTATTGGAGAAAATATCACGATATTCTTTCAACATGACTTCAAGTTTCTCTCTTTGTTCTTCATGTAACAGTACTGAGAGCTGTTTTAAGGTCTGGATTGGGTCGTGTTCGGTTTCGCATTCCATTTCACACAATAAAGTAGACCAGCGGTATTAGCAATAGCTTCTAACTTACCTACGAATGTGCCGCGTGTCGTACCCCTGAGCAATCGAATAAATAAAATCCAATAATGAACCGCGATAACCTTTCTTTGCAATGAAAATACACTTGAATTTCTATTCACAAATTATTTCTTTCTTATAACAAACTGTACCAGGAATATGTCACTGAAAGTAACATTCACTATTCTGAAGGAAATTTGGTATGCTTGGGGATCTATTAAAATTCGTGCAGCCCAAACTCCATGAGGTAGAAGATAAGAAGGCGCCGGTTCAAATATTAGATCGGTGTCTGTGATGGACGCCTTATCCCAAGGTAAAGCCATGAGTGTCTCGCTTTTTGCAGGAAGCCGAAGAGTTTCGGTTAAGTAGATTGGCGCTGATCTATAGCTAGGCTTGTTTTTGTGGTATAGCCGCGTTTCCAATCTGGAGGATGTTTTGCTCGAAATCTAACCTGCATTTATTGGCATCTAGGAAATCGATACCTAGAAGACATATAGGCTCAATTTTTGCCACCAGGACTCCGTGTCGAACTCGGCAGCTTTTCAGTTGGATTTCGACACCAATACTTCCCAGGACATCTATACTTTCTCCCGTTACACTTCGGATACGAACTGTAGTACATTCTAGTCTCGCCATCGAGAAACGGTGTAAATACTGAGGGTGCACTGTCGAGAGGGTAGCTCCAGTGTCTATGACGAAGTCTCAGGTGATTTTATTTACGAGTCCTTCTACAGTTAGGCTGTTTTTGGAAGGCCCTATGGTTTGCAAAATAATTTCCTCGTCAGATTTCACCTGGGATTGGGAATCCGAAAAGTTTTGCGAAAATGTCTCTACTTTATAAGTGGACATATCTGGGATTTAATGGACATGATCGTAGTTTGTTATGTTATTGTGGTTTGAAAACAAATTCATCGACGCATACCCCTCGGAGGCGATGGTCTCCAGTTTCCCGAGGTGGATGGTGTTGCAGTACATATATCTGCGGAGGATAAGGGAACGAAAAGCTCTCAGATTGGAGGCGTTCTCATTGGAGTGTTTGGCATGCTTCAGTTTGAACATGGAACCATAGCTCCTGGATGACTGGATGCAGAGCTATAAGTTTCCGATGCTCTTGTTGAAGTATTGACTAGTCCCTGAGTTTCCTGTCCAGCTGAAGAATAATCATTTGCAGATCTTCGCCTACGACGTCTGTTTCTTGGGCTAGTTTGTGCTTGTGCCATGTAAATTTTATTCCCTCTCCCAGCTCCCAATCCGATTGACAGCTCCAGGGTGGCAGTTTGAGCTTCGTGTATAGTCTCTGGACCCCTGATTTTTATCAAGGTTCTTAGCTCGTCATCTCTCAGTTCTTCTATAAAACGTAATGCCGCCATGCGATCCACGACATCTGTGGGGCATGAAGGGAAAGCGGCAGTGGTTAGTCTCTACAACTCCAGAGCGAAGTTTGAAATGCTTTCCCTTTCACCTTGAGTTCGTCCGTAGAACTGTACCTGACGTGAGTAGGAATCCATTCCAAACCTCTGTTCTAACAACGAAACCACGTCGGCATACTGAATGTTATGGCCATGAGGAAAAACGCTGAACGTACAAAAAGCGTTTCCGCGAAGTTGTGTGACTATTGCGTCAGCTTTTTCTTGCTCAGTCCATCGATTATTTCGAGCTATAATTTCAAATTGCCTTGGATAATCTGACCATGAGACGGTTCCATCGAATGGCACCAGATTGCAAACAAGATTTCCACCAGGGAGTTGTACGAGAGCAGTGGATTGTGAATTTTGCAAGGTCTGTGCTTCATCACAATATCGCTTAAAGGCATTCTATTCGCCCAGCGGTCGAGCGTTAGAGCTGACGACAGGATTAGCTCCTGTTGATGGATCCGGCATACCGATATGTGCAATTGGATTGGAATAGTGGCTCCAACATGGGCTACCAGTAGAGTTTCTATGAGATGGAATATCACAGGCAGTGGAAGTAACATACGGTCCTGCCAGCGACGTGGTGATTGAGGTAGAAGTTGCCCTGCCTATGGGACTGCTCGTTGAGATCGGAGAATAGGCGGTGGTGGTTACTATTGACGTGGTAGTACAGGCTGCCATGCTTGTTGGAAAATAATTGCAGGGAAGTGATTCTTCAAAAACTTTGTTAACAAACGAAGTACCACTAAGAGTTTTTTCTAAGTCATCAACTCTCCTGGACATATCGGATATTGCCCCACCAAATTCCGCTTTCATTTTCGTATGAAAATCCTGTTGTTCAGATCTTAACTCGTCTTCTAGTTCTTCAGCAATTCCCTTTACTAAGGTGGAAGCCAAGATTTTCATCTGCTCTTTCAATTCCTGCATCTGCTGTTCATTCATCTTGCCGGTATATATTTGGTAGCGATTAAGAAGAGAAAAGAATATACGTCTAACCCAGTAGACAGAACTTTTAAGACAAATTAAGAGGAAAAGAAATTAAAATGTAAACAAACACGTCGGTAGGTATGTATGAGCATTCCTTTTAGTCTGAGTTTAGTACCCCGAAGCTTTCTTTTTATCAACTCTCGCAATTATATGGGGATATTCTTCGATTTAACCCCAAACTTGGCAACAATTGTTACGTTTTTAGGTGGTAAAAATAATTGAAAATGTTTATTTTCAATTACTGATCGCCCCGGCCGAGCGGAGGTGATAGAGCAATCGCATTCCACACGAAGCTTTGGGACTGGAGCGTTTACCGTTCTAAAGTTACTCAAGTGTCTGGGTGTATTGTCTATATCTCAAAAGTTTTTGATAAACAGGGAAAGCTTTGTAATTAGTTAGGAATAATATCGCCTTGTGGCACTGTGATTAGCTCTATATGTTCCACTGCAAGCTTCTCGTCGAATTTCGAAACCGGTATTCGTACCACTAGGGGCCAGCTGTTACATGTCAAGATTAGTAAATCAGACAAGAGTCAACACGCGTGTTTATCAGTGCTGCATCGATAATTTTCTATTGCTCGGCAATATAGAAATTTCGCGGCTTCGGGAAAAGAAACGGGTGATCGATGAGTCTATGAAGCGGTTAAGGAAGAATTCAAAATGTGAGGAATACTTAATTGGTTAGATCGCAGTGTCTTTCATCGAAAGCTTTGGCGCAAAGCTCTCCAGATAAAGCGTAAATTCGTAGGGGAGTGCTTTCCTTGGTTTTATGTGTTTTTTTTGTTTTATTTAAATTTAATTTATTTGTTTTATTTTAGATTTATCGGCTTTTAAAAAAAAAAGTTAATGTAGAAAACTACTTAGCTGTGACTTCCCTTGTTCTGAAAGGTGGTTGGACTCGGGAGTCCCTTGCTGCTGGGTAACCTGGAAACTCATACGTTGGGCTGTTCGCAGGGGTCTCCCAGGAGTACCTCGTGGCACTTCAGTGGGGTACAGTTGTCCTTTACTTGATCTGCACCTGGCTCTTGCGACGTTACACAAGTTTATAGAACTTCTGTTCACAAAGGGAATTTGAAAGCACCTCGCTCGCGAATGAGGTAAGGTTTTCTTATTGCGCTTTTATAGTTTTTCTTTATTTTTGTTTCAGGTTTTTAGATACACTTTAGTTTAATTAAAAAGATAGACAATTCATTTTGATTATCCGAACTAGTCGCTTTTCCTGTAGACACTCATCAAGTTCACAATCGACTGCACTCTTCGCGCAATGACGTTTTCATTATTTTTTCCCGGGTCGTTGACCTTTCGCGGGAGAGCCAAGTTATCCGTGCTGGTTGCCAAATTCGCCACGCTACAGTATTAAGAATTTTGTATGTTTCGTGACTATGCAGTGTATTTCCGGCATGGAGGTCCGTACGGCAGGCAGTAATAGTACTCAACTAGGCAAACAAAATTTTTAAGGTAGTGGGGCATCTCAACCTTTTCGGAGTTACCGGGTGATTAAGAAAATATACTAGGTTTTCACAAAACATACATTATCTTATAAAGTACAGGGTGCACGGTCACCATCATCTCATCGGAAACTTTTATTTTATAGGACAGAAGTACGGGGTTGGTTAATCAGTTGTTGGAAAATCCACGATGTTTTATACATCGTATACCCTGCAGTTTTTAAGATATAGAGTATTTTGTGAACAATTAAGATATTTTCCTAATCTCTTTGTAACTCCGAAATGCTTGTTATGCGCCCCCCCCCTTCCAATTTTTTTTTGTAGGTAAGTAATATAAACTCCTGCCTTATGGACGGAGTTTCTTGGCAGAAACGCTCATAATCGGTACATTCAAAGTACTTGAAAAACTGCAAAAAATAAATATTTTTTAAGAAATAAAATGTCAGACAGAAACATTAAAACGACTTTTCTAGATTTTCTTAAAAACTAATAAAGAAAGTATATTGTTAAGCAGGTTATTAAGAATTATGGCAGAAAAATTCTTTAGAAAATTTCTCAGTTAATACCAGGAATAAAAAGTTATTAAAATTCCTTAGGACTCATTCTTATGACAATTTCAATATTTGGAAAGAAATACTAAAATACCGGTATTAATTATTTAACTTTACCAAGTGAACTAAGTTTTTTTTTTATTTAATTTTTTTAAATATTCATGGCTGTGCATTATCATGTTTTAAAAATGTATTCATCATTTTCAGCGGGATGAGTGGCTACGGTTAAGTTAAAAATGACTCTCCACAATGTCTGTATAAATGTCTGCAGGCATACTTTTTGATATGATACTATTAGTTCTCAAGTCCAGATGCATAAAAACATGCAAAAACCGATAGCTCCATCCGATTAGTTGAGGATCTGTTGAAGGTACTTGATTGTTACCTCTTTCACTCTTCATTGACAGTCACAATTTTGCTTGGTGAGTATGGCTTTTAATCGCTCAACTGGCCACCTCATACGAGCCAATAAGTAATGCCAAACGTTGATATTATGCTTTGTGCTGCACTTTATTGAAATCCGCTATTTTCTATTATCACTGTCACTTCAAAATGCATAAAAGTTCAGACGAACATTTTTAAGAATAAAAATTGCCAAGAATAATCCTGGAGAAAATTGCTAAAAAAAAGGAAATATTTCGAATTAAAACCTTAGAGGAAGTTAAAAATTTCTAAAAATGGTAAGAAAACCAGGCGTGGCAGACCGCTGGATAAGCGCACAAGACTCAGGCATATTAAAAGTAAAACATGTAGAAACTAGCAGCATAACGTCCCCAAGTCCAGGAATAGTTGCGGATTACCAGAAGTTAAAATGCTAGCAGTAAAGCCGATTTCACTGAAACTTTTGTAGTTAATTAAAACCCTACAAATCCGATTAGGCTTGTTGTGTTTTCATTTTAAAACTTTTAACCAAGTTATTAATTATATTTGTTACTGGCATCTAATTGGTTTTTGATATCTCAAAGTGACAGAATTTACAGTCGCATGGAATATCTACGATACATAATTTCTATAGCTGCTCAGCCGCTCGCCGCTACCGTACCATACCAAAGATAACTTAAATAACATGGAGCATTTCCTATACTAACACAAACATAAATATATAGTCCTGTATAGCCTATATAAATGACAGCCGTAATAATATTCCGAAACCTTCACTTAAATTAATTAGAATTCATTTGGTATTAATCTAAATTTGTGCTGGCATGACAGTGATGAACTTTATTTTCGTACTCACCTTAACATACCTCTCTCCCCGTTGTGATTCATGTGTTCCATGTATGGTAGAATCCATTCGTATTACCTATGTGAAATTAAAGCTCCCTTTCCTTACTTATAGTTAGGTACTTGCTATGTACTAATTAGGTCCATACGTCATAAATTTACGGACATTAATAATCGATAAAAAGGATGCGGCAAAATATTATATGTAGTTCATGATTTCCATTAGATATTTTGTTTTGGTTGTGTTTCATTAATCCGATTACGATTAGCCATGTTTTCGGCAATAATTTGCTTGTAATCTTTATATACATATCAAAACGGGTCACAAATGTTTGTGTTGATTTTCATGAAGATGAGGGTTGGGTAGGGATTGGATGAAACATTTCCCAAATTTAGTTAAAAAAAAAAATTTAAAATACTGCTTATTTACAGAAATAATTCTGAATGATTTATAACTTCTTCAAAAACCTCAAATTTATATCGCAAGTAACTACATAAGCTCCCGTCTAATAATCCAAAAAGGTTTTGTTCAGATCTTTTTGAACTTTGGTTAAATGTCTTTAATAGAAATACTTGGGACGGATTCATGAAATTTAATGACTTTCTTAATGAGCATTTATTCATGAACTAAGGGAAACAAACTGACAGATCTGTATGAGGGTGAGAAAAAAGGAAATCCAAATTCTTTCCTTAGCACTAAAAATATTTTTCATATTTGGGAGGTTTGGCTTTAACAGTGTATGAGAAAACCACTCTCAGAAAAGAAAAATATTTAAAAAGAAATTTCTTCGAAAAAGTTGTGTCGTAATTGTCAATTGGTGGAATTGTGACATCACGAATCGAGCTAGAAGCAGGGGTTCAGGTAATTAAAGGATTTGCAATAACTAAGCATTTTACTTCGCACAGTGAAATACCTGAGAATTTCGAATTGTTTACTTGAAAACCGTCGCATCCACTGCTGCGTGTAACTGGGCATTGCGTCATGGTTAAGTAAGTAATTCACTTCGCATAATGAAATACTCAGCTGGGCCCACTCTTTGTTTACATCCAGCATTGGGGTGTCTAGCTGTCGGTAGTGATTGGCGTAATATTTAGTAATTATGATTGCAAGGAATTGCGCTGTTCACTGGGTCAAAGCCGTTTCCGCCTGGTTCAATGGAGGTGACCACGGCCGATTCTCAGGTTGATCAGTTAGAAGTTGGATATTATTGGAGACAGCGGTTCGGTGTTAGATTTCAATCGCGGTTGTTGCAGTTGCAGTTAGCTGCTCCATTTTTTCTTAATTTGTGGGACTTATTTAGCTGCTTTTTTAGCTGCTTCAATTTTTTTTTTTATATTTTATGGGAGTTAATGCTTTTTAGCTGCTCCATTTTTTTTGTAGGAGTAATGATTTTTTTTATCTGCTCCATTCTTAAGCTAATTTACTTTTCAGATTAACTTTATTGGAGAAAATTAAAAAAAAAGGTATCAATTGTTGTGATTTTTGTATAGCATAAGATTGTTGTTGCGTGAGAGTATTTTTGGTTATGTGGTCTGTTCTTCTCCATTATTTTTTAGTTTAAGTTAAGAGGGTTCGGAAATACTAAATATTAGGAAAGATCATTGTTGAAACACCGTCGAAAATTCAAAGCTTGCGCGTTTAGGGGTTTTAAGCAATTAGTTACGGTCTGGGGAAATGTTTTAAAGTGAAGGGTAAATTTAATAATGACTGTAGGTGTCAGTGGGAAGAAGAAACATTCTAACGACGGAATAATTGTTACGAGTTAAGAATCAGGAAAAGAAATTGGAAACCAGAACGCAGGAATTGAAGGATAGTCAGTTGAAATTGCGACAGTACGAACAGAATTGGCGGTATCTAGAAGAGCATCTAACGGACGAATTGAAGAAACGATTGCCAAGTGGGGACGTATATAAGTTTTTGGAGGAAATAAAGAGGCTACATTGGTAGCGGTATTTGAGGTACACGTTCAAGGCGCGTATTATACTGCAGGGTACTCATCTATATTTGACGCGACGCAAGTTTCAATTTCTGGATTAGGCACTTGAGGAGGCAGACCACTTCAAGATGGATGCTGGGAGACTTAAAATGAAGGAACCAGGGCTGCATAGTTATACAAAGGAAGAGAACAGAAGAATGGCAGCAGGCAGCTGTGGTGCTGGTAGGTTCAGCAAGGAGGGACCTAATGGGACGGGACCGCAGTTGAGGCCAACATTATTGGGAATGCACAGGGATACCCCTAGTCAAACAAAGCAACCAAAACCTATCCAGTGCTTATTATTTTATTTAATTATTTATTAAACATTATTTGCTTTTACACAGTGCTAAACCTCAGCCTATGCCTAAATGCAAATAATATTATAGGCCCACGGCTACAAGGCCATCTGGGCAGTGATCTGTTGTTGTGCAGTTGTTTTTTATATTGAATTTCTAAACATAGTTTTCTTTTGTTAAGAATCTTTGTTTTGTTTTTAGCCTGGCTCATCTGTACTTATATACTTAAGTACATTTGTACTGAACGTATGGACTATACCTAATATTTGCTTACTTACTATGAGAGGATGAGTTCAAAACCAACTGGTCTTATAGCTACATGAGGGGAAGAGAAAGTATGCTAAGTGGGTGACATGAGATGTTATGAGACATTAGGAAAGGTAATTATTTTTTTTTTAAATAAATAATAATTAATGTGACTTGTACGATCTTATTTTAGTGACAATTCAGTTTAGTCAACTGAAGCACCCGCTACTATGGGTATATATGGAGACTACAATGTATACAAATCGAAAAGTGGAGACTACAGCTAGACTAAGAATGCGTTTGTAACTATGACCTAAATGTATTATATTCTTTTTAAATTCTAATTTTTAATTTTATAATTTTATGAATGATTTGTGAAAACTAATTCTAATTTATTTCAAAATATGTCAGGTTCTGTCTATGAAAGTTAAATTGATTATGTCTATTTAAATTTACAATGTTTCTAAATTAATATATACAGGATAAGATGTCTATTTTCTATTATTGAGTAAAAAGATCATGTGCTGGTAGGTTCACCAAGGAGGGAGCTAAAGGGACAGGACCACAATAGAGGCCAGCATTATCGGGAATGTCCAGGGCCTCCCCTAGTCAAACAAATCAACCAAGACCTATCCAGTGCTTTCAGTTCGGACAAAGCGGGCATTTTGCGAAGGAATGTGGAGAAAGGAAACATACGCTTTATTGCACAAAATGCCGAATATATTGACATGATGCAACTGGATGCAAAGGGCAACAAGTCAAGTTTTCTGAGGCGGTACCTAGCAGTTCGCAATAGGTGCAATCGGAAGCAAAAGTTATATACTGCCAATTTTGTAGAACATTGGACCACTACACCACAATTTGCTTAGAAAAATGTTTAGCAGAGAATAATAGTCAGGAAGAGGGAAACGGGAGGTGGCAGCTCGGGAATAATCCTGCAGCTGCCTTCCATTATCCAAATTAGAAATCAGATATTCGGGTAAAGAGGAGGGAGTAGACGTGAAATTAAAGCTAGTTAATAATTGCATCATCACAATAGAAGCCGACATTTGACTAGAAGGAAAGCTTATATTATTGGTGGATACGGGATCCACCTGCAATTTAGTTAAGGTAAATAGAATAAGTTGTTAAAGGTAATGGGTCAGAGTATCCTCTCACGGAAAGCGAACCAGACATTCCCGAAACTGCAGCCTTTGCGGAGGCTCGCATATGCGAAAAAGGTTCAACTCCTAGACAGTGCAATATAACCAAACCCTCCTCAACTCAAGGAATGGCAGGGAGTCCAGAAACTGTGGCGGGAGCGAAGACGAGCTGGTGTGCGTGGCGGAAGAGATTGTTCCAGGTGTGTAGTGTAGTAATTCCATAATCGGGCCAGAGAATGGACAGGCGTTTGTAGGTATTGCCAATGCTAGAACCGAGCCAATTGGGATAACCCACTTCCAACCCATGCTTGAGAGGTTGGATGGGTACAGCCGCTGAGAGATACGATAAAGTCGGTAAGTCGTTTCTCAGCAAAGCCTCGAATTACTGAAACAATCACTCGTGCTATCGGAAGATTTAAATTGCGAAGAAAGAGAAGTGGTTCTGAAATTTGCAGTGAGTATAATGACATTTTCTACTTGCCAGGTGACAAGTTAACTTATACTCCAACTAGGACTTTTTAACTACCGTTACTGTCAAATACAGGGCCTTTTCACAGGAAACGATATCGTCTGCCGGAGGGTCACCGAGAAGAGTGTCAGAAATAACTAGAAAGCTCCTAGGAGATGACATTATAGAGCATATTGAAATCCCTTTTAATTTTCCGGTATTATTAATACCAAAGAAAGGAAAGGATGAAGCAAGAAATCGGAAATATAGGTTATGTGTAGATTTTCGGGAGTTAAATAGAGTTTGCGTCCCCGTTTCGTATCCTCTGCCACGAATTGAGGACATCTTAGATCAATTGGGTCACTCTAGATATTTCTCTACCTTAGATTTAGCTAATGGTTGTCAACAGGTGTTAATCGACCCAGCTGACAGGGAAAAGACGGCTTTTAGTACGAATTTCAGCCATTTATAATATAAACGATTACCTTTTGGTTTGAAAACCGCAACTCCATTTTTTCAATCTCTCTGGAATATTAACAGGGCTTCAAAGTATCTAAATGCTTTGAATACCTAGATGATGTGGTAATATTCGCAAAGAATCAGGGCGAGCATTATAGAAAGCTAAGGGAGGTATTTCAGCGTTTTAGAGAAAACAATTTAATGCTACAACCCGCGAAGTGTCAGGTTTTACTGAAGAAGGTAGTATACTTAGGGCATCTATTTTCAGGGAAAGCCGTAACCCCGGATCAACGGTTAGTGGAGGCAGCTCGAAACTATCCTCGACCTAAAACATTTCGGCAGGTGCAATCATTTCTGGGTTTAGCAAATTACTACCGTAAATTTATTCCCAATTTTTCTAGGAAATCGGTTACAAACAACCTTCTGATAAAAAAGGTGAAATTCAATTGGGACAAGCATGTGAGGACTCTTTTAAAAACACTAAAGAGTCGGTCACTTCCTATCCCGTGCTAGGTTATCCAGACTTCAATATGGAATTCACGCTTTTCACAGATGATAGCGGGGAATCATTAGGTGCCTTATTAGTGAATGGGAAGATATCGAGAAAGCCAACAGAACGGTAGGAAGATAGACACTCCAAGACCTCAACATGTGACCTACTCGGAGGGTATTCGGGTAATATTGAAAGAATATCATGACTCCCGTTCTGGAGGACATTTTTGCGGAAACAAAACATTAAACAGAGTGAAACTCTTCCATCACTGGAAAGGAATGCAGCAGGATATAGTGAAATATATCCGCAAATATAGGCAGTGTCAAAGAAATAAGCATTCTCGAGCCATTAAAATGTCATTGGTCCTAACAGAAGTATTGCAAAAGCCGTTCGATGAAGTATACGTAGACCTCGTGGGGCCATTATCTACAATCCATAATGGCAAAAAATATATACTGTCTATGATGGATGACCTGACTCAGTTTGTGGATTTCGTGGCCGTACCCGATCAAGAAGGAAACACGGTAGCCCGGGCATTATTTGACCAAACACTTAGCCGATATACGATTCCCAAGCAATTAGTGACTGATCAAGGGATTAATTTTACGGGTGAAGTCATGAAATCCTTATGCAAATTATTAAAGATCAAGAGATTGCAGACTACCGCCTACCACCCGCAGTGAAACGCAGAGAGCGACAGCATTCGACCTTGCCTAATTATTTAAGAAGCTTTGTGGATGCAGAGCCCAAGAATTGGGATTAATTTTTAAGAACTGCGGCAGACGCGTACAACAACGCGTACATACGGGCACTAAGCTTAAGCCCATGGAAACTCTTTTTAGGTTCGTGGCAGAAATCCCTAGCAATTTAATGCGTAAACCAGAACCACTTTATAACGCCGATAGATATCATTCTGTGTTGCGATTCAAGTTACAGAAGTCTTTTGAATTAGCACGGAATAATTTACTGCCAAATAAGGACAAGTCGAAAAAGTGCTACAATAAGTCGGCTAGAAGTCAACTTTTTCCCGTGGGAGATAAGGTTATAGTTAGGGACCTAGCTAGGGTGGGGAAATTGTCATCTATTGTTAAGGGAACCTACGATGTCATATACATACACAACCCTGAAAACCTAACAACATTCCAAGGGCGGAAGTTAAGGCGAATTCAGGGTAATCGGCTGAAGAAATGATTGATTCATAGTTCGGGCGTGTACTTATATAGATGCTGATCTTTCCGAATATCCCAATGACCAACTTCACGCGTAAAATTTTTTGCAAACTGTTCAGACCTTACAATTTCCTGTCAAGTCGACGTACTAATCGTTTTTGCATTTCAGGGAAAGGAAAGGAATTCTTAGAAGCAAGTAATTGGTTTAAATATACTACAAGCAGAGGAAGGCTTCCCGTTTAAAAGATATTAGTTAAGTATACGGAAGTGCAACAGAATGAAGGCGATGGCGATAGTGCTGTTAGTCCTGGTAGTAGGATCGGCGATAGGCGTAGAACAGAGCGACTATGGTATTGATCAAATAGCAGAGTCTAGAGTTCTTTTCGAATACCTGCGAAAGACAACCTTCTATACCCGGCATTGGACTATCCAGTCTACGTTTCAGATGCCAGATATATCAGATGATTTCAGGTTCGCCGTTAATTGCAGCAGCCTGGTGGCAGATCTTTGTACCGAAATTATACATACTGGAATAAAAACAAGATGTACGAGAACAGTAAGGTAAATTGACGATTGGGTCAGTCAAATTAAGCAGCAAAGGGAGGAATTATCACATTACACCCATGCTGGAGCTTAGCCTAGAAGAAAACGATCCTTTTTCGGTGGAGTAGGTGCGGTATCCAAAAAATTTTTGGAATGATGGATCATTAGGATTCCATAAAAATCTACGCTGCACACGATGATCTCAATGAGCTTCGTACATTCAGCCTTCTAGAAGATCAGATTCCCCTTCTGAGGTCATCGTCCGACCAGTTACGCGTAAAGACAGAGACCGAGCGGGGGCATATTAAGACCCGAATCTCTGGGCTTATCACTGCGCAAAGAAGCACTTATGGAGAACTAGAAGTACTGCAGCGCAGAGTCGAATTAAATGAGGTTCTAACACTACTAACTCTCCAGCTACAGGAGACACGTTGAAAACCATTTCAAACATAATGGTCTCACTGAGCGTCGGGAAGTTACATCATACAATAGTCCACGCGCGGGAATTGACGGAGATTATGATGAATGCCACCAAAGAACTGGACTAAAACAAGGAGTTTCAGGATTTCCAGTTATTGGTTCAGATTGCTAAAGTGAAGGATACGTTGACTTACCAACGCATCCCGGTCAGATTAGACATTCTCCAACCCCAGAGAACTTCATTCGAGACCCACAAGATCTAAACCATTCTCGCAGCTGTAGATGATGCCGGCTACCATGTATATGACAGGCGCGCAATTTATTTCAGCCAACAAACACGAGAGGCAATAAGTCTTACTAGATGACCACCAGTACCAGAAGTGTCACCATTTCCTGTGCCCACAGTTGAGCCCGATCATTACGTCCATTGGCGATAAATGCGTGTTGAACCTGTCTCGCAGTTTCAAATTCAAGGCTATGGTTTGTAGGGAGGACGTCATCCCGAAATGGAGCTCTTTAACGCGAATGGTGTCAATAAATCACTGGCTGTTTTTGTTGGCCCAAGAAACAAAGCTGGGGGTCAACGGCCGCAATTCACCTACCAAAATAAGAGAGCTCTCATCGATAGGAGTTTTGGACGTAAAAGAACACTGCCATCTGCAGATTGGAGCTTCTGAAGACGACGCCCACAGATATGTAACTCTCTGGCAGCCAGCCCACTCGGAACTACTTGAATGGGAAAACATCTTGGTACCAATAGTTCCAAGATATCCGGAACATCATAAGGGTCAAAAAGGAGAACTACACCTTCCAGTAGCAAGTAATTTCAATCAAGGCTGGAAAGATCATGCTGAGAAGGTAGCCAAGGTTCAGAGCGCAATCAGGGGCGAGGAAGTTCACAGCCAGTTGAATAGTCCGCACCAGATCTATTTAGCAGCCACGTTCTTTGACCGGGCTGATAAGCATCGTCAGGTTGACTTTAGTAGCAGAAATGATGATTCAGTTAAGACGCTGGAAATGTCATAAAGGACGAGGAAGTACTGGCAGAAAATCGAGACTACCTACTATACAGACATCCATTTAACATCCCAGACCTACCCCAACAGAGCCAAACAAGGAAGGGACGGACACTATAGATTTAGTCATGCCAACAGGAAGAAACTTGCCAACTGGAAACTTGGCTACCGTCGTGGGAAAACTTCCCGTCCGCTTAGAGTAGCTATAATGTATTTTGTATATGACGTATTATTAGGCATTTTTGTTAATAATATAATTTAAAATTTAGAAAGAAATGTACAATAGAAATAATTAACTTATTAGGTAGAGGAAATTTCAAGATAATGTTTGTAGATTTTGAAGTTAAAGAAATATAAAAAAAAAATTTTAAAGCAGTGGGAATAACCAAAGATCATGTTATAGGAAAATAAGTATGAAATATGTAAAAAAGTAAATAAAGCCAAGTTAAATAATATGAAAAACAAAATGTAAGAAATGAAATATAAAAAAAAGATTTAAGATGAGATGCAAATAGAAATATTAAATATGAGAAGTAAAAAGACAAATTAAATGAGAAATGACGCAAAATGAAACAATGTAAAAAAAGGATAATAAGAAAATTTAGACAATATTGTAAAAAAAAGAAAGAGATACTATTAAGTAATTAAAAGTAATATAAAAGAAAAAAAATTGTGTTAAGACAATAAAAAAAAAATGATAAAAAAAAATAAGAAAAAAAATAGAAGAATAGATCAGAAACTGTATGTAAACCGAACCATAGTTTTAAAAATTATTTATTGTTTATTGTACCTTACTTTTGTGTAAATTAGCTAAGTTAGGTATTGTAATCTAATTGAGCACCCGAATCTGATTTCTATTGGGAATCAGTTTTTCTCACGGAGGAGGAATGTCGTGACCCAATTGGTGGAATTGTGGCATCACGAATCGAGCCAGAAGCAGAAGGTTAATTTAACGATTTACAATAACTAGGCATTTTACTTCGCACAGTGAAATGCCTGACAATTGCGAATTGTTTACTTGCAAACTGTCGCATCCACCGCTGTATGTAACTGGGCATTGAGTCATGGATAAGTAATTCACTTCGCATAGTGAAATACTCAGCTGGGCCCACTGTTTGTTTACATCCAGTATTGGGGTGTCTTGCTGTCGGTAGTGATTGGCGTAATATTTAGTAATTATGATTGCAAGGTATTGCTCTTGTCACTGGGTTAAAGCCGTTTCCGCCTGGTTCAATGGAGGTGACCACGGCCGATTCTCAGGTTGATCAGTTAGAAGTTGGATATTATTGGAGACAGCGGTTCGGTGTTAGATTTCAATCGCGGGTGTTGCAGTTGAAGTTAGCTGGTCCATTTTTTTCTTAATTTGTCGGACTTATGCTTTTTAGCTGCTTAAATTTTTTTTTTGTATTTTATGGGAGTTATGCTTTTTAACTGCTCCATTTTTTTTGTGGGAGTAATGCTTTTTTTTTCTGCTCCATTCTTAAACTAATTTACTTTTCAGATTAAATTTATTGGAGAAAATTAAAAAAGGGTATCAATTGTTGTGATTGTTGTATAGCATAAGATTGTTGTTGCGTGATGTATATGTTTGTTTACATCCAGTATTGGAGTTTCTAGCTGCTGTCAGTGATTGGCGTAATAATTAGTAATTATGATTGCAAGGTATTGCGCTGGTCACTGGGTCAAAGTCGCTTCCACCTGGTTGAATGGAGGTGAGCACGGCCGATTCGGTAGTATAGGTTGGTCAGTTAAAAGTTTAATTTTATTGGAGAGAGCCGCGTTTGATTTCAATCGCGATAGTTGCAGTGACAGTTTATGAGCTAAATCAGTTTTGTTGAATAAAATCATAAGTAAAAGTAAAGTCGGTGCTGATTTTCATATGGGCCACGACAGTGGACATTTCGTATCAGTAGAGACCGTATACCATTCAGTGCGGCTTGCTTCCTTCTTGCCACAGACCACAAAGAGAACAGATATCCTAATATAAATTGCACTTAGAAAATACTGTAAGAGCTAGTCATACATTATATGGAGCAACTTGGCAGCAGTTTCGATAAATTTGACTAGATTCCCTATGAATTTATCTTATAGTGACTCTCTTTGAAGAGAAGTAAGAGCGGTTGGTGCTTAAATTTTGCAGCTGAAAGATAAACCTTCAGAATTATTTATATTTTTATTTTGATTTATTTTTTTATATGTTTTTTTCTGCATTCTTTTCGCATATGTTTGAACTAATCCAGAAGGCATTATGTCCATCGTTCCATATTCATGTCAGAAAAAAAAAACAATAGTTTCGGAGCTCTGCTGTGCCACTTAAGCCTATTTAATTATAGTCCGTCAATTTATCCCCTTGTTACAGCTCCTATGGCTGTACATAAAAAAATTAAATGTAAAATAAAAAATGGAAATAATAAACTAGGTAAATTGCTGATTGAAAGATTAACCTGCTCTTAATACGTTTATTGCGTAATCTTAAACCTAACAATATTTTAACAAATAAATAATTAAATTCAAGGAAAAAATAAAAAACAATAAAATTAACAAAAATAAAGCAATTCAAAAAAATCTTAATTATTAACTTCACTCTTAATTTCTACTTAAATTATCTGCAATGAGAGAAATGAACAAATTAATAAAGCGCAAAAAAAGAATAGCAATTCAAATTCTTTCAGAAAATTCAATATATAAAAAAGGAGTTAATTAATATCCTCTTGAAACAAAAAAAGTTAGTAAGTTTTATACTTATTTATTTTTTGTGGTATACTCAACCCTGAATGTTGTAGCTAATCCCTGTACCTGTTTTTGACCTAATTCTGGCTTCTGGATTGAACCCTTGAAAATCTCCCAAAAGGTTCAATACCAAGATATTGTCCCTTTCCTGAATCCGAAACCAAATCAGCAAAAAAAATCCCTGGAAATATCCCAAGGGATTTTGCCGCCGACTTAGCCTAGTTATTGACCGGGATTTCTAATTAGTATGGAAATCGCCCAATACTAATGATTTCCCGATTGACTTAAGTTTCCTGCCACACTTCACTTGGATATATCCCGAAATGAAATGTTTTGTGAAACCTTGTACGTTAACCTTAGTCAATTGGATATTTCCCAAATCAACTTTGTTGAATAGTTAGTTACAAAAAAAGATGAGACAAAAATAACTTAGATTGCAGAATTTTATTCTTAGCTTGGTAATATCCCAAAACTGCGAATTAACTCTCCAATCTCAGTATAAAAAAATTTTAAATGAGAAATTCTCTGGTAATATCCCAGAATATTTTCCCTTTTTTATGACGAAAAAAATATCTGAAATTATAGAAGTCTATTCTTAATTTGGTAATATCCCAAAATCTTGAATTTATTCTATATTTCAGTAGTGTTGTTTTTTACTAAATAGAAAATTTCTGGTAATATCCCAAAAAAAATTTTCTATTTTATTACCTGTGTATGAAGATGGTTGTGGGAATAACCCTACAAAAAATTTGAGGATAAGTGGGCAGAAAAAAATGCTAGTGGCAATGGTCCAGCTAGCTGACTCTACTGGTGAAATACCGAGCAACAAGTGATTTTTCCTCTGAAATCGCCCCCTTTTTATATGGTTGGGGCCAGCTGCCGCCCATTCTTCTGTGGCTTCGCTTAGTTGCTGGCTATTGTTTCCAACTTTGCGCAAGTTCACCACGGCGCTGTGGGAGTTTTACGATTTTGAGATGACGGGGGCGCCACAATTTAAATGTTGTGGTTTTGACATTTGTCATTGAGTGAAAATTTTATTTCTGTTCGTGATGTGTTTTGTTTTCGTTCAATGGTATATTTATTGTTTTTATCATGTATAAAGTACAAGTGAATTGTATTATGATTATTCGTGAGGACATATACGTCCTGCAACGAAACCCTGCACTGGATATTGCAGATGACAAGCTAAGTGATTACTTTTTTTAAAAGTTGTTTTCTTTTGGTTTGGTCAAACTAGTGATTTTGTTTTAATTTTTAATTTTTAGCTATGTTTGCTGGTGTTTACAGCATATTCTAGTCCTTGCGTGGACAGAAATTCAAATCTTTGAGTGGCTGAATGTTTACATTCAACTTTACCAAGGTGTTCCTTAAAAGGTCGTCTTTTTTTCGAAATCTTACATGAGATTTCAATTAGACTGGTGTATATATATACATGCTGCTATGTTTAAATATAGTAAGACCTGGAACACCTCACATCTTTATGGTAAATGTTAGGAATGTTCAACAGCCTGGCTGCTGCGTATATACTTTTTACTTGTAAGTAAAAATTCGAAAAGTGGCACAGATTGGTCCACTGGAGGTATGTATATGCATTCTTATATACTTTTTAAATTTATATATTGGTTTATATTTTTACAAACTATATTGTTTGTATTTTTTTTTTTTTTTATATATATATATATTTTTTTATTATATATAATCTTATTTCGGTTGCTAATTGCAACAACTTCCGGCCCCGTTGATGCACTTCTTGTGCATCAACCAAATGACTGGATCATGTTTTGTTTGAAAAATTGCACGAGCGCTTACCTTTGGTTTCGGCCAATGATAATTGTACCAGACGACTTTGTTTTTAACCAATCGTAGTCTAATGGACGCGCCGTCTTTTAAAATAAATTTTATCGCATCCTTTTCGATTTGCGGATGCGTTCCCACGGAATTGATTGCAATTCCTCGAACTCGATGCTTATGTGTTGCCCGTCGTTCGTATAGACATCATACTTTTTCTCGAGCGATGTTTTGGGAGTTTGGGTCTTGAGGGGTAGCTGTGTGGTCAATTTTGGTGAGGTGTCCTTTATGTCGCTTATGACTCTTATGACTTTGTCCACGTGAATTGGACTGCTGGATCTTGGTTGCTTCGGAGGCAGAGGCATCTTAAACTGGAACTCTGCCTCTCTAGGCGGCGTGTTGAGGTCTGGCATACTTGGCAGCGGTGGTGTCGGAGGCAATGGTGTGATCGCCCATTCGACTGTTGCAGTATCTGCCAATTCTGCCCACGTCGTCTCAAGCTCGTTCATCAGCCCATCGTACATTACGTCTAAGATGTCTTCCATCTCCATTCTTTGACCTATTTTAATACTTCGGAAAAGTTTTATGTATTATTTGGTTAATATTTAAAAAATAGAAATATATGGCCAGGACCCATACATGCATCAAACTTGACGTATACAAACATTTACGGACATCACAACTTACTTCCTTTACACCTTTATTGCAAATTGACTGGTAAGGGGCAAATTTTTTGAATGGGTCTTTGCAAAATATTGTTTGCTGTTTTTACAGACACCACTCTAACTCTGCCGTCCTTACCAGGGTGTAGCTCTTCAATGAGCCCCAACACCCATTTTGTTGGTGGTTGTTTTTCATCTTTAATGACGACAACTTGACCAATATTAATATTATTTTGTGGTGTATTCCACTTTTGTCTTTTCTGCAATTCGGTCAAGTATTCTGCTGACCATCTTTTCCAGAATTGTTGACGTAGTTGCTGAATCAGCTTCCAAAATCTTAGAAGGTGCATATTTGACTCTTCTTGGGTGGGCTCTGGTACAGCTAGTAGGGGTCTTCCTATTAGAAAGTGACCTGGAGTGAGAATTTCCAGTTGTTCTGGATCCGCAGTAATAGCGTGCAGCGGTCTGGAATTGAGACATGCTTCTATTTGAATAACTAATGTATTTAATTCTTCTATTGTTAAGGTTGTTGAACCTAAAATTCGACGCAAATGGTGTTTCATACTTTTTACACCTGCCTCCCAAAGTCCACCTTGATGTGGAGCTGCAGGAGGTATAAAATGCCATTTGATCCCCATGGCTGCAGTACTGTGAGCTGCTAGTTCACTTACTTCAGCGATTGCTTTTTTATATTCTTGCTGAAGAATTTTGTTTGCCCCAATAAAATTTGTTCCATTATCGGAATATATGTTAGCACATAAACCTCTTCTTGCAACAAATCTTTTGAATGCTGCGAGAAAGGCTTCAGACGTTAAGTCGGAGACTACTTCGATGTGTATGGCTTTTGTTGCCATACACACAAATAAACATAGGTATCCTTTATAAGTTTTGGATCCCCGATATTTTGTGGTTCTGACATCAATAGGACCAGCATAGTCTAACCCCGTATTCTCAAATGGGTATGCCTGTGACACTCGAGGACTGGGTAGACTGCCCATGAGCTGCTGTTGTGTTGCAGCGCGATGTCTAACACATATTACACAGAGATGAATCCTTTTTTTAACGGCGTGTATTCCATTAATGATCCAAAACTGACTTCGTATGGTATTTAGGACCAGTTGTGGTCCACCATGCAAAGTTTCTTTGTGGTAGTGATCAATCACTAAATTAGTTAAATGATCTTTGGGTAATATTACTGGGTGTCGTGTTGAGATTGGCAAGTCTGAATTTTGCAACCTGCCACCTACTCTCAAGACGAATCTTTGTCTAAAAATGGCAAAGCCCTATTATTTTGCTATTTTTATTTAAATTTTCTCCAGCTTTTAACTGCTTGAATTCATTTTCAAATTCTTGCTGTTGTGTTTGCTGGATTACTCTTATTTTGGCTGTTTCCTATGTCAGCTGGTGTCAATCTGCCAATGCTCCTTTCTTCATTCTACAATTATGGACGAATCGGAGACATTGTGCAGTGACAAGCAACAATCGTTTGTATGACGAGAATCGCTCAATTATTGTTTCGAGCCTTCGTTTTTTTGCATTGCAAGAGCTTTTACTGTCTTTAATTCGTAAGACGTCTCTCTGCTAAGGCTCTTATCTTGTGGCCAGTCTTGGCTTGGCTGCCTTAAACCAACTAGGACCTGTCCACCATGGCTCACAGTCTTGAATGCTCATTGGCATTAGACCTCGTGATGCCATGTCAGCAGGATTATCCTTTGTAGGTACATATCCCCACGTATTATTTAGGTTACCTTCTTGTATCTCGGTAACTCTGTTTGCCACATATGTTTTCCATCTATTTGGATGACCTGATATCCAGGCCAATACGATTTTTGAATCGCTCCATGAAAAACTGCTGACTTTACTCATATGCATGTCAGCTCGAACTTGACTTAGTAGTCTAGTTAACAATACTGCTCCACTTAACTCAAGTCTAGGCAGAGTAGTTGTGTTTTGCGGGAGCGACTCGAGTTTTTGACACGAGCAATGTTGTTTTTATTTTGCCGTCATTGTCTTGAATTCTCATGTAGACGACAGCTGCGTACGCTGAATTTGATGCGTCGCAAAATCCATGCAGTTGACAGTTGTCTCTGTCTTGCTTGGTATGTATCCAGCGAGAAATTTTTATTTTTAATATGTGAGGCAGCTGTATCTTGAACTTCTTCCATTCCTCGCTGAATTCTTCTGGGACTATTTCGTCCAGGTACATCCATGCATCCATAATTTCTGGATGATAATTTTTGCCAAAACTACACAGGGAGCTATCCAACCTAAAGGGTCGAATAGCTTTGCTACTTGTGACAAAATTTTTCTTTTGTTGTGGCTTCTGCTTCAAATTCTGAAGCCTTGAAGGCAAACATGAAATTGTCGGTGGCTGGATGCCACTGGATTCCTAGAGCTTTGACTTGGTTGTCATCTTCAAATTTTAATGGCAACTCTAGCTCTATTTCTTCTTTAGGTAACCAATCAAGCATTTCATCATGATTAGCTGCCCATTTCCGGAGGTTAAATCCTCCTCCCTTTAATAGCTTTATTAGCTCCTTTTGGGTTTGTTTGACTTCTGCTATGGTATTTCCACCTGTTAGCAGATCGTCAACATAGAAATCCTGCATTGCAATTTCTGACGCCTTAGGATACTCTTCTTTGTCATCCTTGGCTAATTGCTGCAGTGTTTTTATTGCTAGATATGGTGCTGCCGTAGTGCCGAATGTTACGGTGTTGAGTTCGTATTCTTCTACTGGCTCAACTTCACTACTTCGCCAAAGTATTGTCTGATACTTTTGGTCATCCTTATGTATCTTAATCATTCGATACATCTTCTCTATATCGGCAGTCACTGCATATATATGAACACGCCATTTTAGCAATGTTGAGTACAACTTTGGTTGTAATGTGGGACCTGTCAAAATTTGTTCGTTGAGGCTTCTCCCGTTTGATGACTTTGCGGAAGCATCAAATACTACTCTTAATTTGGTAGTAGTGCTGTCCTTAAAAACAGCATGATGGGGTAAGTAATACCTCTGGGTATTCGCATTTTGTTTGGTTTTATTTACCTTACACATATGCCCCCGGTCTAAATATTCTTGAATACATTTATGATATTCAGCTCGTATGTCGGCAGCTCGCTCGAATTTTTTCTCGAGTTGAGCGAATCTTTTTAACGCCATTATCTTTGATTCCCCAAGCTCGGGAACCTTGCCTGGTTTGAATGGCAGCTTCACTTCATAACTGCCATTATCCAGGCGTTTATGATTCTCACTGAAGAATTGCTCACATTGCTCTTCTTCTTTAGTGAGTTTACGTTTTGGGTTGAGCTCTTCCCATTCCCAAAATTTCCGCACTTGCATATTTAGCTGTGCTAAGTCATCAGCACTACTTGTGGTAAATGCAGAAAAAATTTCATTTTTGTCCACTTGATTTCGTGGTGCTGTTGTTTCTCCGAAAAGAATCCACCCTAGCTTTGTATTCTGTGCTATGGGGGTCCCTTCAGGTCCACTTTTAATTCCCTTGCATAGAATTTTTGCATGGGTATTCACACCTAACAACAGGTCTATTTTCCCTGCTTTTAGGAACTCTGGGTCTGCTAAAGGCAAGCCTTTTATATGAGTCCAATCAGAAGACCTGATGTGTGTTGGTGGGAATATATTAGTTATCTTCATAATAACATAAGCCCGCAATGGGATTTCAAAATCAACTGAGGTGGCTGATCTCACATGACAGACACTTCTTTGTTTGCCTTTGCCACTTGTGTAGATCCCAATCCGGTAATTTGAAGTGACGTTGACACGCCTTTCAGTTGTAAGGATTGAACAGCCGCTTCGGTTATAAAGGAACTTTGTGATCCTAGATCAACCAAAGCCGCATGGGAATTGTTATCTCACTTCTGTCCCTAACATGTACTATAGCCGTAGCTAATAGTGCTTGTGTGGCTTTCTGTTTATTTGAACAAGCATTTGCCGAAGTTGATGGACAGAATTTCTGACTGTCTTGATTGTATGGTCTCAACAGCCCTTGACTTGTTTGAAGACATGTTTTTGTCTTCATGAAGCCATGTGTGATGACGCTTGTCACACTTGAAACATCAACTTTTATTTGGACATGCTTCTTTGTTGTGTGGTTTTAAGCAATTTGTGCAAAGCTTGTTCTTTATCACAAGTTCACGTTTTGCATTAAAACCCTTTTGTTTAAATTGTGTGCATTTGTGGATTGTATGTTCTCCTTTGCACACCGGGCACCTTTTACTCATCGTACAAGATCCATTATGTCTTTGTAGACAGTTAAAACAAATATTATGCTTCAACAGGATCTTCCGACGAGTGTCAATATTATGCCGTCGGAAATCGTCGCAGTTTTGTATGCGATGGTCTCCTTACATACCACGCAACCATATTGTTCGTTGACGTGATAGTTTAATGACTTGTTTTGTCCATGTTTGTTCATGGAACATAACTCACCTTACGAGGGTTAATAGCTTCCAAAGTTCGGAAGCGAGATTCTAGGAAACAAAACATTTCTTTAACTCTGGAATCTCTGTACTCTTGGAAATTGATTGTTCCCATAGAGTTCGAGTTTCCATAGGTAGTTTTTGTGTTATTATAAAAATAATTATTGGATCCCAGGTCTTTGTACCTATTCCAAGGGATTCCAATTCATGTAAACATTCCTTTGTTTTATCATGTAAATTTTTCAGGCTACTTTCATGTTCACCTTTTACTATAGCTTGATTAAATAAGGCTTTGAGTTGTGTGAACACTAATAACTTTTTATTATTGTATCTTTGTGTCAACTCTGCCCAAGCTGGTTGATAATTAGTGCTAGTTACATCGTATTGTCGCAATATCCTTTCTGGTTCTCCAGATAGATTGGACTTTAAATAGTGCAACTTTTGTACTAAGGGAATTTGAGAATCTTTCTGAATCAAAGATTCAAACATATCGTGGAAAGATCTCCACTTAGTGTAATCACCATCAAATTTCGGAATTTCAATGCTAGGCAATTTTATTTCCGTTTTGTGGTCATTGATTACACTTGCCTCTGGTTTAGTTACCTTTGGCATTTGGAGCTCTTGAAGCTTTGATAGCTGTTCTTGGAGCTCCCCTAAGAATCCGAAGTATACTCCTTCGCATTCCTCAAAAACATGGCTAGTTTCGTAGTCGTTGAGTGCTGTTCCTCAAACTCTACTAATAATTTTTGATGATTAGTCAAAAATTGTTCCCACAAATCCTCAATGCTTCGGGTTCTTTGCTTCAGATAACCTTTAGTTAACTGTTGCCCTGAACCTACTCTCTCTTCATAATTAGAGACAGCATGAGTTAAAACTTTTTTGAAAGCCCTTTGTCTCTTTATAAGTGCTTCCATTTTAATTTAGTTTTCCTTCACCAGATACAAGAAAAATTTGAATTGCTATATATTTTTATATTGTTATGTTATAGTTTGAACACTCAATAAACGTATTATGCTACCGGTTTATTCGGCTTTGAAGGACCAATGTTACAGCTCCTATGGCTGTACATAAAAAAATTAAATGTAAAATAAAAAATGGAAGTAATAAACTAGGAAAATTGCTGATTGAAAGATTAACCTGCTCTTAATACGTTTATTGCGTAATCTTAAACCTAACAATATTTTAACAAATAAATAATTAAATTCAAGAAAAAATAAAAAACAATAAAATTAACAAAAATAAAGTAATTCAAAAAAATCTTAATTATTAACTTCACTCTTAATTTCTACTTATTGCTAATTATCTGCAATGAGAGAAATGAACAAATTAATAAAGCGCAAAAAAAGAATAGCAATTCAAATTCTTTCAGAAAATTCAATATATAAAAAAGGAGTTAATTAATATCCTCTTGAAACAAAAAAAGTTAGTAAGTTTTATACTTATTTATTTTTTGTGGTATACTCAACCCTGAATGTTGTAGCTAATCCCTGTACCTGTTTTTGACCTAATTCTGGTTTCTGGATTGAACCCTTGAAAATCTCCCAAAAGGTTCAATACCAAGATATTGTCCCTTTCCTGAATCCGAAACCAAATCAGCAAAAAAAAATCCCTGGAAATATCCCAAGGGATTTTGCCGCCGACTTAGCCTAGATATTGACCGGGATTTCTAATTAGTATGGAAATCGCCCAATACTAATGATTTCCCGATTGACTTAAGTTTCCTGCCACACTTCACTTGGATATATCCCGAAATGAAATGTTTTGTGAAACCTTGTACGTTAACCTTAGTCAATTGGATATTTCCCAAATCAACTTTGTTGAATAGTTAGTTACAAAAAAAGATGAGACGAAAATAACTTAGATTGCAGAATTTTATTCTTAGCTTGGTAATATCCCAAAACTGCGAATTAACTCTCCAATCTCAGTATAAAAAAATTTTAAATGAGAAATTCTCTGGTAATATCCCAGAATATTTTCCCTTTTTTATGACGAAAAAAATATCTGAAATTATAGAAGTCTATTCTTAATTTGGTAATATCCCAAAATCTTGAATTTATTCTATATTTCAGTAGTGTTGTTTTTTACTAAATAGAAAATTTCTGGTAATATCCCAAAAAAAAATTTCTATTTTATTACCTGTGTATGAAGATGGTTGTGGGAATAACCCTACAAAAAATTTGAGGATAAGTGGGCAGAAAAAAATGCTAGTGGCAATGGTCCAGCTAGCTGACTCTACTGGTGAAATACCGAGCAACAAGTGATTTTTCCTCTGAAATCGCCCCCTTTTTATATGGTTGGGGCCAGCTGCCGCCCATTCTTCTGTGGCTTCGCTTAGTTGCTGGCTATTGTTTCCAACTTTGCGCAAGTTCACCACGGCGCTGTGGGAGTTTTACGATTTTGAGATGACGGGGGCGCCACAATTTAAATGTTGTGGTTTTGACATTTGTCATTGAGTGAAAATTTTATTTCTGTTCGTGATGTGTTTTGTTTTCGTTCAATGGTATATTTATTGTTTTTATCATGTATAAAGTACAAGTGAATTCTATTATGGTTATTCGTGAGGACATATACGTCCTGCAACGAAACCCTGCACTGGATATTGCAGATGACAAGCTAAGTGATTCCTTTTTTTTAAAAGTTGTTTTCTTTTGGTTTGGTCAAACTAGTGATTTTGTTTTAATTTTTAATTTTTAGCTATGTTTGCTGGTGTTTGCAGCATATTCTAGTCCTTGCGTTGACAGAAATTCAAATCTTTGAGTGGCTGAATGTTTACATTCAACTTTACCAAGGTGTTCCTTAAAAGGTCGTCTTTTTTTCGAAATCTTACATGAGATTTCAATTAGACCGGTGTATATATATACATGCTGCTATGTTTAAATATAGTAAGACCTGGAACACCTCACATCTTTATGGTAAATGTTAGGAATGTTCAACAGCCTGGCTGCTGCGTATATACTTTTTACTTGTAAGTAAAAATTCGAAAAGTGGCACAGATTGGTCCACTGGAGGTATGTATATGCATTCTTATATACTTTTTAAATTTATATATTGGTTTATATTTTTACAAACTATATTGTTTGTATTTTTTCTTTTTTTTTATATATTTATATATTTTTTATTATATATAATCTTATTTCGGTTGCTAATTGCAACACCCCTTTTAAAGGGAATAAAAGAAGGTCACATGACGCTAATACTTTAAGGCGGATGTATCATCGATACTCGTAGGTGCATTGTCTCAATGTGAAGTTGAATGGCCCATATGGCGCAATCATCTAATAGAATTATGATAAAATCACCCTCATGTAATGGTAATGCTTCGTGTGCACTTCACTTTGGTTGGTTTATCGTCCCCTGGGAGGCTCGCTTTCTCTGATAAACGCATAAATTTTACCTCATTGAAATAAATCCAAATATCGACATTTCTTACGAAGTGGAACACTATTTTCGCTCCGCCTTGGTTGAATTTCTTATGTTTTTTTTTTCAAATAACTCGCGATTTTTTCAGTTGCTGTCAAATTTAATACCATACCTAGTACAAATCTCCATGACGGTTAGATGTTTTTTACAGAATTGTTTTTTGTTCGGGTCGTAGATCTTTCTAAAAGTGCACAAATTATTGCCAAACAGCATGTTCCTTATAGCTTCGATGGCTATTTGAAAATCGAGAGTAGCAGCTTTTTCTTCTCAGGATATGTACTGTACTGTCCCCTTGAATGAACGACACTTAACATCAAACTCATTGCACTGCCATACTACAGTGGTCACTCGTCAAGGATGGATGGTGTTTCATCGGCAAAAACCCTTTTCAGTTTCGTCTTAAAAATCATAATAAATTTTACTTGCAAATTTATACGTGTTAATTCCATTTTTCTTTTTTTTGCGAAACCAGTTTTTTTTATAAAAGCAAAAAGAACAATTTTTTTATCTGGCTCCAAGCTGTCAAAATCGAAGAATCAGATAATAAAACTTTAAAGAGACACCTTGTCGAAAATAGCATAACCAAGCACTTAGCTAGTAACCCTTTCATATTGGCCCATTTCAATCAAAAGAAATTTTTATTCTTATTTTAGTTTAGTGATGAGAATCTGTTAGTCCTAGACTGTCCACAGTATGTCGGCAGTTTGGGTTGATAATATCTAATCACCGATATGACCTATGCATATATATTATGAACACATTTTTCTAATAGTAGCAATCATTCAAAAATAATTATTACGTCCATTTCAAGAACAAAATTTAAAAAACAGCTAAAATCAGAGGAATTAACAAAAACTACTAAAAAAAAGTTAGAATATTGAAAATGGCCGAAATCAATTCATAAGTCAGTTGACATGATCTGTGATCTATTCGCCAATATAAAATCCATATAATTTTGATTTAACATCGCACTTTTCTTGTCATTAAAAAAGATTAAAGAACAACTCAAACTTTTTGATATGAACTATTTAATTATGCAAATTAAAAGACCGTTTTTATTTAATTGCGTACGATCGTCGGTATTACAAACGAAGAGTTTTCCTTAATTCTAGTCTAGTTTACTTTTGTACAATTTAGTTTTGTTTTACATTACGTGCTTACTTTTGTTGCACGGATAGCAATTGATGAAATGAAATGTTAAGGGTTGTATTACTAAGGGGATAGAGTAATACATCTCCTAGAGTATTTGCAGACCCTGTAAATGCGTCCAACTTTTGATTTTCTACTAGTTCTATTTTATTTATCTTTATACCTTGCCCCTTTGTTCTACGAAATGTTATTTTACAAATTACAATCAGGATACAAATTAATGAAATTTCACTTATGCCATTTGAACTAGAACTAATAATTTGACTGATAGATTTTGTGTATTCTATTTTGTCTCTATTTTCATTAATATCTGCTTAGTTTATCCAATGTTACATTATTGAATAATTTTGTAAGGTTTACATGAGTAATTGGTATGACGATCGCACTGGTGAATTTCTAAACTTAATTTTTAAAATCAAATTCATTTATCTGAAGTATACAAAGTCCGAGCTTAATTATGTTGTTCTGCTTTATGAAAATTCCCCGGTCTATACAATTTTGGATTATCTGTGTAATAGGTAAACTTTTTGTTATAATAAGATCATCATGTATTTCTATAATGGTTGGTGCATTGTTTATTCTTAGTTTACATGCGTTTACTTTTACCTTATACTTTTTGAGATTCTTTTTTAACATTATGTCCTTTCATCAACATAGATCCTTCCGTTTTGTACAAAAATTTGCTCAACCCCAGAGTCTAATTTTTCGTGGTTATTATATAGAAACGGAATTACAATGCTTTGTAAACACTGGGATACCAATGGCAAAACTTATTTGCAATGAAAGGCAACATATTGCCGAAATGTTGTACCTAGCTTTCTTCACTGTGATCAGTATGTCATGTGTTAAGACGTATAATTTGCTCATGACTATTGTGTCCGAAATTTATTCTATTTATCGATTTATGACGATCTTATCTACATAAATTTTTAGAATAAATTTCGATCTCGCAAATACGCTTAGGTTATTGCTGATAGCAACTGTTAAATACTGCTAATTGCTTCGTAGTCCCTTAAAAAACCTCAAAATTATATAATCCTGAACAAGTTCGTAAGAAAAACAATTCTAGACAGGAACAAAACTGAACGTATCTAATCACGGTTATTAATAATAATTTACATAGATGTCAAATTCACGCCTACCGAGACTTGCTATCTTTTCAGATTCTTTTACGCTTTACACTCGGCCATCCTTGGATAGTGTGCCGTCCTCGGTGCACTGCAAGAGGTCATCTTTTTCGTCCGCCTTGTCGTATTCGTTGTCTTCGTCCTTGTTGTCCTCGTCTGGTAAATCGCACCATCTTTTCATCTTGTGGGAGGAATATACAGCTGAATAACGTTTCTGCTTTTTCTGCGCATCTGGAATGTCTTCTACTATGTATCGATCTTTTTCCAATACTCGGCCAACTATATAAGGTCCCTTATAACGTTTTTCCAGTTTTCTCGATTCTCCAGTAGCATCAGGCTCGTTTTCAACTACTATAAGTTCGCCTTCAGCGTACTTTTGTGGTAGTCGATGTCTTAGGTCATAGACTTTCTTCCACACAATTCGCTCTTCGTTGATTCGTTCAGCAGCTTGTTTCCTAGCTTCAGCTATATCTTCAGGTGGTACTTCCGGCTCTTGATCGTGAAGGTCTAGTGTTAGACGATTCTTCAAAATATCTCTGGGACTGTAATCAAAGACAAGTTCATGAGGGCTTCGTTGTGTAGTTTGATTCCTTGTGGTATTTATTGTCCACTATATATTTCATAAAAAAAAAGATTACTCTTTTTGACTTTTTACCGGGTTAAACTTAATTTTGTTCAAGAAAGAATTGTTTGGGATTCTCCGGTATATAGCAAAAGCTAAAAAACGTTCTAATTTGTTATTTCATCACTGAACTCATTAATTTTCGGTGACAAGTTTCAAGTCTTGGTTTGACTCATCAACAGGTCCCAAATAGCGAAATTGGGTGATTTGAAAAACAAATGAAAAAATGAAAAAAGAAGAAAGAAATGAAAAGTTTGAGAAAAATAGAAAAAACAATTTTTTTATTTATTAAAAAAATGTAAAATTTTTTTTAAAGAAGCAGATTCATTCGAAGCTAATCGAACCTGTATCCGCCACGCAGTGGGCTGAAAAATAAAGAAGAAGCGTTTCGTGTTTTTTTCTTCTTCTTTATTTTTCAGCCCACTGCGTGGCGGATACAGGTTCGATTCGCTTCGAATGAATCTGCTTCTTTAAACATTTTTTTACATTTTTTTAATAAATAAAAAAAAATGTTCTTTCTATTTTTCTCAAACTTTTCATTTCTTTCTTCTTTTTTCATTTTTTCATTTGTTTTTCAAATCATCCAATTTCGCTATTTGGGACCTGTTGATGGGTCAAACCAAGACTTGAAACTTGTCACCGAAAATTAATGAGTTGAGTGATGAAATAACAAATTAGAACGTTTTTTAGCTTTTCCTATATACCGGAGAATCCCAAAAAATTCTTTCTTGAAGAAAATTAAGTTTAACCCGGTAAAAAGTCAAAAAGAGTAATCTTTTTATTTTATTTATTTTTCCTCCTGGGCTCGTATAGAAGTGTTTTTTCCTCATATAATTCACACCCAGAATTTATTCTGAGTTTATATGAGAAGAGATCAGTTTGATCTATTTTCAAGCGTCTGCAGCAGGCAGAAAACCAAGCTGCACCGATGAGTGGAAGGTTTTCTGCTGACACGAAACGCTTCTTCTTCCTTTTTCTTCTTTATTTTCCAGCCCCCTGCGTGGCGGATACAGGTTCGATTCGCTTCGAATGAATTTGCTTCTTTAAAAATTATTTTACATTTTTTTAATAAATAAAAAAATTGTTTTTTCTATTTTTCTCAAACTTTTCATTTCTTTCTTCTTTTTTCATTTTTTCATTTGTTTTTCAAATCACCCAATTTCGCTATTTGGGACCTGTTGATGAGTCAAACCAAGACTTGAACAAGACTTGAAACTTGTCACCGAAAATTAATGAGTTGAGTGATGAAATAACAAATTAGAACGTTTTTTAGCTTTTGCTATATACCGGAGAATCCCAAAAAATTCTTTCTTGAACAAAACTATATATTTCGTAGTTTCCGGTCCCATTTCCTCTCGTTTTCAGTCATTTTCCTTAGGGCTGAAAGTACGGTTCGATTCACTCGTTCTATTTGTCCGTTAGCTCTCGGAGTTCGTACGGCATTCTTGATATGTTGAATACAATTTTCCTTACAATAATCCGCAAATGCCTTGGATCTAATATAATTCGTCTTGAAATTCCAAAATATCCACTCAACTCATCAAGCACCTTTGTTACGGGAGCAATCGCAGTAGATTTGACTGGTCTAAGAATTACAAATTTCGTGAAAAGGTCGCAGATTCCCCAGATATGTATATTTCCTTGGCTACTACAAGGAAACGGACCAAGTGATCAACGTGAATCGTATTAAGTGGGATCGGCTCAATTGTATCGACATGTGATTCCCTTCTCGCTTTCCCCCCTGGACGTTTATTATAACAGCACTCCACGCATGATTTTAAATATTTTTGTACGTACCTCTTCATTCGTGCGAACCAGTAATGTTGTTTAATTCGTCTCATAATATTATCTAGGACTTGATGATTAGCGATATCATGGCAACATTCAACTGCTTTCCACCTAACGGCTTGGGGTACTGCCCATCGGAGACCATCTTTTGTTACGCGGAAAAGCCGCCCATTCTTCAAAATATAATCTTTCTTTGTTTGTGTTTCCGTTTTCTTCTTCCGAGTGAGTTGTTTAATAACGTCTTGGAATGCGTCGTCTTGCATCTGCATCGTAGCTAACTTATTTCGGTTTTCATCTCTCTTAAGGATGCCGTATCCGGTTCGCTCGGTTCTTCGTCTGGTTGACGACTGAGGGCACCTACATGTACCATCTTACTTCCACTTCGAGGCTCAACTATAAAGGAGTATTCTTGTAAACGGGAGCCACCGTCTGGCTATTCGTGGAATTAACTCTCGTTTGTGCAAAGCACTTTTCAGTGCAGCACAATCAGTAACTACAGTGAAGACGTTTCCAAGTAAGTAATACTTGAATCTCTCTAAAGATTCAACCACGGCCAATGCCTCCAGCTCATAGCTGTGAAATTTTCTTTCTGTATTGTTGGTTGCTCGTCTGAAGTAAGCAACCGCCTTCATAGACCCATCTTCTTCTTGCACTAGTGTTCCAGCAAGTCCGTCGGCACTCGCGTCTGTATGAACTTCGTGACGTTTATTCACAGAATATGCCGCTAACACTGGTTCATTGGTTAGAGATTTCTTGAGCGATATGAAAGCGTCTTCTTGCGCGCCTTCCTATTGAAAAGGCACATCTTTTCGCAATAACTTATTCAGTGGTTGGGCAAGCGTAGCAAAACCCTTTATAAATTTACGAAAGTAGCCACTCAGGCCTAGGAATTGTCTTACTTCAGTACATTTCCTGGTCGTTTGAAGTTAAATATTGCTCTCGTTTTGATATCGCCTGGTTGGAGACCTTGTGCCGTAATTTTGTGACCTAAATATTCTATGTCTTCTTTTAGAAACTCACACTTTTTCAAATTTAGAGTAAGATTGGCAGCTTTAATAGCTGTCAGTACTCGGTGTAATTTAGTAAGTCCTTCAATTTTAGTATAGCTTGGAACTACGATATCGTCTATATAAATAAAGATGTCATCGTTAGGAAAATCTTGAAAAACTTTACCCATCAATCGTTGAAATACCGCAGGGGCATTAGTCATCCCAAACGGCATTCTGGTAAGTTCATATAGTTTTAATGGAGTAATAAATGCTGTAAATCTTCTGCTGGACTCCGCAATTGGTACTTGATAATACCCGCTGTTCATGTCAAGTGTCGTAAAATATTTAAATTTTCCAATTCTTTGCAGTTGTTCTTCAATGTTCGGCCGTTGGATAAATCTCTTTTCCGTGAAGCTGTTTAAGAGTCTATAATCAACACACAATCGATCTTGTCCATTCTTTTTCGCTACCAATAAGATTGGACTAGCATAATCGGTCGAGGATTCGGTGATAATTCCGTTTTTAAGTAGCTTGCCAATTATATCATCTACTCGTTCCATTTTCGCATATGGGATTCGAAATGGTCGCTGATTTATTGGTACTTTCGTCGATAAATTTACTTGCATTTTAATTAGATTAGTCACTCAAGTTGGCTCTCGTCCATTGCAAACTGAGACGCAAAATTATTCATCAAAATAAGCAAATCACATTTTCCTGTTTAGTTAAGTCCCCGCAATTGATTTCCGAGTCCGTTAGTTTTTGTTGCTTACAAAATGAATTTGTCTTTCTTTCGTGTTGATTTTCATCAATAGCTTACCGTTTTCTTTTGTTATTTTAATCTCTGGTTGTTCTAAGATATTTGTACCTATCAACAGAGGCGTTGGTAACCATTTATCCGCCACAACGTAAAATTCGGCAGGGAGATTAGTACAATTATCAATTTCTATGTTAGCCAACAGTTTATCGTATGTCATAACTCGCTCTCCAAAAAGTCCACTTACTCTTGTACGATCCGTTCTCGTTTCCCAACCACTTTCTTTGATTCGCTTTCGCAAATCAAGCTACACTGGCTACCACAGTCAATCAAAGAAAGGGTTTCTAGCCCATTTAATTTTATTAACTTTTGATATTCATCGGCCGGCTCGTTCGTCGCCATTCTGATCTTGAAAGTTTTTCCACATTCATGGTTTTCATTCTTAAATATAACTCGTTCGCACTTGGAACATCGTTCGCGTTTCTGAGGCAGCTTGCAGTTTTCTTGAAATACGTCCTATTTTGTTACAATTAAAACATTTAATCTGTGCTCTTTCTTCTACGTGTTCACGTTTAAATTCGTATTTGGGTTTTTCCTTCTTCGGTATTTCTCTGGAAATGCTCGTGTACCAATCCACTATATCGCGTAATTTTGGAATGGTCTCTATTCTTCTGGCCTGCATGGCTGAAAACAAATCGTTCTTCCCTCATTCCCATGACAATATATTTCACGATGGCACTTTCTGTCACCTTACCTCTCATACCTATCGTATGCATTGAACTTATGTATTCGTTCAGCTTTTCGTTTGATTGCCGTTTCTTATGCATTAATGTAATATGAATATCAGCCTCATTTTCGTCAGGAGGAAACCTTTTGATCAAGGCGTCAGAGAACTCTTCCCATGTATTCATAGGCTCTAACATATTGTCGTTCCAATCTTTAGTTTTCCCCAGAAGATTGCTTGTAGCAGCAAAGAGGAATAATTTTCCGTCCCATTTGTATATTTGAATCAACACATTTAATTTTGCTACCCATTTTTCCGCCGTCAGTGAATTGTCAGGATCAAATTTAGGTACTACGTCAGCTACATCTCTAGGAGTAAAATATGTTTGCTCTTCTGAATGTTCCCTGGGTTGAGGATTATATTCACGTAATCTTCGCTTTTTTTTAAAAGCTCAGTTTCGTTAGATATAAGCTCACGTTTCTTTTGGAGTAGTCTGCGTTCTGTTGACGTTTCGGCTTCCTTTCCCCAAATGAGAGATTATCGTTGTCTGCAGTCAGCTCGCGAATAGTGCTATGGCCGTTTGTCTCAGTTTCTAACAATCTGGCTATCAAAACCGATTTACTACCGCTTGACTTTAAATCCTATTCCTTTCATTTTGACCGTAATTTCTCCACTGTTAACGTTTTCAATTCTTTGTCGTGAATCATTTATTATTTCACTTTATCCTTTTTCCTTACTACCGTTCAGTGAAATATTAATACGTCCTGTCGTTTTTGTTTGACCTTCTATTCCTTTGACTGTCCAAGTATAATTCTTTCTCGTTTTTCCTTTTCGTTGCGTAGGAAATAATGGTGAAACGCTGAAATGAATTTCGTGATTCGCGTATACGTGGGCAGATCTCACTTCTGAACTGTTAAGTACTGCTAATTGCTTCATAGTCCCTTAAAAACCTCAAATTATATAATCCTGAACAAGTTCGTAAGAAAAACCATTCTAGACAAAAACAAAACTGAACGTATCTAATCACGTTTATTAATAATAATTTACATAGATGTCAAATTCACGCCTACCAAGAATTGCTATCTTTTCCGATTCTTTTACGCTTTACACAACTTGTTTGTTGAGCTGGTTCATTATTTGTTTTTAGTTCTGATCTGAATTATCTAAATACTTCTATATTTCATTAGCGTCGTCAATGTCCGTAGTTCCGAATTGATAATTGCTAGCAGATTTTTATCAACCCATGTTTTTGTCGATTACACACAAAAATTTATAGCCTCATATTGCACAGCTAAAGGAATTCAGTTTCATTTTTTTCCGCCTAGACCTCCACACTTTGGCGGCTTGTGCAAGGCCGCAGTGTAGCCAGCACAATATTTCCTGAGACAGACATCTGATCAGCCTGATTGACATATGTGGAACTTGAAGCACTTATAATTGAAATTGAGGCAATTCTGAACTCCCGGCCATTAACGCCATTATCTAGTGACCCAAATGATCTGTATTCTCTCATTCTTGGACAGTGATTCAACTTATCAAATGCCAGACAACTCTTTGACCATGGAAGATGCCAACCAATAAATTTAGCGTTCAGACATACGCAGAAACGTAAGTTTCGGCAAACGCTTCTTCAACAGCAAAAGTGTCAACTTCAAAAGGTGCGACATATCACAAAAGAAGACATCGTCAGAATGGAGCATCAAGTTTGTTGCTATTTACTGCTTAATCTTACCAGTATTCTGTCAAGTACTGATTAACGAATTCAAATCTGAGACCGGAATATATTTCGAGCCCATCGGTAACCCTCACCTCATACCCAACGAATGGGCGCTCTTAGTGCACGACAACATGAGCCCAGTTTGGGAACAATATGAAAACTATACGTTTAGCATTAGCAATTTGATCAATCTTTGCAACACAATTACTGACAAAATATCTGCGAGCCTATCCTAGAGCAATTTCAAGGTTACCTAACAAAAATGTACAACGGTAATGAGCTCTTTCTCATAAAAAGGTGCGATCGACAACAAAAAGTGCTCCTTAACCATTATAGGTAGTCTGGCCAACTCCTTCTATGAAGAGCAATTATCTTCTTGAGCTCATTAAGCACCAACTATCAGTAATTGACTCAACTGCCAACGTAATCAAATGATCACAGGAAAAATAGAGACGCAGTTTATGCGATTTCGCAATATTTCAATACAATCATCTCTCAACTCAAAAACCTAACACAAAAAAAAAAACAATTATTTACAATACTCTCGCTCCGATAGGTAAACATATATTTACAATACTATCGCTCCGATAGGTAGTGGCTATCCAGAATTATCAATGGATCCAATCTACTCTATGAGACGCACTAATTTATACTCATCAAGGGAAAATAAATGCTTACATTTGGCGGAATGACAATTCAATAAATAGCTAATTTATATTCAAGAACATCTCAAATAATCATTGAAATTGCTGGCGAAACCTGAGGATTTAATAAAATTGTACAGCATCATGTCCTAGCCACATGATGTTTTGGTTAACTCAACTATTATTTATATCTGAACAATTTGAAAATGAAGCACTTGGTTGTCAATATCATTTTTAATGCACAAAAGTCGCGTGATGAGTCAGCCATCAACAGAATTCTTAATAATCAACCTTGATAGAGATCAGAGAGAAGGAGCTAAGATCGCGCCGAGTAGGAGAACAAGCAATGTAATCGTAGCCTATGCGAGTTCAGTCTCCCGCAATACCAAGAAACTGTCTTATTACAACAACTCCCTCACTTCGATGGATACAATTAGTCAACCCCAATCAATGGATATACATACATGATGCCAGCACGAACAATAATCAATATTGTTTGTGAAAAGTCAGTTCATCTAGAAGTCCTCGAAGGTTCTGGTATATTAGAAATAGGCCCACAATGCTCCATCCGAGATGTATCTACCACTATAAGGGGCCACAACATTATATCCAGCCATTCAGAAGGTCAATTTATTATCACTCCAAGATTCACCGACTTTATCCATACACTAAATAATACCGAGATTCAATACGAGGTCTCCCCAGCACAAAACATCATGGAAGACATCCAAGAATTTCAAAAGTGGATCAACGATCTCAAGAAAGGGATAGACTATCCCCAGAGACATAAACTTTCATAATACTCACCAATACACCATAGGTTTCACAAGTTTACTATTAATATTGGGTCGTATCGTATATATGACATGGAGCTACAAACAACATGTATTTGGATATCAAACAAACCACTAGAGACCACCCGTACCATTACAAAGGACCACTTCCCTGGGCCTCTCACAATCAGAAGAACTTGAGCAAGCACATCGCGGGGAGAATGTTCAAACCTAGCCATATGTGTAGCATTGCAACTCATAATCACAGAAGTACATTTTTTAGCTCGTACATACGCAAAATAAAATCTCATTAGTTTGCTCATCTGCTTACTAATAATTGCTCACTTCTTCCCATCACAATTCTCACGAAATTGTCTGCACTATGCAAGTACACAAGATCATATTGCATGAGATTTATGATAACAGAAGGCGCATTTACAAATTATTCTGTAGGTAGGTATGCACTAGCTGCGCAAATAGATCTGAGTTTATGTGACTTCAATGGAAAGATATAATTTAGAATTTTGCTGATTTTGATGTTTCGTGACTTTTTAAGGTGTAGTTAGAAGATAATTTGTATAAAAACTGTAATTTTGAGAAAATAAATTTATCAGTTGTTCGTCAGAATTCGAGATTTATTATTTATAATTTTTCATCGATAACGTATTAAGGTTGAGTACCTTTGATACAACTATTTCTACTAAGGTTGAGTACGTCAATCTACCGGCACAAGAAAGTCGCGGGGAAGCAAAACTAGCTTGAGTACAATAAAAACAGTAAATAAGTTTTGACTTTTCCTTGGTGTTGAGTATATTTTTCGGGCGATAGCATACGCTTTCTGTATTTTGTATTTAAGAATATGGTAGTAACTCTCGTGGTTGTAATTGGACTCGGGTTCTCTCCTTAGATTTGAGGGAACATCCGCTGTAAATCCATAAAGACAAATCATTGGAGTGAGTTTAGTACCGTTGTGTGTTGTGTACAAAAGCCGCGGTTCTCAAAAATCTATCCCAAAGCTTTGGATTTTCAGACACAATAGCTCCTGAGTGCTGTATTAGTGGTCTGTAGGTTTTTCAAGGGCAGCGTTAGATTGTAAATTGTCGGCCAAAGTGTGCATTTTTTTATTTTCAAAGGTTTACAGACCCATTTGAAAATATCGCTTTAGATGATAGAACCCTGATCAGTTAATATTTTTTTAAAGAATGCGGCAACTAGAAATTATCTGGTCGAAAAGTATTTCTGCTACCGTCTTTCTTCGCCGTACGGGATGGCATGCCAATCTACGAATTTCATTAGATTATTCTGGAATGTCAAAATGTATTTTTTTCTTCAAGATGACTCTCGATATCTAAGTAAACTTTCTCGAAGGGTTTTAATGCGATATCTGTTATGCACATAGGTATACGATACTTCGGCTAACCTTCATTTTTTGGAATTTAGAGCATTTTCGAATATATTTTCCACTTATATTTTCCTTTTATGCTTTTGTACTTTTTGATAACTCCACTAGAAGGAGAGTGATGGTAGTCCTTTAAAATTATTTGAATTTCCTCAAAGATAATTTCAGGTAATTTATTTCGTTAATTTATTAGATTATTTTTCGCAGATAATTTCTTGTTTTCAGATGAAGCGCTTTCAGGTTGGCTTATTTCAGACAACCTGCTCTCAGTTGAGCTGATTTCAACTGAACAATTTATGTAGTGCTGTAAATATATTTGAATTATTTGAGATATTTTTAGGTTTTGAGTTATGTTTTCAATTTTATTTTCTGCCTCCCTCCCTCGTGTAGGATTTGATGATTACGGGGAACTACAATCATTATGTTCTATGTCAAAATTGATGCGATGATGTACCTGAGCTTCCACAATTATCGAATGGGGGTTTGCTTGGTTTAGTTGGGCACTGATTCGGCTAAGGGCGTCTTCACTAGTGGTAAGTATGAGCTTCTACTTGTATACGCTTTTGGCCAGCCTATTGCTCCTTGGGACAAAATAGCTCCAAACGCCTCATTGCTAGCATCTGTTGTTAGATTAAAAACTTTGGTAAAATACCTGGATTTTTGAATAAAGGAGGATTTTTGAAGGAATTTATAATTTCATTAAAAGATTTTAGGTACTTTTGGGTCTAGGTGAATTTAACGACTTTCCGTAAGGGGTCTTTCCATATATTACAAAACCATGAAGATAAACAAAGCATTCCATTTGTTGGAGACCTGTTAAAATGTAATCCATTAGGCGCTGAAAGGTCGCGTTTGCACCTTTCAGACCGAATGGCATTCTCTTAAATTCGTAGTGCCCGTAAGCGGCACTAAACTCAGTTTTTGGTCTCTCTCTTGGATCAACAAATACTTGATGATATCCATCCAGAATATCTTCTAACCTAGGTAATGGAAATCCATCCCCTATAGATTTCTCGTTAATTTTACAGAAATCTTGTAATGGTATACTCAGTACAAATTGAGATCGAGTAGGTATTTGATTGGGTCACTGAAGCGCAACTTTATACTGCCTGACTTCATCTTCAGTCCAACCGAAGTAATTTGCTAGGTCCTTCGTTATTGTAATTCTTTGCAAGAAATTCATTACCTAACAGCCCATCTTGAGAGATTTGGGCGTTATCTTCTACAACCTGCTGAATATAATAGAATAATATATTTAAGGCTATATACTACAAGAATATGAATATCTTTTATTTAGTACGAAAAGATGGCGGAATTAACATTAAATCGGTAAGCGACTATTAAACAAATTAAAAATTACTTTTGAAACATTGTAAAGTAAATAAAATGAGAAAATAATACTGTTACAATATTCCTAAAACGGTTAGGAATACATGTTAGCAACAAATTCTAAAATAAATAAAACGGCAAAACATAAAAACACAGAGAAGACCCAACACCAATCTGGACTTACCTAGCAAATAAAAAAAAATCTGCAATCCCACGACGATCGTTAGATTTGAGGCTGACTCCATCCCCCGGCCAGCATAAATCTAAAATCAGAAGATAGAAAAATTAGTTAATGTTAATTTGGAGAAATTCATAATTTAAATCTGTCAAGGAAAAACGACCGCACTCCTTGGAAAGTAATTTTCCCCTCCATAAAGAAAAACGGATTATTTTTGGAAAAAAGAAGAAGTCCCGGACTTGCAGTTTTGGCAACGATCGATAGAGAAGTGGATTTAATTTTGAAGTTTTGGATTTGTTAAAGAAAAGCGCATATTATTCTAATAAATGTAATTTGTTATTAAAGTAAATCGCGGAGTTTAACTTAATTTAATCCTGCCCGCCTGTCTTTTAGTGGCTTTAGGTTTTCAGGACGGACGAAGGTGAGTAGAACTCTAAAATTAAGTGCAAGGACTTTGAAAGGAAATAAAGGGTAGATATAAAATTTTACACGCGGACTAAGGAAAAGTTTAAATTTACGCTATTGGTAAATAAAGGCCATTTCTAATTAATTCGGCCCAGTGGAGCCCCAGAAAATTGGGACAAAAGCTCATTTCCCCTCTAAAGCGCGAAAGCTTTTGCCAAATCCTATGTAAGTAACTGGTGTGGGTGACGCTTACACTAATATTGAACAGCCGCAATAAAAGTAATTATAACACTTACCAGCCTAAAATTTGTTCCGCCATCTTTCCTCGAAGTGATTGCCAGCAGAATCCCAATTATCCCTAAGAAATACGAGCTGCTCCCACGACGGCTTCCCGCTTATAAAGAAGCACCCAACGACCAGACTGATCACCTATTTTTTTTACGCCGTCTCAGCCAGGTGCCTCCCTACAAACGGTGTTGTAATTTTATCACCACAAAACACTAAAAAAATAAAAAAGATTAGCACTAGTTTTATTATTATTAAATTAATTAACAACACACGCCACACATTTCTTCCCGAAATTGCACAAAAAAAAAAGGTCACTATCGATAGCACGATAACAAAAAACAACTTAGAACATTCGCCCGGCGGACTAAGCTCCCACGAATTTAAACTACTCTCGCTCGTACGATTCTAACGAGGTTGCGGAATAGACTGCGTTTCACCAGTCTCATCATTAGCAACTCATCCGCTTCATCGCCATTCAATCCACGAGCTATTACGCTCGTAGTATTTGTAAAAGAGGTGGAATAAATTTACGTCTCAAATATCATTCATCTGTACCACTCGGAAAAAAAAGTGAGAAGACTACAAAACTCTCTCGATCCACACGTAAAAAGTTATAAAGTGGACCGAGGCCAAGCACTACTCTCCGAGCTAGTCGGTTGTCTCAGACTCTTGAACTGAGTTACCTACTGACCTACATCCACAGTTGCTGACCTACATTTCTACTAAGATTCTTAAGCTTAGGAGACTGAGCTGCAACATTGTTGCTTTGGATCTTCCCCAAAATTGAAAAAGTCTCCCTCTCGGCGAATTTAATTATTTAACCACGCAAAATTGTAAGATTTGGTGCCAAGTGTGGGGTAAGATCTATTTCGAAGGAAATTTTCCCACATGTCCAACATGCCTAATCTGAATGCAACAATTAACAAGAATATGGGCGATTCAGACCTAAGCGATTTCAGTCAAACCGTTCTTACAGCCATAGCAAATCAAATTTCTCAACAAAGCCAGCAGCTTGCGGAAATGAACAGGTTTATGCAGGATATATCAGAAAGACTACAGAAGGTGGAAATAAGCCATGCAGCAGCCGTACAGCAAGCTATCGATGATCTTGCGGATTATCCCACTCCACAGAACTCCAGATTTATGAAACCACCCGAAAGACAGGGTGCGACAATCTTACTCGATTTTGATGATAATGATTCGAATATTCAAGAGAACATCAGTAATATAGAACAACCAAAAAATCAAAAAAGTCATCGCTCAGTGGATCTCTCAAGTGTCCCCATCAATCAACGCGGAATCAATCAGCTGCTATACTGGAGCACCCCATTCCTGCTTCCTCCCGAATGATGCCTGTCCTTCAGCCAGCAAGAATGACATTAACTCCTAGGGACTACGACGGTAAAGAACCTTGGAGTAAGTATAGAAAGCATTTCGACGCCATATCTCGCGCTAATGGGTGGTATGCCGAATTAAAATCTGTGTACATTGAACCATATTTGATCGGCACCGCTCTCAGCTTTTACGAGACCTTGCCGGAAAGCGTAAGAGAGAATTTTGAAGCCCTAAGTGAGTCAATGTCGGAGAGATTCACGGACGAGTACCAGCAATCATTTGCTCATATACAACTAAGAGGACGTTTCCAGAGAGCCAACGAAAGCCTGGCAGAATTTGCTACGGACTTTCAACGATTAACAAACTTAAGCTTTGGGAAATGTTCCGGTGGATGCGGAAGTAGAATTGCACTTTGGCAGTTTCTAGATGGCATCGCAGATATGGAAACCCAGAGACAAGTACGTGAGCCTATACCCACGACTTTGGAAGAAGCCTTAGCTAAAGCCATTCGTATTGAAGCCAGCAGGGATGCCACTCGAATTAGCCGTCGCCATATCCGTGTATCTGAGGCCACAGTTACTAATACACAAAGAAGACGAAGGCCAAACAACTCAGCAGCACAGGGGTCGGGAAAATAAATTTGCTCGGTTTTGAGGAGCATAAGCCGAGCCAAACCCAACAGAAAGCTCCAGCCAACAACACCACTTATAGCAGTGTTCTAAAGGCCAACGTCAACTCGAAAGCCTTGCCATCTACCACACCAAAACATCAAAATTCAGGACACCAGCAAGCTAAGGATGTTAATAAAACCACAGTCCTTATTGAAAAAGGGATTCGAGGATGGGTGAAATGGATTAATGCCCGCCGCAGATATGGGTTTATTATATGAGAAGAATCCGGGGAAGAGATTTTTGTGCATGCCAACAGTATCAAGAAAAAAAATCCTGCAAAGTGGACGCGATCACTCGCAGATGGAGAAGAAGTGCTTTTCGATCTAAAACCGGGGACAACGAGTCATGAAGCAATAAACGTGACTGGACCCAATGGAAAGCCGGCCGTAGGAAGTGATTTTGCTCGGGATAGAAGACCTGAAATTATTCGTCCTCCACCCGCTTTCGATGACAATTTGACCAGCAATACAGCCATGCAGTCCGCAACTTCCGAAAATCCCTTAAGTTATTCCAGACATGCTACCATGGAAAACTTGGTGCAGTTACCACCTACTTTATCCAGCAATACTTACAGCGATGAAACTTTAAACCCTTATCCACTGCCTTTGGGGGCTAGAGTCAGTGGAAACAACCCCAAATGCAAGTAAAGTTTTTATTGGCTCAGCAGGCTACTCCAACAACTTACAGATTTCCGGGAATATAAATGGGGTGGACTGTCCAATAATTGTAGATACGGGTGCCAGTCAAACAATCGTCCATTCAAGGATTTTAAAACAGTCGGGTAGTTATCCCTGTCTTCATCACACGAATGCCGTCATTCAGAGCGTAAGTGGAGAATTAATATCTGTAGATGGAGTTGCCGAAGTTACCATCATTTTGTGCAATTTTAATACCAAGCACTTAGTCTTCGTGGCCAAAATAACTGACGACTGCATTATCGGCATGGACTTTCTGGCCAAACATTCATGCATCCTGAATTTCAAAGATGGTATCCTGAATATTAAAAATGAAACCATTCCATTCGTACAACCAGCGTCTATGAAAATCATCGCAAGGACAATTGGCCCCGTAAAATTGTTGGCCGGACACCAATATTTGGTCAAACTAGTCTCAACGCTTACCTCTGGAGAGGTTTCCATCACCTCGCGCCATACTACTCCTGATGGATTGCAGATAATTCCAACTTTGTCTTCCGTACAGGATTCAGTAGTACTAGTCAGGATTGCCAATATATCTCCGCATGAGATTCATCTTCCAGCAGCTACGCCCATCGGAAGTGTAGAGTATATGCCGAATGTAATTGACACGAAAGAGTCCCCTAAGCCAGAAATCGGATGGACTAAAGAGCTTTTGCAGCTATATGAAAGAAGCGCGGAAAATTTGCTGGAGCCAGAAAAATACCAACTAAGAGAATTTCTTAGGGCTTTTCCGGATGTATTCTCCTATTCAAAGGACGATCTTGGTAGAACTTCCATTCTCCGTCATCGAATTGATGTGGGAGACGCAAAGCCAATCAAATAGCCACCTAGGAGGATTCCATTTTCTCGAAGAGGAGAGGCCGAAAATCTATTGCAGGATATGACACAGCAAAATATCGTCCATCTGTCAAAGAGTCCTTGGAGTAGCCCGGTGGTCCTGGTCCGAAAGAAAGATGGCTCAATTCGGTTCTGCGTGGACTACAGACGACTGAATGAAGTCACTAAAAAAGACTCGTACCCACTTCCACGCATTGACCTCACCTTAGATGCTTTAGGAGAGTCCAAATGGTTTGCTACCTTAGATTTACAATCTGGATACTGGCAGGTAGAGACGGACGAGGTCGACCATGAAAAAACTGCTTTTACTATCGGTACCAGCTTGTGGGAGTTCAGCGTCATGCCTTTTGGCCTAACCAATGCACCAGCCACCTTCCAAAGATTGATGGAGCTAGTACTGGAAGATATCCCTTATACCATCTGCCTAGTCTATCTCGACGATATTATTGTGCACGGGAAGACCTTCGATGAATTAGTTCACAACCTTGCCACGATTTTCAAACGTCTTCGAGTGGCTGGCCTGAAACTGTCTCCTGGGAAATGTCAGCTATGCCAGAAGGAAGTCAAATTCCTAGGCCATGTCATCTCAGGCGAAGGGATATCTGCAGACCCCGAGAAGATTACTGCTGTACAAGATTGGCCAAGCCCAACCAATAAGACGGAGATTCAATCATTTTTAGGACTTTGTGCCTATTACCGACGCTTTATAAAAGATTTCTCCGCAGTAGCAAAACCTCTTACAAGATTAACAGAAAAGGGAACAAGATTCGACTGGGAAGAGAACTGCGAGAACGCTTTTACATTGCTGAAGGATAAGCTCGTACGTGCACCTATACTAGCTCAACCAACAGATAATGGATTGTTCATCTTAGATACGGATGCTAGCCAATTCGCGTGGGGAGCAGTCTTATCACAAGTTCAGGACAACGATGAAAAAGTAATAGAATATTACAGCAAAACGCTAAGCAGGCCAGAAAGGAATTACTGTGTAACTCGCAAGGAGCTCCTCGCTGTAGTAAAGGCCGTCGCACATTTCCAACCCTACCTGCTCGGTCGCCGCTTCATCCTGAGGACGGATCATGCTTCATTACGTTGGCTTATGAACTTTCGCCAGCCTGAAGGCCAAATAGCGCGCTGGATAGAACGATAACAGGAATTTGAGTTTCAAATCCAGCATCGGCCGGGGATAAAATATGGAAATGCGGACGCGCTATCCAGACGCCCATGTCTGACTTCCAACTGTAGATACTGCGATCGTCTCGAGGAAAAACAGAATATTACTGTGCGAGTATCTGTCATACAGAGTGACATCGCGAACGAGGGCGAAAATGCCAACGGTTCCAGTCCAACTGCATCAATGACAAACTACCCTCAAGAAAACCTAGAAGGATGACATTATCTACCTCTGAAAGAAGAGCAGAAGGAGAAAAGCCCTAACAAAATTATTTTAAATCAGTACTTAAAACTAAAATTTTGACCAATTACAAGATAAGCACTGAAAGGTTTACCTGCGTAACTATTTTTTTTTAAGTATTTGTTAACTTCAATAGCTAATTACTTTTTTTCTTCTTCTTTTCATCTCCCCCTATGAGCATGCAATCACTAAATTCAGGTACCAGCTCCAATATCCCTCATCTGATCATCATCCAGAAGCATTCCGATAGATGAGCCTTACAGACGTACCACTTCCAATAACCATCATCGAGACCACCTCCAAAAGCAAACGAAAAGATGGGCCTAGACGAAGTTAGTGCATTATATCCGTCATCCGTTCCGTAATCGGCACCCATGGAGCTGAGGACAGCTATTTTTCCACAGTGGAGGATAGCGTTACAATATTCCTAAAACGGTTAGGAATACATGTTAGCAACAAATTATAAAATAAATAAAACGGCACAATATAAAAACACAGAGAAGATCCAACACCAATCTGGACTTACCTAGCAAATAAAAAAAAATCTGCAATCCCACGACGATCGTTAGATTTGAGGCTGACTCCATCCCCCGGCCAGCATAAATCTAAAATCAGAAGATAGAAAAATTAGTTAATGTGAATTTGGAGAAATTCATAATTTAAATCTGCCAAGGAAAAACGACCGCACTCCTTGGAAAGTAATTTTCCCCTCCATAAAGAAAAACGGATTATTTTTGGAAAAAAGAAGAAGTCCCGGACTTGCAGTTTTGGCAACGATCGATAGAGAAGTGGATTTAATTTTGAAGTTTTGGATTTGTTAAAGAAAAGCGCATATTATTCTAATAAATGTAATTTGTTATTAAAGTAAATCGCGGAGTTTAACTTAATTTAATCCTGCCCGCCTGTTTTATAGTGGCTTTAGGTTTTCAGGACGGACGAAGGTGAGTAGAACTCTAAAATTAAGTGCAAGGACTTTGAAAGGAAATAAAGGGCAGATATAAAATGTTACACCCGGCCTAAGGAAAAGTTTAAATTTACGCTATTGGTAAATAAAGGCCATTTCTAATTAATTCGGCCCAGTGGAGCCCCAGAAAATTGGGACAAAAGCTCATTTCCGCTCTAAAGCGCGAAATCTTTTGCAAAATTCTATGTAATTAACTGGTGTGGGTGACGCTTACATTAATATTGAACAGCCGCAATAAAAGTAATTATAACACTTACCAGCCTAAAATTTGTTCCGCCATCTTTCCTCGAAGTGATTGCCAGCAGAATCCCAATTATCCCTAAGAAATACGAGCTGCTCCCACGACAGCTTCCCGCTTATAAAGAAGCACCCAACGACCAGACTGATCACCTATTTTTTTTACGCCGTCTCAGCCAGGTGCCTCCCTGCAAACGGTGTTGTAATTTTATCACCACAAAACACTAAAAAAATAAAAAAGATTAGCACTAGTTTTATTATTATTAAATTAATTAACAACACACGCCACACATTTCTTCCCGAAATTGCACAAAAAAAAAAAAAGGGTCACTCTCGATAGCACGATAACAAAAAATAACTTAGAACATTCGCCCGGCGGACTAAGCTCCCACGAATTTAAACAACTCTCGCTCGTACGATTCTAACGAGGTTGCGGAATAGACTGCGTTTCGCCAGTCTCATCATTAGCCACTCATCCGCTTCATCGCTATTCAATCCACGAGCTATTACGCTTGTAGTATTTGTAAAAGAGGTGGAATAAATTGACGTCTAAAATATCATTCATCTGTACCACTCGGAAAAAAAAGTGAGAAGACTACAAAACTCTCTCGATCCACACGTAATAAGCTATAAAGTGGACCGAGGCCAAGCACTACTCTCCGAGCTAGTCGGTTGTCTCAGACTCTTGAACTGAGTTACCTACTGACCTACATCCACAGTTGCTGACCTACATTTCTACTAAGATTCTTAAGCTTAGGAGACTGAGCTCCAACATTGTTGCTTTGGATCTTCCCCAAAATTGAAAAAGTCTCATAGTAACATAATAATAATTAATATAAATAAATAAATAAAATGAAAGAAATAAAAAATACAAATATAGAAGAACTACAAAACATTAAGCCAAGATCACATTAAACAGCGCGCTATCTGCTCCATTAACCAACGAGTCGAGCTCGTACGCTGAATACCGGATGGTAAGTTAGTCCAAACTCCAACAGCAGGAGTAGAGTAAGAGTTTTCCATGACTGAATAATAAAAGTTTGGTAGTAGCAAATCGAAACCCCTTGTGGAGCCTAAAACTCCTATTTAATTAAATAAATTGCTAGTTTTTTTAGTATATACGTAAACGGTATTGCTTTAAGGAGCAACCAAGTAGATTGTTACGATGTTGCGGAACATGATCGAATCTCCTAAGGCAGAAAACAAATCTTTGGCAGTCATTGAATGCCACATTTAGTTTGGTGGAACAGGAGGAACACAAGTGAGGGGAAAGGAGACAGCCATAGAAAAAATACGGTAGACTCAAAAATTTAACCAGCATCGAACGCACAATAGGCCCTTGAGGGACACCGCAATTTAGAGGCAAAACACCGGAAACACGATCCTTCACCTTAACCCGCTGGAATCTATTAGAGAGAAAGCTGCCAAGATTACTCGTGACATTAAGAAGTGTTGTCTCACAACTACGAGATTTCCGAAAACCGAACTGGAAAGGACTTAATAAGTCAAGGTTTCTTAAGTGATCAGATATTTGTTGTATCATCAACATTTCCGGGTCCTTAGCAAGAAATCCTAAAAGACTAATTCGTCGAAAATCACCGTGAACCTCACGTGTATTCGTTTTAGACAAAGGTACAACTGTAACGGCTTTCCAATCAGACGGAAATATCGACAAGGTAAGACAAGAATTAAAAATATGGAGAATCGGTTGTATTACCAGAGGCAGAAGAAGCCAGATAAACCTAGGTGGGATACCATCTGGCCCACTGCATCAGATTTGACGGCACCAATTGTCATGACAATTAACCTGGCATCGACACATCTGAAAGAAAAAGAAGGCTGAGGGAAACTTGAAACGATTTAAACACAGCTGTTCAGAACTACGTGAGGAAAGGGTAGGGGTAGAAGTGAAATGGGCGTAAAGAAATCAAAGCCCAAGTTACACTGCGATTTGTCTCTGCCATACACGGAGGCCTGACGCAAGTTTCTCCACAACATTTTTGATGATAGTAAAGGGTCACATTTTTGCAGAAAGCATTACCTCTTGGCCACACGTACCCTAGAGTTGCCCAATCTCCTAATTAAAGTGTAATGCGCACGGCTTTCAGTGGTCATTATTCTAAGATATCTGCGATATAAAAAATCCCGTTCAGAAATAAGTGACCGAATCATTACAGAAAATCAAGGACAACCATTTTCCCTGATTTTGTGGGAGTGAGTTGGGGCAAAATTATCATGAACATAATGCAGTAGTACGTTAGAACCATTAGTTTTCTCATCCACACATGCTGATGTCATTCCAGGGCATCGAGGCACACTCATCTCCCAATTGATAGATCCATATCATCATATTTCCTATATGATATATCCCTGTACTTTCTGCAGATTCCAATTTCAATGCTATATGTCTTAAAATGAAAATCATGTTCGAAGACTGAACAAGAACCAATCAGGCCAACCAGGGATTAGTCACCCTTATTGAGGTAAGTTGGAAGATCGTTAAGGACACAAAGGTGAAGAGACTGAAGCAATAATAACAAATTGACATTAAAATCTCCACCCAAGACAACAGTTGCATATCTTTGTGTTAGATCAGAAAAAAGCGGAACGGACTTCTGCTACGTTTACAATGCAAAAAGAATCTAGCGGACAATACACGGATGATAGCAAACATTTATTAGCACCTAAGATTACTTCCACACATAAAAATTCTAACGCAGAACTTCCGGAAGAGTAAACTATTCGTGAATCAGAATACTCTCGGACATAAATAACCACACCACCGCCAATTCGACCCAACCTGTCATTTCTAAAAAGGTTATATCCAGGAAATCTAACAAGAGTAGAAGGTATATGGGAATGTAGCCACATCTCGCACACTAAAATCACATGAGCGTCATAACCCAATAAAATATTACATATTTTGGTCTAATTCTTCTGCAATTGAAGCTCATTACGTTAAGACCTTCAGACTGCTGACAAAAAATATTGATTAGAGTTCTTACTGTGTTCGGCGTAAAGATGTTTTCATTCATACTGATAGCTGCGATTCAGAAAAAATGCATGCACAATACATCACATGTTCGGCATCGCAAAGAAATAGTAGCATATCCAAGCTGATAATTTTGTAGGGTTTTCCATCCTACGCCAGCCTAATATACAAGTGGCCGAGTGTAAGCTGAGTTTCCCCTCCTGCCATAGTCGTAGAGCCCCCGCCATAGCTTGCTTGTAGCAGGGGTAATACTCTTATGTATAAGCACTGGGCTCTGAGAAGCAAAGCCATCGATGTCAACTAGTTTAAATCTGCCGAAAGCTTTGAAGGCAGCAAAGAGAGCACGCTCCTCGGACGTACACGACAATCTTCCCATAATTGGCGAGGCAGAAGCTCCTGCAGCATTCCGGTCGTTTGCATTCTGCCTGGGTCTAACACGAAAGGCAGATATATAAGGAGAAGGTGCTTGATTGATGCGAAGACAAACTTTGCGAAAAATTTGATTTGGTATTTCGCTTGCCTTATATGGAACACCTCGTATAACCACATCAGATGATCGTTGCAGACGACAAAGCTCCTCAGCATTATCAACAAGAGCTCGGTACCCAGAGTTTACGCTTTTAAGAGAACCCTCTACAGTTTGTAGCTGCGAATAAACTGATAGAACTCTCAATCTCACGGAATCGATCACAGAAATTACTGACGCTTTCTCAATTTTGGCGGTCATACGTTTCTCCGAGTCGAGCGGAAGGTGATTTATTTTAGCCAGCAGACTAGCCTCAAAGTTAAGCAATGCTATAGCTGAATCCTTATCAGCTCCAGTAGGGGAATTTGTAGCAGACGATGCCAGCTTTATTGTAACTCTAGTTGAGCAAGACGTAGGCGCATGTGCACTTAAATTAATGCTCCTTTTGCTTTCTCTTAGATCTCGAGAGAGTTCCTTTGTTAGGTTAGCAGACCTTGCTCCCATAGTAAAGATGATATAATACGTAAAGTCAAGTGAGAAAACAGATGAAGATTAATTTTGATGATTTACTCCTTATGCTGACGAGTTTTAAAACACAGAAATAAATAAATAAAACTCTCAGGCATCAGAAAAGTGACAAAGTAATTGGAATACCAGATTTAAATTACTTAACAAATGGAAAAAGACGGGAGCACTAATAAACACGTATATACCTTATTATTGCACATACTCAAACATGCAGATTGCAGTTGCCTTGGCAGCTACACAACGTTTCTTCGTCTCCAAATTGAGTTTACAGAGTGACCTTTTGACTTCATTCCTTTTGCCTGTTGTTCCTTCAGACAAAATAGCTACCAACGCCTCATTGGTAGCATCTGTTGTTAGATTTATAGGTTTGGTTCTTGGTATTTGAATAAAGGAGGATTTATAAAGGAATTTTTAACTTTACAAGAGTCTTGACAGATTTTTGCCGACGTAAATTTGAAATTCTTTCCGTAAGAAGTTTTGTTAGTGGTATAATTATTTTTGAGAAATTTGGAAGTCCTCTAATTAGCCAACCCAAGAAAATATTGAGTTCGTTTCAGTCAATCAGTTGATGTGGAAACTCCGCGTCCACTTAAAATTGTAAAAGCTTATCAGCTGTTCATCTTCTCTACATAGATCCGGCATATCACTTGGTATCTGATAACACCTAGCTGCACCTACCTAGCACTTAGCATATGCTAATATTAGCTGCGCCCATCCACTAGAGGAGATCGGTTCTTGAAGCTTTTCCATAGGATGTTATCTCTGCTCAACTTCGTTAATCACCACATGGCGAAGTAACTATGTCCACATGCACTGAACTGCAACGTTTAGGCTAGTTTCTAAGCCACTGCACACTGCATCAGATGACATTTGTGTGTTGTCAACAATGGAAGAGAATTTGGTGGAATTGGTGCGCAGGAGAGCTTATCTCTACCACAAAAGTATCAAATTTTATAAAAAAAATGAAAAAAGAGATAAAGCTTGGGAAGGGATCGGGAAATAACTGGGAATTAAAGGTAATTTAAATACGAAAATATATTTGTTTTATTTTAAATAAAGTACCCATTTAGGTGACGCTGCAAAAAAGGTGGCGAACCATGAAAGATAGGTTTAATCGTCTAAAAGACAAACAGAATTTACCGTCTGGAATGCTGGCATTTTTAAATATAAGCAGCAGTGTAAATGCAGAGTAAGTTGACAATATTTACATTAAAATTCATAAATACAGTTTTATATATCCAAGAACACACTGTAGTTATAACGACGCAGCTACCTCTGAGCTTACCTTTAATGATATAATTGAGTACGGTGACGATAGCGACTTGGTAAGTGGTACTGCTGTTGTAAATCTACCAAATGACGAGAATCCACGAGCTAGCATCCAAGAAAGGTCTTCGTCAAGAGCGAGTACTGGGGTACTGGGCGAGGAAACAGACAGCGTGGATTGGTTGACGAGGTCCTCATAAAAAACAGAGACCAAGCGTTGCTTAATTTGATGAGGACGTTGAAAGATGAAAAAACCCCCACAAAGGAAGCTGCCTTTTGTGACAGCTTGTGCATTCAACTGGAAGAAGGGCAATTATCCGCAGTGCGATTTCTACCGTTCCAGGTGAAAGTTCTGTAATTGCTGAAAGAAGAAAGATCAAATAAAAGGCGTGGCGTGTTTTTGTGTGAAAAAAATAACTGTTTATTAAAAATTCCGAATTTTTATTGAAAGCTCTCTATATTTTATTCAATATTTGTGTTCTATGCCATGGTTTGCACCGTATCGCCTTCCTCTGCTCAGCGTCTTTCTTCAACAACAAATGCAGCGTGTAGGACGGCCATATCTTCTAGCATTAACAATATATTGCTTTAACGTGTCACGGATAATGAATGCATCCTTTGGGGCATTAAACAGCCCTCACTATTTTTTCAGAAATCTGTGGGAAGCAGTTTATAGCATTTAGTAGTACCCTCCACCGCATCCATATGCGTTTTCAATTTTCACACGTGCTTTTGATAACATTTTGTTGAAACTATCCTCATTTTCTGATATAGATGGTCCGGAATAAGGTCTCATAACATTTGTTTTTAAGGGAAAAGCTGCATCACCCACAAAGAAAACAGGCAACTTAACATTTAAGTTAAGTAAGTTTTCGTCTTGAGGGAAGTCAATTTTTCTATCTAATACGGATTTTCCAACTGAGCTCGCTTTAAAAACGCCACCAGCACTTTGTCTCCCATAGGCAGCAATGTCTACAGCTGTGCAGCAGTAATTGCTATCGCAGGCAGCTAATAAAACAATACTGTGATATTTTTTATTATTGTAGTACAGTGATCCAACATTTGGAGGGCACTTAATTCTTATGTGTTTTCCATCTATTGCACCCACACAGTTCGGAACTGCACTTATAGAATAAAAATCCGTTGCTATTCTTTTCCATTCAGCTTTGTTAGGAGGTGCAAGATAGATACCGCGCAATTCTTCCCAAATAGCCTAGCATGTTTCAAGGATGACTTGACGAGCTGTGGATGCTCCAATCCTGATAATTATGGATCCAAAATGAAGGCTGTGTTTTTAAACACACTTTCATAATGTAATCACCAGGCGACATTCCGGTGATATAGGTTTACGTATAGAATTTCTCTTCAACATGTTCTGCAACAAGTTAAGAAATAAATTAAACTGCGATCCGAGTAAATTTCCTTAACTCGATGCTATTTTCCTTCTTAATGACTTTGAAGATTTTTGTATAAAAACCATGAAGCTCGCGCTGCTTTTCGGTATTATAGCTTCTAGTCCAAATCTTTTTTCTTTTGTTCAATAAAATCAAATTATTGCGAATAACACAAGCCGATAATGCAAACAGTCCTCTTTTTATTTTACCTTTTCTCGACATAACTAATTAATCCACCACCACACAAAAATCTAAGTATTGAACCTTCAAAAATCGATTGTCAAAACACTGCACTGCATCGCATTGTGTTCCAGGCTAGTAACACTGCTACAGTGCTGCACTGCATCGTATTGTGTTTCAGGCCTGACGTCTCAATTTTTTAAGTTTTCTTCCAGTAGCTCTGAAGGACGGTTTCTTGTTGGTTTTTTAAAACCATTTCAATCACTCAAGCATGATAATTTTTGTTTTGTCGTTTGCTCAAGACATATCTGTTGTAAGATACTTAAGTGATATAGGTGTCCTGGTTTAAGCTGTTTCTCTTTTTGTAGCCTAATGAGGCGAAGCTCATCTCCTTTTTCACAGGTAGGGAGGTTGTGATAGCTATAGTTGAATTTTTGACATGCAACCTGCGTTAGCCAATACACGAATCCACACGATTGAAATTACAAAAGCTACGATTTAGAAGCTTCCGCAATCATTGAATATATGCTTCGCTTCTTATGAATTTTTTTGTTGAAAAAGAAATCATCTCACATACGGTACCATAATGGTTGAATCCGATATAGTATGACTTTTTTTTTGTGGACCAGGCCGAAAAATTGGACACATTGCTGAATAAACTTGCAAATTATGAGTTTGGAAAGTGAAGAAAATAATATTTTTTTATCTCAAATATCATTAAAATTTTGAAATTTTATTAACACCGTGTAAAAATTAAAAGTATCCAATTCAACTCATTTGAACTATTTTAGGTTACGAATCACGACTACTGACTGTCTGTTCTACCCAAATTCGAAATTGTACAAAATGTTATATATGAAGCGAGTAATTTATCGTTATAGAGGTAGGTTTTTTTTATATAACTAATCCTTTTAGGTTTTATGTACTATCTAGGTAATCTGTATGCAAAATATGAAACAAACTTTACAGATAACCTACATTCTACCCACAAGGAAATACTTATCTATAGTCGCTATTGATGTGCTTAAATAAGTACATAATTGCCATCACATAAATTTATAATTGAACAATTTCGTCGTATACAAAACTAGTTCATAAGAGCTTGAAATAAAATGTTCGTAAAATATTTACTGCAATTCAATTCAACTCTTAAATCTGCAAGATTTTGTATGAAGTTCAATCGCAATTGGATTTTCTTTTTTAAACCTAAAGTGAATCTAACGATTTCTCAAATATATTGTGTTCGTCAAATAAATAAAAGTTTCCACTCTCCACCCTTTTCTTCCATTTTTGAAACCCTTTATTTTAATATAATTCAAATTGTGTGTGTCGGCCGGACGTTTTCTCATTTCATTCATAGTGAGTATCCTTAGGATGTCTACTGTATTGAGGTATCACTGAAATGGAAAAACAGGAAAACATCGAACACTGTGTGAAATCTTCTCACATCGGACAAAAATGTGTTAGAAACACAACAATTGCCTCCCGAATATGTGGAATCAATAACGAAACTGTACGGTTGCTGCCCATCCCGGGATAAATCAAACGGGAGAAGCCTTTCAGAGGGCCCATAGAGAAAATTATGCGGGGCTATTTTTATTGACGTACGCTGACCGTCATGTGCACGGAAGGCTGTAAAAAGGGAAATTGAACTACCAAATGTAAAGCAGTTCACCCGCTTCCCTTATGGCCGCATGTGTCTATAACCTGAAAAAGGAAATGAAGCCTGAAGATTTCACAGAGTTTTTCCTTTTTTTACACAACATCCATTTTACTTATTATACTTTATGAAGAGTAATTTCGAGACAATGAAACTTCAATCCCAAGTCCTATTTGTCTATAATATATGTATATGTGTGTATGTATATACGAGTGAAAATATGCCCCCAATATTGTCGTTTATTGCTCGCCGCATATGAGCTATCAAAACATTTTTAAGTTGTAAAAGTTGGAAAATGAAAAACTTCTTCCATTTTACGTTTAAATCATCGAAACAATTTATTAAAGATTTTATTTCGAGAAATTTCTTGTCATCTAGTAGAAAATATAACTCTTATTATTATTAACTCTATATCTTTTGCTTGAAGATCTTTTCTGCAAAAGGGTACTTTATAAAAATTATGATTCTTTACCAAATTTGGTTGATATTGTTAAATACCTGTTTCTGGGGCAAACAGGAGCCGTATCCAGTGCTCCCTTGCGCCCTGATGTTACGTAGCTAAAACTACCTTGCGTTTTCTTTTACACATAAACACAACGCCTTTTTTCTAGTTTACCAATTTTTATTTGATCTAAACAATTTTGCTTTTTTTTATTATTTCAATTTCACAATCTTTATTTGATCTAACAATTTTGCTTTTTGTTATTTCAATTTCACAATCTTATTTTGATCTAAACAATTTTACTCTTTTTTCAATCTCACAAATTTTGTTCGTTTAAATAATTTTACTTTCTTTCCTTGCATCTTTAGTTTTGATCTACCGAGACCGCGCCGAACCGAAAATGCAAAAAAACATTCAACTCCAAAATTCCGTGCTACCGCCGCGTATAAAATTTATATCACACTTTGTTTCGTTTTTAATTTCGACCGCCGTGTAGTATTTCCTCAAAAATCAACTTTTGATCCGCCGGTATCTAAGATTTTAATCCAACTCAACTCTTGATCACTTTCGTCGCGATCAAGAGCCGTCGTTCAAGGTAGAAAATAAATAGTTGCATTTCTACCCTGAGAAAAATTTTCATTTAATCTGGACTAGACTAAACAAGTCCAGAATATTTTACGTTGGACGGTGGCTTGAAAAAATGAAATATAGTGTTTTTATAAACATCAGGCACCGTCCCGTCGATTGAAATTGTGGCGCGCGTATACATTTAATGTATATTCGCGGCGCGCATTTCTTATCGCGAAGCTTTTTTTTGTGATATGTATGTACGTTCGTACATACATATTGTAATTTTCACGACAGATCGTGTTGAAGGTGCGATTTGCCTTTTGCTTTATATTTTTTTACATTAAATATTTCTACTGACAAAATTTGTTGAAAGCAAAATTTGCCATGGGAATAATTTTGTTTAAACGAATGGTGTGTGAAGAAAATTGCTGATGCAATTTTCCTCACTGATCGAACAGATAAGCTAATCATGTTTTTAAGCATGATTAGCTTATGCGAAAAATTTATGGAATATTATGTTAAGTATTATGTGAAATTCTCTTTATTTTAGGTATACAACAATCCTTCCAACCGCAAAAAAGAGAGTTATTCTTTGGAGAGGAATAACTCTCGGGGGAAAGGGTACGACCCATTGAATATTTTTATTGTTTTGGGATTTCTTATCTGTATTCATTAGTGTTATTTACTATTTTATTTATTGTTTTACCAGTTTGGTTTCAGTTTTGTTAAAACGTTTTTTTTTTTGCTATTAGTAGCCTGGTAAACTTCCCTTTGTTTTTATTGTCTAATTATTTAGTTACACTTGTAAGACATATTTTTTCCTTAGTTATTCCGTAATGCTTTATCTTTTAGTCATAATTCTGACTAATTTTTAGTTCTAATCTGTTTAAAATTCTAATACATTTCAATTTTTTGCTACTCTATGTACATATTTTTATTTAGTTATTTCTATTTAATATTTTAGTTCTAATTCCATATAATATTTTTTATTTTAATTCTATTTTTTCATCTATCTTTTATGTAGATTTAGTTTTAATGTGTTTTAGGATTTTCCACCTGTTCCACATTTTGATATTTTTCCCTTTCGGTTAACATTTTTCTATGTATATCTGTTGTACATATTTTACCAGGAGGGTGATTCTAATCTTTTGCCGTACTTGAATGTCAAAATAATCGACTAAATGAAATGAGCTTTCCTACTGATTTTTCGTGTTTTTATTCAGTTCAGCAAGCCTTGAATGACGTAGAATGAACTGAAAATGACACTTCACAGTACAAATTCAAAATAATGTTTCGAATTTAAGCACTTGTAATGCTCTAATTAGGTTGTAACATAGAGCTTGTTAGACGACAGATCTATCTACATCCACTTGTACCTGAATGTAGACACATACCGCATCCGATACCTCTTTGCTACAAAAATCATATCCAGGATATACGTGTGTGGCTGCACAGCAATTGCCGCCAGCGATCAGTCGGCCAGAGCAAGTCCTTGCCACCCAGATCCCTTCTATGCTTGTTAAGCTGTGCATTAAGAAGTTAATTGTTTGACCGGACAGACGGACGGACAATTAAAAAAAAAGGACTTGAGTGTGTGACTGTAGACGCACAGACAGACATAAAAAAAAGATCTATGCATGCTTCCTTCTCCTCGTGGAACCTGAAAGCCTAGAAAGAAGAAAATTTACTTTATTAAATGCTGCAAAGAAAAGAAGAACAGAAGACCTCAGCAACGCCGAACAAGTACTAATTCACCCGGAGAGTTTTCAACGCTGGCAGATGAACGACTGAGAGAGAGTGAGAGAGCTGAGAGGGGGTCTCCGATGTTGTGGAGACCCCGGCTTTGGGTAATATTGGGCCCAATCGCCCCCATCCACCCTGGCTAAGCCTCCAAAGCCGTATCAAAATGCTCAGCCCCATCTATTCAGGTGTGTTAAGGAATGATGTCTTCTATCCTATCCAATCCGTCAGCCTCCACCCCCCATGTAGCGGAATTTAGTTAATCATTTAATGCGCAACAACGCTATGAATACCTAATTCAGGATAGAAAAAAAATTTATCAAATTTACTTGCCAATGACCCCAAGGGTACAAAAAAAAGATTTCGTTTTACATGCGATGAATGCCTGTTACTTTTATTTCAGCAGTCCAACTGAACTACGCAGATATCCCGCGACTCACCTCCTTGCTTACAACTGAATACAATATAGAGCACTAATTTTCTCCTAGAATTTAAATCTAGCCTAAGCCCTGCTAGCTATCTTAATCTATTCGAGGTGCGTGCAAGAAAAAAAAATTGGATATATATATATATGTATAATGTTTTTGTTTTCTTTGGATTTTGGATATGATATGCGAGATAAGTACTACTTTAAGAGCAAAAAAAAAGAAAATATAAGACCACAAAAGAAAGATGATAATGTAATTAGATACTAAGAACTAAGGTACTAAACCTGCTTGACCACTGTCGTTCCTCGAATCGCAGAATTTTTCCTTTTTGGTTGGGCACATTGGCCTCTTTTTTTTTTTTTTTTTTTTTTTATTTACACCCTTTTTTGTCTTTTTTTCTTTGAATCATCACCACTATACTGAAGCTGTTTGACATGGATTGACCCAACGAGGTGGATGGCGGGTTATGCGAGTGATGGCAGGTCATTCATGCAACAATGAATTGACCTCATGAATCTTAGGCAAAGAGCGCACGAATCGCATATCATGTCTCTGCTCACAACAGGTATATGTTGGAACTTCACGTCGCTGGCAATTGCAAAAACTTACTAAATCAGGTAGATGCCCCTACGTAAAGCCGGTAATTCATAACACAAAACAAAAATTAATTTTGAGGCACGTTTCCGGAAAACATGACACCATTATTAGAAAAGTTCGCTGAAGCACAGGTGATTTCACAGAGCTAGGCTGTCTACAATCATACTTATACAATTCTTTCACTTTCAGAAAAAAAATATATATCGCACTAAACAGAAAAGTCCGCTGACGCACAGGCGAATACAAAATTATCCGGTACGTAATAATTTGATGAAATTCTTTTAAATTCAGAAAAATCTTTACAGACTTCTTTCGCTTCCAGAAGAATATGGCGCAACAAAATTATGCTGTACATAATAATATTAATAGAATTCTTTCAATTTCAGAACAATATAGCGCAACTATGAGAAAAGTTCGCTGACACACAGGTAAGCTACCAAAATTATGCTGTACATCACAATATTAATGAACTTCTTTCACTTTCAGAACAATATAGCGCCATTATAAGAAAAGGTTCGTGACACACAGGTAAATTACCAAAATTAAGCTGTACATAATAATATTACTAGAATTCTTTCCTTTTCAGAACAACGTAGCGCAACTATAAGAAAAGTTCACTGACACGCAGGTAGACTCCCAAATTTATACTGTACATAGTAATACTAATAGAATTCTTTCAATTTCAGAACAACATGGCGCAACTATAAGAAAAGTTCGCTGACACACAGGTAAGTTACCAAAATTATGCTGTACATCACAATATTAATAAAATTCTTTCACTCTCAGAACAATATAGTGCAAGATAAAGGAAAAATTCGCTGAAGCACAGGTAGTTTCACAAATCCGCACTGTACATAATGATATTTATAAAATTCTTTCACTTTCAGCTCAATCTGGCGCGAAATGAAAGGAAAGCGCTGAAGCTCAGGTAATTCCACAAATATATGCTGCGCATACTAATATTTCACAAAAAAAAAATCTTTCACTTCCAGGAAAATACAGTGCAAGATAAAAGATAATCCGCTGGAGCACAGGTGATTTCACCAATTTACACTGTACATAATAATATTTATAAAATTCTTTCACTTTCAGCTCGACCTGGTGCAAGATCAAAGGAAATCGCTGAAGTACAGGTAATTCCATAAATTTATGCTGCGCTTAATAATATTACACAAAAAAAATCTTTCACTTCCAGGAAAATACAGTGCAAGATAAATATAAATCCACTTGAGCACATGTGATTTCACCAATTTACACTGTACATAATAATATTTATAAAATTTTTTCACTTTCAGAACGATCTAGCGCAAGATATAAGGCAATCGCGGAAGCACAGGTAATTCCACAAATTTATGCTGCACATATAATATTTTTCAAAAGAAAACTTAGTAATAATCCGACATTTAAACCCGCTGATATTAAGTTACCAGAACCGCACGCAATCGTCGCTCAGGACTAACTCACTGCCCGCAGTCTTACTACATCGTCCCGTTCCATCGTTCATCCACACCGAAAGGCGAGCGTTTTTATTCCCTCGAATGCCGAAATAATTTTTCGGGCAGCGGTGCTGCTGACCGAGTACGGGCGTGCGTGTATGTTTTTTAGCAACTCGTTGCCACCGAATATCTGTCGTGAAGTCGGATCTTCCGAGAATTTCAGGCAGTTCTGCTCAAATGTATTGCGTGGTGGTGTCGCGTGATTTTTTTATGGCTAGGCGAGTTGCCGTTTGTTTTGTTAGGAATTTCAGCTGACTAGCGGTAAGATTTAAACGAAAAATTGTTAGGGCTAGTTCTCAAAACTATATGACTTTTATTTTCAGGTTTTTTTTCTTATTGGTATGGAGAAGTGGCATAGGGCTACTTCTCGAAAACATGTGCTTTTTCGCCCCTTTTCAGGTACCATGGGAATGTCATGGGGGTTTCTCTACAGAAGGTAGAGAACCCGGAAAAAGAAAAAGAATTCAGGGAGGAAGAAAAGGGGAAGCGTAGTGGGAGTACGCTACAGCGTGGGGACGACCCACGGAGATAAGAGTCTCAAGCCAGGCTTTGACACGAGACATATGTCAGGATGTGCACTAAAGGGAATAGATCCACTCACAACGCGCCCAACGTGGGGACGACCCACAAGAATCTCAAGCCGGGCATACACTATACCCTGGGTTATTGAGAAATGGGATCCCATCTGCGACCCTGATCCCAGTTCGTCTTGGACGAGGGAGGACTGATCTATAGATAGACCTCGTTTATCAACTCGCCTTGCCCAGTGAGCTGGCCAGGAAGAGGTGCAGCGATCGGTTTATTGGGTGCGGGAATGTTCGGCTCGAGACCACGACTTCGTCGGTGAAACGCCGCTAATTAGCGTTCTGTGTTCTGCTGAATCCGGTCACAACATCCCGGAAATCTCCCGAGTCCCAAGCGAGGAAATCGCTTCGAAACAGATAGAATTCATCTATCAACACACTCAGGACGAAGAAAATCCCGCGGGATGCAGCAAGCGGGTTCTAGCTCACAGGAAATTGAAGAAAGGACAGCAAAGTATAATCCTTCCGATGAAGGCTAACCCAGAAGGGGTTAGTAACAAAATGAAGGGGGTTTATCACCCACCACTGAGGAAGTAGTACGAGGGTTTGCGATAGCCTGTAGTTCACAAGTGAAGCTTTCCGGATGCCTTCTTAGGGCTACCAAGATTATCCTATCTCTGGTTAGGACTTTATATTAACAACCCTAGAAATTGGTCGTCCGGGACCTTTCTGGAATATCTTGGGAGGAAAATTTTTCGAATAATCAGACAATTAATCACTAACAGCCACTCACACTAAAAATAAATGAATATCTCCCGAACAGGGTAGGATAAAACAAAATTACTGCGAATATAATATTCATGGCAAAATCTACGGAAAGCCTAAACCGAAGTTATCCAGCTGACCCTAACAAATTTCACTCTATATTGGTAGGAATAAATTAACACTACGATTCGACGTCGTTAAACTAAAAAAACACATTTTTTTTAAAAAATATATGAGAATTCATGAATAAGTCGACTGTACTCAGATAAAAAGAAGGGTGTCGGCCTGACGGAACGACGCCGTGACACACTTCTTCCACACAACCACAAAAAAAAACAATCAAATCAAATTCAGCAACTGCTAAGAAAAAAAAAATAGCTACCAAATATTCAGCCATTGCTGAAAGCATAAAAACAAAATTCTCTCTCTCTCTCTCTACCCTCGATCATTCTCCAAGGCGTTCGCTCAGAATCAGGCTAGTCGCTAAGCCTTCTGTCACTCTATACTAAGATGAGCTCTAACAGGAAACGCGTACATGGGGGAGGGGAAGGTTGGGGGAATGTCAGAGATCGGAACTTGAAGGTTCCCGCCTCCCATTTGCATGATCGTTACAAGCATTCACTTAGTCAAGAACAAAAATCAAGAGAGATGAACATCGTTCATCAACTTGACAAGGGACTGAGGTCAACAAATCATGGAAAGGTGGGAGGTCGGTGATCAGTTGGCTGCCGGTACTCAGGGAAGAAACCGTAGCGGTGATGTAATACGGTATAAATTAAAAAGAAACAACCTCAATGCATAAAATACATTCATCATACTTAGCTAAACAACTAACCCGTAAAAAAAACCCCAAAATCGCTAACTAATCTAAACGAAACTATTTTAAGATTAAACTAGCAAATTCATAATTTTTAAATAATCTTATCTGACTATCGCAAAACCCAAATAAAACCTACAATAGCCTAACCATAAGATAATAGCGACGGTAAAATCTAAAAACTAAAATAACATAATGGTAGTGAAACCACGGCGCTAGTCGAATGCCCACGTATCTAGCTGAGCTGGACTGGGGATAACTACTAATGACTATACTAGCTACAAAATCTCGGATGTAGTAATTATAATCCAAGACAATACTACTCACGATAATCGCAAAGCGAAGGGGTTTTATGAAAGTAATCATAAAGCAACTACCAATGTACCCAAGTTAGCCTAAAGATATATATGCGATATACTAACTACATTTAGCAAAAGATTACTTATACTAAGATAACCGCAAGACTAAGGGATGTATACGATATAATATCATATCTATATATACAAAAAAAAAAGAAAGAAAAAAAGAAATATATATAGTAAAAAAAAACCGACATTTAAACTAAAGAGAGCTATGGTACGATAAAAGTAGCTTGGCTAAACCGAAACACCCCTGATGGTATTCCAGACACTACCAAGCCAGCGGAGATAGCACTAAGTTTGTTGTCCGGTACACCATCATATTAAGCAATAAAACTAACACATGATATGAATATCCAAGATAATAATTGGAGTAATGAAAAAAAAAACCAATTGATATGAAGATAACCGAAATAGCAGACGTTCCTGACTATGAGGTATCGATAACTAACCTAATTTAACGATAACTGAATTCATATATTCTAACTCAACTCTAAGATATCTATAAAGTACCAACCCTATCATACGATATAGATAACTATAAAGTCATAAAACTTAAGACACGATACAGCTATACCTAAGCTAACCTGTAGGTTAGAAATTAACCTCGAGATAACTGTCATGAGATAGACAATGATACTCGAAAACTAATACCTAAAATGCGCTACGATAACCGAAATTCTATAACGATAGATTAGGAATAAGATACAAGGTGCGATACGGTAACTAGGTATTATAACGATTAAGATAATCAAGATCTCCCGATAGTAATGCGAAACTCCAAAATAAACGATAATACGGACTTCTTCCTGGAACCAACAGAAGTGAACGGAAATTTAATTCCATACAGTATGTGTCGCATACAACGTTAATCAACCACTAATCGACTTAGCCTCTCTTCACTTTAAATAAGGAAGGTTCATGAGGAATGACACAAAAAAAAATCAACTTCACCTCGTGTGGGACTCCGCTCCAAGATCACTGTCCCGGCATTGCATCGATCACTCCAAGTCGGATACCAATCTAGAGGATGGTCAACAGCCATCCTCCCGTCAGAGTGATCGAAGCAGCCCTAAATGGAGCCATGGGAGCGCAGCGCCACGCAAGCGCGAAGCGTTGGAAAAAAGGATCATTCCAACCGCCCGGCTGCATCAACACAACAAGCACAAGGTCACAATTGATGAACGTCGTTTATCAACTTGTTGATTTGAGACAGACGTGCGGTTCTTCAGGCAGGCCTGCATCGAGTGGTCAGCTGTTCGGTGACCGCGAACCGAAGCTTGGCTTCATGGATGGTATGCGTCGCACACAAAGCTCGTCCGCCACCGAACAGACAAGCACTTCAACCTGGAACAGAGACTTGAGCTCGAAACCAATCTTGACTTGACCGAAGGCAGCTTGCTACCAAACATGCAGCGGGGACCATGCTTGAGTGACCCAGCCGTAATATAAAAGCCTACGAAATTCTCAATTAGGCCGCTCTGGATTACACGGAATCGCTTGAGTAAGCATCCGAAAGCTCTCCCTTTATAATACTTAGGCTTTACATAACAAAGAAAAGATCTAATAATGATAATAAAAAAAAATAAAATATCATTGAAACAGTAATTGCACTTTAGTCAAGAGAAGCTTGACTAAAGGCCAGAAAAAAATCCAAGCTTGGGCGCCGTTTGTAACGCAAATGGGCGTCCAGAATAAAAAATTATTGAAATGGTAATTGCGTTTTAGTCAAGAGAAGCTTGACTAAAGGGCGAAAAAAAACCAAATTGGGCGCCATTTGTAACATAGAGCGTCAGGCGACAGATCTACCTACATCCACTTGTACCCGAATGTAGATACATACCGCATCCGACACCTCTTTGCTACTATTTCACTATTGTGAATTGTTATGCTGTTAAGTCGAGTTTTCGTTCTTGTCCGCTTTTGATTTTTAATTTCTTTTTTATTCGGTGTTCTGTGCGTCTGTTTTGTGTTTGTTCTATTCGTTTTTCTTATTTTGTGCCGTTTCTCCGTGTTTTTGTCCGATCCGGACTAATTTACAGTTGTGTTGTTTATTTTCGGATTACGACGTGTTTGTCTCCTCGATATGTTCGACGGGAGTGGTTAAAGTCTTTCAAGGGTAACTTCTCTTTATTTTTTTTTCTTCTCTGTGTAGTTTCTGCATATGGTTGCATGCTGTGCATCTGCAAAATCCTTTTTAATTTTTTTTCCCAATTTCGCTGTTTCTTTTACCTGATTTGGGTTTGAAGGGCTGGCGTTGCCTCCATTAGGTACATATGTATATACAAGAGCTGACTTTTCATGCCACCTATCTGTGAAAGATTCAAAACTAATCCATAAAACTATTTTTTAGTGCTATTAGCTTAGTCTTGACGCAACCCCCCTCGTCACGAAGACTCCAATCAGTATTGTTGTTCTAAAATCTCTGGATAACCATCACACTTCAGCCACGCGCCACGCACAATTATTTTTACATCTTGGACTGCAATTTATTAAGATTTGCTTTACAGAGATTTTGTACCGGAACCTTTCTCGATTTTTTATTTATTTCTTGCATGTTGATTTGAAGCATGGATGGTTGCTGTTATAATAATTCTCAGTTAACTGATAGTAATCTTGCTCTAATCAAGTGCGAAGGAATTTGTGGCAGATCTTTTCATTATGCTTGGGGGGCTGCTCCAATTTTAGCCACCTCTCTGCTAAGTCACTGGTTGAGTTTTCTAACATATTCTCCTACTTTTGCTCTGAATGTGAGGAAATTTCGTTATCTCATATTTTAATGTCAGTAAAATGTAATAATGATCAATTGCAGGAATTACTAAGCAACACTGACAACATGATCAATAATATAAATTCTCTAAAAGTGGTGCAAACAGTACAATCCTCCGACTTTTCATCTATTTCTCAGGTTCTTGATGAGCTGTCTTGTAAAGTCGATAAACTAACTACGGCTTCAAACAATTCGAACAATTCTGCCTCTCTACATCATAGGCTTGATGCACTTGAATGCAAATTGGTTTGTTTACTCGACTGTTTAAAGGATGGCAAATCAAAGTCTTCAGATTATGATCTGCGTAAGTTTGCAGAATCATTCGGCAGGAACTTCATGGATGTTTCCACACATTCGAGACACTACAAAGAGTTGTCGTTAAGTTTAAACAATCACTTGACCGATCTTAATACATATATTAATGATATTCCTAGCTCTATTGAGAACTTGTTTGGTCAGGATTCCAATTCCTCCCCACTACATACGAAACATACCACTATTTCCGACGATCTCGCTGCTACAAGAGTGATAATGGGTGATATTGCAGATGAAATTAGAACACAAACTAATCTTCGCACAAGTGTTCCAGCTAATAATTTTAATCTTCCTTCTTCCGCTTCAAGCTTAAGAAGTGAACTCATAGCGGCCCAAAATACAATCGCCGTCGCGGACACTAATCTTAGTAGCCAAAAATCCCTTCCGACAACGACCTCTGCAGGTGGTCAGACGGAGTTATCTGTAGGTAAGAATGTTGTCCGGGCTTCGCACGTGCCGGTTCCGTTGGCCAAATCTTCCGAAGTTGACTTGGGTTTTAATAGGAATGCTCCTATTCCTGTGGGGCATTGCCAATCCGTAAACAAAGCATCCGTAAAAACCGATCCTGGAAACGTGCAATTGCAACTGAAAGGAGGGAGCCTTCCACAGTAGCGCATGGTACTTCATCTCAGTCCTCTTTAGGAAATTGTATTGGTGCCTCTTTGTGAACGGTACCTAAACCTTCGAATGTTTTCGGCACCCGTCTCTGTCCAGAAACGATGTGCGAGGACATATCGAAGTATATAAAGTCCAAAAATCTTGCGACGTATCGTATTTCTTGTCGAAAAATCAGTAAAAGCTCTAAACCGGTTGCATCCTTTCTCCTAACTGTTTCAGCAGATATGCAGGAAAAGTTGTTAGACCCCTTACCTTGGCCTCCTGTCACTTTTACTAAATTATTTGTACCTTCTGAGCGCCTACCTAGAAATAAAGCTAAAATAAATAACGTTTTTCCAAAAAACTGAAGTCGCTTTCCTTTTACTATTAAAATGTAGGGGGGATACGGACAAAAATCGCACATATCTTCAAATCCTCTGTCGCGGCTTGCTTCGATATAGTTGCTTTCACTGAAACTTGGCTGCATTATGGTATTCGCGATGCTGAAATCCTTGATAATTCTTATCAAACTTTTAGAAGATATAGACATACTGTTTCGGAAGCTCGTGGCGGTGGCGTACTTCTCGCGTGTAAAAATAAGTTCAATTGCAGAAAAATTGAACTTTCTTATTTCTCCAACACCCTCGATATTGAGCTCATAGCTCTTAAGCTATCTCTCCTAAAATATGACTTATACATACTTTGTTGCTACATTATTCCAGACTCCATAAAATATTGTCGATGACAAAGGTCAAAATATTTACGACCTACTTACTTTAACATCTAATTTTATCCATGGTAAAATGGAACCTATTGACGAATTACTACTTATTGGTGATTCTAACTTACCCAATATACAATGGGTACTTAATGAAGATGACGATGACTATCTTCCACTTAATAACTTGACAACAAGGGAATCACGTTTCCTTGAAACTATTTCATCTCTTGGTCTCAGCCAAATCAGTAATGTTAAGAATGACATGGGTAGGCATTTAGACCTGGTATTTTCTACTGACTGTGGGAACTTATTAGTTGAACCTAGCTCAGTTATAATGTCTACTCTTGACAAATATCAACCCCCTCTACTAATTACATATTGCCATGAAACCGAAAGTCTCGCAAATTGTGACGAAACACAATACCTTTTACATTTTAGAAAAGCTGACTTTTCGGAACTTTCTAGTAGACTTACCTCTATTGATTTCAACACATTGCTGTCTTGCAATAGGGTTGATGAAGATGTTTCTAAGTTTTACATAATTCTTTTAGATTTATTCGCTTCTCACGTTCCCCGTGAGCGTCAACGAATCTCGAAAAACATCACCGCCATGGTTCAATATAGAGCTGAAACGCCTTAAAAATAGAAAGAATAAACTGTGGATATTTGCGGGACAAGGGACATTATAAGTCACAGAAACTTCCTCATATCCTATAATGAGTTCAACGAATTTTCCTCTTCACTCTATGATGAGTATATTCAAAGTATGCATGTGATATTATTTAGTGACCCACTTAACTTTTTTAGGTTTATTAATATGAGAAAAAAAGCCGACAAATACCCCAATACCATGAGTTGCAAAGATTCTGCTAGTGACGTTTCGTCTGAAATTTGCAATATGTTTGCTTCATTTTTTGAAAATGCATTTTCCTCTTCAAATTTCCAACCTCGTAATAGCAACTTTAATTATATGAACGACTCTCATAAAGTTTCATTCACTATCCCTACAATTACATATGCGGATATACTTGATCATATTAATTGGCTTCCAAATGACTTCACAACGGGTCCCGATGGGATTCCTCCAGCCTTTCTGAAGTCATGTTGCTCTCCCTAGTAGCCCCGCTGAGAATTATTTACCAAAAATAGCTCGATAGTGGTTGTTTTCCGCAGCTATGGAAAAATTCTTTCATCATACCTATCCACAAAACAGGGAGTAAAATTGATATTTCTAACTATATCCATATTGCGAAATTATCATGCATGCCTAAATTATTTGAATCAATCGTTTACTCTCAGCTATCATTTTCCTGTAAGAATTTGCTTTCTTCAAACCAACATGGGTTTATTTCGGGCAGGTCTACAACCACCAACATATTAGAAATTCATCTCGGATACTAATGGCGGTTTTGCAAAAGGCTTCCAGACAGATTGTATCTATACTGACTTTAGTAAAGCTTTCGACAAGATATCTCATTCCGTTATATTGTTAAAAATGGAAAAGTATGGGTTTCCCCTAACATTCCTAAAATGGACGGAGTCATATTTAGATAACAGAACATACCAAATCAATTTCCGGCATTCCATCTCTAGAGTCTTGAAAGCTTCGTTCGGCGTACCTCAAGGGAGTCACCTGGGCCCGTTGCTCTTTATTCTATCTATTGACGACATTGTAATCTGTTGTGAAGCACTGCAAATTCTTGATTTATGCTGACGATATTAAACTTTTCGCTCAGATTAAATCTTTTAACGATTGTGAACTTGTACAGGGTGACCTCCACAAATTTTGCGACTGGTGCAAAAGCAATAATTTGGTACTCAATATCGACAAATGTGAGGTTATGACTTTCCACAGGAATCTGAAACCAATTCCTCCATGCGCCGTGTTAGTTCTGTTTGTGACTTGGGTGTCAAATGTGACCAAAGATTGAATTTCTCTCCCATATAAACTTCATGGTATCAAAGAGTAGTTGTATGTTGGGCTTTATAAAACGTTGGTCTCGAAAGTACTCGAATCCCACCTTCATACTGCATTTGTACACTTGCTTTGTGAGACCCCCTTCTTGAATACGCTAGCCAGGTCTGGCCTCCATTTTACGGTATACACATCGACCATATCGAGTCGGTTCAGCGGAACTTCCTACGAATTGCTCTCAGGCACCTACCCTGGAATAATTCATTAATTCTTCCACCCTATTAGGATAGCTTGAAGCTTTTATATATGCACTCGCTAGAGAAACGTCGTATGGTTGCCGATATAACGTTTGTGCATCAACTCTTAAACTGGGAATATTGATTCTCCATTCTTACTTAACAAAATCTCTTTCCGTGATAGTAGGCACAATTTAAGAAGGCTACAGTTGTTCCATGTTAACTCCTCAAGGTCTAACTTTAGCAAATATGAACCTGTTAATAGCATGTTTATTACTGTTAATAATATGGCTGAGAATTTTGTTCTCGACGTTTCTAAGCATGTTTTAAAAAAACGTCTATATAATATTTAATTTATTTTGTTTAAAGTTTTGTGCATGTAATTTCATCTGGTGTTTGGTTTATGTTTAATGTAACATACTAATACTAACACCGACTAAGTGATGAAAGGCATGTATTGTTGAGACGTCTATTTATTAACGAGTCCATGCAGCGAGCTTGTGTTAAGCTGGTTCTGATTGTCAGTCGGCCAGGGGGAGTCCACCCACATCCCTTCTATGCTTGTTAAGCTGTGCACAGAGAAGTAAAATGTTTGACCGGACAGACGGACGGACAATTAAAAAAAAAAAGGACTTGAGTGTGTGACTGCAGACGGACAGACAGACAGAAAAAAAATATCTATGCAGGCTTCCTTCTCCTTGTTGAAACTGAAAGCCTAGAAAGAAGAAAATTTACCTTATTAAATGCTGCAAAGAAAAGAAGAACAGAAGACCTCAGCAACGCCGAACATGTACTAATTCACCCGGAGAGTTTTCAACGCTGGCAGATGAACGATTGAGAGAGAGTTAGAGAGCTTAGAGGGGGCCTCCGATATTCTTGAGACCCCGGGCTTTTTGGTAATATTGGGCTCAATCGCCCCAGCCACCCTGGCTAAGCCTCCAAATCCGTATCAAAATGCTCGTCTATACAAGTGTGGTAAGGAATGATGTCTTCTCTCCTATCCAATCCATCAGCTTCCACCCCCATGTAGCGGAATTTATTTAATCAATTAACGCTCAACAACGCTAGGAATACCCAATTCAGGATAGAAATTTTTTTTATCAAATTTACTTGCCAATGACCCCAAGGGTACAAAAAAAACGATTTCGTTTTACGTGCGATGAATGCCTGTTACTTTTATTTCAACAGTCCAACACTAATTTTCTCCTACAATTTGAATCTAGCCGAAGCAGGGCTTAGCTATCTATACGAGGTGCATGTAAGAAAAAAAAAATTGCATATATATATATATGCATAATGTTTTTGTTTTCTTTGGAACTTGGATATGATATCCGAGATAAGTACTACTTTAAGAGCAAAAAAACAAAGAATATATAAGACCACAATAGAAAGATGATAATGTAATTAGATACTTAACTAAGGTTACTACACCTGCTTGACCACTTGTTGGTAGTGAAGCGAGCCCCCGCGCTGATGTAGACCGGTGCTAGTGGGGGTGCACCCTCTGTCGTTCCTCGAATCGCAGAATTTTTTTGTGTTTGGTTGGGCACATTGGCATCTTATTTTTTTTTTTTTTTTTTTTTTTTTTTTTTTTTTTTAAATCATCACCACTATACTGAGCCTGTTTGACATGATTGACCCAACGACGCGGATGGCAGGTTATGCGAGTGATGGCAGGTCATACATGCAACACAGAATTGACCTCATGAACCTTAGGCATGGAGCGCACGTATCGCCTATCAGGTCTCTGCTCACAAACAGGTATATGTTGGAACTTCACGTCGCTGGCAATTGCAAAAACTTACTAAATCAGGTAGATGCCCCTACGTAAAGCCGGTAATTCATAACACAAAACAAAAATTAATTTTAAGGCACGTTTCCGGAAAACATGATACCATTATTAGAAAAGTTCGCTGAAGCACAGGTAATTTCACAGAGCTAGGCTGTCCACAATCATACTTATACAATTCTTTCACTTTCAGAAAAAAAAATATATATCGCACTAAACAGAAAAGTCCGCTGACGCACAGGCGAATACAAAATTATCCGGTACGTAATAATTTGATGAAATTCTTTAAAATTCAGAAAAATCTTTACAGACTTCTTTCGCTTCCAGAAGAATATGGCGCAACAAAATTATGCTGTACATAATAATATTATATAGAATTCTTTCAATTTCAGAACAATATAGCGCAACTATGAGAAAAGTTCGCTGACACACAGGTAAGCTACCAAAATTATGCTGTACATCACAATATTAATGAACTTCTTTCACTTTCAGAACAACTAGCTCCATTATAAGAAATTACGCTGTACATAATAATATTACTAGAATTCTTTCAATTTCAGAACAATATAGCGCAACTATAAGAAAAGTTCGCTGACACACAGGTAAGTTACCACAAGTATGCTGGACATACTAATCGTAATAGAATACTTTCCTTTTCAGAACAACGTAGCGCAACTATAAGAAAGTTCACTGACACGCAGGTAGACTCCCAAATTTATGCTGTACATAGTAATACTAATAGAATTCTTTCAATTTCAGAACAACATAGCGCAACTATAAGAAAAGTTCGCTGACACACAGGTAAGTTACCAAAATTATGCTGCACATCACAATATTAATGAAATTCTTTCACTCTCAGAACAATATAGTGCAAGATAAAAGAAAAATTCGGTGAAGCACAGGTAGTTTCACAAATCCGCACTGTACATAATGATATTTATAAAATTCTTTCACTTTCAGCTCAATCTGGCGCCGAAATGAAAGGAAAGCGCTTAAGCACAGGTAATTCCACAAATATATGCTGCGCATACTAATATTTCACAAAAAAAAATCTTTCACTTCCAGGAAAATGCAGTGCAAGATAAAAGATAATCCGCTGGAGCACAGGTGATTTCAGCAATTTACACTGTACATAATAATATTTATAAAATTCTTTCACTTTCAGCTCGATCTAGCGCGAGATGAAAGGAAATCGCTGAAGCACAGGTAATTTCACAAATTTATGCTGCGCATAATAATATTACACAAAAAAATCTTTCACTTCTAGGAAAATACAGTGCAAGACAAAAGAAAATCCGCTGGAGCACAGATGATTTCACCAACTTACACTGTACACAATAATATTTATAAAATTCTTTAACTTTCAGAATGATCTAGCGCAAGATGAAAGGAAAGCGCTGAAGCACAGGTAATTCCACCACTTTATGCTGCGCCTAATAATATTACACAAAAAAAAACTTTCACTTCCAGAAAATACAGTGCAAGATAAATATAAATCCACTTGAGCACAGGTGATTTCACCAATTTACACTGTACATAATAATATTTATAAAATTCTATCACTTTCAGAACGATCTAGCGCAAGATGTAAGGAATCGCGGAAGCACAGGTAATTCCACAAATTCATGCTGCACATATAATATTTTTCAAAAGAAAACTTAGTAATAATCCGACACTTAAACCCGCTGATATTTAGTTACAGAACCGCACGCAATGGTCGCTCAGGACTAAACTCACTGCCCGCAGTGTACCTACATCGTCCCGTTCCATCGTTCAGCCCCACCGAAAGGTGAATGTTTTTATTCCCTCGAATGCCGAAATAATTTTTCGGGCAGCGGTGCTGCTGACCGAGCACGGGTGTGCGTGTATGATTTTTAGCAAGTCGTTGCCGACCGAATATCTGCCGTGACGTCGGATCTTCCGAAAATTTCGGGCAGGCCTGCTCAAATGTATTGCATGGTGGTGTCGCGTGATTTTTTTACGGCTAGGCGAGTTGCCGTTTGTTTTGTTAGGAATTTCAGCTGACTAGCGGTAAGATTTAAACGAAAAATAGTATTTTGTGCTCATTTTGCACATTTTAGAATTTTTCGACTGAAAATATTTTGCTGTTGTTGTTGTTTCTATTGTATTTCAGGGTTTTACATTTTATATTATTTTTTGTTTTGTTTTGCAGGATGGATATAATATGGAGAAGTAGCATAGGGCTACTTCTGATAACTATATGACTTTTATTTTCAGGTTTTTTTTTCTTATTGGTATGGAGAAGTGGCATAGGGCTACTTCTCGAAAATATCTGCTTTTTCGCCCCTTTTCAGGTACCCTGGGAAGGTCATGGGGGTTTCTCTACAGAAGGTAAAGAAGCCGGAAAAAGAAAAACAACGCAGGGAGGAAGAAAAGGGGTAGCGTAAGGGGAATACGCTACAAGGTGTAGAATTTCCATATACCAGTGTCAAATATTTGTCACAACATCTGGGAGCAGTTGACTAATTTATCGTATATTTAGTCGTGTTTGTTGACGTTTGATCATCGAAAATTCATTATACTTAATTTTGTGGCAGATAATAGTGAAGACACAAAATGAATTGTGTTGAAAAAGAAAGTAGACAAAATATGTCAAAATTCACGACTAAATAGTACGACAAAAGATCAGAATCACCCCACAGGTCTACTTTTGTTATAAAACTGTTGTAACTTGACCAAGTGGTCCATTTTGACAGTATCACCGGCTCACCTATAAACTATTTGGACTGGTTTTGTTTTAGCGAGGCTTCTAGGTCGCCTAAACTGGCTTTGGGAGCAGGAATTCGTTCTTCTAAAGGAATTCCCTCTGATGAAATTTCGGGGTTACCTTGTGATTGATTTCTCTGTTGTCTCATCATGATAACAACACGGTTAAGATATTTTACTGCCACAACGATCATTATGGCCAAAACTAGAATGCTCGTAAATGATAGAGAGGTTGTGGAGGTGATACGGGAGTTTATACGGGATACTTTCTCTTGGTATTTGCTGATTTTGCTTTGGATTTCAGTGAATGAGTGCCCTTATATATAGACTCGTGAAGGTCGTTTCCCGTTAAAATCTCAGTTTGCCCCAGACTGTTGTTTTTGAGATTCTTGAAAAATTTCGACCAGCTTTACATTGAGTAGCGAATGGTTTAGCTCAGCAAACTGATTCGGCTGAATTTTTAGTGGATATTTACTCTTACCTTCGTATTTAAGCACTTTGTCACCTATTTGAACTTGACATGGTTGCGATATCCCAAGTATCCCTTGTCCTTCCAGTTTTGAGATCACAAAGTGATCTGATCATGTGATATGTAGTACCGTGGAGGTGATATATGAAAATAACTTATTCACTTATCACTTATTTGGCTTGTTTAGTATCATCAGCATGTCTTTTTGGAGAATTTTTACTCTAGACTTGCTTACATTGGGGGTTTTTGTTTAAAGGATCGTATAGTAAATTTACTGCACATTCATTGGATAATGCTGCTTTGATTATAGGCGTATTAATATGTGGGGGATTTTCGCCCATTAAGCCTGTTATCTTTCCTGTCCAAAGTGCTTTCTATTGTCGAAGAAATTAACTTGCTGACGCGTTGGCAATCGGGATTCCGTCCAAACCATAGTGGCGAAACTGCGGTCCTCAAGGTATCTTCAGACATAAGAGTTGCCCTCGACCAGGACAACCTCACGACGTTTATATTGTGGGATTTTTCCAAAGCTTTTGACTGCGTTGATCACACTTTAGTTACAGAGAAACTTCAAAAATCTTTCGATTTTAGTAGCTCTGCCATCACCCTGGTTACCAAGTTCTTGTCGGACTGCAGCCAGAGAGTTAAAGTCAAGGGTGCTTGCATTCTCACGCGTGGTGTTCCTCAGGGCTAAATACTGGGTCCATTATTACTTAGCTTTTTTTATAAATGATCTTCCAGATGTGATTCGCGATGTCCAAATCCATCTCTACGCTGAATACGTACAGATTTATCTAAGCAGACCAATCGGTCTGCTCGAGGAGTGCATCGCACGTATAAATGCTGACCTGGACAGGATATATTACTGGTCTAAGTGTAATCGTTTGTTATTAAACCCAGGGAAATCACATTGTATAACGGTCTATAATCCAACTTGTAACGAAATTGACATTCTGTTACGCTCCCGGATTTCATATGGTGGTGGATTCAGTAAATGTTTGTGTATATCCCCTTTTGAACTCACTATACTACTAGAATTCCTTAATTATAATTACAGAACATTGCATAACGCTATCGATGAGGAAAAGAAAAGAAGCCCGCCCGCAAAGAATTTACGAAATGATCCATAATTTATTCACCACACTTCGAAGAAGTCAGTACGTCATAGAATCAACAGAGCTACGGATCAGTCATGCACATGTAGTTCTTTTTACGTATATATATTCATCTTTCTTCATCCCTGCGGAGGACGCAGTTGTTATACGCCCAGCTAGCCAAGCACCCCTACTTTATGACAGAAGACGCAGCTTCTACGAAATTTCATAGTTTAGATCTTCTTTTTTTTTACAAGTTAGTTATAATTTCCTTTCTGATCTGTTTATAGTACCACATAAGTAATAATTAGAAGTTATCACTATTCCTGAATTTCTTTAAATTTAAAATCATATGAAACTATGATCGATTGTTTAATCACCATATTTAGCTTAAAGTATAGAAAATTTTGTGGAGAATTGAGTTAGTTTTACACGTACAAAATATATATATTGTTCCTGCTGAACCATCTAGCCATCCTAGAATAAAATAATTTTCATAGACGCGTTGATATCCATGAGCCTTTCTTCCACGCTAACAGATTTTATAATCGCGAAGTATGTTGTCATATAAAGAAAGCAGGTCCAAGTTCCTTCGACTGAACCAATAATAAAACAAAACGATGATGGTAAAACAAAATGATAATAATAAAACAAAACAAAATCAATAATTAACCACAACATTATTAATAAATAACAACAAAATAAATCAAATATCAAAAGGGCACACTGAGCCATACAATTGTGACCACAAAATTTTAATAAGTTCTACTCCGGCGTAAGCCTCAAATTTTAATGGGGTAAAAAGGAAAATAGACACTACTAAACGCATAACAAAGATTTTTGGAAGTAGTACTATAAATTTATGAATACGTGTCATGAAAATTAGGATCGTAGTTATCAAGTGCTTTGAGGTGTGCATATTACATATATTTCTCATTAAGAGTGTTGAAGATTCTCTAATATCATAGCATACGTAATCGTACGTAAGTGATTTGGTTAGTTTTTTTTAATTAAAAATAAAATCTAGTCTACATGATTGGAGCTTTCATTCTAGTTCTAAATTTTTTTAATTTTAAGTCTATTGAATTTGGAAATTTTTTTTTTTGCGTTTTTGCTCAATTTTCTTAACGTTCTTTTGATGAGCAATCGTAAAACGTATCGTTGCACAGGCAATCGATATCATCTGTACTGTCCGTTAATAGAACGTACACGCAAATTTGATTAAGTGACTGAAATGAATGCACTGATAAATTTGGATCGAGATCAGTGTTCTATTTCCTAACAACAAATCAACACTGTTCACTTTCTTTGACTCTCAAGAACCTACTGCACTTAGTTTTTAGAATCTCCCACTATTTAGATCAGATTATGTAGAAAAGGGTTTCAGGTCAACGATTCAAAAGTATTGGAAAAACACACTCACAGGATTGTTAATAATAGATATATAAATAGATATTCAATATATATAATTAATATAGAGCAAAAGTTAGAATAATTTAACTTCAAAACACTGGCACACGTGCTTAACTTAAATATCTCGAGTAATTGTGTTAAGACAGAATTATATAAATTGTTGGGTCAGAGATTGTACTGTCCGTTAATTGAACGTACACGCAAATTTGATTAAGTGACTGAAATGAATACACTGGTAAATTTGGATCAAGATCAGTGGTCTATTTCCTAACAACAAATCAACACTGTTCACTTTCTTTGACTTTCAAGAAACTACTGCACTTAATTTTTAGAATCTCCCAATATTAAGATCAGATTATGTCTAAAAGGGTTTCAGGTCAACGATTCAAAAGTATGGGAAAACACACTTACAGGATTGTTAATAATAGATATATAAATAGATAGTCAATATATATACAATATATATAATTAATATAGAGCAAAAGTTAGAATAATTTAACTTCAAAACACTGGCACACTTGCTTAACTTAAATATCTCGAGTAATTGTATTAAGACAGAATTATATAAATTGTTGGGTCAGAGATCAACACACACTAGAAAACACACTATTTGACACCGATTTATAATGTACAATTTTCAGAAATAGATATGTTGAGACAAAGCTCTGTACATAAGTTTGGGTCTGAGATTTTTGTATTACACTAAAAGCACTTCTTAGCACCAAGTTATAATATAAGATAAATGTTATAAAAATATATGTATAAAATAGATATGCACATGAAATGTATAATGGATATATGTGTATATAAGTCAAATTATAGTCAAATAGATATATGAATAAGAATTAAAATGTTACAAGTGACTGGTACTCACCGATCTCCACCTTGGCACTTGAGGAATTGGCTTTAAGCTGATGTTAAGACCCTTTGTTCTAATATTTAAAACAATTCTTTATTCCCGTCGAGACCAGAAATGAAGTGTTAATGTTAGTAAGATTATCTTCAGTCGAGACCCGAAGCAAGATTCTTTATTTCCGTCGAGACCAGAAATAAAGTGTTTGGTTAGTAAAGATTATCTCAGTCGAGACCCGAGATAATATTCCTTAAGTCAGTCGAGACCCGACTTAAAGTGAATGTTAGTAAATATCTTAACTTCAGTCGAGACCCGAAGCAAGATTCTTTATTTCCGTCGAGACCAGAAATAAAGTGTTTGGTTAGTAAAAGATTATCTCAGTCGAGACCCGAGATAATATTCCTTAAGTCAGTCGAGACCCGACTTAAAGTGAGTGTTAGTAAATATCTTAACTTCAGTCGAGACCCGAAGCAAGATTCTTTATTTCCGTCGAGACCAGAAATAAAGTGTTTGGTTAGTAAAGATTATCTCAGTCGAGACCCGAGATAATATTCCTTAAGTCAGTCGAGACCCGACTTAAAGTGAATGTTAGTAAATATCTTAACTTTAGTCGAGACCCAAAGCAAGATAGTTTAATTTCCGTCGTGACCAGAAATTAATGGTTATTAGTAAGTAATATACCAGTCGATACCCGGTATGAATGTTAGTCCCTAACAAAAAAGCCAACTTACCCCAACCGATGCCAAGTGCAAAAAGAGATCGAGATCAGTCAGCTTGTCGCTTATATAGCCCTTGCTTGCACACGACACCACTGATAGAGTAGCAGCGGCGCATGATTACAAGAATTGGCAATGCAGCTGTGATCTTACGGTATCAGCGATAAAATTTGCCTAGCAACGAACAAAAATGCATAGCAACAAGAAATTTAGAGCTTCACATGCTGCTGTGTTAAATTAAATTATATTTGCAAAAAATATTCTCTTTATCACGTAGCGAAGAAATTCCCGTTGGATATTACTTGTAATGATGATAATGATAGTGTGAGATCTAGTGTCGAGCGTAAGGGAGGGTGCCGGTTTTAAAATGGATAACTCAGCTTTGATTCAGTTCAAATATTTAATTTTTATTCAAAATAATTCATATACTAAATCTAATATCACAAATTCAATAACTTCAATTCAAATAACCACTTACAATCTAATAAAACTACTAATACTATTAAAAAATTCAACTAAAATTCAATTAAAATCCAACAGTGACGACAATTAAAAATCCAAAATAATCTCAATATTAAAAAAAAACGATATCCAGCAACAATGCTCCAAATTGATTTTTTCCCGAAACGTTCTCCTTATTTCTGAAATTTATTGGAATTAAACTTCCACAAATCAAATATAGAGTAAAATTCTCTGAGGGCAAGAGCAACGATGTAGCAGAATTAGACTTCGACTGCAACGTGCTGAAGCGTGTAAGCAGAATTATACTTCTGTTACAGCGAGTATTAAAACGCGTAGGCAGAATTATACTTCTGCTACAACGTGCTGGGGTGTGTAAGCAGAATTAAACTTCTGTTACAGCGAATGTCATAACGTATGCGCAGAACTATACTTCAATCGCAACGTCCTGGAGCATGTAAGCAGAATTAAACTTCCGTCACACGATTGGGGAACAAATGTCAGATTTTGGGAGAGCGGATTTTAAAAGAATTAGACTTCTATATGAAGGATAGAGCAAAATTATACTTTTGCTCCTAGGATGGGATTCAGATTAGACTCTGATAGAGGATATTTTCAGATTAAACTCTGAAATTATAATATGGTGCAAAATTGGATGTTGGATATAAGTAGAATTATACTTCTACAATAATAGAATTAAACTTCTATATGAAGGAATAAACAAAATTATACTTTTGTTCATAGGATAGGAAACAGATTAGACTCTGGTGGAGGATGCTTTCAGATTAGACTCTGAAAACAGAATGGTGATTTTGCTGCGGTTCGCCGCCCTTTTATAGCCGCCGTGAACAGCTATGTCCCAGCTTCATAATATGTTGCCCTGGCAACGCTTGGTTCAATGGTCCAAATTTGATAGTGGCGACACCAGCTGTTTGACGTAATGTCATTTAGATGACATTACAAAAAAAATGTAAATATGCTGGAGGTGTATGATTAGGTGAGTTTATAGTTAATTATATATATTTTAATTAAAATATTAATACCCCTTTTTTTATATTTATAGATAAAATGAACTCCGGGATAGCTTTGCAGGAGGGATTTGAGGTGGTGAACTAATTATTCAGATAAGTATATTGAGTTCATTTACTATAAGTGTGATTCTTTGTGGGGTTTTATTTTATATTTTTTAGGACAAATGTTTGCTTCTATGAGGGATTTATCAAGCAGAAATGTGGACTGAACATCCTCCACTCCCACAAAGAAAAAAAATAATTTTTTTAGAAATGCAGAAGCAAGGAAAGGGAGGAAGTTTATAATAAAGATTTTTTTTTTATCAACTTACTGTGTTTTGTTTGATGAAGCAAAATCTTTCCCTTTTCCTTTTTACTTTTAGGGTAATGCCGCCAGGGAGAGGAAAGCGAAAGAAGTTCTTTTCTTTGCGAATTCTTTCCCATGGGATGATGCTCGTTTTCAGCATTTGTATGATATCAGGGCTGGCTGTCATTATATCCATGATGTCTGCTGGTATTCCAGGTTTTGGTTTTGATGGTTCCAAAATTTGATGGTTCCGAAATTCTCATTGAGGAGTAATTGGTCGATTTATAAACTGTGCTGGTGAATGATTTGAGAAGTGTTTATGAGGACTAATTGGCATATCAACGGATACTGTTTCTGATGTTGTGATTGTAGATTTTGCACTGCCAACCTGAATCTTTGTCTCGTCATCAATCTGGGTAGTGCTTGTGGAGTTAGTTGATTTACTTACTGCAATTGGCGTTATCTGGTGTACATCTCCTTGCAAACTTGGCATGATTTTGTTTGATATTGCCTTTTTTTGTTTGGAATATTCGGAATTTCTGCCTTTGTTTTTCAGGTTTGTTGACTTCTTTCGTGGAATACCTGTAGGCTCTCGCTGTAGATGTTCTTTTGTTTTGGTAGGTTTTTGTGTAGGAATCTGTGTCGTCGTTGGAATATGTATTCTTGGGCTGCGTTCCTTTGGCCTTGGTTTAACTTTTGTGACGCGAGTTGGATCTACTGATGTAGTGTGATTTGTGGTACGCAATTCTGGCATGTTTCGTTGTTTTGCGCTAGTTGTTGCAGGCAACCGTGGCTGTGTTGGAATTCGTATTCCTGGACAACGTGTCTTTGGTCTAGGCTTGAGATCGAAGTTGTCATTTGCTTTAGGCTCTTTTGGAAGCTTCTTTATTTTAGATGAAGCTGGCCTTGCTTCAAATGGCCTGAAGAGCTTGGTGACGGGCAAAACCTCGTGAAGTGGTGGCCGTACAATGGCTGACTTCATTTTGGGAGCCTTCTTTGGTGTTGGTGGTAGAGGACTCACAGGCCTAATTGGCTTAAAGGAAACCAAAAGATCTGGTGGTGTGGGAGGTAGACCAGCATCCACAGAATCCAAAGACTCTGAATTAAAAATCTCCAACAGTTCTTCCATGGCAAAAAAAATTAAAAACTCAAAAAAAAAAATAATAAAAACGAAAAAACTGAATCTAAACCGCACTTGATTTTCACTTGTCAACTTTCAAAGTTGAAGTGATTTTTGGCGGATTGTGGATTTATTTATATTCAAATAAAACGGTAGTTTTTGAATTTTTGTACTGCCACAGAGTGTTAGATATTGGTGGGGATTTTGAATCACTGGTGAGAGTTATCTGTTGAAGGGAGAGGGCACACCTTTGCAATAGGACGGGTGAGAGTTGTTTTTGGTGTTTTAATGGTAACTGCTCGCACTAAATCATTATGACCAGTATGAGTTTCAATGATTCGTCCTAATGGCCATTTTCCTATGGGGATTTGGTCTTCTTTTATTAAAACGAGAGTTCCAATTTTTATATTTTCCCTTTCAGTCTGCCATTTATGTCGTTGATGTAAAGTATGGAAATAATCTCTCGACCACTGTTTCCAAAAGGTGTAGGAGAGGGATTGAATGTGTTGCCATCTCTTGACAGGATGTTGGAGAGGATTGAGTGGGGGAGGTTCACATGTAGTGAGGAGATGACGACCTGTTAGGAAGTGTCCGGGAGTGAGGATATTATAGTCAGTTGCGTCATTGGACAGAGGGGAAAGAGGTCGGGCATTTAAACATGCCTCAATTTGTACTAAGACTGTGTAGAGTTCTTCGTATGTGAGTTTTGTGTCTTTAATGGTTTTGTAGAGATGGCGCTTAGTGGATTTTACACCAGCTTCCCATAGGCCTCCAAAGTGAGGTGCTGCTGGAGGGTTAAAGTGCCAAGTTATACCTTGGTTAGCAATTTCGTTAGCTAGATCGACTTCGATTGTTTTGATTGATTTTTCTAGATTTGACTGTAAAAGTCGATTGGCTCCAACGAAATTAGTACCTCGGTCAGAATAAACGTGTGAGCAGAGGCCTCTTCGTGCAACAAATGGTTTGAGGGCGGCTAGGAAGGCTGGTGTGGACAAATCAGAAACGAGTTCTATATGTATAGCCTTAGTGGCTAAACAGACGAATAAGCAGATGTATGCTTTTGTTATCTTCGTTCCTCTTAGTGTTGATGTTTTCATATCAAGCGGGCCTTCATAGTCTACCCCAGTGTGTTGGAAGGGTAAAGATATGTTGACTCTAGCTGAGGGTAGAGAACTCATCAACTGAGTATTAGGCCTTGCATTGAACCGAAAGCAATCAACACATTTGTGGATGCGATGTCTAATAGTATTGCGGGCGTTTAGTAACCAATAGTGATTCATTATAGTGCTTAATATTATTTGGGTGCCTCCATGTAACGTGTAATGGTGGATGTGATCTATAAGGATATTGGTTATATGATGGTTATTAGGGAGTATTATAGGATGTTGTTGGTCGTAATTTAACTGAGATTTTGTAAGACGACCTCCAACTCGGAGAATGTTGGCAGAGTCGAGCTGGGGATTGAGGGATAGATGTCGACTCTTTTTAGGAAGGGAAAGATTTTTTAGTTAATGGGAGATTTCGTTGGGGAATGTAATATTTTGGAGCAATTTAATTAGGCATCGTTCCGCAATTTTTAATTCGTGTACTGATAGGAATTGAGTAGTCGGATGTAGTTTGCGTACACTATTTATGAATCGGAGACAGTAGGCGGTTATTCTTATCGTTTTTTGATATGATGAATATTTGTGCAGCAAAGGAATTTGTTCATCGATTGTAGTAGTGATAACTTTTGATTTCCTTTTATACTCTAATTGAGTGTGCGCTTCTGGCGTTTGTTGAGGCCAGAATTTCTCATCTTGATAGAACCAGTCTGGACCATTCCACCATATTGATGCTGTGGCTAAGGTATTTGGTGGAATTCCTCTAGATGCTATATCAGCTGGATTGCATTTTGAAGGAACGTGTTTCCACATGGCTAGTGGACTGTTTTCATGTATTTCGGAGACACGGTTAGCCACGAACGTTTTCCAGGTGGAGGGGTGTTTTTGTAACCAAGCTAGAACTATATTAGAGTCTGTCCATGCTGTAATTTTAATTTTTTCAAGCTCTAAATCAGTGACAACTTGTTTAATAAGTCGGGAGAGCAGGACAGCACCACATAGCTCTAGTGGAGGTAGTGACACTGGTTTGATGGGAGCTACTTTGGTTTTTGCTGTCATGATTTGTACTCTGGAGTTCCCATTAAGATGTATTTTGAGATATAAAACTGCGGAGTAAGCATGATTGGAGGCATCGCAAAAACCATGTAGTTCAATCTCGCGTATGTTAGGCTGGTAGCCTAGCCAGCGTGGAATCTGAATATCCTGAATGGTAGGTAGTTAATCTTTGAAATGATTCCATTCTTTTAAAACTTCTGTGGATGCAGAGTCATCCCAGTCGCATTTAGAGAGCCAGAGTTTCTGAATTAAAATTTTGGCTGTAATAATGCATGGCGCTAACCAGCCTAGTGGGTCGAACAGAGGCGACAATTCAGACAGTATTATTCGTTTGGTGTATGTGGTTTTGGTTCGGGAGTGTTGACTTTGAAAGAGAAGAAATCTGTTGTTGGGTGCCAGCGAATGCCGAGAGTTTTTATCGATTCGTGTCCTGAAAATTCCAAATTCGTTTTTAACTCTCGATGTTTTAATGGAATATTTTTTAGTAAGTCATGATGGTTGGCTGTCCATTTCCTTAGGTTGAATGTTGCTGAGGCTAGAGCTTCAATAAGTTCTTGTTGTAGTTGTTGTGCTTCGCTTAAGCTGTGTGCTCCCGAAACCAAGTCATCCACATAAAAATCTCTCATGATGCTTTTTGCTGCGAGTGGATAACTGCTAGCTTCATCCTTTGGTAACTGCTGCAAAGTTTTAATGGCGAGATATGGTGCTGGTGCTGTGCCAAAGGTGACTGTAGTTAGGATGTAGTCTTTTATTTCTTCCTTTGGTGTATTTCTCCAGATTATTCTATGGTACTGTTGGTGTTTAGGTGTCATCTGAATCATCCTGTACATCTTCTCAATATCTGCAGTAAATGCAAATCTGTACAGTCGCCATCTCAATAAGGTGGTCCAAAGTGTTGGTTGGATTGTAGGTCCAATCAGTAATTGTTCATTCAATGATCTACCATTTGAGGTGCTTGCTGATGCATTGAATACAATTCGAAGCTTAGTGGTAGTGCTCTCTTTAAACACTGCATGATGCGGTAAGTAATAGAATGAAGTGTTATCACATGATTTGTTTTCTAATAATAATTGTGTCGGTAGAATAGGCTTCATGTGTCCAAGATGAGTGTACTCATCGATACAAGCTCTGTATAGTTTATATAATTCTGGATTGTTAGATAGTCTTTTCTCTAGCTGCAAGAATTGTTTGACATCCATATTTCTAGATTGCCCGAGCTGTGGTGTATTACAGTTTTTGAAAGGTAGATTTACTACATATTTTCCAGAGGGTAATCGTTTTGTTGTTTCATTATAGAGATCTTCGCATAATTGATCTTCTGGTGAAAATTTGGGTCTAGTGGAGCATTCCTCTAGTTCCCAAAATTTTGTTAACTGAATATCTAAATCAGTATTTATAATGGTGTGGGTGGATAGCATTGTCGTTGTCATGCTTTTTGTTTCTGGTACTGCTCCTATTAAGATCCAGCCAAGTTTTGTATTTTGGGCAGTAGGTGTATTGCAAGGTCCTCTTTTTATGCCATTTGTGAGAATGGCGGCGTAAATATCTGCTCCAAGAAGAATGTGTATTTCTCCTGGAATAGCGAATTTAGGATCTGCTAGCGGGAGATTGTCGATGTGTTTCCATTTTGAAACTTCGATAGTTTGGGCTGGCAGTAGTTCGGTGATCTTTTTAATTACAAGCATGTTGCTTGTTATATTAAAATTTGAATGTAGCGAATTAATTATGACTGTGGCCTGTTTTAAGGCTGTATTAGTGGGTGTCGTGCCAAGTCCAATTAATTTGTGGGTGGTAGGAGATCCTTTAAGTTGCAATCGTTTAAATGTTTTCTCGTTCATGATGGACACTTGAGACCCAGAGTCGATTAGTGCTCGGAATGCCATTGTGATTCCGGATGATGCAGTAATGTTTATCAGAGCCGTATAGAGAAGAGCTCTTTTCAGATTTGACGTTAGAAAATTCTGAACTTGTTGTTCATCATTTCTACAGGCGGGTGTGGTTTGTTTGGCTTCCATGTTGGAATTTTGGGTGGACTGATTTAGTGGTTTTGAATAATTTTGCTCGTAGTGGAGCAGAGTGTTATGATTTTTGTTACAATGATAACACTTTTTGTTGCTAGTGCAGCTAGGTTTGGTGATAAGCAATTTTTGCATAAGTGCTTATTTGTGACAACTTCGTGCCTTTGTCGGGTGGTCAAATTTCTAAATGTTGGACAATGAAAAATAATATGGCTACCTTTGCAATAGCTGCAAGAGGTTTTTTTGTAGGTGGGTGTGTTGGCGCTGCATTTTTAGTTTTGTTCAAGAGTCCATATGTGGGTTTGGGAGAGAATGGTTTTCTCTGTGTCATATTTGATGACGTACCCTTGTTTCCTATCATTTCTAGAGTTCGGAACCGAGACTCTAAGAATTTTGTTAATGTTTTTAATTTGGGTAATTCTGTGCTATCGTGGAGGCTCTGCTCCCATAACTGGTGTGTCTCTGAGTGTAACTTTTGTACAGTCAAATATATAATTATTGGATCCCAGTTATTTGTTTCTACTCCTAAGTTTTGTAATGCTAATAGTGCCTCAGTAATATTATCTAATAGTTTTTTGATACTTTCGGCGGTATCATGATTTGTGGTTGGGAGAGACAATAATTTTTTTAGTTGTACGTTGACTAGGACTCGCTTATTTGAGTAGCGTTCCTTTAAGAGCTGCCAAGCTGGTTTATAGTTTGCGTCGCATACTTCATAATGTCTGAGCAGCTTTTCAGCTTCTCCAATTAGATTAGTTTTCAGAAAGTATAGCTTGTCAACGTCTCTTAAATTATTGTTATTGTGAATAACTGAATTGAATAAATCGTGGAATGAAATCCACGTAGAATACTCTCCATTAAATGTGGGTAGCTTGATTCTAGGAAGCCTTTCATTGTTGCATGACATTGTGCTAGCAGAAGCTGTTTGAGGAGGAATACTGACAGATGGCGTTGGTGTTAATTTGACGATATCTTCTTCTATGCTTGCTGCCTTTTCAATGTAGTATTCCTGAACCTCGCTAAATGTTTCTTTGGTGAAATATTCTAGTTGGAGGTCTTGATTTGTTGCTTTCCTTTGTATAGACCTATGTCGAGTTTGGAATTCTTTCCAATACTCGGTGAACGTTTGAAGGCGTTTTTCTGTCGATTTGACAGTTTTCTTTTTTCCATCTCTTCCATCACTTCTTTTTGGGACTGTACCGACTCTGACACAGAGTCAATGGTTTCGTCACCAACGTCAGATGAAATGGATTCGCCGTCTTTCGACATTTTTAATGGAGAAGAATTCTAATTTTATATTTGACTGACTGAGTTATCCGGCTTTGAAGGACCAATGTGAGATCTAGTCTCGAGCGTAAGGGAGGGTGCCGGTTTTAAAATGGATAACTCAGCTTTGATTCAGTTCAAATATTTAATTTTTATTCAAAATAATTCATATACTAAATCTAATATCACAAATTCAATAACTTCAATTCAAATAACCACTTACAATCTAATAAAACTACTAATACTATTAAAAAATTCAACTAAAATTCAATTAAAATCCAACAGTGACGACAATTAAATATCCAAAATAATCTCAATATTAAAAAAAACGATATCCAGCAACAATGCTCCAAATTGATTTTTTCCCGAAACGTTCTCCTTATTTCTGAAATGAACGAGAAGAGGATAACTTTTAATTTATTGGAATTAAACTTCCACAAATCAAATATAGAGTAAAATTCTCTGAGGGCAAGAGCAACGATGTAGCAGAATTAGACTTCGACTGCAACGTGCTGAAGCGTGTAAGCAGAATTATACTTCTGTTACAGCGAGTATTAAAACGCGTAGGCAGAATTATACTTCTGCTACAACGTGCTGGGGTGTGTAAGCAGAATTAAACTTCTGTTACAGCGAATGTCAAAACGTATGCGCAGAACTATACTTCAATCGCAACGTCCTGGAGCGTGTAAGCAGAATTAAACTTCCGTCACACGATTGGGGAACAAATGTCAGATTTTGGGAGAGCGGATTTTAAAAGAATTAGACTTCTATATGAAGGATAGAGCAAAATTATACTTTTGCTCCTAGGATGGGATTCAGATTAGACTCTGATAGAGGATATTTTCAGATTAAACTCTGAAATTATAATATGGTGCAAAATTGGATGTTGGATATAAGTAGAATTATACTTCTACAATAATAGAATTAAACTGCTATATGAAGGAATAAACAAAATTATACTTTTGTTCAAAGGATAGGAAACAGATTATACTCTGGTGGAGGATGCTTTCAGATTAGACTCTGAAAACCGAATGGTGATTTTGCTGCGGCTCGCCGCCTTTTTATAGCCGCCGTGAACAGCTATGTCCCAGCTTCATAATATATTGCCCTGGCAACGCTTGGTTCAATGGTCCAAATTTGATAGTGGCGACACCAGCTGTTTAACGTAATGTCATTTAGATGACATTACAAAAAAAATGTAAATATACTGGAGGTGTATGATTAGGTGAGTTTATAGTTAATTATATATATTTTAATTAAAATATTAATACCCTTTTTTTTATATTTATAGATAAAATGAACTCCGGGATAGCTTTACAGGAGGGATTTGAGGTGGTGAACTAATTATTCAGATAAGTATATTGAGTTCATTTACTATAAGTGTGATTCTTTGTGGGGTTTTATTTTATATTTTTTAGGACAAATGTTTGCTTCTATGAGGGATTTATCAAGCAGAAATGTGGACTGAACAGATAGAGTTGCAAATTGATCGGCTTGATCTGATTATATTTGCGCCATGCATTGTATGCTACATGACAACACATGCTTTTGTTAGATGTTTTACCCATTTTTAGGAAAATTGTAATTAGATTGAATTTATTGTCTTTTTTGAACTCAATTTTAGCATGGTATTTTTAATGTTCCCTTTCCAGGAATTGGTCTTGGCATGAATCTACCGGTTAAAACATATGATAATGATTTGCTCGATGAGGCTATATTGTTGTAGTGTATTTGTGCAATGTGTTATGTAGACGACAAATACATGGCTTTGTTGGCTTATGTACATGTTTTATGATTGGATTAAATTTTTCTAAAGGTTCTTGATGTTTTGTTTTTAGGATTTTCTTTTCAGAAGTTGTGTGTTAAGAAAGTTATATTCGAAGCGATTTGGTTCGAACATACTGCCCCCCCCGTTGAAAAGCTAGAAATGTCTTTCAAGTAAATATTTTAATCTTATGATTTGCGAATAAGACAACCTTTAAAAACCCACTTATTAAGAAGGAGAAACTCAAAACGACCATCTCAAGGGGAAGGAATCAAACACAAGCCAAATTTGTAAAAGAAAATAAAGAAAAAACGAAATTATTATTTTATAATTTTAATGTTTCCATTAGCTAGTAATCGGATTTTATTTCGAGTGCCGTCTTTTGTGGTGAATCTCTGGTTCCTTTTTTTGAGCGTTTTAAGGCATCCCAAGACAGGGTAATGTTCTCCGTTGACCCTGTTTGGTTATCAACGATGGTCATGATGATGTTGTCATCTGGACAGGTGGTCGACACAATACTGTGATCACTCAAAATATTTATTTTTTTTGTTGCTGGTTGAGCGTTCACACAAATGTCCTGTTGACTGATGGGTGACGGCTCCTGTATGACATCTGGTTCTGGACTTTGCCCTTCAGAATTTGGGGAGGTGGGCGGCGAGTCCTCAATAACAATTGTCGGGATTGATTGGAGGTTTAGCTTTATTTTATTGAGGCGTTGACTGATCTTCAGGATTTTTTAACGTTGTTTTAGTTGGTCGAGTTGTGCGGTCAATTCCTGAAGTTCCTGCTGCTCCTTGTCCAGACTTCGCACCGGAGATAGTGGCACTTGCATGATCTCCTCGTCTAGATCCAAATCTTCTTCATTGGATTCAGCGTTGTCTTGATTAGGTGAAGGGGGCCACTCTGCCAATTCTCTCTCCAATCTCCAAGCTTCCTCCAATTCCTTTTCAATATCCCGTCCCGGGGTGACAGGCAACTCGTTTCCATAATTAATTTGGTGGTTTGGTGTATCTATTTTGAATTCAATTTGTCAACCGGTAATTGCATTGAATTCGTAATCGTATTTATAGTAACATAACGGATATTTTTTGCTTTAGTCTTGCCTGCTTGAGTGCCTGCAATGCAAATTTGAGAAAATTTCTCGCTCCAAAATGAATTTTGTGTTTGATACATAACGGTGTATGATTGCATTTGGTTAAAATTGCATTGTTATTTTACTATTAAGAACTTTTTTATAGAGACAAGAGTGTGTATTTAGGTGTAGCCGTTCGATTCGACAATTGTTGCCTCGCAATAATCTTTTGATTGGTATGTTGGGGAATATGAGCGCATTTATGAGTGTATGCCTTTTTAAAATATGAACGACTATTGCGTGAAATTTTCTGCTGGAAAATTTAATTTGTGATGCATTTTATTGTGTGTATAGATATATATATATATTTTTTATATATATATATATATTTTTTATATTGCATTTAATTGTCATGTATCGGCAAGATACATATTTTGTATATTGGTCGTTTTACAAGACCATTTTTCGTTTTTATGCTGACTACACGAATGTAGTTGTCAGCACCTGGATGGACTTCAATTATTCGTTCTAATAACCAACGGCTCGCTACCAGATTCGGTTCTTTGATAATAACTAAATCTCCTATTTTAGGATTTGATATTGGAGTCTGCCATTTAGGTCTATTTTGCAGGGAATTTAGATAATCGTGAGACCATTTATGCCAGAACTGTTGTTGCAACAGTTGGAGATGTTTCCATCTGGTGAATGATGAAACCTTATTTTCCAACACAGGTTCTGGTGGAATTAATAAGGAAGTGCCAATTAAAAAATGTCCCGGAGTTAGAACATTGAGATCGTCTGGATCTTCTGTGATAGGACATAGAGGCCTGGAATTCAGACAGGCTTCAATTTGTGTCAAAACAGTTGCGAATTCTTCAAATGTCAATGAAGAGTTCCCTAAAATTCGCTTTAAATGAAATTTTATGGATTTAACTCCGGCTTCCCACAATCCTCCAAAATGAGGTGCGGCAGGCGGGTTAAAGTGCCCACATATCCCTTCTTGGGCTAGTGTTTCTGCCATCTGCTTGTTAGCTTGCACTATGGCTGTTTTGAATTCTTTTTGTAGGACTTTGTCAGCTCCAACGAAATTAGAGCCACAGTCTGAAAAGATATCTGTGCAGAGCCCCTTCGGCTGGAGAAACGGCGAAAAGCTCCTATAAAGGCTGCTGTGGACAAATCTGACACAGCTTCTATATGAATGGCTTTGGTTGCCATGCAAATGAAGATGCATATATACCCTTTATATACCCTATTATTTCGAAATTTAGAAACCTTTAAATTGAAAGGACCAGCATAGTCTAGGCCAGTTTGTTGAAACGGTCTAGTCATATTGACCCGTGGTGAAGGTAGATTTCCCATAATTTGATTTTTAATAGTTGCGGATTGCTTAAAGCAAGTTATACATTTATGTAACACTTGATTTATGGTTTTACGTCCTTGTGGAATCCAAAATTCGTTTCGAATGATGGATAATACCAGTTGCGGGCCTCCATGCAGCGTTTTTGTATGAAAGTGTTCAATAATTAAAATGGTTAGTTTGCTGTCCTTTGGCAGGAGTATTGGGTGTTTTTGATTATAAGAAATGTTAGCATTTCTCAATCGACCACCTACCCGAATTAATCCATTGTTATCTAAGAAGGGGTTGAGTGATAAAATCTTGCTTCTAACTGGAAGCGGATTTTGTTCTTTTAAATATTTAATTTCAGTACCAAAAGCGGCATTTTGTGCTGCTTTAATTAGCCGAATTTTTGCTTGAGCGATTTCTGTTGGATGAAGTATCTTTGGATCCATGGGTTGTTCTTCTGTGGATTTCGCCGACACCCTTTTGCATTTATTGATGAACTTAATGCAATATGCGACGATTCGTTGCAATTTGGCAAAGCTGGAGAATTTTCCAAACAAATCATCGATGTTTGAATGAGCTATTGTGAAATGAGTTACGAGTCTTTGTTCAGTTTCAGGCTCATTAGCTGGAATTGTTGTTTTCGGCCAATCATTTTCACTGTCCTGCAGCCAATGAGGTCCATGCCACCACAACTCATGATCAATCAATAATGAAGACTTAGTTCCTCTGGAATTGCAGTCGGCTGGATTGTCAGCAGATTTTACATGATGCCATGCCTTGATGTCGATCAATCCCTGAATTTCCGCTACCCGATTAGCCACGTATGTTTTATACTTATTGGGGTGACTACGAATCCATGATAATACAATAGAAGAATCCGTCCAAGCAAATGTTGGAACTTGGTCAAATTGCAAATCTATTTTAACGCGATTTATGGGTCGAACCAACAATACCGCAACGCATAATTCAAGACGTGGGAGAGATACGGATTTAACAGGCGCTACCTTTGATTTTGCCATGAGTAAATTGACTTGAATACTTCCTTCTTCATCAATCACTCGAATGTATACAGCAGCATTTAATTGTCATGTATCGGCAAGATACATATTTTGTATATTGGTCGTTTTACAAGACCATTTTTCGTTTTTATGCTGACTACACGAATGTAGTTGTCAGCACCTGGATGGACTTCAATTATTCGTCCTAATAACCAACGGCTCGCTACCAGATTCGGTTCTTTGATAATAACTAAATCTCCTATTTTAGGATTTGATATTGGAGTCTGCCATTTAGGTCTATTTTGCAGGGAATTTAGATAATCGTGAGACCATTTATGCCAGAACTGTTGTTGCAACAGTTGGAGATGTTTCCATCTGGTGAATGATGAAACCTTATTTTCCAACACAGGTTCTGGTGGAATTAATAAGGAAGTGCCAATTAAAAAATGTCCCGGAGTGAGAACATTGAGATCGTCTGGATCTTCTGTGATAGGACATAGAGGCCTGGAATTCAGACAGGCTTCAATTTGTGTCAAAACAGTTGCGAATTCTTCAAATGTCAATGAAGAGTTCCCTAAAATTCGCTTTAAATGAAATTTTATGGATTTAACTCCGGCTTCCCACAATCCTCCAAAATGAGGTGCGGCAGGCGGGTTAAAGTGCCCACATATCCCTTCTTGGGCTAGTGTTTCTGCCATCTGCTTGTTAGCTTGCACTATGGCTGTTTTGAATTCTTTTTGTAGGACTTTGTCAGCTCCAACGAAATTAGAGCCACAGTCTGAAAAGATATCTGTGCAGAGCCCCTTCGGCTGGAGAAACGGCGAAAAGCTCCTATAAAGGCTGCTGTGGACAAATCTGACACAGGTCTATATGAATGGCTTTAGTTGCCATGCAAATGAAGATGCATATATACCCTTTATATACCCTATTATTTCGAAATTTAGAAACCTTTAAATTGAAAGGACCAGCATAGTCTAGGCCAGTTTGTTGAAACGGTCTAGTCATATTGACCCGTGGTGAAGGTAGATTTCCCATAATTTGAGTTTTAATAGTTGCGGATTGCTTAAAGCAAGTTATACATTTATGTAACACTTGATTTATGGTTTTACGTCCTTGTGGAATCCAAAATTCGTTTCGAATGATGGATAATACCAGTTGCGGGCCTCCATGCAGCGTTTTTGTATGAAAGTGTTCAATAATTAAAATGGTTAGTTTGCTGTCCTTTGGCAGGAGTATTGGGTGTTTTTGATTATAAGAAATGTTAGCATTTCTCAATCGACCACCTACCCGAATTAATCCATTGTTATCTAAGAAGGGGTTGAGTGATAAAATCTTGCTTCTAACTGGAAGCGGATTTTGTTCTTGTAAATATTTAATTTCAGTACCAAAAGCGGCATTTTGTGCTGCTTTAATTAGCCGAATTTTTGCTTGAGCGATTTCTGTTGGATGAAGTATCTTTGGATCCATGGGTTGTTCTTCTGTGGATTTCGCCGACACCCTTTTGCATTTATTGATGAACTTAATGCAATATGCGACGATTCGTTGCAATTTGGCAAAGCTGGAGAATTTTCCAAACAAATCATCGATGTTTGAATGAGCTATTGTGAAATGAGTTACGAGTCTTTGTTCAGTTTCAGGCTCATTAGCTGGAATTGTTTTAGTTTTCGGCCAATCATTTTCACTGTCCTGCAGCCAATGAGGTCCATGCCACCATAACTCATGATCAATCAATAATGAAGACTTAGTTCCTCTGGAATTGCAGTCGGCTGGATTGTCAGCAGATTTTACATGATGCCATGCCTTGATGTCGATCAATCCCTGAATTTCCGCTACCCGATTAGCCACGTATGTTTTATACTTATTGGGGTGACTACGAATCCATGATAATACAATAGAAGAATCCGTCCAAGCAAATGTTGGAACTTGGTCAAATTGCAAATCTATTTTAACGCGATTTATGGGTCGAACCAACAATACCGCAACGCATAATTCAAGACGTGGGAGAGATACGGATTTAACAGGCGCTACCTTTGATTTTGCCATGAGTAAATTGACTTGAATACTTCCTTCTTCATCAATCACTCGAATGTATACAGCAGCAGAATATGCTTGATTGGAAGCATCTGAAAATCCATGTATTTGACAGGTGGATAGGTTACTTGTATTGTGTAACCAACGTGGTATCTTGATACTACTGATATGTTCTAATTCTGTTTTGAATTCGCGCCACTGCTTGTCAATGGGTGCCGGTATTCGTTCATCCCATGAACATCCTGCAAGCCATAAAGCTTGCATCAAGATTTTAGCAGTAATTATAATTGGTGATATCCAGACAAGTGGATCGAAAAGCGTCGCAATTTCGGAAAGAATAGAACGCCTTGTAGAAAGAAGATCTGCTCTCTTCCTATATTGTAGTGTGAAGCAATCAGCTCCTGGATACCAATGAATGCCTAAAGTTTTTACAGATTCATCGCTCGTGAATCGCAAAGGAAGTTCAACTTCCCTGTATGGTTCGGGGATTCTAGATAGTAAATCTGAAGAATTACTAACCCATTTCCTTAAGTTAAACCCACCGGAGGATAACATATTGATAAGTTGATCTTGCATTTGCAAGGCGTCTTCCTTTGTATCTGAGCCTGTAAGAAGGTCATCAACATAGAAGTCACGAGACACTATCTTCGCAGCTTCGGGGAATTTGTCAGCTTCATCAATGGCTAGTTGATTGAGCGTTTTTATTGCAAGATAGGGGGCTGGCGTGGTGACAAAGGTTACAGTGGTTAACTTGTACTCTTTAATAGGTTCATTTTGACTATTCCTCCAAACTATTCTTTGGAAGGTTTGATCTGGAGTTTGTACCTTTATCATCCTGTACATCTTCTCTATGTCAGCAGACATAGCGAATTTCTACTTACGCCATCTGAGGATGATTGAGAAGTGTTCAGACTGCAGTACTGGACCCGTATGCAGCTGTTCGTTTAGACTTTTTCCATTAGTCGTTTTTGCTGAAGCATCAAAGACGACGCGAACCTTTGTAGTGGTGCTATCTTTGATGACAGCATGATGAGGAAGATAGTAGCTTTGTTCATTGCTCACTATCTTATTAGCCACTGTCATGTGACCTAGTGACTTGTATTCATTAATACAAGCTTCGTATTCCTAATAAAGTTCAGGATTTCGTTCTAATTGCCGTTCTAGGCTGTAGAACCTACGTAATGCCATACCACGAGAGTCGCCTAAGCTAGGACTTTCTGTAGTGAAAGGCAGACGAACTTCGTAACGGCCGTCTGCGTTACGAACGTGAGTTTTTTGGTAAAACTCTTCACATTCTTGATCTGCTTTAGACAGCTTTCTTCCTGGATTAACTTCTTCAGTTACCCAGAACTGACGTAGAAGTGTATCCAGTGAAGTGTCGTCGTCGTAATGAGATTTTGCTGTTAATGCAGATGCTGTTAAGAATGTGGAAGTATTTTTTAGCTTTCCGAAAAGTATCCATCCGAAGGTACTGTTTTGGGCAGTTGGTGTCCCTGGAAGACCTTTCTGTAGACCTTCCAGGAGAATTTCCCTATACACATCTGCTCCTAAAAGCAGGTCAATTTTTCCTGGTTTAAAGAAAAACGGATCTGCAAGTGGTAGCTCATGTGTATGACTCCATTCTTTGTTTGGAATGGTTGAAGGAGGTAAAATGTCCGTAATTATATCCACTATAAGGGCAGTGACTGTGGTTGCCTTAGTTGTGGTTGAATAAGGATAAATGTTCAATATAGTTTGTTTTTGAACATTTGTAGTTTCAGTTTTTCCCAGGCCAGTGATTTGAATTTCCACGTTTGTAGTGGAGGATTGCAGCTTACGTGCAGCGGCTTGGGTTATAAATGAAACTTGAGAGCCTGAATCTATCAGTGCTCTTAATACCAACATGTTTCCCTGTTTTGTAGGAACGTTTAACAGTGCTGTTGCAAGCATTGCTTGTTTGGTACGTTAATTTTTTGCGTAAAGCGTATGAAGAGAGTTATTGGATGTGGAAGGTGAATTTCAAGGTTGAGCTGCTGATTGCTGCTCCCTTGGCTTGAATTGGGTTGAGGCCCTTGGAGTGACATTATTTCTATGAAGTAAAGAATGATGACTCCTTCCACATCGCTGACATGAAAACTTACTTGTACAAGTTTTCGTGTTGTGGCCCTTTGATAAGCAATTATTACACAATTGACTTGATGTGACAATTTTGAATTTATTGTCTACATCAAGTTTTATGAATTTCGACATTTAAATAGGCGGTGCTGCTCTTTGCACAAGGTACATGCTTGGGTATATGACGTAAAATGGGTAGATGCTCTCGGGACTTGAGCATTCTTGTTGGCTGGGGACGGTTTGGTATCGACTATGGCTTCTAAAATTCTAAATCTAGATTGTAAAAATAATTTTAAGGACTCGAAAGTGGGAAGCCCTTCTGCAGGTATTGACCTCTTGTTCCCATGCACGGTGCGTTTCTGCTGGTAAACATTGTACCACCATATAGATGAGAATTGCATCCCATTGCTTAGTGGAAACTTGCAATGCCTCGAGTTCGAAGATACATTCGGAAGACTTATCTAGCAAGGTTTTGATAGCCTTGGCTGATTCGTGGGCTGCTTTAGGTAGATTAAAGAGTGCTTTCAATTGGGCATTTACCAAGCCTCGTTTATTATCATACCTTTCAAGCAATATTTTCCATGCGGCGCTGTCATAACTCGAGTTGGTCATAGGAAATTGACGCAGTAAGTGCTCTGCTTCTCCAGATACACTTGACTTCAAATAATGCAATTTCTGCACCGGAGATAACGCAGAGTTTGAATGCACCAGGGAATTGAATAAATCGTGAAAAGGCCTCCATGAATCGTAAGAACCTGAGAATTTTGGGATTGTGATGCTAGGTAATCTCAGAGATGATGAAGTTTCATGTTCTGATTTTGGACTTGATTCAACCTTTGTTTCGAATGCATCTAATGCATCCCTAAGAATACCTCGAAACATGAAGTATTTTTTCCACATTTGAAAATTGATGGTTTGCGAAATAATCGTACTTTTGAAGTTCACTATCTTCCAAGGCTTGCGTGGCTTGGATAATTGTATAGTGATCTTTCATATAATCTGACCAAATTTCACTTAGAGCGGTTAATCGCTCAGAAATAAAACCTTTCGTTCGTTTTTCTACATCAGTCTTGGTGTAGTTATTGAACGATTTTTCAAAGATTATTGCAGAGGTGGCTTGGTTGCGCAAAAGTTTTTGAAGTGCAGACATGTTTAAAAGATTGACAAAATAAAACACTAGACCTTAGATCCGGCTCGAAGGACCATAAAATGTACTGTCCGTTAATAGAACGTACACGCAAATTTGATTAAGTGACTGAAATGAATACACTGGTAAATTTGGATCAAGATCAGTGGTCTATTTCCTAACAACAAATCAACACTGTTCACTTTCTTTGACTTTCAAGAAACTACTGCACTTAATTTTTAGAATCTCCCAATATTAAGATCAGATTATGTATAAAAGGGTTTCAGGTCAACGATTCAAAAGTATGGGAAAACACACTTACAGGATTGTTAATAATAGATATATAAATAGATAGTCAATATATATACAATATATATAATTAATATAGAGCAAAAGTTAGAATAATTTAACTTCAAAACACTGGCACACTTGCTTAACTTAAATATCTCGAGTAATTGTATTAAGACAGAATTATATAAATTGTTGGTTCAGAGATCAACACACACTAGAAAAAACACTATTTGACACCGATTTATAATGTACAATTTTCAGAAATAGATATGTTGAGACAAAGCTCTGTACATAAGTTTGGGTCTGAGATTTTTGTATTACACTAAAAGCACTTCTTAGCACCAAGTTATAATATAAGATAAATGTAATAAAAATATATGTATAAAATAGATATGCACATGAAATGTATAATAGATATATGTGTATATAAGTCAAATTATAGTCAAATAGATATATGAATAAGAATTAAAATGTTACAAGTGACTGGTACTCACCGATCTCCATCGTGGCACTTGAGGAATTGGCTTTAAGCTAATGTTAAGACCCTTTGTTCTAATATTTAGAACAATTCTTTATTTCCGTCGAGACCAGAAATAAAGTGTTTGGTTAGTAAAGATTATCTCAGTCGAGACCCGAGTTAATATTCCTTAAGTCAGTCGAGACCCGACTTAAAGTGAATGTTAGTAAATATCTTAACTTCAGTCGAGACCCGAAGCAAGATTCTTTATTTCCGTCGGGACCAGAAATAAAGTGTTTGGTTAGTAAAAGATTATCTCAGTCGAGACCCGAGATAATATCCCTTAAGTCAGTCGAGACACGACTTAAAGTGAGTGTTGGTAAATATCTTAACTTCAGTCGAGCCCCGAAGCAAGATTCTTTATTTCCGTCGAGACCAGAAATAAAGTGTTTTGTTAGTAAAAGATTATCTCAGTCGAGACCCGAGATAATATTCTTTAAGTCAGTCGAGACCCGACTTAAAGTGAGTGTTAGTAAATATCTTAACTTCAGTCGAGACCCGAAGCAAGATTCTTTATTTCCTTCGAGACCAGAAATATAGTGTTTGGTTAGTAAGGATTATCTCAGTCGAGACCCGAGATAATATTCCTTAAGTCAGTCGAGACCCGACTTAAAGTGAATGTTAGTAAATATCTTAACTTTAGTCGAGACCCAAAGCAAGATAGTTTAATTTCCGTCGTGACCAGAAATTAATGGTTATTAGTAAGTAATATACCAGTCGATACCCGGTATGAATGTTAGTCCCTAACAAAAAAGCCAACTTACCCCAACCGATGCCAAGTGCAAAAAGAGATCGAGATCAGTCAGCTTGTCGTTTATATAGCCCTTGCTTGCACACGACACTACTGATAGAGTAGCAGCGGCGCATGATTACAAGAATTGGCAATGCAGCTGTGATCTTACGGTATCAGCGATAAAATTTGCCTAGCAACGAACAAAACTGCATAGCAACAAGAAATTTAGAACTTCACATGCTGCTGTGTTAAATTAAATTATGTTTGCAAAAAATATTCTCTTTATCACGTAGCGAAGAAATTAGCACCACTAACACTTATTAGCATCAGTCGAGACCCGAGATAACATTCTTTAAGTCAGTCGAGGCCCGGCTTAAAGTGTTATCTTATCTTCAGTCGAGACCCGAAATAAGATGCGTTTATTTCCGTCGAGACCAGAAATGATTGTTAGTAAAAGATTATCTCAGTCGAGACCCGAGATAATATTCTTTAAGTCAGTCGAGACCCGGCTTAAAATGTTATATTATCTTCAGTCGAGACCCGAAATAAGATGCGTTTATTTCCGTCGAGACCAGAAATGATTGTTAGTAAAAGATTATCTCAGTCGAGACCCGAGATAATATTCTATAAGTCACTCGAGACCCGGGTTAAAGTGTTATCTTATCTTCAGTCGAGACCCGAAATAAGATGCGTTTATTTCCGTCGAGACCAGAAATGATTATTAGTAAATATCTTATCTTCAGTCGAGACCCAAAATAAGATGTTATTATTTATTGTTAGAAGTGAAATATCAGTCGATACCCGATATGAATGTTAGTCCCTAAGCCCACTTACCCCAAGCGATGCCAAGCACAAAAAGAGATCGAGATCAGTCAGCTTGTCGTTTGTATAGCCCTTGCTTGCCCACGACACCACTGATAGAGTAGCAGCGGCGCATGATTACAAGAATTGGCAATGCAGCTGTGCTCTTACGGTACTAGCGATAAAATTTGCCTAGGAACGAACAAAAATGCATAGCAACAAGAAATTTAGAGTTTCACATGCTGCTGTGTTAAATTAATTATATTTGCAAAAATGATTCTCTCTATCACGTTGCGAATAAATTCCCGTTGGATGGTACTTGTAATGATGATAATGCTAGAGTTGCAAATTGATCTGCTTGATTTGATTGTATTTGTGCCATGCATTGTATGTTACATGACAACACATGCTTTTGATAGATGTTGTACCTATTTTTGGAAAAATTGTAATTAGATTAAATTTGTTTTCTTTTCAGAACTCAATTTCATCATGGTATTGTTGTAATATGTTCCCTTTTCAGGAATTGTTTTTTGAGAATAATTTTAATTTAATTTGCTCAATGAGGCTATACTTTTAGGTTGTATTTGTGCAATATGTTATGAAGATGACAAATACATGGCTATGTTGGGTTGTGTACATGTTATTTGCTTAAGAGAACTCAAATTAGATTTAATTTTACTAAGAATTTTGATGCTTTGTTTTCAGGATATTTTCTTTTCAGAAGTTATCGGTTATAATATATACTCGAAGCAATTTGGTTCGAACATCATCACCTCAATTAGTTGTCACCCTATTAAAGTCGTTTATTATGATGGGAATATATTCGTAGTGTATATTAATTATTATTATTATATATATATATATATATATATATATATATCGGAATCAGTGTTGGGATATTCTAAACCTCACGCAAAAGTTCACTTGGCAATGTGGAAGTTTGCTATTACGATATCAGATTTTAGAGCATATTTTCGGCGATATGTCTTGTATATTTACATCTATTTGTTACAGGAAGTGACAGACATGTTTTTTTTTTGAAGAACCCATCCAGTGGGGTAAGTTAATCCTTTGGGATAAATTTAAATAATGATTTTGAAACAAAGACACGCTCTTACTGCTTCATTGAATTTATTTATCAATCATATGAATTTTATTTAAATCGCCTGAAATACACACATACCTATGATTTCATAAGAAAATTAAAACACACAAAAAATTATTGTTTGGCACAATTACCAGGAGGCAATCAATTCTGTTGTGTGTGTTTTTCAACAGTAATTAGCAAATACCTTCGGCAAAACTGATTGGTGAAATACAAAAAGGATTGAAATATTGTTTTTTTTTTTAAATTATAGATAAAGAACTAACGAGCTTTATGTAGTAGAAAGTTGGAAGTGCGATGTTCCTATACTTTCATAAGGACAAACATAGTTGAAATCAGAAATAAAAGTGGAAAAGCAATTAGCATCATTGGGTTAGTGCTAAGAGAAAGTTACGAGTTTTTTTAATTTATTTGTTATTCTACGATTATTATACATACCGTCCTCAAGTAAGCTACGTGCGTAGACAAGTTTTTTTGTTTCTAAAACGGTATATTAAGCAGAAGAAGTAATTTAACCGTTTTACTACAGAGGCTTCTGGGTTTGGTATGAAATTTGACTACGATGTTTGCTTATAACGCTGGTTAGTTGAAAACCCACTTCGAACACTATCTTGTCTCTAAACGGAATTTTACGGAATGTGGATGTGACTAAATTGTAACTAAACTTGGTATTATTAATTGGATCTAAGAGCAGAAGTCGCAACTAGAGTCCCATATTTGTGGCCGAAGGATTTAAGCTGAAGCTTAGGTTTGATTTGACTAGAATGTAAGTCAACTTGGGAGGTTATATATATAGTGCATAATCTCGCATGTACTCAATTTTTATATCACAGAGCAACGTTTATATCTCTCAAATTCTTTCGGCTTATTTAACAGCTCGTTTTGTATTTCATCTAGTATTCCCATGATCTTTATTCATAACAATTCGTATGTTCTCTTATTCATAGCATTACAATTATAATTAGAAGAATTTCTTCACGATAGCACCCCTTTTTGTCTATCGCAAATATTTAATCAATGCTTTAACCATGGAGGTCAACAGGCTGTCACAAGAAGAACTCACATATGAGGTAACAATTCGAGGATTGCAAACAGGTAGGGTTAAGGATTTGCGGTCTAGTCTTAGAGGGGCATTAAACGCTGAGAAGTTGGGGCAATCGCTTTTTATAACCCCTTACCCATTTACCTTTGAAGAAGATAAAGAGGCCGTGCAAAAGAAATTATCCGAAATCAAGGACTTAGTTTCAGCATTTAAGTCCAATGTTAACTCTGGGGACTACAAGAAAATTCGAACGAAGGTGAGCTGGGCTTTAAGCAGACTTAACAGGTGCCAAGCTAAAGAAGAATCCGAAAAGAAGGACAAATGAGGTATTAGAAATGCGTTGGTTGTAGCTTTGGGTGCCTTGCAAGCAAAGGTCGAGAGAGATGAGGGTGAAACCGACGAGGGCGAGAAAAATGAGAGTTTTTCAGCTACGACAGTGGTTTTACCGCTTCCGCACAAAGTTGAACTGCATAAATGGGGTGTGCAATTTTCGGGAGACCCTGGACAAACTTTGAGCTCATTTCTGGAAAGAGTTACGGAATTAAGTGAAGCTAGAAGCGTCAATAAAACCCAATTATTTCGTTCGGCACTAGATCTGTTCACAGGTAGAGCCTTAGTCTGGTATAGAGCGAACAAAAATATATTTAAGTCATGGTCGGAGTTGGTGGCTGAACTCAGAAAAGAGTATTTACCTCCGGATTATGATGATAGGCTCATCGAAGAAATTAAACGTAGGACGCAGGGTAAAGACGAGACAATCGGCACCTATTAGCCGTGATGACCAGTCTATTCTGAAGACTTAGTCAGCCGTCAAAAGAGGAAGCGCAACTTAAGATAATAAAAAGAAATGTCGCGCCTTTCTATCAGTCTCAGCTTGGACTAAGTGAGCTAGAAACAATCCAAGCTCTCGTAGAACTGGGACGAAAGTTGGAATCGGTCCGTGTTTCTGTGGAATCGTTTGTACCACCACCTAATAAGCGCACCTCTCACTTACTTGAGCCAGACTTGGCGTACGTTGCAACGAGTCAACCCATAGTAGCTTCGACTAGTAACACTAATGGCAATGGAAATCGAAGGCCGTACAAGTGTTTTAAGTGTGGCCAAGAAGGGCACTTGGCTAGATATTGTACCGCTCCAGCGAGAGGTGGCAATAATCTTAACAATCATCTAGTCAACGAAAATCACCGACGGTATCAAAGAAATAATTTTGTGAAGAGCAATAGGACCAACAGCGTTATTCGCACTAACCCTGTTTCGGGGAAACGAAACAAGAGCTCGACAGTAGGCGGCGCGTTGAGTTCTAATTTGTCCCAAAATGCTGTAAATTCTAGCATTTTTGAGGCCGAAACCAAAGGGGAGGATGCACTATCATGCCTGATGGATTACGTTTTCTCAAAGAAGGAGAACGATGTACGTCCTTAGCTAAAGGTAAGAATATTTGGGGTAGATTTCGTAGGGCTTTTAGATTCAGGGGCTTCGCCCACCATCATTGGTGGACCTGGTTGGGAAGTGCTGTGCAAGATGGGACTGAATATTAGGAAGACTAGATTCGAAAATGTTAAGCTAGCGATCGGGGATAGTGTCAGGATTTTAGGCGAAAGGAATGCACCAATTGACCTTCAGGTACTTACAGAGCTACTTGAAGTAATTGTTGTCCAAGAAATACCATATGTTCTCATGTTAGGAGCAGACTTTTGGAAAAAGATGGGGATAACGGCAAACTTGGCAGATAATTCATGGAGTTTTGGGGAAAACCGTGCATCGACCTATCTGTCTGCATTGGAAAGTAAATCGAAGCAATGTCCGGAAGAGCAAAAGGAATTAGACCAGTTAATCGAGGCTTCGAAAGTAAAAATGGGTACCAAGCTAGGTTGTATATCGGAAGTCGAGCACATCATCGAAACAGATTCTAGTCCAATCAAGCAATGGTATTATCCTGTGTCGCCGGCTATGTAAAGAATAATTGACGAAGAACTAGACGAAATGTTGAGGGAAGGTATCGTAGAGCCCTCTAAAAGTTCGTAGTCGTCACCCGTGGTTATGGTCCGGAAAAAGGATCAATCCTACAGATTATGTGTAGACTATAGGAAACTCAATAAGATCACCGAAAAGGATGCTTATCCTCTTCCATATGTCTCAGCCATCTTAGACAAATTAGGCGACTCGAAATAGCTGTCTTCTTTGGACATCAAATCGGCCTTTTGGCAAGTTCCAATGTCAGAATCTTCCAAGCAATATACAGCCTTCACAGTCCCTGGTAGGGGATTGCTTCAATTCCGAAGGATGCCCTTCGGTCTCACAAACTCACCAGCTACTTGGCAACGTCTTATCGATAAAGTACTAGCGGGTAATTTGGACAGTCACGTGTTCGTTTATTTAGACGACGTCATTATCGTAACCAAAACATTCGAACAACATAAGTCAGTTCTTAGAGAGGTTCTAGGTAGACTGTGCCAATCTGGCCTGGTCATTAATTATGACAAATTTGAATTTTGTAGGTCAGAGATGAGGTATTTAGGTTATGTAATAGGAGAAAATGGTCTACAAGTAGACCCGGACCAAGCTCAGAGCATCTTAAATATGGCGAATCCCAAGACGGTTTCGGAAGTACGTAAATTTATTGTCATGGTCGCGTGGTATTGTCGTCTTATACCAAATTTTTCCACGCAACTTGCCCCAATCACAAATCTCTTGAACAATAATTGAAAATTCGTATCGTCGGCGGAGTGTGAAGATTCGTATCAGTTGGTCAAGGAAAAGCTTGTCACACCTCCAATACTAACATGTCCTGACTTTAGTCAACCTTTTATTGTGCATAGAGATGCCTCAGGGTTCGGCATAGGCGCAGTACTGACTCAGGACTTACAAAACGAAGAAAAGGTGATAGCTTACCTAACCCGATCGTTGAATAGATCCGAAAGAAATTATTCAACAACCGAACGCGAATGCTAAGCAGTTCTCTGAGCAGTAGAAAAATTGCGCCCCTACCTGGAGGGCACAAGATTTACAGTCATCACGGATCATGCATCATTAGTCTGGTTGCATAATTTAAAGGACCCCACGGGGAGACTTGCAAGGTGGGCGATGCGAATGCAACAACATGATTTTGAGGTGATACATTGGAAGGGAAAAGAGCATTTGCTACCTGATATGCTCTCCAGATCAGTACCTGTAATAGACTGCATAGGAAAACCGCAAGACAAATGTTATGAAGAAATGAGAGGGAGAATTAAGGGTAATCCTTGCTAATATCCTGACTGGAGAATTGAGGGAGAATGTTTATATAAACACTGTCGTCCAAGATATCCTGCCTTGGCTTTTGAATCAGACAATTGGAAACGTGTCGTGCCCAAAGTCAAAAAAAAGCATATTTTATTTAAAGCGCACGATGTACCGACAGCAGGGCATTGTGGAACACAGAAGACGTATGCTCGTATTTGTCAAGAATATTACTGGCCAAAAATGAAGGCTGATGTTGCTACATACGTGAGGAAATGTCATATTTGCCAGACAACCAAACCTGTGCTGCAAAAACCAGCGGGACTAATGCCCACTCGTAGAATTGCGGATAAACCCTGGGAGACAATAAGTGTTGATCTCATCGGTCCTCTGCCCCACTCTGGTCGTGGTTATCAATATATATTGACTGTAGTTGAGCAATTCAGCAAATTTCCGATACCATTTCCTCTCCGATCTGCGACGACGAACTCTATTTCCCAAGCAATACAAAATTCAGTTTTCTTTCTATGTGGCGTGCCAAGAACGGTCATCTGCGGTAATGGACCACAATTTAAAAGCCGCGAATTTCAGAAAACCTGCAATGGTTATGGCATTGATATCAGATATACAGTATTTTACTATCCGCAGGCAAACCCTGCTGAGCGAAATAACCAAGTCATAAAGACAATGCTCCGAGCGTATTTAGCGGAAAACCATCGATCGTGGGATTCGCACTTAGCAAAAGTAGCCTGTGCAATCCGTACTTCCGCTCAGGAGTGTACACAACTTACCCCGTATTTCGTTAATTTTGGGAGCGAGATGATCACAAATGGTAAATCTCATTAACAACTAGGAAGTCAGGAAGTGTACAACGTAGAAGAACGATCGAAAACTCTAGAGTAGTTAGAAATGACGTTAGGCGGAGGTTATTGAAGGTGTCAGAGGGAAACAAGAATACTTATAACTTTCGCAGAAGGGATTCAAGGTACTACCCCCAATGACTTTGTTCTGCGAAAGAACTATGTACTCTCCGATGCTGCAAAATATTATACTGCTAAACTTGCACCGAAATATGTAGGCCCTTTCACAGTTGTTAAAGTAGTATCGCCATTGACGTATGAACTCATTGCTGGTAAAGGCAAATGTCAGGGTATATGGCATACTAAGGATTTGAGGCCTTACTATCCTGAAATTTCAAGAGATGAGTGAATTTTCCGTGTTTTATTTCAAAATTTACCAAATAAAAATTTTCAAGCCATAGGGAATTTACAAGATGACGGTAGATGGGTCGAATTGTGAGTGGAATATTGAAGTTTAGTGACGGTTCGCGTAAGCGGAGATATAGCTAGTGGCATTTCATTCAGACCTAACTACGCAAATAAGAAATATACATATATCTTCTTAACCTTTGTTTTAATCAACTACACGGACAATATTACATATATATATATAAATAATAATATAATTTGTTTTTGGGGCATGCTTAGGAAACAGGGCTCATAGTTTTATTATATTACTCCGTATTCTAAGATTTGCAGCGATACTCCATTGCTACATGCATAATTTTCGGAAGAAGGGGAGGTGTGTTACGCTCCCGGATTTCATATGGTGGTGGATTCAGTAAATGTTTGTGTATATCCCCTTTTGAACTCACTATACTACTAGAATTCCTTAATTATAATTACAGAACATTGCATAACGCTATCGATGAGGAAAAGAAAAGAAGCCCGCCCGCAAAGAATTTACGAAATGATCCATAATTTATTCACCACACTTCGAAGAAGTCAGTACGTCATAGAATCAACAGAGCTACGGATCAGTCATGCACATGTAGTTCTTTTTACGTATATATATTCATCTTTCTTCATCCCTGCGGAGGACGCAGTTGTTATACGCCCAGCTAGCCAAGCACCCCTACTTTATGACAGAAGACGCAGCTTCTACGAAATTTCATAGTTTAGATCTTCTTTTTTTTTACAAGTTAGTTATAATTTCCTTTCTGATCTGTTTATAGTACCACATAAGTAATAATTAGAAGTTATCACTATTCCTGAATTTCTTTAAATTTAAAATCATATGAAACTATGATCGATTGTTTAATCACCATATTTAGCTTAAAGTATAGAAAATTTTGTGGAGAATTGAGTTAGTTTTACACGTACAAACTATATATATTGTTCCTGCTGAACCATCTAGCCATCCTAGAATAAAATAATTTTCATAGACGCGTTGATATCCATGAGCCTTTCTTCCACGCTAACAGATTTTATAATCGCGAAGTATGTTGTCATATAAAGAAAGCAAGTCCAAGTTCCTTCGACTGAACCAATAATAAAACAAAACGATGATGGTAAAAACAAAATGATAATAATAAAACAAAACAAAATCTATAATTAACCACAACATTATTAATAAACAACAACAAAATAAATGAAATATCAAAAGGGCACACTGAGCCACAATTGTGACCTCAAAATTTTAATAAGTTCTACTCCGGCGTAAGCCTCAAATTTTAATGGGGTAAAAAGGAAAATAGACACTACTAAACGCATAACAAAGAACATTCAAGACATGTAAAAATATTATTAGAAATTTATAAAATTGGAAAAGTGATTATTAATTACACCCAGTGTAAACATGGCTTAATCAAAGTGTACTATTCTTCGTTATTAGAACACTTTCGAAAATCATTGAATGCACTCCCTCAAGCGGATGTGCGAAAATATTGTTTTTTTTTTATAGAAAAATAGACGAGAGACCAATCGATCTTTTTTTTTCGTCGTTGAGCTGTGGAGTGAGTAGTGAAGAGGAACTCAGTTTCAATAATTAACGCACAAGTACATAAAATGAGATGAACGATTAAAAAAAAAAAAAATAAGTTTGTGGTTAAAAGTCGAAAAGTTAAAAGTGAATAAGTTACAAAAAAAAACGATTAACAAATAAAGCCAAAAAAACGGAAAGGATAAGGGCGCATGGATTTCGCGTGAAGAACGAAAAGGTTTTATTTATTTTACTGCAACGTGGCAGGAAGAGCCATGGAATGAAAGTTGAGTGCCTATTTGAAATTTACATAAAAGACATATTGAATAATTTTCTTGTCTTTAAGTTATAAATTATATAATTTTTTTTTTACTATATGGTGGCTTAGTGGCTGTAGCGATTCGCTAGATCCTTTTGGATTATCTACGTTTTATAGCGTTTTATTAAAAGCATATAGCATACAACCAAGTTTTTCTGTTTCGTGGTCTACCCTGCGGGAAACAAAAGATCACGTGGCGCCTAATATCTTTATGTTTTTCATCTTTGAACCTACTCCCATCTACTGAGCTAGAAGATACGCACTTTGGAGTACATATCAATTCCTCCGGTTACTCTAAACGGTATTCCATTGCCTAGTCTTAGTAAGGTGTCCAATCTTGGGACCATCCTTCACTATAATATGAGGTGTCACGTTGTTACATTTAGTGCGACGATTTTAAAAATTTATACAGTAATGCGACGATTATGGCTTTCAGCCCACATTCAATCAAGTACCGCACGTTGTAAATTAGTAAAAACATTGATACTGCCTCATTTCATTTCCGGCAGTTTGATTTTGCCTAGATTGGACAGCTCATGTGCACGTAAGTTGGAGGTTGCTTTCAATGACTGCATTCCGTTCATATATGGATTAAGAAGGTTCGACCATGTCCCACATCTTCGGCATCTTTTGGTCAGTTGTTCATTGATGTCGTATTTAAATAAAATAAAATTGATATTATTGTATAACTTACTTCAGTCGAATAAGCCGGAGTATCTCAGGGAAATGATCCAATTCGCGTCATCCCGATGCAATAAAAATATAATTTTACCGCGCTTCTATAAATTAGTAAGGAAAAGTTCTTACCTTGTCCAAGTGGTTCGGTTACGGAAATGGCTTCCTTTAATATTCAAGCTGTGGACACTGTCGATGCATTCAAGAAGCTTATTAACACTTACTTAACTTGATTTTCTCTATCTATTTATATTTTCTCCACTGTCTCTCTGTATTGGAAAATAGTATAAAATTATTTGTTATTACTTGTACTTTTGCTTAAATATTCATATTATGTTGCATATATATTTTGTTTTCTTATTTTTGCACCACTGTTTTCTCTTTTTTTACACCCTTAGATATTAGTATTTTTAGCTGTATTCTTTTCTCTCTATCGTTTTGTTTATAACTATATCTAGAGGCACCTTTCTAATTATACAACAAAAGATTGTAAACCTTTTTTATATCATCCAGCGAATAAATTATTAATATTATTATTATTTCTGAGACAACGGACGTGTCACTTCTGAGCTCCCAATAATAATAAAGAAAAACAGCGATTCCAGTGAAAGTACAGAAGAGATATTAAGATTAGAGAACCTAATATACAAGCCGTGTTTGTGAACTGTGTTTGGAATAAACTATAAGCAAACATAAATAAATTGTATCCAAAGAAATCTAGTGAAAAAAGTTTGAAAGTGAATGACAGCTTTGAATTTAACTTAAAATAATTTATTTATTTTTCCCGCGGACGGGAATCGAACCTACACTTGTTAGAATCGGTCAATGATGGAGAAATAAGTATTTTAAGAACTTTTATTTTTAATGATTCTAAATCAAATTTATAAATACAAGAAGAAAAAACAACCGCCTCGTTCGGGATTTGAAACCGGGACCTTCCGCTTGCCGGGCGACTGCTCTTACCACTGAGCTAAACGAGACAGATGATTTTCCTTCCTGCATTTATCAAATTTGTAACTAGCCTACTAAGCCACGTTTTTGCTTTCAGCTGGCATTAACCAGTAACGATGAAAGCGCAAAAATAAATTGTAAATTCAATTTTATTTATTTTTCGCGCGGACGGGAATCGAACCTACACTTGTTAGAATCGGTCAATGATGGAGAAATAAGAATTTTAAGAACTTTTATTTTTAATGATTCTAAATCAACTTTATAAATACAAGAAGAAAAATCATCATTAAAAATAAAAGTTCTTAAAATTCTTATTTTTCCATCATTGACCGATTCTAACAAGTGTAGGTTCGATTCCCGTCCGCGGGAAAAATAAATAAAATTGAATTTACAATTTATTTGTGCGCTTTCATCGTTACTGGTTAATGCCAGCTGAAAGCAAAAACGTGGCTTAGTAGGCTAGTTACAAATCTGATAAATGCAGGAAGGAAAATCATCTGTCTCGTTAGCTCAGTGGTAAGAGCAGTCGCCCGGCAAGCGGAAGGTCCCGGTTTCAAATCCCGGACGAGGCGGTTGTTTTTTCTTCTTGTATTTATAAATTTGATTTAGAATCATTAAAAATAAAAGTTCTTAAAATTCTTATTTCTCTAAAATAATTTAATTTTTGTCGTTACCATGGCAACGCCGAAACTGCAATAAATTTTGGTTTGGACAATAAATTTAATTGGAAAATATAAAAATCCACGCTGCAGCACTTCATATGAGTGTGTGCAGTAGTAGCGATTCTGGGGGGACTGATGATCCCCCCAAATTAAGTACAAGGGTGAAGGTTAAAGCTTGTTCATCTAAAAAAACTACCCAGGGGCCCAAAGAAGAGGTCGTTAAGGGCCCAATTGAAGAGGCCAGTAGCAGCAGAGCGCAAGTGCAGCCGCCTTGCTTGGGGAGCGCTATTGCGAAGACGGACGTAACTGTTCTGGAAGTATATGGAGCATTGGCTTCAAAATCTACGGCTCTATCTGCAGGGTCTCTAGCTGCAACTGTGGCAAAAGCTACGACGACGCCTTCGAGTCTGGGACATCAGGCTAAGCTGAAGGATGTTGTTAAAAAGGCTTCGGATTCAACGCCAAAGGCAAACTATGTTGTGATGAGGCCACCGCTTTCTTCAAAGATGGCAAGCACCCCAAAGCAACAGGCACCAATACCAGCCGTACCAGCAGCACCACGATCCTCCCCTATAATATTAGGTATATCATATGCACAGGTAAGTGGCAGTTCTAAGCAAAACGAGTCAGTCATAGGTAAAGGTATCACTCTTCGTCCAGCCCCATTGGACGCAGGTAAGCCTCGGCCTAAGACCAGTGCGGGTCTGCAGGCGAGAGGTGGCAGGATGAGAACTCATACAAAATTACACAGTACTATCGAACATGTCCAAATGTTCGATATAGACATTACACTTCTGCGGGAGACGAATTTTACTCAAGACACGTATACACAACTTGAGCGCTATGCTTATTTACACACTGGTTATGCAAGTTTTGCCACACCTGCGCCTCGTCGAGGCTCAGGGGTGGCAATCATTGTATCCAACAAATTTACACTATCGTCTCCTGTCTATACAGATATCTTCCAAGGTTTCGCTTCATCCTTGGACTTTGTCATTCAAGACAAACATATCAAGGTAGTAAACGTGTACCTTCCTCATGACCAGGACATTGCAAGACAAGTTCTTGATAGTGTTCAGTTTTGTCTGGTGAATTGAAGCGGCGAAACTGTCCTCGGAGGTGATTTCAACTGCACTCTGAATCCCTCAATGGATCGGCACTCTGGAGTTGAGTTCAACTCTGTCAATGCTACTCGATTGAGGAATTTTGTCGGTGCTTTCAGACTCGTAGATATCTATCGTTGGATGCATCCTACGACTAGATCATACACGACGATCTCGCGAAATATCCATGGAAGTCTCGCAGGCTCCAGAATTGATAGACTTTACGTCTCACCTGGAATCCCAGAACATTTCGTTGGTGTCACTCATGAAGTGTGTTCCGTTAGCGATCATCTTCTTGTAGTTGCAACCAGCAGTCTAGTTGAAAGAAGAAGTTCATGCTGGATATTCAACAACTATTTGTTGAATTCCGAGCAGTTCATCAGTGAGTTCACTAAATTCTGGCACGATTGGCAAGAGAGGAAAGTTGACTTTCCTTTTCTTATTCAAAGGTGGGATGCTGGAAAGCTCCAGATTCGGTCTTTTATCGAGACGAGTTTCAATCGAAGTGGCTATCAAGCTTCTAGCTTGTCGGCCGAGGTCTTTCGGGTGGCAGCTCTTCTCCCAATTCAGCCGGAGTTGATTGTTTATTTCAATTTAATAAAAGAACGCTTGGCAACACAGACTTACAAGCACAGCTTGGAGTTTGTGCTGCGCGGCCAATCGCGCTGGCTGAGGGAAGGCGATTCTCCAACCGAGTACTTCTTTCAGGCGACTAGACGACGTACTGCTTCTTGTGAGGTCGAATCGATAATTTATTAATCTGGTCAAGTACTTAACGGGCAACAGCTATCAGAATATATTCGAGACTACTACAATAGTCTCTACTCTGAATCCACTCGACAACATCCTCGGCCACTCATGAATTTCTTGAGAAGACAGGAAGGAGCTCCCGGATACAGTTATCACATTGGAGGATATGATTGCTGCGACAAAGGATCTAAGGCGACACACTTCACCTGGTTAGGACGGCTTGACTCCAGAATTCTTTATACGTTTCAGGGATTTATTAATTCCTTACCTTTTGGAAGTCTTCAATTCGGCGGTTTCCTTCAAGTCGGAGGAGGTCTGTTTTGCGCTTGATTCCAAAGAAGGGAGATTTGCAGGGGATGAGGAACTGGAGGCCAGTAACCTTATGCAATGTAGACTACAAAAACGTCTGCAAAGCGTTAGGGGCGATAATCCGCTCAGTGCTTTCTTCGGTAATACACTCAGAACAGTCCTATTTTGTACCTGGTCGTAGTATCTACAACATCATCGCGGTAGCCAAGCATTTGTTTGCCTACCATGAACAGACAGGTGCACAAATGGCCATGATTTCATTAGACCAACAAAACTGCACTCGAGGCATTTGGGTTTCCGCTCAGGTGGCCCAATATCGTTGGGAAATTGTATAGAGATTCAGCGACTTTGATTAAGCATCGAGGACAAGTTCTGGCTCCTATCTCGTTTCGTCTAGGTATCAGACAGGTATGCTTTATAATCTTTCGTTGGAGCCGCTACTGGTGAATCTTCGTCGAATGCTGGGACAATACTCAGTTCGTTTACCGTATACCAATGTGAGGCCTCTTATGTTGGCGTATGCGGATGATCTGTTTATTTTCGTAACAGTACATGAAGCTTTTCCGGTCGCTCGTGCTGTTTTCGAACAGTTCGAAAGTATAGCGAGTGCTAAAATCAACCTTAGTAAGAGTCAAGGTTTGTGGAGTGGAAGGTGGAAAAATGGTACAGATACTCCACTGAACATGAAATGGACTAATACTTGCCTGAAGTATTTAGGTGTGCATATCGAACGCGAGCGTATATCAAATAATAGCCGCATCGCTCTAGAGTAACTCTCTAGAGCTGTAAACTCATGGCGTAGTCGACTGTTTCCATTATCCTTAATGGGTAGGTCAGTCGTGATAAACTATTTTATTACCTCGTCCATCGATCATCTGCTAAAGTCTGAGCCGTTTGATGAAGGCTTCGTAGGGCTTCTTCAAGCAAAAGCGATAGACGGCTTTTGGTGCGGAAGACGATGGGTTGCTGAAAGCACGCTCTGTCTGCCAATCAAGATAGGTGGATTAGGTCTCACTAACTTGGTTGTGAAAGCAAGGTGTCCCATGTGCGTGCATTCCAAAGAATGTTTTGCCAGAGAGACAGCTTGATATCTCAACGGTGGGTGAATGTACTGGGTGGGATCGGCATAGGGGAGTATTACTACTTGCTCTCTGTTCGACCACCTTAACCTCGTGACTGGCCACAGGATCTAATCTCAACGATTCAGACCTGGTGCAGATTCAGGCCAGCATTTCACATTAAGTGGAATGCTCGAAGGTACACGCAATTCGCGTCGATTCCAATCAGGTTTACTTCTGAATTAATGGATTCAGTGTTCAGTAATGCTCGGGGTTTTGAAGCTGACACGCATACACTGACAATTCTCGGAGATATTATTGATATATCTGGAAACTGTCGAATAAATACTAACACTTCACAACTACACGACCTGGCTGCTTCTGTGCGGGAGAGATTTCGCCAACTTGGGACCAGTGACCCTGGCACTAAGTTGGAATATGCTTTCGTTCTTAACAGACCACCACACACACATTTCAGCACACTTACAACTCGTGTGCTCCGTGACGTGCTTATGTCAATAAGACCTCCGGAGTATACAAGATACAACATATGGCGAACACACCTCGGGGTGAATATGGGCGTGATGGGAGGGATAACTTGCAGAGTATTCTACTGGTATCCTTCTTGTTACAAAGATGCTGATGTAGCATTCAAGAAGACTCCATCGCTTATCTCTTGGGATAAACAGAGCATTTCTTCTTGAGTTTGTAACGGAACTGGGGCGACAATTTGAGAGCGCGCAGGTATGCAGATTGGTTCCTTAAAGGTAACCAATTGCTGCCTGATTTCGTCGGTCTCTTGTTCGCTCAGACAGCTTATTTCACATGCCCTGAACTCTTTTGGAGCTTGGCAACCAGCTTTTCTTGCCTGAGAAGCCTTGAAGATACTGCGGGTGGATAGTTTAGCCCATTTAGACTATACCTCTTCTGCAAGTGTTCTTACTTCGACTGCTTTTTCAGAATGTAGCCTGTCCGTTTCAAACATCAATGGCAAAGCAAATTCATCGCGATTAGTATCCCTGCCAGGAAACCTTATTGCCTTATTAGGACCCTCAACGTTACAGTTTTTCGCTAGGAAATCATTTCCTAGAAGTCCATCATCGGAAAGGCCAGGCAAGTTCTTTACGACTTGAAACCTGCAAGGAGTTTTGTTTTTGAAAACGAAGTTTCCCTGGCAATTTCCCAGCGTCCTTTCGGTACCAACTGCGGTCTGAAGTGTGCATGCCTCATTGCGGTTAATCGCTTTGGGGTCTTTTATTGACCTTTGCTTAATGGTACTAACCTAAGCGCCTGTCTACTACTAGTTTAGTTTGGCCGTTCAGGCCTATGTCTAATGGAAGTTTTACTGTAGCGACAGTGGAATCGGGCTGCTGAGGGGAGCTTATTTTATTTGTTGGTTAATTTATAGTCGAGCCGGGAAGTTTTGGGTCGACTGTACGTCGTTTCCCTGACTCCGGGCTTCCCATTTACGTTTTTGTTGGCAGCTATTTACTGCATGTCCATAACGACCACAAAATTCACATTTCTTACGTACGTTGAATACTCTAGAATTATTGGGACCTTGTGGGTTCCTAGGACGTTGATTTGGTGGTACGCCATTGTTATGTGGTCTTTGGGAACTATTGTTGTTTCTTCTGCAGTTACACAAGTCATGCTTATACATTTCACAGTTCACACAGTATGGCGTATTTTTACGTTTCAGAAAATCGGCGTATGTATGTCCTCTTAAATTACAAAAGCTACAACTGATTTTATTTATATAATTATTTTTATTTTGTACATTATAATTTTTGTTAGGAGATCTTGGATCCTGTTTGATATTCGACGTTGGGTTTGCGTGTGAGAACTGTGCTGGCTGTATGTGACTGTTTGTATTTTCGTGCTCGTTTTCTTGCCAGTATCCCTGTGTAAGGGATATAATGCCTGGGTTATATACATTATGACTTGCAGACGCATTAGGTTGTGTGTGTTTTTTTTTGCGTAATGCGCTATGGCTGTACTAGCAGGATTTTGATTGGATTCTGCATTGCACATGATTGAAACTGCCCTGGAGGTTGCAGGAACAGAGCGCTTTGCTGGAGCCGTTCCATGTCGAGTGTTCTTTGTACTAATTCACCTACAGTGCCATTGGGCATTGTCAACAGGTACTGACACATATAGGGGTTGTTGACTCTCGTTTTTAGTGCGTTTTTCGCGAAATCTTCCAGCTGCGTTTTTATAGCTGATGCTGCTGTGGCAACGTATTTGGATTCTGCTGCCTAATTGCAGAGTGCCGGCATCTGTTTCACTCATGCCGTGAAGGCTGTGAGATTTTCTAAGGGATACTGCCTAGTGGTAATCAATTTATTTACCAGTTACTGGTAAGTTTCTCTAGGCAGGTATGTGCGACTTAGCCGTTGCTCTACTTCTTTGAACGTAGTTGGCATATTTGTGGCAAGGGGTGGCGGGGTGGGGTGGCCTTCTTAAATTCCCCTGGATAAAATCTGAAAGGGGGGGGGGGCGTTGCCTACTTCGAAGTCCATTTCAGCTCTGGATCACCGATTAAAGATTGTTGTTGTACTTCCTTCCTTCACGTGTAAGGTTGAAATTTTTGGCTATGGACGTCTTTACTTGGGCTGGGATGAGCTAGTTTCACACGTTGGCACTTGGGTACTTCGATGAAGGGTGGCTGCATGTTTTCTAACAGAAGCATTTAAAGCTGTCCGACCCCGAGCGTTTGGGGGCGATTAGACAAACAGGTCTAATCTAATCAACCCTTTGGTTCTTTGTAATATAGCTGCTTTTCAAGCTCTTAGATTTTTCTTGACTTCGGAAAACTGACTTCCACTATACTACCGGCTGCGCCAATTGATAAGTACCTGTTTGTGGGGCAAGCAGGAGCCGTATCCAGTGCTCCCTTGCGCCCTGATATTACGTAGCTAAAACCACCTTGCCTTTTCTTTTACACATAAACACAACGCCATTTTTCTAGTTTAACAATTTTTATTTGATCTAAACAAATTTTGCTTTTTCTATTATTTCAATTTCACAGTCTTTATTTGATCTAACAATTTTGCTATTTTGTTATTTCAATTTCACAATCTTATTTTGATCTAAACAATTTTGCTTTTTTTTTCAATCTCACAAATTTTGTTCGGTTAAATAATTTCACTGTCTTTCTTTCCTTCTTTAGTTTTCATCTACCGAGACCGCGCCGAACCGAAAATGCGAAATAACATTCAACTGCAAAGTTACGTGCTACCGCCGCGTATAAAATTTATATCACACTTTGTTTCTTTTTTAAATTCGACTGCCGTGTAGGTTTTTTGTTTAAAATCAACATTTGATCCGCCGGTATCTAAGTCTTTAATCCAACTCAACTCTTGATCACTTTCCTCACGATCAAGAGCCCTCATTCAGGGTAGAAAATGCATTGTTGGATTTCTGCCCTGAGAAAAATTTTCATTTCTTCTGGACTTGATTAGACAAGACCAGAATATTTTTCATTGGCCGGTGGCTTGAAAAAATGAAACTTGATGTTTTTATAAACATCAGCCAGTCTAAATTGCGAAATTGGGGCGCGCGTATACATATAATGTTAATTTTCTGCGCGCATTTCTTATCGCGAAGCTTTTTTTTGTGATATGTATGTACGGTCGTACATACATATTGTAATTTCCACGACAAATCGTACTGAAGGTACGATTTACCTTTTGCTTTATATTTTTTTTTTACATTAAATATTTCTACTGACAGATTTTGCTGAAGGCAAAATTTGCCATGGGAATAATTATGTTTAAACGAATGGTATCTGAAGAAAATTCTTGATGCAATTTTCTTCACTGATCGAACATATAAGTAATCATCTTTTTAAACATGATTAGCTTATGCGAAAATTTATGGAATATTATGTGAACTTTTCTTTATTTTAGGTATACAACAATATACATAAAAGCACCTACAAAATTAGATGATTCCTTATAGAATCGATAAAAATTTCTAAGGCGACCTCTTACGATTTGGAAATACTGCATATTAAAAACATTACAAATTTAGGCTTGCAGCAGGAACGAACCTTGTTTTTTAAAATTAATTCTTACAGTCGTTGAAAAATACGGTTCAGTCTTTTATCTATTAATATAAGAAAATGTACTCATGTTAGTTTGGAAGTGTCGTTTGTTTTAAATATTTCAAACTCAGAAAAAGTCTGGATAATTTTCGAACTTTTATTCCGAACCAATTTATTTTTTGTGAGCATAAGCCACACTAGCTTGAAATTTGTCACTTCTTTCTTCGTCATAATCCAAATGCTCGCCAATACTTTACTTCATCCTTGAACTACGCACAAACTCCTTGCTAGTAATATTGAAATGTCGCGACTTAAATCAATTCAAAATTTCGCGAGATTAAAACAAACTCTACCTCATTTCGAAGATTTGAACATGAGAATTCCTGTTACTTAGTTTTTCTGTTGTATACGAACTGTAACACACGTTAGTCACGCGACTGATGTAGTATTTAGTATCCTCTTAAGGGAAAAACGATATAAAAATATTTTATAATGAAATAACAATAAATCGAAGAATGCTAGAAATTTAAATTCTATCTATCTATTTCAAATAATATTAAATCGAGTTTTATATTTGCGTTAACCACAAACCACAACAAATTTTATTTTCTCTACTTTTTATACCCTAGACGAAATCTGTAGGGTATACTAAGTTTGTCATTCCGTTTGTAATGCACAGAAATAACGAGGGTAGAGCAAAATGGATTGGACACCCACGCATAATATTAAAAGTTATTTTAATTTTTGCATGTCCGTCTGTCTGTCCGTCCGAGCGCACGATAACTCGAGAACGCGTGTACTTTTAGAGCTGAAATTTTGTACGCCGACTTTTAACAAAAAGTAAAATTAAGTTCGGAAATGAGACAAATCGTGCAACTCCTTCGTGGGGTTGCCATACAAAAATTTCGTTTTACACTATATATTTGGTCACTGCCTGAGAACGCGTTGACATAAAGAGCTAAAATTTGGTTGCTTGTATTTTCATAGTGATAGGAAATAAAATTTTAAAATAGAAAAGATCGGGTAATCCCTTCTGGTTATGTCATATAAAAATATACGTTTTTTACAGATACTGTGAAAATGATCGATGCTATACATTTTTATTGTATTAAAACTTCTCCAGAATATGAAATCCTATAAAATTGGTTATAATCATTTTGTCTATGCCAAAAAGAACAAAATGAAAATTACTCAAATGGGTGACTATACGAAATTTCATCTAGGGTATCAGAATAATTAGTCTTAGACCAGTTCTAGCTTTTTTACTTGTTATTAATCAACTTCAGAATGTCGACGTTAGACGCATTTGGAATTATAGTGACACGTGAGTTGCTCCACGACTCTCCACCAATTTGGTCTCGTCGTCTTCTTCGTTACTGATAGTGGTGGCTATGGTGGAGAATACTAAAAGATCGGTCGAATATACTTGGTCAAAGCATAGTAATTGGGTGTTTTTCAACAGATAGGGTGAAAAGATAATTAAAAACTACCGCTAATATTGCTAATTTTACTATCTATTTTTCGAGTATGTCAGCACATAGCGCGATAACTTCGTCAATGAAAATATCTTCGGTGTTGGCCATAGTATTTCGCTACCTCTGCATATGTATAATCTGGCCAGTTCTGTGCTAGTTGAACATTCCCATCTTAAATGCAGAATAAATGGAAGTGGCTGCTATGTATACAACTGTCTTTATTTTGGTTTATTATGGACATCTTAAAGATTCTTGCTCCAGCATTGCTACTCTTGAAGCTTCTGAAGTTTCCTTCTAGATTTTCATAAAACTTTTCTGTAATCAAGATCTTGGTGCGCTGCAGCCTATATCCGTCATGTTCCAAACGTTAATGCTAATAATATTAACGATATGGATGTCGGTAGTGGTGGCTATAGTCTGTATGACACATTCTTATCTTGCGAACTGTGGACTCTTACCTGCATATAATCCATGTGTTGATTGAAGATAACGACCGGGTGCCCGAGGTGCTTGAGGATCTCAAAGGTTGACTAGATGGTTGAGTTTGATTACTACAGCAGCAGGTATGAATAGGGGCACCTTGAGATCCACTAGGATTTTCAGTGGAGGCATCAGACTGAGACACATGTGAAACTGCTGTATGTGACCTTACTGAAGTATGTAGCAATGAGTGATGTCTCCGATTGCAAGGTCTGCAGTGTGGAATGAATGGCACAGAATGGGCTGATCCAAGACTTTTGAAATACATAGCTTTTGAAATAACTGAGGCATTAAGAACTTCTGGTAACTTAGCCTTGAAAATATCGTATTGATAGATTAAATGATCCTGGCTGCATCTGGGACAACTAAAAGGTTTTTAGTCCCTTTTCACAGTTGCAGACGTAGTGATCATAGATTTTATTGGATGCGTTGACCGCATTGTTAAAGTACTGCATGTCAATAATGCATCACACCGTACTGGTTAAAAATATAAAAAAGTCATCGAAATTTCGAAAATGTCATCTTTTCAGCACATAGCTCTTTTCTTTCGATATCGAGTTTGGTTAAGGCCAGATAAATTAACCGCGAATGCAGTGCTTGTAAACCCCGTAGTACTTCATTGAAATTGTCACATAAGCTTCTCAAAGGTTTGACGCCTGAACTACTAATTGCGGGATGGTTAATGAAAGTTCTAACAAAAGAAGATACGATGTGATTCTTCTTTTCAAAGCGCGCAATTCACTTTGTCCATGCTTCAGTGTAGTTGGCAGCACAAATCGTGAGGTGCTTTATTACATTAACCGCGTTCCCAGCTAAGGATCCTTTTAGGTATTGAAGCTTTTGCAGCCCAGCTAATGTGGAATTGTACCGACGACTCAAGTATATATCTTAAGTACGGTTACTCAGAATATTCACCCGAAAAATGAGGTATATTTAATTTTGGGAAAACGAGCAGTTACAGGCTCTACATATGATGCATCGCTTGCATTGTTTCCAGAAGTAAAGCCTTGAAGAATGCCTTGCTGTTGAGTCTTGAACTTATTCGTTGTGAATATAAATTGTTCAGCGAAACAAATTTCCTGATTCACATTGTGTTCGACCAACCTACAAGAAGAAAAATTAGATTAAAATAAAATATAAAAAAATCTTACCAGCATCTGGAGATTCACAGATGTAAGGTCCCACGATGACCTGAAATAAACAAAATGAACTAAATAGTAAATATACAGAATTAAATACGGAAATAAACATAAATAAACAATAACAATAACAATAACAACAACAATAACGAATGGGCGCGTTCGCGTCGCGTAATTTTTCACGATTTACGGAATAATCGCGAATTTTCGAAATTACCTTTGCACCAGTGAGTAAGAAAGAGACGCAAAGGTGGGAAAGGGACAAGAATAAAGATGAACGAAAATGAACTCTGAGAGGAATTTTGTAAATTGATATCAAATATGGCGAAAAGATTTTGGAAAACTTGTCATAATTCCTCGAAAAACTGATTTCTTTGGAAAAGATGTCAAAAAATGCAATTTGTAATTTGACATCAAATGACTACAACGAAATCACATACTGCAGTCAAATTAAGCCTGAAAATTCAAAATTCATTTTTGTGGACACGAATCGGAACAAATTTCTCTATAAAAGGGGTTTCATTCTTCATTCTTGGTTCTTTTAGTTTCAAGTTGTCAAAGTGCGCGCATATGTCAATAGAGCATTCCTCCCACATTTTGCAATTTAATAGTGTATCATCAGCAGTAAAAAAATAATAAAATTCTGTGAGACTTAGAACATTTTCACCATTAGTGAACTAGCAAGGATTTTTTTAATATTTTTGTGTGTGAAATTATCCGGAATAAATTCTTAAATCATATTAAAGTAAATACTCGCATTATTAATACACACAGGTATGAAATTAGTAAGAACGATTGGGTTTTCATTAATTAATTTTCTCATTTCAGCAAGTCATTTAATTTAATTAAATCGAAATTTCAAGCAATTATTTATCGTGTGAAAAATATGCCATTAGGTGAGTTTTACACAACATAATAATTGGAAACTAGATTTGCATTGAGTGCCAATTATTATTTAACTTTCAGCCATTGGTAACTCACGTAAATAGATATTTTAAAGGGAGAAATAGTTTACCTGTAATTGATTAAATGTTAAAATAGCTTAATATGTCATAATTGAAAAGACTAATTCGAGTAAAACATAATTTTTGCATATTTAAGTTTTCTTTATTTGTTACATACATATAAATATAATTTCAATCAGTGAACTAAAATAGAAGTTTATATACGTATACGTGGTAGTAGAAGTAAATTTTATAAATTAAAAGAATTAAGTGAATTCATTTAACTTAATTGATTTTCATATAATATTAACTGTTGTCTACTAAATTAATATTTTCTTGCAATAAAAAATTGAGCGAACAATTGAGTGACAAATTTCCTCTTTTTATTTATCCACTACACTCCACCAGAATATTTTATTTCAGCATACGTGGATTCTCGTTTCTGAGTGCAGTTTATTCGAAAGTCAATTATAGGAATTGACAAATTTCATTAAACTGTGCGTTACGAACGCAGTCTTTTCGTAGTTGTCAATTATTGGAGACGCATCAGCTGTGGTAAAACATATTGAGAACACTAGTATGCAGTCTGCTGTACACACTCAATTTGAAAATTGCAACGAGAAATATTTGTTACCATATAATTCACACATGCTAATTATAAAAAGTATTTAAAATGGCATTTGGGTGAGTAGTTACACTATGTTCATTCTGGCGCATTGGTTTAGCTTGCAGGATTTCGCCACAGATGGCGCCATCGTCGCTAGGTGGTTTGAGCCCATTCTAAATGTAGGTTTGTTTGGCTGTATTGGTTTGTGTCTTTGATACACCATTGCGCCTTGGTCTTGGGTGCACCATTGCGTCTCGACTGCGCCCTAGCGGGATTAACTGGTACTACCGGGATGTGTCATTTGATCTTGATTGCACCCTAGCCGGTACTACCAGCATGCTCCCGTACTACGGTTTTCTTAGATAGATATGTGGTCCACCTAAATGTAGGCTTTTACCATGATTTTTCTTGAGCGCCTAAATGTAGGCTCTTGGTTTTGAACTAATAATTAAAGTTAATAGAAGGAGGAAATTTTTGTTCATGCCAATGGATTCTAGGTGGTGGGTATGTGGGGTGGATAATAGATAGGGTGGGGGGTAATGAAATTTTCTTCAGAAATCCTCTACGGGCTCTGGTCTTCGAGATATTAGCGTATTAATAATTCAAGTTATTTTTGCTCAATGGCTTCTTGGCGGTGTGGGGTGGGAGGGGGGGAGCAAAATTTTCATCAGAAATCCTGTGGTTTTCGAGATATTGCGACATTTGTTCGGGCGCAAACGCCATTTCTTGAGTAAGGTTCCCTAGCAGCCTTATCCAGAACCACCAGCATGCCTTGGTTTTGCTGTTTTCTTTTATTAGCGGGAGAGCTCAGCATCATTCGAATTTCACAACATGACATCACCATGAACAGATTCTAGAAGATGTCAGTGAGACATTAGCCGATACTACCAGCATGCTCCGATACTACGGCTTTCTTGGATGTGTGGCACGGTTCTCTTGGATATGTGAAGTTTTTGCTTCACTTTCGCCCACACGTGGCTGCATGCTACGGTTTTGGATGTATGGTGCGCCTAAATGTAGACTTTTGTTGTTTTCAAGTGTTGCGCCTGGTTTTGAATTAATATTAGTAATAATTGATTTTTTTTCTTGAGCGCCTAAATGTGGGCTTTTTGTTTTGAACTAATAATTAAAGATAATAGTAGGAAATTTTTGTTCATGCTGCAATGATCACACATTCACACATTGGGTCAATTATTTTTCGTTCAAGTGCATGACCCTCTCCCAATGTCATCATAATTCACGTTGTTGTGATTGCGCTCGGTCAGCACTCAGCACAAATCATAATTTATAAAATTTATCGGTTGTGACAGTGTTTGACCGAAGAAAATCACAACTTTCCTTTCTCACGATACACAGTATCGTTTTTCAAGTGCGCAACGAGCACTTAAGAATTCTTTCTCAAAATTTTATCGAGAAGTAAACAATTTCTGTTTACTTCAGCGTTGAAATATTATCGAATTTCATCCTGTCGTCGCGATAAAGCGCCAACGATATCTCGCTGACAAGGCAAAGAAGCCAGCGGAATTGAAATTCTGGAAGACACGAATCGAGGAGTTTAGCGTGAATCATGAAGAAAGTCGGTCGCTCCGTCTAGTTGAGCGAAGTCTCATGTAAAAATTATAAAATATCATTTAAAAGTACACAAGTACACAAAATCTCACTTAAAAAGTGCATTAGTAAAAGTGTTTCAATGAATTAAAATAATAAAGTTCTAATTTGTACGTGACTGAGTGCTTTTTATTTAATTTCTTTAACTTTAACAAAACAAATTAAGATTATTTACAGGTTATCTTATCTTAACAAAACAGAGACATTGTCCCGATCAGGATTACGCTGGACTCCGGCTGGGCGTTCTTCTCTTTAAAGAAAGCACGACGCCCCGGGTATATAACAATGACAATGGATTCTAGATGGTGGGTATGGGGGGGAGGGGAATAAAGACAGGGAGGGGGATACGGGCTCTGATTGTCGAGATATTAGCGTATTAATATTTCAAGTTATTTTTGATCATGGAAATGGATTCTTGGCGGTGTGGGGTGGGAGGGGGGAACAATAATTTCATCAGAAATCCTCTACGGGCGTTGGTTTTCGAGATATTAGCGACATTTGTTCAAACAATTAGCTTGGCAATTATATAATTACTAATTGGCAATTAGCTAAATGGCAATTAGCAGCTTGGTTGGTAATTAGTAATGTGGTGTGATGCGTAATTCTCATAAAATAAACAAATTTAAGTAATATCAACACTTGCTGTAAATATTTAATAGAAAACTACTAGTTTAAGGTAAAAATATGGTTGCTGTGAGGTGTATTGATACAATTTCTAGCGCTGAAAATAATGTTGTCAAACCAAATTAAATTTCAACCTTTATTCACATCAAATTAATTATTTATTTCTAAATCTTAAGTTATAAAATTTTTCCCTATGTTCTATATTCAAAATTGGTAGCAATATAAGTGAAGTTCTGTGAATCCTATCTTGGAAACGAAAGCGATCCAGAGCATATGTCTCCCAAGGTCCTTTTCTGGGCTCATATTCATTTATATAAACTTGTGGAGCACTAGTACTAAACGTAACTTTCATTATCACTAATAATTTAGGAATATTAATAATAAAAAACTAGTTTCACATTATTGATTTTTTTATTTAAGGATTATAATAATTAATTGGGTACAGATTAATATCATGGCGAATAAACTCTATTTTAAACGTTCGAGCAATAGGACCTCTATTTATAAGATAAAAATCTCCTGCAGTATTTATCTCCAGTATAGCATCGTCAGTAATTGTGCTGTACGGTGCAGGAAGGAAAAGTTGACAGTCCTCCAAGTCCAGGATGATACGAGATATAAATGCAGTCTTACATCCTCTGGCACCCAGAATTTTGTATTCCTTATTAAATTCCATTTCAGATGTCTTTAGAGAAGGTGGGTACTGATCCAGCTTCTTCAGTACCTCCATTGCGTTTGTCCTTTCAGATTTCTTTCTCCTTGATTGTTTATCGTTTGAACTCCAAAATAAAACTGATTGCAAATCTGATTCAGCTCCACAATTTATAGTCATGATTCCAAAACAAGTTTAACCCTGCTTAAAGCAAATTTGAAATATCAGCACATTAAGTTGAATCATGAATCATTCTTAATAATAATTTGATACCACACTTCCTGTAAGCAACCCAATTCCAAGAATTTTACTGATCGAAACGTTTCATTGGAATTCGTAAACATCCTGTTGTAAACAAATTTAAGCAATATCAGCAAATGATTCATGTTTATTCTACTGATCGAAACCTTTCATTGGAATTCGTATACTAATTTTCACAGCCTGCTGTAAACAAATTTAAGCAATATCAGCAAACGATTCATGTTTATTCTTTTCATAAAATTTGCTACCACACTTCCTGTAGGCAGCCAACAATTTTATTGTTCCAAGAATTATACCGATCGAAACGTTTCATTGGAATGTAAACAAATTTTCACATTTTCATGTATGCATTCATGTAAACAATCTTATTTGCCAATTCGACCAGCAGAATAAAGTTATCAACTTAACTTGAATGATGTTTTTGTTTGTCGGGTAATTCGACATCATCTCAGCCTGTAAGCAAATTCGTTGGAATTCATCCTCTGCAATGATTATTGTAGCAGCAGGATCATTCATGTTGCTATAAAAGCGCAAACAAACTCTTGGGGAGCACCAGTCAATCTAAGTGAATCAAAGTGTTAGTGTTGAACAAAAAAAATTAAAAATGTCTATCACAGTAATAAATGAAAGTTTTTCATTAATTAAGAAATTGCGAGAAGATGTGTTGATGTGTTTAAGTGATGCAAATTTTGTGAATAAAAACAATATTATTAAAGAGTGCAACAGAAACATTCGTAAATATCAAGCAGCATTTCGGAAGTGTAATAAGAATGCTATGAAACGACATTTGGACAGCTGTATTGCTCAAATTAAATCGTTGAGAGTGTTAATCAAAGCTCCCCATCGAGGTGGAGGAATTAATCAACGAGTAATAAGAAGTGATTTTGTTAAGTGGGAAGAAATAAAAACAGCATTGGTAGGCAGAATTAGGGCAGGTGTTATCGTGAATATAAGCCACCTAGATCCTAAGTTATTTTTGCAAGATGCCTCCAAATTATTTGCTCGCCGCATTAACCCTGGAATACTAACCCGTTTCAATATTCGCTTATTGGTAACCCTGAGTAAATATTACTCACACACCAATAAATTATAAACAAAAGAGCTGAAATATTTTAGCGGAATACAATAACAGAAAAATGAAAGAATAGCATTCCCGCAAGAATAATTTAACATTTATATAAAGAAATTTTAATTAACAAAGTAAGGATAATTAGAAACGAAAGAATCATATTTTGTACACCTTTTAATTTTTTTTTGTTTTTAATAGATTTTATACTACAATTTTGGGTTACCCGCCAACGAGGAGCATGAGGAATGAGAGGGCTGACCTGCTGGGAAGGCTCTCCCTCCCTTAAACTAACAATCACGCATCAGGCATAGCACTTAAGAAGTGAGTACATTGTGGTCATATGTCGTAAAGAGCAGTGCAGCCTTCAAGCAGAAAGTGTGTAAAATTTACTCACGGGTAGCATTCCAGGGTTAAGAATATATTAAAACAACAATATCATATTAAAGTTGCTACAACGTTTTGCGGTGAGTTTATTAAAGAAACTGGTGTTAATAATGAAGTTATTAAAGATATTAAGTACCTCCAAGCAAGAACTGCCCCAATCAGTGTGGAAGATAATTTAAAAGAGTGGTATAAATTAAATATATACGACCCAATACTCACTCAACTAGAAGAGCTTCAAGAGAAAGATAGTGGTTGGGCACTGCATTCTATAATACATTTAGCGGTGCATATCAACAAGTTTGAACCGGTTCGGGGATCATTTGATATACCTCTGCCAAAGGAGATTGCATCAAAGAAAGCTTGCATTAATTTGAAAAATAATGATGAAGCATGCTTTGCGTGGGCAGTAAAATCAGCGCTATATCCTACAACTGTCAGCTCCGATAGGACCTCATCATATCCACATTATTCTACTGTGCTAAATTTAACTGGAATAACATTTCCCATGATGCTTAATCAAATAACGCAATTTGAAGGCCAGAACGATTTATCAATAAATATGTTCATCCTAGAGAAAGAGCGTTTCTTCACCACAGTTCCAGTTAGATTTACGAAACACACGATGGAGCGACATGTAAATCTCTTAATGCTGGAAGATGACTATGACCAGGCTAATTATGATGATGATATGGATGATGATGATGACGATGATGATGATGATGATTATGCCAGCAGATATCATTTCTGCTGGATGAAAGATCTTTCGCGCCTCATATCGAAACAAACTTCGAAAAATCATGCTAAAAGGCATATATGCGACAGATGTTTGCTCTATTTTTACTCTGAATAAAAATTAACATCACACACTCCTGAATGTGAGAAACAAAACGATTGTAGGATCATGTTTCCCTCACAGGAAAAGAAATGGTTGGAATATAAGAATTATAACCATAAGAGTCCAGTCCCGTTTTGTGTGTACGCTGATCTGGAATCAATATTGAAGCCGATTCAGGGAAACGATCAAAATACACAGCGAATCCAGGAACATGAAGTTCATAGTATAGGATTCTATTTCCACTGCAAACATGAGAGCATATCGAGGCAAGGACTGTCAAAAATGGTTTGCATTAGAATTGCAAAGAATGGATCCATAGCTGTACAGGAGAAGCTGAACATCAGGCCAATGCAACCCTTGACTAAAGAGGAACGGCGTTCACATATGGAAAATACTTGCTGCCATATATGTGAAAAAACGTTTGCAGCCGATGAGGAACGAGTCCGGGACCATTGCCACTTAACAGTTAAATACAGAGAAGCATAATTCAATTCATTTTTCATAAATACTTTTAACAGGAAAATACCTTGGGCCAGCGCACAATGCATGTAATCTGATGTATCATGGTTGCTCCATAGTTCCAGTAATTATCACAATTTATCCGGATATGATGCCCACTTCATTATTAAGGATATAGCTACATCTTTCCCAGGAGAAGTTGATCTCTTACCAATAAACAAGGAAAGATATATCTCGTTCACCAAGCACATGGACGGCAGCTACATAAAATTCATATTCATCGATTCCTTCCGTTTTATGGCTGAATCTTTAGATAAGTTATCATCATTGCTGCCGATGGATGGATTAAACACTTCAAGATCAGTATGGCAGGGATTGGATGATGACACTATCAAACTTCTTACACGCAAGTGTGTCTTCCCATATAATTTTATTGATGACTGGGATAAATTGGATTTCCGGAACTTACCAACACAGGAAACATTCTCCAATAAACTGACTGACAGTGCTATATCTCCTTAGGACTACAATCATGCTGAAGAGGTCTGGAAAAAATTTGAAATACAAACACTTGGTGAATATTCAGATCTATACCTTAAGACTGATGTTCTCCTATTGGCCGATGTGTTTGAGAACTTTCGAGAAGTGTGCATGAAGACATACAATTTAGATCCAGCACATTATTACACCATGCCAGGCCTAACATGGGATGCTATGCTAAAATACACTAATGTGAAATTAGAGTTGATAACCGACGTAGATATACTGCTATCCATAGAGAGAGGCATTCGAGGTGGTATAAGTCAATGTTCGAACAGATATAGTAAAGCCAATATTAAATATATGGATGATTTTAAGCCTGAGGAGAAAAAGAAATACTTGGTGTATTATGATGTGAATAACTTTATGGATGGGCCATGTCACAGCATTTACCAACCTGAGGATTCAAATGGGTTAATGTTCCCAATATTGACGTTTCTGAAATTCCTGATGATTCTCCAACTAGATACATATTCGAAGTCGACTTGGATTATCCTCAACATCTACATGATAAGCATAAGGACTTACCGTTTTGCTCTGAGCATGCAGCACCATCTGGAGCAAAACTATAAAAGCTTCTGACAACATTACATCCAAAAATAAAATATGTTATACATTACCGAAATTTGAATCAATGCTTATCACATGGACTCATCCTGAAAAAAGTGCACCGGGTTCTTCAATTAGACCAATCAGCTTGGCTTAAACCGTATATTGACTTAAATACTACCAAACGGATTCAGACTACAAGCGATCATGAGAAGGACAGCTATAAGAAGATGAACAATGCAGCTTTTATTAGACCATGGAAAATGTGCGCAACTATAGTGATATCAAGCTTTGCATGAAGTGGGAAGGTCGCTATGTTGCAAAAGCTCGGATTGCGGCACCCAACTTCCACAGTGCAACGATATTTGATGAAAATTTAGTTGCTGTGGAATTAAGGCGACTCAAAATGTTATTCAGTAAGCCGGTCTATATAGGAATGCCAGTTATGGAAATTTCGAAAATATGCCTCTACGATTTTCACTACAGTTTTATGCAGCGTGAGTATGGAGAGAAATGTAAAGTCATGTATACTGATACAGATTCTCTAATATATGAACTTGAAGAGAAAAATGCATATGAGCTTATGGATGAAAATATAAACAAATTTGATACAAGTGATTACCCAGAAGATAATGAATTCAATTTACCGCTCATGAATAAAAAGATTCCTGGGCTAATGAAGGATGAGCTGAATGGGAAAATCATGAGCGAATTTGTAGGCTTGCGCTCCAAAATTTACAGTCTGCGTATAAACGCTGGTAAAACTGTAAAAAAAAGCGAAAGGAGTAAAGACTAATGTAGTCCAGACGCATATCAATTTCGAAGACTACGTCGAATGTTTGAATAACAGGCGAATATTAACTGCTAATCAGAGCTCCATACGATCTCATTACCATAACGTCAAAAAAAGATCGCATTGTGTCCCTATGATAATAAGCGTCATATTATGAGCGGAGCGACGGATACTCTACCATGGGGACATTACTCTATTTCATCAGATCAACAAGTAGCAGCCGCAGAAAGAATCTAAGTCAAGTGTAAATAATAAATGTATTATAGTTATAGTTTCATTTATTCAAGTAATTTGTTTTAAACATGTATAATTGTAAAATAAAAAAAGTGTTGTAATTATAAATTTATTGTAATTTTATTATAGTTATAGTTGTTTTTCAAGAAATTATAAAACATCTTTGTTATTAATCCAAGAATTGTGTTTTGATGAAAATCCGAGCCATTGAACGAAAGCTTTATCTCCACTCTTCTTTAAGATTTTCTGTATGAGATATAGGTTTGGGTGGTTAACTTTCAGCAGCTCCAATTCATAAAAGCCTCCTGTGATTGGATTTCCTTGGTAATCTTCCAACCGATATGTGATGGGGTTTGTGTTTTGAACTTTAATAATTTTAAAAATCTTTATATGATTGTATACAGTTGAAAGCAGTTGTTTCGAATTGGAGGCGTTGATATCACGTGGTCTCGTTTTTGTAGTTCGATGTATTCTTGAATTGTATTCAGTCAGCAGTTTCTTTACCATACCAATCCACTGATACGTTCCATTAAAACTGAATTCCTTCCACATCATATCCATCAGAGTTCGCTTAAATCGTTCCACTATTGATGCTTTGAGGAAACTGTACGTAGAGTAATGATTAATTGCATGCTTCAGCATTAGATTTTTATAGAGGCTGTTGTAGAATTCCTTTCCATCATCAGTCTGCAGGTTTTTAGGTATTCGACCCTCGCTTAATATAGACTGCATGGCATCTCTTACTTCTACACCAGTTTTTCATTTAATTGGAATTGCCCATGCGTATTTGGAGAAGGTATCAATTACTGTCAGCAGATAGCGGTAACCCTTGTTCACATACTTGTAGGGATCCATTTCAACCAAGTCTGCCTGCCACAAGTCATCTAGTCCTCTGATAATCACACGACGTCGTTTAAAATTTTTTCTCGCTGGTTTATGCAGCTCATTTACCACTTACATCTTACTCATCGTAATTATAAATGAAACAGATTTCTAAGGAGTTTTTACTCATATACACCATCTTTAGGTGTCAAGTATTTCTTATTTATTACTGAAGTAAACAGTATATTAATAGTTTTTTTTATTTCTTCAACACTTATTTTAATTTTCTTGTCAACATAGGCTTTGGTAGTAGCATTATCATTTTCAAAGGGTTCACCAAGTCGTTTTATACACTTTGAGTTTAGATCGTAGTCGCCGTTTATCGTTAAATTAAATCCAATACCCCGCTCTCCTTGTTCACCAGCTGAACCCTGAGCTCCATGTTTACCGTCTGGTCCTTGAGTTCCTTGTTTACCGGCTGATCCCTGAGCTCCTGTTGGCCCACGCTCACCTGCTTTCCCAAGATATCCTCACTTAGAGAAACGTCCAAACTTGTCAACGCTCATCTGTAGATTGTGAAGAAGCATGGTAATGGAGTAGTATTTAAACTATAATATCTGCTTCTCGCAACTCCTCCAGGATAGATACAATTTCATTGTTCTGACTGGTGTTTCCAGCCTGCTTTGATACCATTAGAAGGCTCAGTCTATCAACTAATTCATTTGGATCATCCAGTAAATGTGATCAATGTTTTCTTTAGGCAGACGGATTAGTCCCGTGCCTTTATCCTGTATAAGTTTACTGATTATAGCTTTAAACTTAGCCGCTCTAGTACCTTTTATTTGTCCATCATCAGCATAGTCACGTTTATATGCATTGGTATCTCTCAAAATAGATCCATAATTAGTTAAATCCTCTTTAGTATATAGACATTTTACAGGATCCTTCATAAATAGCAGCTTACATAATCCCAAAATTGTTTTATAGCTCTTCCCCTTGATAACAATATTTCCTACATCATCAACATCATACGTTGAATTACCGCGTTGTCATCATAGTAAACTCCATAAGTTGGATCAATTTTAGGGCTATTATCAGTGAATAGCTTTAAATCCTTTGAAACTATGTATCCAGACGTATCGGGGGAGGTGGCAGGAGACCATCCTGTCTATGTTCTTGAATGTTTGGGTGTTGCGATTCTTCTTCAGATGTTAAGGAATAATCTCCATAATTTATAGGTGTGCTACTAGCCTCCATTTTCACATATTTTCGTTTTGGAGGGGTAAAAGGTTCCACAATTTCGTTGTCTTCTCCTTCTTTTGGCTCCAATTTGACTAGTGGCTCGTTTTTGACTCTGGTAACAAACTCGTTTAAGGGTTTGGTGATTGGCTTGAAAGTTTCTTTAAGTTGAGCTTCTGCTTCAATCCTTCCCGTCTTTAGAGCTTTAAATTTCCTTCGCACTGCATTCCTTGTCTTGATGATTTCTTTTAATAGATATTCATTCATCTTCGATATTAACTGAATAACGGCTTTTCAAACAGCACTGATAACAGGTAAACAGCTTTCCAAGCAGCTCTTACAACAGCTTAACAGCTTTTAAAACAGCTCTGGTAACAGCTTAACAGCTTTTAAAAACAGCTCTGATAAAAGCTTAACAGCTTTCCAAACAGCTCTGATAACAGCTTAACAGCTTTTAAACAGGTCTGACAACAGGTGAACAGCTTTAATTTACTCATCAGTTCCACAGGATTTGGTGTGCTTTCGGCTGAGTTACAACTTCGACTTATGAATATTTCGCATGTTTCATCCTTTTATATTACAATGAAGGTATCAAATCTTTTACGGTAGCGCCCCTTGTTTAATGAGCTATCCTTATCAATCATCAAGAAACCATATTTTTCCATCCAACACTCAGCACATGCTCTTTGAAATTTATCAAACTTCATGTCTGTATTCACATGGTCATTATAGATATGTTTCAAATGCAAGTCGTCTTGCTTGAATTAGACGATTAAATTAGCATTGTCACGTATTAAATGCTTTGGTATATGCGTATATGTTTCACAGAGATAGAAGCTGTCTATATCTTCGTGGCGACCCATGCAAAAATAGGATCGCACATTATCTTGCTTTTCACATGCTACATCATCGAAAATAAACACTGAATGTGATTTGGTTTCCTCTGGTGCTAGAACGTTGCAGTTGTTTGAGAATGTATAATACCCCAATCCTGATATGGGAGTCATCACTCCCTTCAAGTATTCATACTTTGGTTGATGTAAAGATTTTGAACATATGAAAATATTTTCATATCTCAGACCATTGGGATGTTCCAGCAAACTTATCATAACATTAGTTTTTGCACAATTCGATGGTCCAACAATGATGCTCCTTATACTATTAGGCAATAGGGGCCCATGCTTCTTTTTCACCTTCATAAGAGCTACATCAGCATTTCGAACAGGAAAAGCTGGTTGTTGTTAAATGAACCGCATATTGAAGACAAACGGGATTCCTATAAGCACACCTGTTTATATTACATTTCAGCAGTATCATCGGAACCTTATAAGATGTCGGATCACAAATCGAAATGCTCCAGAAAATCTTCGAAAGGGGGTAGAGGACTATTAAATTCATTCATCAACAAATTACCTGGGATACCAGTACTGTGGACCAGGAACAAAGTTACAAAAAAGATTGGCGAGAGGAGATCCAGGCATTAATCCACTGGACGCAGCCTGCAAAGAACACGATATATCATACTCGCGACATAAAGATACAAGTGATCGACATACATATAGCTGATAAAATATTAGCTGAAAAAGCCTGGCAGCGTCCAAAATCTACGGAGGCAAATTTGAGTTAACGTGCCAACGCTTGGCTTATAACAAACGCAATGAAAGCTAAAATTAAGCTAGGTATGGGTCTTAAAGCTAAAAATAAACGCCAACCCACCTTCCGAGAAGCAGTACGAAATGCACATAAAATTTTAAAAGTAAAAAAACCAATAGACTTGATGGAAGCTACAAAAATAGCTCTTAGTGCAGCTAAAAATATTGTGAAAAGAACGAAATAATCAATTAAAACTCCACGAGTGATACCTGTACCAAAGGTTGGTGGAGCACTTCCGTTCCTCATCCCGTTGTTTGCTGGGCTTTCAGCATTGGGAGCACTATCGGGAGGTGCAGCAGGCATAGCTAAAGCAGTAAATGATACCAGTGCCACAAAGGCAAAATTGGAAGAAAGCAAACGTCATAACCAAGCAATGGAAACTATAGCGGTTGGCAAAGATGGAAACGGGCTGTTCCTGAAGCCTTACAGAAAAGGACCTGGACTCTATCTACAACCTCAACCAGAAAACTATTAAAGACGCTACCCAAAAGACCGCTAAACGAGTTGGATCTTCACAAGTATACCACACACTTGCTGCACTTCAGAGGAGTATTTATGCGTGATAATTTTCCTAAAAAGCCATGGAAGCGAGAAAGCGGAATTGTTAACTTGGACATCTCAACTGGAACCGATACACACTGGGTAGCGTACTACAAGAAAGGTGATAACATCGAATACTGTTATGGTTTTGGCAATCTCCAACCTCCAAGGGAGCTCATAAACTACTTGGGTAGTAATATTACGTACAACTACAGTTCTTATCAGAATTATGATGCAGTAATTTGTGGTCACTTATGTTTACCAGTTTTTATATAATTGTTATAGCCATTAATTATTATCTATAAATAAATGTATCTATAATGAAATTGTGACAGTTCATTATCAACCACCATGTCATTAACACTTACTCTCACGGGAAATTCATCTCTACTCAGTGCTGAGTACTTTCCTCCGCTGGAGCTAGCAATGGATTATGTTTGTGGATTAATTTATTTTCAAACATACAACTCTATACCAAATATTGATGTGAGCAATAATCTGGTTCATGTAGGGAATGAGGTTGTTGAGATACCTGGTGGACCCTTTGAGATTGATGATATAACAAAATATGTACAAGGATACTTGGATAAAGAAGGGAGAATGATAAAGGTTACAATAAAGGCTAACAATAATACATTGAAGAGTGAAGTTAAGGCAACTGAAGAAATACATTTTCAAAAACAGAGATCCATAGCTCCCCTGCTAGGACTCGGTAAAAGAGACTTATCTGCTAATATAGTCCATTCATCAGAGTTGCCAGTCAACATCATTAAAGTAAATACTATACGCATCTAATGTAATATTATATCAGGATCATTCTTCAACAACACACAAGTACACACTCTCCACGAGTTTTCACCGAACGTGGGGCCTGGGTATAAAATAGTGGAGGTACCCAAAAATGTAATCTATTCGCCTGTGAACACCAAACGTATAAGTTCTCTAACATTGAAGCTCCTTGACCAAGACGGTGACTTATCAACTTCAGCGGAGAGACTATAACCATCAGGTTATATTTGAAGCCACAGCATGCTGATATACAATAATGATAAATACGAGTTCGGAGAGACATGATCATTAGTCAGCGGACAACCTTGGAGCGATCAAGACCTACATTAACACCTGCAAATACAGCATATTTACAATCAATAGGCTTAACGCTGAAACAATGAATAAAGGAATACTAGATATTGCACCAGACGCTCACTTTGATAACAGTGTTACCAAATTTGAACATCACTCCTATTCACCATTTCTAACATCATTTAAAAACAGCGATGAAATCCGTATCTCTGTACAACATCAGGACTTGAACCATCTACCCAGCAGTATTGTATATATATGTATAATCGAAAGGGGTACTCACTGTCAAGCACCCACCTGGATCTAATCCTTTTGTGATTTTTGTTTCTCTCTACACACAAACACTCTCCTTTTTGTGCTATTTAATTAAAGCTTACTGTTACACTTTTCCTTTTAAATTAAACACTCTTCTTTACAAATTTCCGTTCAAAAATTTAAAACTCATTAATAATTCTCCGTTCAAAAACTTAAAACTCTATCTTTTATAATTTTCCGTCCAAAAAACTTAAAACTCTTTCTTTTATAATTTTCGGTTCAAAAAACTTAAAACTCTTTCTTTTATAATTTTCCGTTCAAAAACTTAAAACTCTATCTTTTATAATTTTCCATTCGACAACTCGAGACCGCCCGCCAACATACCAAAAAACCAACTCAACTCTTGATCACATTCATCGTGATCAAGAGCCGTTGTTCAGGATAGAAAATGCTAAATTGCATTTTCTTATCTTGAGAAAATTTTACTTTTTAATTCTGCCCATGTTCAAACATGTCCAGAATTATTCGCGTTTTACGATGGCTTCAAAAATGTAATCTTACACTTTTTAAAACATCAGCCACCGTCCCTGATTTGAAATCGCGGCGCGCATATACACACAATGCATTTGTGCGGCGCGCGTTTCTTATTACGAAAGTTTCTATCGTAATATGTATGTACGTATGTACATACTTCTTAAGACCATTGTTTGAAACGGCACCGAATTTCTTCAAACTTTGCACACTACTCCCTTTTTACTCACAAACACAAATATGAAATCAAAATTGCGCGGAAAGTTATAGTTTCTCAGATAATCGATTTTAAAATTCCCGAACCTTGTACTGCAGATTTAATTAATTGTGAGAATGTCAAATTGTGTTGTGAATTGCAGTACAAAGTTCGGGAATTTTAAAGTCGATTATCTCAGAAACTATAACTTTCCGCGCAATTTTGTTTCCATATTTGTGATTTGTGAGTAAAAAGGGAGTAGAGTGCAAAGTTTGAAGAAGATCGGTGCCGTTTCAAACACTGGTTCTGTTCCCAATCCTTCCCCCTGAGAAAAAGATTATTGTTCTTTGAAGAGGAATAATTCTCAGGGGAAGTTGTTGTTGGTGCATTTTTTGGCGAGCGGTTCTTGGTTGGCTTTCGGTTGAGTGTCTACATCTTTTTGTTTTGTTATATATAATTTTTGTGTCTGTTGCAAAATTACGTTATTCTAGTTTAAGTTTTGTATAATATATATTTTACTTATTCTATTTCCTAATTTCTATGGTCCTTATGAATTTAACTTAGCGTCTGTTAAAACTAGAGAAAAAGACTTTTTCTGTTTTTAGTGCATTTTTATCGACTATTCTATCCCAAGAATCTCTTTGCCAGCCCCAATTGTTTAGTAAAAAAAAAAATCCGTTTGATAAGGAAAAATGTCATTTCATTTGGGCATTCACACATACAAATGAATTCCGTTCGACTGGCTTCTGTGCTCGTAATTTAATGTCTCGTACCGCTGATATGCAAACGAAAAGACACGGACTTATTTTTCTACCGTAGAGAGAGCGTTTGCACATTGCAAGAGCAATTGTATAATTTTTTTTTTTGAACTGTTGTTGTGAGATATTGAAATGCATCTTGCATCGGCTTGGAAAGAAATAGGAAAAAAAATGTTTGGGATTTGTGTTTTTGTAGCTACATACATAATGCACAAATTGCAGGTTGTGTGATATGCAGCTTATTTTGTGTGTTTTGAAGGATGAAAAAAAGAAGAAAAAAAACTACCTTTGCTATTGAGCTTGCGTGGGATTCACCGAGATAAGGGTACAACACATACTAGGTGCATCTTAGCTAATTTTTTGTCAACGTTAGCTGTTTTGCCCTTTAAATTGGTTCGCGCGAGTAGTGTATCTTCATAGTTTCATCATGCAATTTGGCGAAGTAATTAGTCCGCGTGCCCCGTACGTTTGTTCCAGGCAACATTGCGTTAGGGTGCTGGCCATATCTGTGCAAAATGTGGCTCCCTGGTGGAGGGGACTAATCCGGTTGTTGTTACGGAGGAGCACCCGCCCCGATATCTGCATCTGGTCTGCTCCTGCCGAGGTGGACAGCTTCCACCGGGTGGAGCTCTGCTTGTCTCCCCATAGCGAGAGCTCATGGGTGGTTTTAGGTAAGTTTATTTTGTGGTGAACCATAATTTTTCCGACTAAAAATAATATCTCTTTTTAGGAGCTACCCTGGTATTATCTGGGGAGGTAGGTGGGTGTGCCTGTTTGGTGTGCAGGAGCCACCCGAGCTATATGATCCACGAGGATGACGTAACCGCCTGGGCCAACAATGCTCCTGGCTTTGAATGGGATCTTCCGGGGGCGGCGCCTAGTCCAGTTTCGAGTGTAGAGAACTGGGACGTGTCATCTGGCTCCGTCCAGGGAGATTGTGGCCTTCCCAATGAGGCGTCTGGTTATGCTGAGAACTGGGACCTCCCCGATGAGTGGTCTGGTTGCCACTCTTTATGCAGGATAGTTTTGGTAGTTTATTTCTGGTATTTGGTTGGAATTTAATAAAAAATATTGTATTTTCAGGTTTTGTGGAAGGCCCGGATCGTTCCACTTGGCGGCTACTGCAATTTACTTTCTTTGCATTTTAAGTCTAAAATTGGTGGTTTTTTTTTTTTTTGTATTTATTTTTTTTCAAGTTTCGTTTTCCAAAAATTTTGTGTGTTTTCAATTTTAATAAAATTTTTTTATAATTAGATACCTGTTGTACTCAGTACTTTTTCTTTCCGTTTGTTTGTTATGTTTGGTTTAGGCTAGAGAGGTTGACTAACTAGTTTCAGCACCACCGGACTTAACCATCGCCATCATTTTGCCTCACGGACTTGAGTTAGAGTTCTTAAAGGCATTGCTTTTAGATTATTTGTTTGTAGTTCCAGACTCTAGGAAGGCTCCGCCGTCTCTTTTAACCAACAGTGCATTTTTTTCTGTGACTGCAACGGAACTTTTACTACGATGTGGGGACACCCTTGCGTTTATTTTTTCGTCACCCTAACTTCCTTGAGCTTTTCAGGTGATTATGTAGGGTTGGACTGGCAAGAACGATTCTTGGGGTTGCATGCAGAGAGTAGGTTTGGTTGATGCTTTACATGTACAGGAGTAAAAAAAATTGTTTTGCTGTTGTAAATTCAGTGAGTTGAATAGCTTGTTTTATTTTTTTCTTATCCTACTAAGCCATTTCCTCGTTTAACAAATTTCCTTTTTGTTTTTTTTTTTGCGCACGGGGGTGTCGAAAGGCTGTTTGTTATTGCTTATTCTACGTCTAGTAGTACTATTAGTATTATTTTATTTAATGTTATAGTAGCTGGCTAAATATTCTTATGTGTATACTATATACTACTTGAACTTATTAATTTTATTCTTAAGTACTACTAAATAAATTTTATCCTTAAATACTCTATCTCTTATTTGCTGCTATTATTTCAACTTATTTTCTAAGACCAGTGTAGTGAAAGGACAGTGGTTCCGCCAGTAATAAAAGAATGAGACGGGCTAAAAACAATGAGTATAGATATTTTCTGATTATACCAATTGTATAGATCTCGCTTTAGAGAGACTTTGTGTACGTTTTAATTTTTCTTGGGGTGTTGCGTAAGCCGGTTCCATAGGAACGTTTTCAGCTGTGGGTTGTTGTCTGCGTTTAGCAATCGATGCCATGAATTCCGGGACGATAAATTTTGCTAATGCCACCACAGATGCAATTAGCAACAAGAGTCCGGTCGTTGATAGGGATGTAATTGAGAGTATATGAGGAATCTTGGCCTTTGGTCCAAAGTTGTTTGTTCACTTTGATACGGATTTCGTCTAGAGATTTTGTATCTAGGTGGATACGTTGGTTTGTATCATCTCCTAGGTGTAATGTTGGTTGTTTGTCAAGGTTTCTAGGAGCGGATATCTTGGAAATATACTCTGCCAATACCTCTTGAGTTTCATTTGTACCTGGGATGTAGGTTGGTTGGAAAACTTTTAGTGGATGCAGGTTTTCTGCTTCGAAATACAGAGTGTGGGGTCCTATTTGCAAGGAACATGGTTCGTTGACTGTCATGATTTCTTGTCCTGCGAGCCGATGAGTGAGCAACTTTTGTGTACAAGTTATATGTACTATAGTAGTTTCGGTTAAGGAGTACAGCCACGAATTTGTTCTATTAAGTTTAATTATTGTGTCTCTTGGGGGAATTTGAGCTCTGAAGCTACATTGTGGGCCCAGTGGATTGAATAAAAGTTTGATAATACATTTATCTGTTTTTGTAGCCTTTGTTATTGGGGTATTCAGCTTACCAACCCACGTATCTTCATTGATTCCCTTTGAAATTTTTTTTGAAAGATCTCAGGTTTTCTGGCTTCAGCAACAGAAATTCCTGGGTCTGGATTTGACTTGTCACATGGGAAAATCCGATATCAGGTATTAATGAGTGGTCTGAATCCACCCGTATGAGAAAACATTTAATCTGATCGATTTTCATCTTGGGAATATTGAAAATGGGAAGTGTGATTCGAATCACCAATTTTTCCTGTAATAAATGGGTCTTGATTGCCGCTGTTTGATACAGAACTGATAAGCAGTACTGCATATTGGGACAAGTGGAGTGAGATTTGTGATAAATTTCCAGCAAATGATTTGGGGAAATTAAAAGGGGATGAATTTGATTATATCTGCTGGACACTATAATGTCCAGTAGAGCTTGTTGTCTAAATTCCAACTCTATCATTTGTAGTGTTAGACTAGAAACGATCTCTTGTCTTATTTGTTGGGCTATCAAATCATCCGTTGTGTTCTGCAAATGGTTCATCTGATTGGTTATCTGATGTTGTCGTTCAGACAGTTAGGCTAAGGGTTTTTGAATTTGTTCAAACGTGGTTTTTATTACGCTGATCTGTTGCTTTTCCAGATCAGCTAATGTTTGAGCATTTACCTCTAAGTCGCTTAGTCGGGTGTAGACCTCTTGCTCGTTTCCGCTATCCATAGTGCCAAAGAGATAGTGCATTGCATTAAATATCCCATAAAAGATGGGTCGGGGCTTGCGTGATTTAGGCACTGCCCCTTTAATGACTTTGGTGCGTCTCTTGATGTTTTCCATCAGTGCATATACATGTTTGGTTTGTAGGGTACATAGATCTTGATCAGAAGATTTGTTACCACATAATTTATGGACGTAGTGTTCCGCGCGGTCCGCCAGTTTTGTCCGATTGTCCAACTCGCCCAGATATAACTCAGTGATGACGATCCAAGTGTCGTGGAAAACCGATAGGCTTCCAAGATCCTCAAATAGTACTCCCGTAGTATTTAGGGGCGGTATAGAGTAAGGTTCCTCCACGAGGGCTCCTACTGTGATCAGGAACAGTCCGTAGAAAATTATTGACCGCATTGTTATCTAGGAGAGGATAGGATAGGATATTAAAATGGGTTTTTTGTTGACTTTGTAGCTTACGTGCTATTATATATGTATCTTTGAATTACTTAAACTATCTTAACACCATGTTATTAGTAGAAAGGTTTAGGCGACTGTTGTGTACTTTCACCTCTCGTTTACGAATTTTAATTGTTGTGTGAACTGGTCTGGGGATACCGGTTACCGTATAGGGGCTTATCCATAGCTGGGAGAGCTTATGTTTACGACTCTCGCTCTTGAGTAGAACCTTGTCTCCTCTGTGAAATGTCAGGGGACGTACAGCTTTGTCATAGTAATTTTTCGAGCGTTGTTTACTCATCAGAAGGTTTTTCCGTGCCATGGCTTACGACTTTTGAAGCTTATACCTGAGAATATGGTAGTAGCTCTCGTGGTAATACACTGGTGCAAGGTTTCGCCTTAAGTTGGATGGAACGTCCACTATAAAGCCGTAGAGGCAGTCCATGGGAGTTAATTTTATCCCTTCATGTACACTGTTGTTGTACAGGAAAGAAGCGGTTCGCACATAACTATCCCATGACCTGGGATTTTCGTCCACTATAGTTCGTAGATATTCAATCAATGGCCTATGAGCGCGGTCAAGGCTCCATTTGATAGGGGATGATAAGCTGAGGTTTGCAGCTTATTTATCCTGAGGAGTTTCCATACCGTTTTGAATAGGTCACTCAGGAAATTACTTCCCTGCTCGGTGACTATTCTTTTGGGAATGCGGTAGCACGTGACGATTTCGTTGAAGAAAATTTGCGCTACCGATATAGCTTCCCCACTTGGTATGGCATACCAATCTACAAACTTCATGGGGTTATCCTGAAAAGTTAAGATATATTTATTACCTGATATGGTCTCTTCTAGTGGACCTACTATATCAAGGTAAACCTTGTCGAAAGGTTGTTCTGCGATGTCCGTCATTACCATTGGCATTTTATATTGCGGTGAAGCCTTCATGGTTTGACATTTGGCACACCGCTTAATGTGCTTTTTGATGTCACTAAGCATGTGCCTCCACCAGTACTTTCGTCGGATCCGTGTATAGGTTTTTATCACTCCCTGGTGGCCACCAAAGAGAGAATCATGATAATCCTTTAAGATTAATTGAATCTCCTCTGGGCTTGTGATTACTTCAGGGGGACGCGTGTCGTCTATAATTTGTGGAATGGTACTAGGTGGACTGTCAAGGTCTCCGGCCTCTTCTGGATGATGAGTTTGCTCTTTTTGTTCTATTGGTTTGGCCTGGCTGTCTGAATTTGTTCCGCTTTCCTAAATGTTTCGCGTCTGGGCTCTTGTTACGCTCTTTCTCAATCGTGGAATAGTTACGTTCGGATTTGTTCAGGGTACGGCTGGCGTAGGCAATGGGTTGGTCACTTCCTACCTCTCCTTGAGATTGGACTGCTCCAAGAGCCTCGCTGCTGGCGTCTGTGGTAAGGTTAAAGGGTTTTGAAAAATCGGGATATATTAAGATTGGAGGGGAATTAAAACGTTCGTTAAATGTTCTGAAATGCCTCTTGGCATTTCTCAGTCCACTTAAACTTTACATCCTTTCGGAGTAAGTTTGTTAGAGGACGTACTGTTTTTGAAAAATCGGGTATGAATTTTCTGTAGTAATTCGCAAGGCCCAAAAATGATTGCACTTGCCTCACTCTCTTAGGGATGGGGAAACTTTGGACGCATGCCGTTTTGCTACGGTCATGTAGTGCTCCTTGGTTAGAGCATTTGTGTCCTAAATACACTACTTCGCGCCTGAGAAATTGACATTTCTCAGGTTGAAGTTTCAGGTTATTTTCTGTTAACCTGTCAAGGACTTTGCTAAGCTTTTCGTTGTGGTCTGCCAGACTTTTTCCATAGATGACATGTCATCTAAGTAGACGAAACATTCTAGGCCTTGTTGGCCAGTTAATATGAAATTCATTAAAAGCTGAAATGTGGCCGGGGAGCCGATGAGCCCGAACGGGATGCGTTTGTATTCATAATGCCCGTAGATGGTACTAAAAGCCGTTTTTGCTCGTTCTTCCGGATCGACCAGTACCTGATGATAGCCATTGGCTAGGTCTAGGGTGGTGAAGTATCTTGAATGGCCCAATTGACCGAGGATATCCTCAATTCGTGGTAGCGGGAAGGCGTCGCGAATCGTTTTTTCGTTCAACTTACGGAAATCAAGGACGACGCACCACCTTTTCTCACCATCTAGTCCCGCTTTTTGGGGACGACTAGCAGTGGCGAGCTCCATGGGCTTTTGCTGGGCTGGACAAAGTCGTTGTCCAGCATTTCTCTGAGTTGCTCATTTATGACATTTAGCTGTGTCTGTGGTTAATAGGTGCTTGGTCTTGCACCAGGGGGATGTCGTCGGTGATGGCATTGGTATGTGTAAGTCCGTCACCTTTTAAAATATGTCATCATATTCATAACAGAAACTTCTTACTGAGGCTTTTTCCTCAGAATTTAAAGTTTCGTCCAGACTGAGTTCTTGCTCTAATCTGGTGAGGCGCGGATGAATACTGGTGTCTTCTTGTTCGACGTCGTTTGTGAACAAGTACCTTACATGTTGTATGGTGGCCGTTTGATCTGCGCTTATTGCCCTGTTTGTATTGTTCTTAAATCTAGGCTTATTTAATGGTTTTTTATTATTTATTTTACCTCTTAACCTATTTGTTTTGTACATAAGAGGCGCTGGACCAGATGGATCTGCGGGAGTTGCTACCGGCAGACCGTTTGTGTGCTGGCCAGTGCCTGGCGTTGGGGTTTTCACGAGGGACCCGCAAGGATCTTGAAGCTGTTTCTTGTTAGTGCTTGGTTGACCTGGGCTCTTAAGCCCTATTTTCTTAATGCTAGGTTTATATATAACAAGATGTTCACCATCGCCGTCATTTCGACTCATGGGATTCAAAGGATGGGCTGTTGTAATATATATATATATATATGGCTCTCGCTTTATGGGGACGGCAGTGTAGTCTCTAATGGGGACGACAGTGTAGTCTCTAATGGGAACCAGATTTAAGTTAACGCTGTTTAGGACTACTGGTGAACAGCGTGTGTTGAGGATTCCTATGTGGACTGCCTTTAATCCTGCTTCGAGTAAGCTGTTTGCTAAGAAGACTCCGTCGTCTATTTCTTTTGACAGACTGAGCATTTCTTCCTGCAACTGCAACGGATCTTTGACTCCGATCTGAGACCTTGCTGGTACGCACACATGTTCATTTAAATTCACCTGATGCTGTCCAGTCCTACAGCCTCGATCTTCGGTAATCAAGTCACCCTTATCGCGTTCTTGTTTATCACAGCCGACTTCTTCTGACTGAGAAGCTTTGAGAACACTTCGGGTATAAGGTGTATTCCCATCGGGATTAATATCTTCTACCAGTTTCTCTTTGTTGACTGTGTTTTGTGAGCACGGGTTGGACGAGGCGGTTTCTAATGGAACAGCAAACTCATCTGGATTGGTTTCCGTGCGAGGAAATCGCAGAACCTTGTTGGGTCCCTCAACATTACAGTTTTTGGCTAGGAAATCATTTTCTAGCAAGCCGTCTTCAGAAATATCAGGGATGTTTTTTACCACCTGCAAGTTGCAAGGTAAGTTACTTTTTAGCACGAAGTTTCCTTGGCAACTTCCTAAGGTTGTTCCTGTTCCAAAGGGGCTTTGAAGCGTTAGTTTTTTGTTGGGATTTATTAGTTCGCGAGATTTGAGAGCTTTTTTCTTAATTATACTGATCTCAGCGCCGGTGTCCACTATTAGCTGGGCCTGACCATTTAGACCTATGTCTAGAGGAAGTCTGGCGGTGGGCACACTGAAGTCGGGCGGCTGAGAAGATCCTTGTTTATTAGGGTTTTTAGGGTTTATAGGCGAGCCGGGGAGTTTTGGGTCGACTTTTTGTCGTTTCCCTGTTTTTTATCCTCCCATTTTTGCTTTTGTCGACATTCGTCGATCTTGTGTCCGCGGCGCCCACAAAAATCACATTTTTGTCTTATATTAAAGAATCTGGGGCCTTTTATATTGCTCGAGTCTGACTGTGGTGGATTGTTAGGCGATCCTCGTGTGAAACGACTTGCAGACTGTGTTTGGCTATTTCGACAGTCGCGAATGTCATGCCCGTAACTCCTACAGTTAGTGAAGAAAGGGGTGTTTTTGGCGTTTTAGACACTCCGTTTAGGTGTGTCCCCGCTTCTGGCAGAAATTACAAGTGATGTTTTGTACCAGATTCTGTGTATCCGGTTGTCTAGAATCCCTTCGTGGAAATGGCGGGCGTAGCGGTTGAGCATGTACGTATGTGGGATTATTAATCTGTCTGGGCTCTTGTGGTCGTGGTGATGCATACATGGGTGTGGCGCTTGATTGTAGGGAGTTCGGCTAAGAGCTCGAACTCGAAGACTTGGATCTATTGGTGCCATTGGATATGGTTGTTTCGTTAATGGCGTTTGTACGAAAACTGTGCCTGCTTGCAGCTTTTCCATGTCTAGAGCCTTTTGTATCAGCTGCTCTAGATCATTTTCTACCAGAGTGAGGAGGTGCTGGCATAGGTGGGGATTGTAAACTCCACTTTTGAGGGCATTTTTGGCGAAGTCCGCCAACTGTGTCTTCACAGCTTGGGCTGCCGTTACGCCGTACTTCAGTACCGCTGCCTCGTTGCAAAGCAACAGCAACTGCTTCACTCTTGTTGTGAAGGCAGTGAGAGTTTCCAACGGGTTTTGCCTCATTATAATCAATTTGTTGACCAACTCTTGGTACGATTCTCGTGGTAGGTAGATTCTGTTCAGGCGTTCCTCCACCTCACTAAAAGTAGTTGGAACGTCCGGAGCAAACAGCTGATAAGCATCGCCACGGGGCCTTGCGGGCAAGATGTGTAAGAAGGCTGCTTTTTCTTCCTCACTTATACAATGTAGGGCCTGTTTGCAACATCCAATAAATGTTTGTAGCTCACGACCTAGCTGTGGGATATTTTCACCCAAACACAGAGGAACTAGTTGTGCCGTGAGCTTGGCCACGTTTGTATAGTCTACCATTGTGATTATATTTTTATTTATTGGCTTGTAGGGTAGTCTGCTTGTGCCTTGTCGAGTTTCAGGGCTGGTTTCTTGAATTGATTCCGTGAAAGTAATGTGTAGCCAGCCACTAAGGAGATTTTCGGCGGTTGTTTGGTCAGATGCGTCACCACTAATATCACTGTAACTTTCAGCGCTTACAACTACACTGGCTCAGCTCTTATCTAAACCTAATGAACGTGAAAGCCCGGAGAATTCGATAAGCTCCTGTTTGAATCGCTCTGTATCTCTTTTGAATTTTTCGATTTTTGTCAGCCTCTGCTCTCTGCCTTGACTTAATCTGTGGTCAAGAGCGTCGCAGTGCGTGACAGTGAGCTTATCGGATTCACGTGCCTTTTCTAACAACTTATCTAAAAAATTATCAAAACTTACTTGATTTGCTACGGTGGGACCAGTTAAAATGGTACCAGTTCGAAGGCGAACTCCAGCGGCTTGTTGCTGCTCAGGTATGGGTGAGCTCTCCTCTACCTGATTCTGTTTGGTTGTCTTCTGAGACGTTGTCTGTACCTTCCCGGAAGTGATAAAGATTTTCACCTGGGGATTTCTCCGCGTCGGAGTAAGGTATGGAGTCTGATCTCGTACCTATCTTAGGTGCCGGTGTCGAGTTTCCTTCTAACATATGCGTCCCGCGTTGTCCAAAACGGGGGCTTCCAGCCTTCTTGGAGTATTCTCTTCTGGAATATTTCTTGCTACTAGGGGGGCTCCTGCCGTCTTAATTCCCTTGGCTGAGATTGAAAGGGCGGCTTATGCCGACTTCGATATCCCTTTCAATCCTGGAACGAAGTTTCTATTTTCTGGTGCTTCTGATTGCTGCTGGGGGGGGGGGGGGGGGGGGGGGCTAGGCCTGCTTATTTCCCCTCGATATGGTTGAAAGGGTGGCTTAAAGCCTTCTTGGAACCCCTTCAACCTTCAACCCAGGAACGATGTTATGTTCCTTCTGGAGTTGATTTTGAGTGGGGCTGTCTTCGTTTTCCTCCATCTTGCTGCTGCCTGTAGAGCGGCTTAGGTTGGTGAGTGTATTTCCTCGTGGATGCTGTTTCACTCTTAATGGGCTGAACGCCTGCTCGCCTGGAGCAGAGGCGCTTATAGATTTTATCTACCCCGAGCGTTGGGGGTGACGTGGCCTTATAGCTTGGCTAGTGTCACAGGATCCCCGTCGATTCTTGCAGGATCAAGGCTTTTCAAGCGATTGCGATCTTTTAATTTTAACGAAACTTCCTTGATCCTACCGGCTGCGCCAAATTTGTTGTTATAATTTTTCCGTTCCAAAACTTAAAACTCATTAATAATTCTCCGTTTAAAAACTTAAAACTCTATCTTTTATAATTTTCCGTCCAAAAAACTTAAAACTCTTTTTTTATAATTTTCCGTTCAAAAAGCTTAAAACTCTTTCTTTTATAATTTTCCGTTCAAAAAACTTAAAACTCTACCTTTTATAATTTTCCGTTCGACAACTCGAGACCGCCCGTCAACATACCAAAAAAACAACTCAACTCTTGGTCACATTCATCGTGATCAAGAGCCGTTGTTCAGGATAGAAAATGCTAAATTGCATTTTCTTATCCTGAGAAAATTTTACTTTTTAATTCTGCCCATGTTCAAACATGTCGCGTTTTACGATGGCTTCAAAAATGTAATCTTACACTTTTTAAAACATCAGCCACCGTCCCTGGTGTGAAATCGAGGCGCGCATATACATACAATGCATTTGTGCGGCGCGCGATTCTTATCACGAAAGTTTCTATCGTCATGTGTATGTACGTATGTACATACATATTGAATTTTTCGCGGCAAATCGTACTGAAGGTACGATTTGCTTTTACATTTATTTTTTAATTAAATTGTTGAAATGACAGATTTTGCGGAAGGCAAAATATGTCGTGATAATTTTTCCGTTAGAAACGACCTGGTTGAAAGTTGACACTTTTGTTTTTCCCAAGTCGTTTTATGAGAAAAAATTTTATAAGCTACATGGAATGTAAAGAAAATTGCTGATGCAATTTTCTTTATTCATTTAGTAGATAAGCTAACCATGTTTTAAGCATGAGTAGCTTATGTATGAATTTTATAAAATATAATTTTTACTTATTACCATTTTTCAGGTTTTATATGGGAATTCTCATTACTTTTTACTTATTACCCTTTTTCAGGTTTTATATGATAATGTTATTTGTTTTGGATATATAATAGCAGGAGTTTTCTTTATATTGAGGGGTCGCTAACAAAGCTGGATGGAACCGTTTCAGCAACTGCAAAATTAGCTAACAACGCTCTACCATTTCTTTTTGAGGAAATACGCTATGAATTGAATGCAGTGGAAATCGATCGTACAAGACATCTTGGGATTGCGACAACATTAAAAAACTACGTATCGCTAAATGCAAATGTAAGCAGGATACTACTCAACGGCAATTGGTCACCAGATTCATCCATTATACCAACCAATGGACTGTTTAACTATTGTGTACCTCTGAAATATTTATTGGGATTCGCTGAAGATTACAAGAAAATTCTTATATATTCCAAACATGAAATCATATTGATCCGGAGCAGGACAGACGATAATGCCATTATATCACCCATTGATGTGGTGAAAATTGAAATTACCAAACTTCAATGGAGCATTTCGCATTTTACAGTGTCCGATTATGAAAAGCTGCAACTATTTAAAATTATTGGGAGAGGTCGCCCGATACAAATACCATTCCGCAGCTGGGAAATATATGAGAATCGAGTACTACCGGAATCCACGCATCAAACCTGGTCAGTTCAGACTTTCGCTCAACTGGAGAAACCTCGATTTATCATCTTAGCATTACAAACGGATCGAAGGAACGATAAAACCAAAGATGAAAGCAAGTTTGATCACTGTAAACTCACCGATGTTACAGTTTATTTGAAATCAGAATCATATCCCTATGATGATTTGAATTTGAAATAGATACGCATTGCTGTATGAGATGTATATAAAGTTTACACAATCATACTATGGTCATCAGTATCAGCCGTTCCTTACATGGGAGTAGTTCAAAACCGCTGCTCCGATCGCTGTCATTGATTGCTCACATCAAAATGAAACAATAAAAACTGGACCTGTTGACATAAGGCTAGAATTCAAGACATCTGAAAATATACCGGCTAATACAACGGCATATTGTCTGCTTCTACGCGATCGAATAGTGGAATACAGTCCGCTGACAAGTGAAGTTAGAAAGTTAAATTAAGAAGATGGCTGTCATCGTAGACATCCAAGGATTCAAAACAAACCTCAATGAATTTATCACTAAAGAACTGGCAATTTTAAACAATGAAAACCAGATGCAGCAATTTATATTTCAACCACCGTTCAGATACAAAGACTTGACTTCAGCAAAAAAGAGACAAGTAAAATGGCTTCAACACAATTTTCATGGATTCCGCTGGGATGATGGCTATATACCGTATCACAAGCTGTACACTATAGTTGAACCACTGCTTCGAAACAAAACCATATATGTAAAGGGAGCTGAAAATGTTAGTTGGATGCAGAAGATAGTTGGATAGGGTGAAATCATTATTAACGTCGGAGATGAATACAATTGTGGAAAACTAATAGAGATTAACACAAATGCGCCATCTTGCCAAGTTCATATTGGACAATGTGCTATAAGAAATACTTTTATAATAAAAAATTTTATTGGAAATAAAAACAAGTGTTTATAAAACATAAGACTTTTCAATACACATACCCCAGAATCCTCACTGACATCGTCTAGAATCTGTTCATGGTGATGTCACGTTGTAAAATTCGAATAATGCTGATACATACAACTTCCCTGCTAAGAAAACTTGCAGGATTTGAGAACAGCAAAACCATGATGACGTCGTGCCAATATCTAGAACTCTACCGCTAATGCATGCTGGTAGTTCCGGCTAAGGAACCTTACTCAAGAAATGGCGTTTGCGCCCGAACAAATGTCGCTAATATCTCGAAAACCAGAGGATTTCTGATGAAAATTTTGTTCCCCCTCCCACCCCACACCGCCAAGAATCCATTGAGCAAAAATAACTTGAATTATTAATACGCTAATATCTCGAAAACCAGAGTCCGTAGAGGATTTCTGATAAAAATGGCATTACCCACCCTCCCTATCTTTATTATCCCCCCACAAACCCACCATCTAGAATCCATTGGCATGAACAAAAATTTCCTACTATTAACTTTACTTATTAGTTCAAAACCAAAAGCCTACATTTAGGCGCTCAAGAAAAATCATGATAAAAAGCCTACCTTTAGGTGGACCACATATCTATCTAAGAAAACCGTAGTACCGGAGCATGCTGGTAGTACCGGCTAATGCCGCTAGGCTGCAGTCAAGACCAAATGACACATCCCCGAATTACCAGTTAATCCCGCTAGGGCGCAGCCGAAACTCAATGATGCACCCAAGACACAATGGTGTATCCAAGGCGCAATGGTGTATCCAAGACACAAATAATACAGCCAAGACACGAGCCTACATTTAGTATGGGCTCAAACCAACTAGCGGCGGTGGTGCCATCTGTGGCGAAATCCTGGAATCTAAAACACTGCGCCAGAATGAACATAGTGTAACTACTTGGGTGACCCTGTTATCGAACTTCTATGGTAGATGATCAGAGATAATCATACTGATGAGACCACTCTGATCACTGGGTCGAAAAATTCGATATTTTCTGCATTCTCAATGCATTTTAGAAATTCATTGAAATTATTTTTAAAGAATTTCAAATTTCAAAGCCACTTCCGTGTCATAATATATTCGTTGATATATAAATAAATATAATAAAATATATATATATATATATATATATATATATAAAAATATAAATATACAAATAAAAGCAAATTTCAGGGGATGTATTCTCGGTGATATTATCGGCAAAGGCTCTGAGCCTAGTGAAGACGGCCTTAACTTTGCTTCTCTTCTGAACTGAAGTCTGCTCGACCCCTGCGAAATACCACACCAAACTAAATATCAAAAGAAAAGTAGGAAATCAATATGCACAACGTAACCTTCCAAGAAAACACAATGAAATTCTGTTTTTTTTTCTTTTATTATTAACTAAGCGTTGTGTCTTTGGATATTTGTGAATGTGGCACCCGAACTCTTATCACTCAGATGTATTTATAAAATGTCCCAAAAAACATTAAAAAAATTTCGGAAAATTTAAAGTTCTATATATCTATATTAGTATAGCATCATAATAATTTTTATTTGAGTTAAACCTTTGCACTTTTCAGTTCTTTTTATTCAAGAATGTCTGTAAGAATTAATCTCACAGTTGCAGTAATTTTATTTAATCGTCCTCCATATGGTTTATCTATTCATTCTTATTGTATACATAAGTATATAAATATTCATACATATCTCAAACTATTGTCTGACTCAGTACTTTGCATAGCACTTTGCTTTGAAACTTTACCGCAATATGATCCCGCTAAAATTTTAATGTGTGTAAATTACTAAAATCTGCTTGTATCCAAAATCACTTTCTTGTTTTATTTAAAAATGTTCGCAAATGCACTTTTAAACATAAAATGATAAATTGCTAATCCCAAATTGTGCAATTATGAAAATAATTGGGTTATACTGAGCTTGCTAAAATATAATCTTGAATGTTGGTTGATGACTTTTTGCATCCGGCTTTGAATGACCATAAAATGATAACCACGTCGATCATGAAGTGATTATCACCTTAATATTGATATCCGCTCATGATATTAAACTTGTCGAATATTTTATGGGATGATATAAATAATTGCAATGCACCAGTTTATATAAATCTACTATCCATTATTTAGAAAAAATAGTTAATTTTATTTTACACCTTTACTGTAGCATTTTTGAATTAAATGAAACCATTTTTGAATTAAACGAAACTATTTTTGAATTGAATAAAACCATTTTCGAATTAAATGAAACCATTTTCAGATTAAAAGAAACTATTTTCACATTGATTGAAACTATTTTGAACTTAAATGAAACTCTTTTCAAATAAAATTAAACCTCGGAGAAAAAAATGTGAATTTATTGCTTTTGTATGTTTTTATATTCTGTAGTCCAGTGTATATAATATAATGTATTTCGATGCCAAGTAATTATCACTTAATTGCCTGTTACATCGTTATGTGCTCTACAATCAATATATAATAGATAAAATTAGTAAATTATATAACGGTACTGAGTTTTATATACCTTGCTGGCATTAGTGAAGCGGTTGGCGATCTGCGGCTTGTGGGATTTGCAAAACTATATCCACTATATAGTTTGAGCAATTATTTTGATTCAGTTGCTGAACACTTTGGTCAACTACATCGACATTATGTTCGGTGCTAACGTACTTTAATACTGGTCGGGCGATCAACTTTATTTTCGAAAATACTTTTTTTATAGTGTTCAGCATTGGCGACCAATATCCTGAATTTCTCGTGTTGTATGGATTCGAGCCATTATCCAGTATTAAAACAGAATTCTTTAATTCCGGGATGTTATCAATTTTTTCAAAAAGCTCGCGTTAATATTATTTAAAGCGATCGGTATTCACGGTAGCTTTGGAAATTATCCCTTTTTGTGGACGATACCTCTATTCTTCATAACGATGGTCAATGATTCGTTCCATCCTATTTCAGTGGGTACCACAACGCGTACTATTGTACCACACTCATCAATAAAAATTAATTTTTCCCTGTGCTGGGGAACGCTCTGTGTAAATTCTGGCGTAATTATGTCACAGCTGCAATGTTCTTTCTATCCACCTCAACCGAAGCCAATTTGAAAGTAATTTTTCGCTTTCTACAAAGGCTTCAATGTGCTCGAGTTTTTCTAGTGCCAACGATTAGCACCGCTTATGACTCCTATTAAAACGTTTTCGCTCTTTTTATAACGCGATAATATAGTTTTAGCCGAATTTGTATTTGTCGACGTAATTCGAGCAACTTCTTAAATCGTTTTACCTTCTTCACACAATTTTACAAGAATAAATTTCATGTCTTTTGTAATTTTCGAGTAGGTACCGTGCTATTGTTCGTCGTCCAGGAATTCTTTGGGTACCAACTTTTCTTTCCCCACAATTTGAATTCAATTGCTCCAGATTACTTTCATGAACCACTTCACTATAACTTAAATGAATAGAAGACTCCTCGCTAGGTTGCCAGTAATCGGAACTTCTAGAACTAAAATCTTCACCACTCATTTTACAAGTAACTTTTAATTGAATATGTAGCACTTATTTGCTACACTGCTAAGAATGAAATGACCAGTTATCAGTTGCATTTGCATGTCATCTATATAAATACTAATTGCAGAGCACATAACGGTTTAATGGGCAATTAAGTGAGAATTATTTGGCTGCAAAATACATTATATTATTTGATACCTACACTGTACTATAAAATTTAATGTACCTTTTTAATGAAAATAAAAACGTACAAAAACATTAGTTTCATATTTTATTCTCTGAGGTTTCATTTTATTTGAAAATAGTTTCATTTAAATTCAAAATAGTTTCAATCAATGTGAAAATGGTTTCTTTTAATCTGAAAATGGTTCCATTTAATTCGAAAACACTTTCATTTAATTCGGAAATGGTTTCATTCAATTCAAAAATAGTTTCGTTTAATTCGAAAATGGCTTCATTTAATCCAAAAATGCTAAATATTGCGGACCACTGCACTTCTTGAAATCCAAATACTGAGTGCCAGCGTGGATGCTGATGCAATTGCTTGGAGATAAGAGATTACGTCGGTCTCATGACCCTTATACAACTTTGTTTCATGAGGTGCTGTGGTTGGCAATAATTAAAGAGAGTATGTAAGAAAATTTATAAACAATAAATGGTTGCAAAGAATTGTCAATATAAAATTATTTGGAGGCATCAAGTCAAAAGTGATTATCTGTGAGGGCCGAACAATGATAGTGTTTTAATGAAACTATCTCTGTTAAACCATCTACCTTGATCATTATTTGAATGACAGTCAACTAACATCAGTATTTGAGGTCTCTATTTCAATAAAATGTATCAGATTATAGTAAGCAATCAATAGTTTATTCAAAAGTAGTATTGCACACATATGTATATACTTATTGTATTTAACCTCTATCGAAATTAACACATCTAAGTAAAAAAAAAAAGACTGCGCTTAACCGTAGCTTATCTCAATTTGAACATGTTAAGGGCATCTAAGAACTGACTTGCACTATAGAGCTCAGTCGATGTACATTAAATTTATCGTTCTTGAAAGTTAAATTAATTAATCAGTGATAATAGTACCAAGTGGGTTCTTTCTTAATTCTACCCAAAAGTACAAAAACTCTTGTATTTTTCATCCTCGATAAATAACATTATTTGAGTGACACTTATACGCTAATTTGTTGCATTTATTTTTTCACAGTATGTCAATTTTGTCAATATTTTATCTTGGAATACTTAACTATTTTTGTACAAAAGTAATATTTACAATGAAAAATTTATTTACATATGGAAAAAGTATGAAATTTTATGCTATTTGCAATGTAAAGTTTCAAATATAAAAAAATTGTTTAGACAAATTTTAACAAAACTACAAAAACGTTGTCATTCATAAAATGTTTTGTATAAAATGCAATAAATTCTGTGTAACATTGCTCGCTTTTTGTAGATTTGTGTAAAACATTCATCCAAGATTTGTTTTTCCATGTATTTCATAGATAAAAATAGAAAATTGAAAAAAAAGAAGTGAAATAGAATTGACAAATTTATAAGATATGGGGTTGCCAGGAACATGCAGTCTTATTTCAGACAAGTATAGACGTATAGACTTGAAGAAAAAAAACATTGCAGGGAATCGGTGTAAGCATATCATCTAAGATTCTAACCTAAGTTATTGTCTTTCATTCAAGTATCACGATTCTTCATCAGAAATAGATATACATGCCACTCCGCCTTTTCGTCCTGTTATAATATTCTATTTTACAGTGAACTATCTGACACTTTTCTAGTACAATGAAGGGCGGAGAACTACTTCATCCTACAAATTTCTGACGCCTTGTAAAATTAAAAAATAAATATAATGTTTGCAACAAAAGGTCTAAATATATGCTGAACTCAATTTCATCCATGTTTTCCAAAAAATAACAAAAAAACAAATGTTTTTTAATAGCCATGAAACGAAAGCATTCCTTATTTTGAAAATTTGAAGATACATTTAGCAGCAAAAGATAATATAATAAAATACTAATTATTATTAATATCTAGTTATAAATGTAATTCATTTCTTGGATTTCAAATTAGTTAAATAAATTTTTTTTAACAAATTCAAATAGTTCTTTTTTAAATTGATCTAAGCGATTCAATTTCATTCCTAATGTTAAGCTATTGTACACCCTTACTACCATGTAAATGAGAGAGTTTTGAGCAATAGTATGAATAACTCTTGGTAAAAGAATATCATCTATATTGCGTACGATCCTGGAACGAACTTCCCAATTGAATATTACCAAATTTGCAAGATAATTCAGCATTAACTTATTTATCATTTTATATTAAAAAATCAGCGTTTAATAAATTACAACAACAAGTCTCAAGTATTGCCCTAATAGGCTCATATCGTGATGTTTTCAAAATTACACAACCATCATTGGATATATCAGTATCTGTCTTACAATAATTGTGTTCATATCATTAACTACAAAATTAATATTATCAAAAAGGCAGAAGCAGCAATCTACAGTGCCAATACCCAAACCTAGGAATCACAAAGAGCCGGACTTTAGCGTCAGCATAGATTGAACATTCGTTCAACGTGGGGGAGAATGTTTGCACTCGGAAAAAAGGTCAACGGTCGCATAGAATCAGCAATTACTAGCTCTATAAGCGGGCGCATGCCCCCAAAAACAATAACGCTAATTCTAGCGAATAATTCTTGCATTCAATGTGTCATTGCAAATATTTTTATGAAATTGACATCCAGTCAAAGGTGCAAGAGAAGAATGCAAGAATTACTCGCCTTATTGTAATTTAAGTAGGTAAGCATTTTACATTTAAGTTATTTCGTTATTCGGTTTTTTTTTTGTTATCGCCTTGCATAGCCAAGCATTGATTTTCGCAATTAGTGGTAGGTAGGAACATATTAAGATTTGCTTAGTTAAGTGCAATTTTAATATAAATTGAGTATGATTTGTAATAAACGGTCAGTCTTGTTTTTTAGTAGCAAACAGTTGTTTTAATTTTGAGTTCACCTAATCAAAGCTTCCCTTTCAGATATATAATTTTGGTGTAGTGGTACAAGAGCCACTGCACTCTCATCAAAAGCCAAGGTGTAACACCTTGACTTGTTAAAACTTTCATAGAGAACAAAATAGTTCTTGAACATTGGTGACCCCGACGTGATTCAGGTGAAACACTTGAATCGCAGTTCAACTATATTCAGAGCAATCATCTTGAAGCCGTAATGGAGAAGCTAGCGAAGGAGCAGGACACTGTAGGAACGGAACTGCAAAAGGTTTTGATAAACTACCAAAAAGACGGAGACGACAGAAAAACCAAGGAGTATTACGAAGAAAGATTGAGACGACTGGAATCATTCTGGTCCACCTTCGATTCAAATGACAGCAAAATTAGAGCCCTACCTAAAGTTCCTCTGGAGCATGGGTACTTTACAAAGGCGTACTACGAAGAAATACACGACATATACGAATCATGCAAGACCCACTTTGAGGAACAATTACAGTCCTTCCAAGAAGACGAAGCCAGCAACAATGATTATAACGCAACTCAATCTGAAGACAAGTCAACAGAAAATGCATCAAGGCCACTGATTACGTTAGCCAAGTCAAATTCACCAGAAGAACAGTTTACTCCGTTGTTGTCTGAAGCTTCAGCAGATATAACTAGAATCATTAGAAGGCAAAGGGGGATCATACAATCTTTACGCCGTCTTATTGATAACACGTACGAGTCAGGTGATCATCCCGAACAGTACTACCACATTAGATTCCAGACCTTAAATCAATACTGGGTCAAAATAGAGGAGTATAATCACTCCATTTGGGAGCTCGCAGATGAGCCAACCACAGTGGGCTATAAGATTGAAGACTATATTCAGCTCGAAGAAGAGGTGCAAAAACAGCAAGTAACTCTCTCTGCTAAAATCGCAAGGTTTGGTGCACCACAAAAGGCTGCAAGCTCCATAACAGCCAAAACGACACTCAAGCTGCCACAAATATCACTTCCCAAGTTTGATGGAGACTCTTTAAAATGGCGTCAGTTCGCAGACCTATTTACTGAAATGGTACACAAACAGCAGATGGCAAATGTACAGAAAATGTGGTACCTGAAAATGAATTTGGTTGGTGAAGCTGAAAGACTCATTAGGCACTTGAGTTTATCTGAAGACAATTACACAGCTGCGTGGAAAATGCTTCATGAAAGATATGAAAATCGCAGACTGCTCGTATCTGCCCTGGTAAATAAACTATTATCACAGCCAAATCATTCTACTGACGCTGCATCTGCGAACAATATAAAGAATTTGCATGACACAACGCAAGAATGTCTCATGGCGTTAGAGAACCTTAAAATCTCCACTGATGACTGGGGCCCCTTATTATTGCATATCTTGATAAAAAGGCTACATAGAGCCACTCATACCTTGTATGAACAATCATTGACCAACCCAAGGGAGATACAGTCCATGAAAGAATTCTTGAAATTTCTACAAACAAGATTTCAATCACTGGAAGCCCTGGGTAACAAACTAAGACATACAGAGGACATTCAGAGAAAATCCAACAGCGCCAAATCCTTGTCATCAGTTGTACACACCAACAGGCAAGCTGCTTGTGTGGTATGCAAAGGAAATCATCCGTTATTCGCATGCAAGGACTTCTTGAAATTAACACCAGCAGCTAGATTAAATCTGCTCCGCAAACACGAACTGTGTGTCAATTGTCTAAGATCAGGACACAATGCCACAAGTTGCAATGCTCGAGGATGCACAAAGTGTAATAAACGGCATAACACCTTAGTGCATCTAACTAAACCAGATCATTCATCATCAATACAAGTCAGAGATTCCAATACACTCCAGACACAAGTAGCTAGCAGACCATCTATATCACCAGGATTGGTGGATCAGGGTTCAACTGTAGCAACCATTACCAATTAGGGTCAAACAAAATATACACTGCTCAGTACAGCTATAATAAAATTGATTAACAACCAAGGCAAATGTGTGGAAGGTCGAGCTGTATTAGATTCAGGTTCGCAAGTTAACCTGTTCGCAAGTTAACCTAATTACTGACAGATTAGTCAAGAAGTTAAACTTGAATACATCAACTGATTCAATGTGCATACAAGGCATTGGCGACAAGAAACAGCGAACACAGAAAAGAGTAAGTGTACAAATGCAGTCCGCATTAAATGGCTTCTCTGCGAGATTGGAGGCATTCGTCCTTCCACATATAATCTCATCTCAGCCGACGCAATTGATTAACACGTCTATTCCACACAATATTCAGCTAGCAGACCCTGATTTCAACCAACCAGAACGTATCGATATCTTACTAGGTGCTGAATTCTACCTCCAGCTACTGTCAATTGGCCAAATAAGATTGAAGAATGATGGACCAATCCTGCATTGTTGGGATGGATAGTTTCAGGAAAGATCAATGTAACAAGGCCAGCGACAGCAACATGCAGCATCTGTAGTGAAGACGAGAGCATAGATCAAAGAATTGAAAAATTCTGGAAACTGGAAGAGCCTATGGAAGTCAAGTCCAATCGCATTCCATTAGAGAAGCGCTGTGAAGATCATTTCACTCAAACAACTAGAAGGAGTTCCGATGGGCGTTACATAGTAAAGCTACCATTCGCTGACGTCCCAAGAAAGCTGGGAGAATCCAAAGACATAGCCATCAGGCGAATCTTCGCACTAGAAAAAAGGTTAGCTAAGAATCCCACCTTACGATGTCAATATACAGAATTTATGAACGAGTATCTAAGGGCAGGACATATGGAACCCATCAATCTTGAGACTATTGAGCCACCATATTATTTCCTGCCTCACCACAGCGTATTGAAACCAGATAGTACGACGACACCACTGAGAGTCGTGTTTGATGCATCTGCAAAGACGTCTTTAAACATTTCGCTAAACGAACTACTATGTGCAGGACCAACGATTCAAGATGAACTCTTCCCCATCCTGCTGCGTTTCAGAATGACACGATTTGTATTTACCGCTGATATTCAAAAAATGTATCGGCAGGTAATACTAGATGAGGAAGATAGAAAATACCACATCATAGTTTGGAGAAACCATCCAAATGAGGCTCTTAGATACTATCAACAATGCACAGTTACATATGGAACGACATCAGCTCCATATTTAGCAACAAGGTGCTTGCAAAGGTTGGCCCAAGAACGACCCGAAAACTATCCACTTGGATCTCAGGTTTTAAAAACAGACTTTTATGTTGACGATGTTATGACGGGATCCAACAGCATGGTGGAAATCCTCGAAATGCAAGAGCAACTTACAAAATTGCTTCGCGAAGGAGGCTTAACTTTGAGAAAATGGTGCGCCAACCATCCTAGACTCCTTCAAAACGTCAAACCAGAAGATCAAGAAGTGCAATTAGATTTTACAGATGAAACTGAAGAGCGGATCAAAACTCTAGGTTTGACATGGCTACCAAAGACCGATAATTTTTGTATAAAGGTCAATGAAGCCAATGAGCAAAGACTGGCAAAGCGAATAGTAGCATCAGACATAGCAAAATTGTTTGATCCTCTCGGAATGATGGCTCCTGTTATAGTCACCGCCAAAATCTTTCTTCAAGAGTTATGACAACTTCGACTTGATTGGGATGCGGCCCTACCTCAAGATTCACACACCAAATGGATGAAATTTCGTTACAACCTAAGGCATCTGAAAAACATACAGGTTCCTAGACATGTTTTTGGCCATGAAACCTCCAAACAAATGCAGATTCACGCTTTTTCCGATGCCTCCGAAAAGGCGTATGGGGCAGCGATCTACATGCGATCCATCAACCAAAGGGGATCAATTATAGTGCACCTATTGTGCGCCAAATCCAGGGTAGCTCCACTAAAGAAGGCAACAATCCCGCGTCTAGAACTATGTGGTGCTAACCTAGCTGCACACCTTACCAACCGAGTAAAGGAAATTCTAGGAGCCAAAGACACACCCACATACTACTGGACAGATTCCGAGATTGTCCTAGCATGGATAAATGCAGAATCTTCATCCTTTCAGACGTTTGTGGCAAACAGGATATCATCCATCCAATCATTATTCATAGTTGAACAATGGCGTGATGTTAGTTCTAAGGAAAATCCAGCTGATGTTCTCTCCAGAGGAATTTCTCCAGAAAAATTGGCAACCTGAAATATCTGGTTCTACGGACCACCATTCTTACATGGAAGTGAATCAATATGGCCTCCATCATATGTAAAAGAGAGGCAAGTTAGTCTGGAAAGAAAGGGCATAACCTTATCAGCAACAACAAATGATAAATCAAGGAACAATGTATTAGAGAAGCCTATTCTTGACATCAATCACGGAAATTCATTCCGTAAGTTGCAGCGCATCATCGCCTATATATTTCGATTTGTGAATAATACTAGAAGGCTAAATAGTCAAGGAATAAAGAGTCACACGTTAACGGCAGGAGAGTTGGACGAAGCCCTTTATTTTATAATAAAGAATATGCAAGAAGCAGAATTTAAAGAAGACATCAGCCATATTCGTCAATATAATGAAACGAACAAAAACAGTTCACTCAGCACTTTAACTCCATTCCTTGATGAGAAGGGCCTCGTTCGTGTTGGGGGAAGACTAGAAGCGTCCATGCTGTCTTATGATGCACGCCATCCGATGCTGCTGCCATACGCTCATCAATTCACTAAGCTGCTAATGAATAACATTCACAAAGAAAATTTACATGTGGGTCCGCAAGCATTGCTTAATATCACTAGACAACGCTTTTGGCCTATTAAGGGAAAGTCAAGTGCACGATCAATAGTACAGCACTGGACTCGTTGTGTAAGGGCAAAACCGAAAATGTTTACACAACTAATGGGTAACCTCCCAGCTGCCAGAGTTCAACCTGCTCGGCCATTTGTCAACTCTGGAGTTGATTTTTGTGGACCAATAACAATCCATTATCGTTTAAGAGGCAAAAGACCCCACTAGGGATACGTTGCAGTATTCTGCTGTTTCGCTACAAAGGCCGTCCATCTCGAGGTAGTTAGTGACCTAACCACAGATGCCTTCATCGCTGCACTAAAACGCTTTATAGGCAGAAGAGGTCATTGTCTCAATCTTTATTGCGACAACGCAACGAACTTCGTGGGAGCGAAGAATCAACTGCAAGAACCTAAAGAAATCATCTATTCAGATCGGTCAAAAGAAAGAATTTCTACCAGTTACAGTACAAGAGGCATTGACTTCCATTTTATACCACCAAGGGCCCTCATTTCGGTGGACTTTGGGAAGCCGCAGTCAAATCTGCTAAACATCTATTACATAGAAGCATTGCATCAACGTCGTTAACTGATGAGGAGTTAGAAACTGTAATGATAGAGATAGAGGCGATATTGAATTCTAGGCCACTTACGTCAATGTCCAATGATCCGAATGACTTGACCACCCTAACACCGGGCCACTTTCTTAATCGAGAGCCTCTAACATCCACAGTTGATGCTAGGTCAAAACCGATCAAGACAAATCTACAGAACAGGTGGAAAATGATCACACACCTAAAACAAGAATTCTGGATACGTTGGTCAAAGGAATACCTCAATGAATTGCAATACCGCCTCAAATGGAATCGAATCTGTCACAATGTTAAACCAGGAAGCATAGTGATCTTGAAGGAAGATAATCTACCCGTCATGAAATGGCCTTTAGGTAGAATTTTAAAAACTTACCAAGGCAATGATGGATGTATCAGAGTAGCAGACGTAAAGACTGCGACCGGAATTCTTCGGCGACCTATACATAGGCTCTCCCCACTTCCATGCGAAGAAGAGTCATCAGACTGCGAACCAACACTGTCTGTATCACACAAGGAAGACAACTAATCTCATGAAGGTCATAAATGTCAGCACGAATCATCTCAAACGGGGAGGAATACAATCAACCAATCGAACGATATTACACCATCGAATCGAGACAGTAGACGCATTACAGAAGCTCCAAGGAAGAAAATGCGTCCTTCAATTGGATCCGCACTAGTAAGTTTACTCTTAACTTGCATAATTCTTCCAATCACTGAAGCAAATCCAATCGAAAACACAAGGTTTCATAATCGCCCGGGTATCCGGTTTGACAAAATGGGAACAACAAGCTTAGTGTCATCTGAATGGGATCTGGTGGTATACTATGATCTGAAGTCATATTGGCTTGAATATGCGGCACTCATCAAGGGTACCACTGCAGTGCAGCATCTCTGTAACCAGATCGACATTAGCAGTGGTTGCACTGAGATATTTAAACAACTAGAACACAGTAAGGATGAGATAGACAGAGACAATGAGCTGCTTTCGGCCGATTCATCAGTCCTTAGACAAAAACAGGGAGCACTCAATTTCGTGGGAAACAAAGCTAACTCATTATTCGGAGTTCTCGACAGCGAATACGCAGAGAAAATGTCTCAAGTCATTCAGGATATCAAGGAAGATGACAATCACTTACTTTCACTCTTAAAAAATCAAACCTCCATAGTGGATTCCACCATTAATATAATGAAACGAGATCAGCTAGCTACTCAAGAAAAATTCCACGCAATAAACAATCAGTTGAGTCAACTAAGCAACCAGATCGACACTACTGAAAAGGAAGTCTATCAACAAAAGGTACAGCACCTTGTGATGTCATTATCCCTCCAGTTAATGTTGATTATCACAAGTGTACAGAGAATTCAGTCATCTCTCATAGACACGTTAACCGACATCCGTCACGGAAAAATCAGTCCACTGCTGCTTGCACCCCAACAACTAAGGGAAGCAATAGCAGTCATAAAAATAAACTTACCATCAACTTTGCGCTTGCCAATGAAACAAATTGAGATCTTACATCTATATCAACTAATGACAGTGAAAGGACGAGTAGTTGACAAACTCGCAATCTTCCAAATCAAACTACCACTCATAAATGCAGAAGAGTTCGAGTTACTGAAAGTACTTCCAATACCATTCCTGATAAATGGAACACTAATGTGCATAAGGCCGCATTCGACCTATTTAGCTATCAGCTCGCATCGAGACAACTATTACCCGCTGTCCGATCAAGAAATTTCGTCATGCGTGGCAACTGGATATGAGGAACATTATCTATGCAATCAGCATCATCCAATATACAACAGAGGGTCTCAAATCAGCAAGTGTGAGATCAGTTTCTTAAATGACGCACCCACTCCAAAGGAGTGTCAATTAAAGGAAATAAGAGACAACTCAGTATGGATTCAGACTCTCCATAAAAACAAATGGATATATGCACTTACGGAGGCCTTAACAATCAAGGCGGTGTGTGAAAATAAGGCCTTTACTACAACATTGCAAGGATCTGGCCTCCTAACCATCCAACCCAATTGCATACTTAAGCATGATTCAGTTACTATCGAAGGGCAACATAAATATCCGAGTAATATAACAAAAACATATGAGAAGCTGATTAATGATTTCAACACGTCAGTTTCATGGTCACCAGCGGTCCCAGCGTTGGTAGATTCACCCACTTACCATGCACAATGGAAGGAACTGAGCATCTTACAGCAACAACTCTCATCTCAAAAGCTAGAGCTGCCGAAATTAATACACGAACGGACATCTCACACAACCATCATTGGATATATCAGTATCTGTCTTACAATAATTGTGTTCATATCATTAACTACAAAATTAATATTATCAAAAAGGCAGAAGCAGCAGTCTACAGTGCCAATACCCAAACCTAGGAATCACAAAGAGCCGGACTTTAGCGTCAGCATAGATTGAACATTCGTTCAACGTGGGGGAGAATGTTTGCACTCGGAAAAAAGGTCAACGGTCGCGTAGAATCAGCAATTACTTGCTCTATAAGCGGGCGCTTGCCCCCAAAAACAATAACGCTAATTCTAGCGAATAATTCTTGCATTCAATGTGTCATTGCAAATATTTTTATGAATATGACACTCAGTCAAAGGTGCAAGAGAAGAATGCAAGAATTACTCGCCTGATTGTAATTTAAGTAGGTAAGCAATTTATATTTAAGTTATTTCGTTATTCGGTTTTTTTTTTGTTATCGCCTTGCATAGCCAAGCAATTTATTGCAATTTTAAATTATTAATATGTATGTAGGTATTGATTTTCGCAATTAGTGGTAGGTAGGAACATATTTAGATTTGCTTAGTTAAGTGCAATTTTAATATAAATTGAATATAATTTGTAATAAATGGTCAGTCTTGTTTTTTAGTAGCAAACAGTTGTTTTAATTTTGAGTTCACTTAAAACTTCCCTTTCAGATATATAATTTTGGTGTAGTGGTACAAGAGCCGCTGCACTCTCATCAAAAGCCAAGGTGTAACACCTTGACTTGTTAAAACTTTCGTAGAGAACAAAATAGTTCTTGAACATATACAAAAGGGAAAAATAGGTATATACTCGGAACTAAATGACAGAGAATACAATAAATTGCAGACAAAATTAATACAATTATATCCAAATCGGGGTATTGTAAAATTTGTTAGGTGTAGCCATCTAGCAAGAGAGATAGAACAAAATGACGAATTAAAGAAACAGATAACCATATTCCACAAAGAGGAATCAGGACACTGTGGCATAGTCGCAACATATGTACGAAGGCTTAAAGATGAGAATTTATCATCCCAAATTAAAATTCGTGATCCACACAATTCTAAATAATTGTGATATCTGCACAGGAGCAAAGTACGATAGAAAGCCCATAAAGAGAAAGTTTGAAATTACGGAAACTCCTAAAACGATAAACGAAATAGTACATGTAGATATTTATACAAATAGCAAGCACAATTTCATTAATATAATAGATCGATTCTAGAAACATGCTGTCAGTTTGCATTTAGAAGATAGAACCCACGTTACTATACTCGAAAAGATTAGACAGATTATAGCAATTAGGGGTAAGATGAAAAAATTAGTTTTCGACAACGAATTCAACTCCAAACACATCAGGGAACTTTGTGAAATGGAAGGTATAGCATACCATGCAACCAAACCCAATAGCCATACAGGGAACGCAGATGTAGAGCGATTAAATGGCACATTAACTGAAAAAATTAGAGCTTTAAATTTAGAAGAACAGTTGCCCATTAGAACACAAATCCTTAAAGCAGTCGAATTATACAATAATACTTACCACACCACAATTAAAACAACACCCTTATCTGTTCAGAATAGAGAAGTAGATTTTAAAGTCATTTATGATAGGTTGATAAAATCAAAAGAAAAGGTTATTCATAAAAGAAATGAAACCAGAGAAAATTACGAAGAACAAAGAGATATTGGTTTCATAAAAAACTACAAGTCTTTGAGGCATAAGGAAGAACCTAAGTTTAGGAAATACAATTTAACTAATGTCCGCGAAACCAATATAAAACGTCCAATTAAATTTTCAGATAAAAACAATCAGGACAACACAACTGTGGATAATCCTATTACTGTTACCCACGATGACGCACCAAGCAATGACCATTGAAAAAATAGATACAGAAATAGGGTATGCAGAGATAAAAGTAAGCACCGTTGAAATAGTCGACAAATTCGAAATAATTTTACATAGAATATACCCAAACGAAATCTTAAACTTAGTATGTACTTTAGAGTCAACATTAAAAACATTAGAGCTAGACATCCATAAAGATTTCATACATAATACAATAAGTAGGATTAAAATTAAAATCAAGACACTTATACCATATAGACATAGAAGAGGATTAATAAATATAGGAGGAACTCTACTTAAATGGATCTTCGGGACAATGGACAACGACGATCGACAGGATATCGAAAATCATCTTAGCATAGTAGATCAAAATAACCATAACTTAATCAATAATTTAAATCAGCAAATATCAATTAACGAGAATTTCAATAAAACGTTTATTCAAATTAAAAATATCATCGAAAAAGACAGAACGAAGATACTAGACAAATTAAATAAACTCAACTTTACAGAAATGAAAATTATTTCTGAAAACACCTTCCTAGAACAAATGTTCAAGTTAGATTATATAGAAAAACAAATAGAACACATTCAGGAAAATATTGCTTCGGCACGGTTCGGACTTTTACACCCAAACATATTGACTGACGAAGAAATAAACAAGTACCACATTGACTTTAACAAACTATCCAACATTCGCTTAGCTGTCGGAAAACATGTAGATGATTCGATAATCTTCGCAATCAAAATTCCAATCCATAGCATTACTACTAGTAAAATCTTACTTATCCCAATTACAAATTCACAAAAGAAGCAGGTTGATTCCGATATAGAATACATAATTCGACACAAGAATCAAACATTCACATACTCCGAGGGTAAGTCGCTCAAGGAGTTAACTAAAAGCAAAAATTGTATAAATTTAAAGAACTGCAAATTTGTTAATAAAGATAAAGAAGAAATCTCACTTATCGAAGAAAAAATAATCGTTATTAATAATATGGAAGCAGGAAGATTGAAAAGCACTTGTGATGAAAGAATTCTATCCCTAAAAGGAATTTACTTCATTAACTTCAATAATTGTACACTCAGGATTAACAACAGGGAATTCAGCAATAAATTAAATATATTTACAGAAAGATTTGTAATACCTAAGTATGAAAATTTTACATATAACAACAAGGAATTTGAATTTGATGAAATTGTATTACCTAATGTTAAAAATATCGAAAAGATAAAAGAATATCATAAAATTGCCAATTAGGGCTTAAGCTCAGAGTAATCATTGTAATAATCATTTTAATAATTTTTGTATGCTATAAAAAGAAAAATATTAAAATAAAAATAAAAAATAGGATTCAGGAGAATCCAAAAACAAAGGAGGGAGGGGTTAGATTAGAATCTAACCCTAATATAACAAAAATAAATACAATACAGGAAATCATAGAGAAATACTCTAATGATTATTAACACACATACATATTCTCATACTAAGTTCAAAAAACAAAAATATCATGTACAATAAATTTTCACATTCTCACAGAAAGCAAAGAATTTATTTCAGATGATTATTAACATACATAAATTTCTCATACTAAGTACAAAAACAAAAATATCATATTACAATAAATTTTCACGTTCTCACAGAACGCAAAAATTTATTTCAGAAGTTCTCACATTGTCAGCACTTTTATGTGAGGAATCAAGTGCAATTTCCTGTGACAATAACTTTTGTAAAAAGCTTAGCTTTAGGAAAAACTTAAGAACCAAGTTTTATTTTAACGTTTGTACGGTAAGGTTGAACAGAAGTTCAACCTCGGATTTTGTTTAATAAAGAGTAAATTACTACAATTAAATTGTGTGTTTATTTATTTATTATTATTTTTTTATCCTATCCGAAGATAGAAAAGATTTACTTCGCATTTGTATATTGGCGTATATAGAGTATAACGCTAAGTAAACGCGGAGCCAAGAATTTTATTTTTTATTAATTTATTATTAAGAGGAGTCAGTACTCAGCAAAAATTTCAATTTAGATATCAGCGAACCTGTAGGCAATAAAATTTATTATGTATACGTAGGTTTGTGTCTTAAAAGTGAGCAAATTCATATAAAATTAGTCTAGCCCTAGAAAAATCACATTAGAGACATCTAGCGTGAAAAACAGAAACCCAACAAGCGACAAAATTATACAATTTAAGACGAAAAATGAATATGTGCAGTTTAAATAAATTGAAAATTTTTAACGAGAATTAACTCTAATAAATTTTTATTGCACATAATTGTTAAATATCCTATTTTGCTTTGTATTTCAAAAACTTTCAATGAAATTTTGCAATTTCTCGTAGGTGAAATATCGGGAGAAAAAACAACTACTGTTAGAGTCAAATAATTAAAAAAAGCGAAACTAAAACGAAAAAATTCGACGTTATTTGCTAGATCTAGGCATTATCTTTCTTAAATAGTCACAATCTAAAGAAATAACAATACTTACTAACAGGAATTTGATTTGAAAAACTTCAATTGTTTCCATTTTTTACAAGTTTTCGAGCTAATATCTCCGGTTTAATGGCATTTTTTTTTCTGACATTATTTACTAGCCCTCTTCGTTATCTTTAATTTAAGATATAAATCATTATTCTGCTACAAATAATTTGCCAGAAACTTGCATTGAAAAATGTATGAAACTTGCAAAACTTGGTACTTACTGACTCCTCTTAAGACTAAATACAAAATAGCGTATTTAAAAGTATTCTTGTTCGTCATCGTCTTCGTCGACATCATTATCATCGTCTTCAATATCTGTTACAGTTATTTAGCCAAGCTCGAGGACCTATTGCACGCTAGATCTATCGGAATCATTTGGTATTGTGGCAAGAAGAAGAATAATTTTAAATACGATATTTTGTATTTCGTCTTAATAATAAATAAATAAAAAATAAAATTCTTGGCCCCCACGTTTATTTAGCGTTTTTTTTTTTAATTTCAGTTTATTTAATGGTTGCAATGTCTTACTTTATTGCATTATGTATACCTACATTTATGTAAATACAGAAAATTACAAGTTAATAATTTGATAACTAAAACAAATAATTTTTATTATAGTTGAAACATAACTCTTTCATTATTACTATTCCTAGTTTTGTTATCATTACTATCTGTGAGTGTGAGTACACCTGAGTCCAGAATATACGCTGCTTTCAATCTGTCTATTGAGATCATTTGCTCTCTATTATCGACGAGTACCTTAAAGAATTTTTCATGTTTACTATATATAAGGTGGTATTAACGCGCCCTTATGTCCCTCTTGCCTTATAAATACATGAGAACAGCTTTCCATGTTTTGTGATACAAAAATATTGTTTTATTTTCGCGTTCTTTTACATTGCGGTTTGTTACTGCTAATCACTTCTTGTACATTTCTTGCTATCGTAGTGTTAAGAGTTACATTATTTGGAACATCTGAAACAATGAATTCCCCTGGCAACCGTAAGGGCTGGCCGTAGAGCAAATGTGCAGGGGCAATGGCAAGGTCGCTTATTACAGCAGATCGAATACCTAAAAGTATCCAGGGTAAAGTATTAAACCATTTCTTAGGCTCGTCTGATGCCTTAATAGCCGACTTAAGGTGCCTATGGAATCGCTCGATGAAACCGTTGGCTTGTGGGTGGTATGTTGTTGTTCTGATTCTATGATTACCAAAATTTTTTGAAAGTTCTGCAAAAAGAGACGACTCAAATTGGGTACCTTGGTCTGTTGTTATTATACGGAGAACACCGAAGCGCGCAACCCAATGATGAATTAAATTTTGTGATACGTTTTCAGCTGATATTCCCTTTAAAGGAATAGCCTCCGGCCAGTAACAAAAACGATCCTTGATTGTAAGAAGGTACGTAAAGCCGTTAGAGGGGTGTAGAGGTCCGACCAGATCCATATGGATGTGCTCAAACCTTCCTCTAGGGACTTCGAAAACCCCATGTGGGGATATTGTATGCCGATTTACTTTAGCTTTCTGGCAATTTAAGCATGTTTTTGTCCAAATATTGATTTGCTTATTCATATTTGGCCAAAAGTACTTCGACGTTATGAGTTTTCTAGTTTCCCTGATACCAGGGTGAGACAGGGTGTGTATTTAAATTACTCGTCTCAGATTCTCCGGTACATAGGGGCGATTTATACCTGTTGAAGTTTCACACCAAACTTCTTGGTCTTCCACAGGAATGTGAATTTTCGAAAGAGTGAAAGAACTTATCGAGTCTGCTTTATTAGCTGTTTGTGTCATTTGTTTTAGCTGATCGTCTGTATTTTGGGCTTCACATAAAGATGTTAAACTAAGAACGGTTTGATCTATTGAATCGATATAGGCTCGGGAGAACGTATCTGCAACTACGTTATTTACACCTTTAATGTATCTGATATCGTTCGTGAATTGAGAAATATAGTCTAAATGTCTTGTTTGACGAGGAGACTTTTCAGTTGAGGATGACAAGGCCATTGTCAAAGGCTTGTGGTCGGTAAAGACAACTAGGCCTCGTCCCTCGACTAAATGCCTAAAATGTTTGATGTAGAGATAAATTCCGAGTAGTTCGCGATCAAATGTCGCATATTTTCGCTCAGCTGGCTTTAATTTTCTGGAAAAAAAACAAAGAGGTTCCCATGTATCTTTATTCTTTTGTTGTAAAACGGCACCTACGGCGTCACTAGATGCATCTGTACAAAGGTTAATCTGTGCACTTGGGTCAAGATGGTTAAGTAATGTACGGTCTTTTAGACGTCTTTTAATTTCTTCAAACGAATTTTCGTGGATTGTTAACCAAACAAATTTGCTTTTCGCCTTTTGTTTTGTGTTCGTATCTTTCAGCAATTCATACAGCGGTAATGATATGTACGCGGCGTTAGGTATAAACCTATGGTAAAAATTTACCATTCCTAAAAAGCGTTGTAACTTTTTAAAAGAAGTAGGCGAAGGAAAGTCATTGATTGCTTGGATTCTCTCCTCAGAAGGAGCTATTCCTTCAGAAGAAATAACATGACCAAGAAACTCTATTTTACTTTGACCAAAAACACACTTATTAGGATTAACGTTTATTCCATTATCTTGTAGCCTGGAGAAAAGAAGACGTAGATGTTGTTTATGCTTTTCAGAGGAATCGCTAGCGATGAGAATGTCATCAAGGTAGCAAAAAATAAAATCGAAATCTGACAAGATTTCATTTATAAATCCTTGGAAAGATTGTGCTCCGTTTTTGATTCCGAACGGCATACGGAGAAATTCGAACAGGCCGAAGGGAGTGATGACCGCTGTTTTGAATATGTCCTCTTCGGCAATTGGAATTTGATGGTATGCTCGCACCAAATCCACTTTTGAGAAAATTTTGCTACCGTACAAGCTGCGATTGCAATCTCGAATATTTGGGAGAGGATATTTATCGAACACGGTAACTGCATTTAGCTGCCTGTAGTCTCCGCATGGTCTCCATTCATTTGGAGTTTTCTTAGGAACCATATGAAGCGGAGATTCCACTGGGGATGAAGGCGGACGGCAAATTCCTAACCTTACCATTAAATCGAATTCGGCTTTAGCAGTGCTATATTTTTGAGGATCGAGACGGCGAGCACGTGCTGAAGGGAGAGGACCTACTGTCGCTATATATATATATATATAATGTAATTATGACGAGCTTTAATTTTAAAATCAGGTGGTGATTTTAGAGACGGGAACTGGTTTAGTATACCTCCGTAATCGCCTATGTTATTAAATAGTTTGGGTGAGTCTGACAGCACTGATAAAGCCACGCATTTGACTGTTAACGAAGTAGTTTCGTCCTGAAGTTGTCTGTATCGTAAATTAACGACAAGCTTGAATTTGTATAAAAAATTGGCTCCTAAAATAGCGTGGTCAATAGCTGCGATGGCAAAGATGTTATCAAAGTTCCGACGCAAGTTTAGATTTAAGGTTAAAGCTTTGCAGCCAAATGTACTAATGGGTGCGCCATTGGCTGCAACAAGGTTCGAGTCCGATTGTCTAATAATTTTGCGAAATAGTTTTTTTGGTACGATAGATATCTCAGCGCCCGTATCGACTAAAAATTGTATTTGTGTAGCCTTATCATAAACGAATAAGCGGCGTGAGTGTTGGCTACGTTTCGTTGCCGCAGACGAAGTAGCTATTGATCGTTTTTTTGTTCCGCGGATGAGCCGTGCTTATTACAGGGTGGTGTACATTTTTTGGCCATGTTACCGTATCGTCTATGATACCAACATACGTTTTGCTTTGAACGTACCGGGGTTGCTTGTCTGCTAAATGTTTTATCTCTGGATTGGGTTCTGTTTCTATACCGAGATTGTCGAATTTCTAGTCGCCTAATCCGGGTTTCAAGATTTCGTATTGCGTTTGGAGAATTGCTTCGATTATAGTTCGAAGAGGAAGTGCCTTGAACTGAACAGATTCGCGAAGCTGAAGAAGTTGACGTAGAGTCATATATTTTGTCTGCGATATTAAACAGTTATTCGTTACAGTGCGTACCTTCTATTGCTATTACGCAGGCTTGCAAGGCTGATGGTAATTTATTAAGCCACAGTTTTTTTTAACATGGAATTGTTTACGAGGCTGTTGCCTCCTGCTAAGGACTCCATTTGCCTGTATAATTCTGATGGCTTGGAATCACCAAGTTCCATTCTATGTAATAGCGCGTCTAGCCTACGCTCTTCTGAATCCCTACTTCGTTTTAACAAACATTCTTTAAGGTTTTCATATTTATTGCTCGTAGCCGGGTGCAACAAGACATCGGCTCCCAGTTCCATAGTCTCATTGGACAAGGAAGCAACAAGGTAATCATATTTTGTGCCGGATGCAGTAATATTTTTCACGCGGAATTGCGTTTCCACTTGGAGGAACCATAGATCTGGTCTATGATTCCAAAAAGGTGGAATTTTGAGGGTTGAAACGATTTGTGTGAAATTACTTTCCAGTACTTCTACCGGGGTATTTTGTACATCTGTTTTGGGATGATCAGTGTTTGTTGTTCCCGTGTTGGGCATTGCGAATAATTACTGACAGCAAAAACGTACCAGAAGTTGGTAATTAAGGTGTTTTTTGTAAACTAAATCGATTTTAAAGTCTTTCCCGGCTTTTACGCATTTAAATTTCATGAATTAATCTTAAATGCTTTAATTGTATACATTCATATCACGTGAAATCATGAAAACTTGAAAAAAATATGTACCTATGTTCAAATGTATTATATGTATACATATAAGGAGAAAAATATAAATTCAAATTTCAATTACACTAAAAAAACAAAAAAAAACAAAATGTGCCTAATTAAATTGTTAGTAGTATGTGTGTATGTAAATGGATTGCAAAATTTTTTTTTAATTATTTGTCTTCAAAGCACTCTTTTTTTTAAATTATATATTCGGATTTTACTCAGTGTACTTACAGTTCCGCAATGATCTGCCTAATTGTTTTAATTGGCTATCTTAATGGCTTTTCAATTTACACAATACAATGAACGTTTTTAATTTCCTTAATGATGATAGCTGATAACGAGAAAGAAATTTAAACTATTTTTCTTAAACAAAATCAAACTGTACTTCCTCGGAATGTGTGTGTCGTTTCACGTGGTGCAACTTCTGTATAGATGTTTGATGTAGTACATTAACAGCGGCTAATTACTTGTACCGTTAATCCTCCTCCTCGCAAAATATTCGATGAGAAATTGCCAGAATTTATTTTCCAATTGTGCAATTATTAAACTGATATGCTGGTTTTGATGCCTTTACTAATGTCACCTTTTAGATATGCTGAATGATAATTGTAGATATGCTGCCAATTACACAAATCACGAGATTCCCAATAATTTTTTTGAAGAAGGTAGCTCGGATGCAATTTGTTGAGTCCGATGTCCAAGTAATGTTTAATTTATTTGCTGCTTTGCCGGAAATTTCAATATTTTGGTATGGTGGCGTTTTAAGTTTTGATAAAAAAACAAATTATATATCACTTGATTGATTTCTTTTTTGTTCAACCAGTCGGGGTCACCATTTGTTGGTAGTGAGGTAAATGCTAATAAGGTTTTCTCAAATAAAACCAACACGCCGGCTTAACTTAAACTTTATTGCTGTCAACTTGAACACTGGTTACGGACTAACTTAAATTCTAGAGCTACTGGGCTAAAACTAATTCGGTTATATGTGTCGTAATAATCGGGAATGATGATGTGCTCTCTTCTCCTATCACTAGGTAAGAGACGTTGAGTAAACTCTTCTTTTAGGCAATTATAATTTATGAATATGTATGTATGTATGTATATTAATCTTTGCTTAAGGCCTGAGCCGCTTCACTTGTGATATTGAGTTCTAATGTTTGTCTTTATTTTCAGCTGTGAGTAATAATGAGCATACAAAATTACAAATATTGAAGTAAAATAGAGATGTGTTATCACCACATGGATAGAAAGAGCAGAGATATACATATAGGGTAATTTTTTTCATACATACATGTGTACACATGGTTAAATTGATGTCATGAGCGATATTGAACAGGCGAACGAGGAATAAATATCAGCACATCGTCCTTAAGTATCGAGTTCAATTGCAATATCATAAAAAGTATGTGTATAAGATATGGAATGCTCATCTGAAATGATAAAGATATACAGGAATGATTTTATTTTCCATATGCTTTAGATGCACATAAGTATAATAAAACCAAAACACTTTATTTTAGATGTACTCCCAATCAAACCTCCTAAGTTCTTTCAAGGTATTCGTTTTAAGAAAATGTGATGTTACTGGTTTGATTCAAATTTAATTCATTATTTTAAAACATTTAAAAACTTACTCACCTTTAATCTCGATTTACATACACAAAC
>OZ005744.1:116049345-116100179 GCA_963930735.1 Dioctria linearis | reverse complement strand
CCTGATAAATGGAACACTAATGTGGATAAGGCCGCATTCGACCTATTTAGCTATCAGCTCGCATCGAGACAACTATTACCCGCTGTCCGATCAAGAAATTTCGTCATGCGTGGCAACTGGATATGAGGAACATTATTTATGCAATCAGCATCATCCAATATACAACAGAAGGTCTCAAATCAGCAAGTGTGAGATCAGTTTCTTAAATGACGCACCCACTCCAAAGGAGTGTCAATTAAAGGAAATAAGAGACAACTCAGTATGGATTCAGACTCTCCATAAAAACAAATGGATATATGCACTTACGGAGGCCTTAACAATCAACGCGGTGTGTGAAAATAAGGCCTTTACTACAACATTGCAAGGATCTGGCCTCCTAACCATCCAACCCAATTGCATACTTAAGCATGATTCAGTTACTATTGAAATCGAAGGGCAACATAAATATCCGAGTAATATAAAAACATCATATGAGAAGCTGACTAATGATTTCAACACGTCAGTTTCATGGTCACCGACGGTCCCAGCCTTGGCAGATTCACCCACTTACCATGCACAATGGAAGGAACTGAGCCTCTTACAGCAACAACTCTCATCTCAAAAGCTAGAGCTGCCGAAATTAATACACGAACGGACATCTCACACAACCATCATTGGATATATCAGTATCTGTCTTACAATAATTGTGTTCATATCATTAACTACAAAATTAATATTATCAAAAAGGCAGAAGCAGCAATCTACAGTGCCAATACCCAAACCTAGGAATCACAAAGAGCCGGACTTTAGCGTCAGCATAGATTGAACATTCGTTCAACGTGGGGGAGAATGTTTGCACTCGGCAAAAAGGTCAACGGTCGCATAGAATCAGCAATTACTAGCTCTATAAGCGGGCGCTTGCCCCCAAAAACAATAACGCTAATTCTAGCGAATAATTCTTGCATTCAATGTGTCATTGCAAATATTTTTATGAAATTGACACCCAGTCAAAGGTGCAAGAGAAGAATGCAAGAATTACTCGCCTGATTGTAATTTAAGTAGGTAAGCATTTTACATTTAAGTTATTTCGTTATTCGGTTTTTTTTTCTGTTATCGCCTTGCATAGCCAAGCAATTTATTGCAAATTTTAAATTATTAATATGTATGTAGGTATTGATTTCGCAATTAGTGGTAGGTAGGAACATATTAAGATTTGCTTAGTTAAGTGCAATTTTAATATAAATTGAGTATGATTTGTAATAAACGGTCAGTCTTGTTTTTTAGTAGCAAACAGTTGTTTTAATTTTGAGTTCACCTAATCAAAGCTTCCCTTTCAGATATATAATTTTGGTGTAGTGGTACAAGAACCGCTGCACTCTCATCAAAAGCCAAGGTGTAACACCTTGACTTGTTAAAACTTTCGTAGAGAACAAAATAGTTCTTGAACACCTACCAAACCATTAATAAGGAAAGCTTCTTTTCACCTTCCAAAAAATGAAAAAGGAAGGCTTCTTTTTCACCTTACAGGTCATCCAGAGGTAAGAGGTGAAATTAATATATAACCACGTTTTATACCTTCCCGTCATTGGACATCAATGCATTAAATGGAATGAACTGGGTATCAGAGCGTATTGCTTCCATACTTTTGGTTTACAATATAACCACTCCACCAGTATGTCTTGAGTTTGAATCGCAACGGAGTATAATATAACCTGCTACAAATATTTATGACCTTTGTTATGAGTTTCACAGACTACCACTATATCTGGATCTTTAAGCTGAATTATGATTTCTAATTCATTGAAGTTTCTTGTCATACCTTGCACATTCAAATACATAATTTGTAACACATCTTTTGTTGATTCACTACAAACGACTTTATTTCTTGAATTTCTTACAATTTACACACACAGTTTCTAACACCTTGCATTCTTTAAGGTCATGTTAGACAGAACACTTCTTGCCAGCTCTTTAATTTGTGCAATTCCTTCCAAGATGTTTAAGTCCACAACACCTAAAGCACCTTTTAATAAGTAAATCTTCAATTACTCGGCAAATTTCCCACTTACTATTCATTTTTCTCTGTTCTAAAATCAACTCCTTAGATTACACACCTTCGTTGGTGGATAATAATTCCCGTGAAGTTGGACCACGTATACCTACATATGTAATATCAGATTTTCGGGATTAAAGAAATTAAATACAAAAAAATAAAGAAATTTACCTTACTGTAAAGTCCGTTCAATGTTTTTGGCACCCATACTTCCAATTTTCTTGAGTTCTGAAATAGGAAAAAAAATACAACTATTATTAACAACCAATCAAGCAGAGCTACACGATTTTTTTTAAAACATCAATAATCCGTTAAAACGCTTTCTTTACAATCCAATACGCACACACACTGATGAATTTTCCAAAACTTATGTACAATTTTGCACATGCCGTTGACAAACATATTGAAGTTTCTCATTCGATTTCTGAAATAGCTGTGATGACATCCATAAAATGTCAGCTCCCTAAGTGAACCATTGAATAAATAACTAATAAGTAAACGGGGTATCGTGCGAATACAGTGTACGTGTTTAAGCAATTCAATGACAGTATCATCTATGGTCGGCGGGGGAGGGGGGGGGGGGGGGGGGAGAAATGACAAGAGGGTATGCTGCCTATTTTACATCAATTCAACATTTCTGACATTTCATATTATTTGAAAATAAGTCGGGATTTGAGTTCGCGATATTGTGATAAATAAATAATTTAACGTGATTTTTATGAATAGTAGTGTGAAATAAGTGCGGAATATTTCTTTTGTGAAAGACATTTTGTGTAATTGAGACTCCTAAGTCTTAAAAAATAGTAATGAAGTGCGCTGTGCTGTGCTGCAGGAACAAACGGCGTTATTGTCGTGGAAAAGCATTCTTCAAGTAAGCTTAATAGCTTTACTAATTAATTATTGTGTTTCAAATAAAATAAAAGTGAAGTATTAATAAAAATAAACAGCAATGCCAAGAAATTTAGCAATTTTCCAATGCCGGTTTGTTTGTATACAATTGATTTGTAATTTCTGCCTAAATTATGTCAGTCATACAAGGCAACGTCAAGAAATATTATCTGAAAATAAGGGGCCGCTAAAAATTTGTTTATTTTACATAGCAATTTGGATTATAAAAAATGTCCCCGTTCAAAATCTCACGATTTCATTACTGCAATGAAGAAACAAATACAAATACAGCACACTAATACATTTCGCCGAGATGCTTACGTTTTCACCCGATATGCCGTTTCCTTATTAGTTATTTATTCAATGAAATGAACATGTTTTCAAACAGTAGCGAGTATATGTATAGTGAAAAAAGAAATATTGTAGGGGTCCCATGTTGCTCAGTTTCTAATTTACTAGATCTACAATTATTGTAAAAAAAATAAATCTATACCAAATTTTCATGTTTTCAAGATATTGTATGGTGGACAAACAGATGAGCACCTAATTTATAGTAGGTCTACTTAAACAATTTATCTAAAGTATAATAAAAATTATAACATCCTTCCTTGAAAAACAATCACTATCTGTTTACTTCTTGCCAAGTTTTGCTGAATGTTAAACGTAAATTACCAATCATTCGAATCGTTTAATTTTCATCAATAATTTGTGTAAATATATACATATAAAAAATATGTAAATATATATAAATACAAATATATATATATCGCTGGAAGTTAAACAAATTAGACTCTTCAGAAGAAAAGAAATATCAGTTACATTTTATGATTATAATTACATAGCTAATTATGCTGGTAAATATTATTTATTTAATTGTAATAATATCAAACATTTTGATTATTATTACTACTGCAAATTTGAACAAAATTTATTTATGGATTTCTACAAGATTTTCAAGGCTCTACAAGTTTACAAGGTAAGCTGAGTACATAATAATTTAGTTATAGGTTAGATTAGAATTGTGGAGGGGTGCTCAGACGTTGGCATCGCATTCACTGTGAGTCCCAGTTCAATTTACATCTTTTCTAAGTTTAGACTGCTAATAAAGTCTAGAAACATTTTGGGACTTATATCCAACACGTAGTATGATGGAGTAAAAGCATGCTCGAGGTGGAGTTATCTCCGCCTGGCCAATGCTATGTAGTCGCAGAGCAGGTGGTGCGAGGTTTCCTGAGCATCCTGACAGAACCGGCAAAGTCGCAGGCAAGCCCATCTTGTATATCTGTTACCTCAATGAGCAATGGCCTGAGAAAAGCTCTGTAATAATTTGTTGCTCTGCTCTCCTAAGGAGTAGTAGGAGTTATTTTGTATTTCCGCCAGAGGTATCGATAAAATATTTTACCTGGTGAAATCAATCCTTGCAGCCCTTCCAAATAAATGGATTTTTGATTGATCTCCCATTTATTTAGGGTGGATTTAAAAGGTAACACTCTAAAGTACCACCAAATGTGTCTGATCTGACAAAAGGAGATTATGCTGCATTTTTGGCAGCGTCGTCAGTATTTTCATTGCCTTTATGGCCCACATGTCCATAACATGAGGATAACTTTATTTTTCGTTGAAAAATTTGTAAGGGCTTGCAGACCTTCCTTGGCTTGATAGTTCAGGACTTTAAGGTACGTTCGTTGTAGAGTTTTTGAGAGAAAATAACCATTAGATATGCTACAGGAAATAATTATTTTTAATTTTAATTTTTTTTATTATGATTATTCAGAATACTGTATTTTCGACAACTACTTTTATTTCAGCACCATTCCAACTTTCCACTAAATAATCTCGATTTTGAAAAGAACTAAATATAGTTAAGAATATTGTCAATAAAATAACAACGTTTATGATCCAAAACAAATATACAAGCCGCTAAAAAAAATAAACATAGAAAAATAATAGCGGGATTATTGTTCTCAGTATGGAGTCCATACTTATATAAAAAAATCATTAAAAAAATGTCTAGGTATGTACAGATACATATATTGACAAAACAGTAGGTTACTTTAAAATTAGATTGCAAAAACTATGCAAATGCAGTTGTTAAAATAAATTTAGACCTAATTCAAACTTAAGGCTTATCAGCGCATTTAAATATAATAAAGCTGAATTAATTCATTATATAAATAATAGATATGTAGATACTAAGGATGACATTTTAGATATTAAAAAAGCTAAAACGGCGGTTCTATTTTGTTTAACGATTATATTGATTTGAAGAATAAAAGCCATCTTAGGTTCATCTGTTGGGTCTTAAAAAAGTTTGAATTTCGAAAATTTCTCGAACAAAACCATAAATTTACGAAAATCATTTTTTTGTTCGTAAGTATTTTAAATTCGATTTAATAACGAAACTTTTATTAGTTGAATCTTAGAATTTGTTTTTCATAGTTGCCAATGTGGGTCGGTCAAAGTTTATGGAGACATGCATACTTGCAAACTAAATTTGAAATATAGAAATTTTTCTTAATATAATATGAAGCAAAAAATAAACAACTATCCCACTATCATAAAGTGCAAAAACTCTGCTAGTGATGATTTGTCTGAAATTTGTAATATGTTTGCTTCTTTTTTTTGACAATGCTTTTGCCTCGTCAAATTTTCAACCTCAAAATAGCAATTTCAGTCAGTATCCCTTCAATTACACAAGAGGATGTACTCGTTCATTCTAAATGGGCTTCTAAATAACGACACAACTGGTCCGGATGGGATCCCGCCACCCTTTTTTTAAGTCATGCTGCCTTGCCCTGGTAGCCTCGTTGAGAATTATTTTCCCAAAAAAACTCTTTTATCATACCTATCCACAAAAAAGTTAGTAAAAATGAAATTTCAAATTATAGGCCTAGTGCCAAATTGTCTTGGATGCCCAAATTATTCGAATCTATCATTTCTTCCCAGCTATCAACCTCCTGTAAGAATTTACCCTTTTCAAACCTACTTGTTGGAATTTATCTGAGATACCATTGGCGGATTTGCAAAAGGCTACCAGACAGGTTGTATTAGTACAGACTTTAGTAAAGCGTTCGACAAGTTATCTCACTCCGTGATACTCATTAAAATGGAAAAGTATGGGATTCCTCTAACATTTCTAAAATATAAACAAATGTTAGGTTATGACACAGGAATCAGAAACCAATTTCTTACGGTTATGTGTTCTCAAATTCCTCTATCCGCCGTGTGGTGTTGTTTGTGACATGGGTATAAAATGTGAGTTTTATCGCCCAAATAAACTACATGGTATCAAAGAGTAGTTCTATCCTGGGTTTTATCAAATGTTCGCCCCGAGATTTCTCGAATCCTACCATAACATTGCGTTTGTACACTTGCTTTGTAAGACTATTTCTTGAATAAGCTAGTCAGGTCTAGTCTCCATTTTACGGTACATACATCGACCATATCGAGTCTTTTGAATGGAACTTCCTGCGATTTGTTCTCAGGCACTTACCCTCGAATAATTCATTAATTCTTCCACACTATGAGAATCGCTTCAAGCTTTTAAATTTGCACTCGCTTGAGAAACGCCACACGATTGCCGACGTAACTTTGGGCATCATCTCAACCGAATATTGATTCTCCGTTGTTGCTTAACAAAATCTCTTTCCGTGATAGTGGGCACAATTTGAGAAGGCTACCTCTGTCGCATATTAACTCCGCATGGTCTGACTTCTACACGTACGAACCTATCAATCGCATGTGCATTACTGTTAATAATGTGGCTGAGGAGTTTCATGCTGACGTTTTTAAGCATGTTTCAAAAAACGTCTATATAATATTTAGTACTTTTGTTCTATTTAACTTTTTTTAATTTTCTTGTTCTATATTGCTTGTAATTTTATCCGGTGTTGGGTCTATGTTTAATTTAACATATTAATACTAACACCGACTAAATGATGAAAAGCATCTATTGTTGACCGTTTATCTATTAAACGCATCACTTCAGCGAGCTTGTGTTAAGCTGGTTCTGATAGTTAAAAAAAAAAAAATAACAAAATTTTTTATGTAAAAACAAAAACATGTTTTTCATCGTCAAATTCTGGGCATGCTTTGCACCCAGAGTACAATGTTGTGGGGACTCTGTAGAACAGTAGTAAATTTATATTCTTCATTTACAAAGCTTAATCAATATCGCTCAATAGATATTAAAAGAGTCACTTTTATTATCATATCTCTTATACTACCAGACAACGCCATCTAACTATTAAAACTTTAAACTGAGTCTAGCTCTGCAGTAGGTACTTGTTATGTTTTGTATCAAATGAAACACCTTGAAGAAGGGCACAATTCAGTGGCAAAGAAATTTTTTCGATCTCAAAAACTTCCGAACACTTTACCTGACATTTCTCATTTTTCACCATTTTGGCCATACATAACTCCCGTTACTATATTTCCATCATATTTTCTCCATTCTTTTTTCAGCATTAGATTATCATTACAGTATGCAGAATGTAATTTCACAATCGGTTTAAATTGTTTCCACTTTATCACATCAACCGAGAAATTGTAAATAATAAACGAAAAACTAAAAAGAAATTAAAATAAGCATTGAATATAAAATATTTAAAAAAAAGTTAATCGCCTTGAAAAAAACGAAAATCTAAAAGCTGAAAAATAATTTTTTTTATGTCACTTTGAGATTTTGTAAAGAAATTATTGTTAATTTGTGAGACCCTTTTTTTTTTAATATTATTACATATCTTGCTCAGATTACATATTTTTCAAATCAAGGGAAGTAGTTACACTATGTTCATTCTGTACCACTTTTTTTAGCTTCCAGGAATTCACCACAGATGGCGCTACCGTCGCTTGATGGTTTGAGTCCATACTAAATGTAGGTGTGTGCCTTGGCTGTATTGGGTTGTGCCTTGGATATACCATTGTGTCTTGGGTGCACCATTGTGTCTTGCGTGCACCATTGAGTCTTGGATGTTGGGGATACGAGATCACTTTGGGGATACGAGATCACTTTCAGCACTCTCCAGCATAGGGAAATAGCATAGGAATTCGATTTTTTTGCTGGAGTTCACTTATTTTTCATCTCGAATTTTGGAGATACGAGATCACTTTCAGCACTCTCCAGCATAAGAAAATAGCATACGATTTCGATTTTGTTGCTGGAGTTCGCTTATTTTTCATCTCGAATTTTGGGGATACGAGATCACTTTGGGGATACGAGATCACTTTCAGCACTCTCCAGCATAGAGAAATAGCATAGGATTTCGATTTTGTTTCTGGAGTTCGCTTAAATTTTATCTCGAGTTTTGGGGATACGAGATTTCAGCACTCTTCAGCATAGGGAAATAGCATTGGCTTTCAATTTTTTTCTGGAGTTCTCTTATTTTTCATCTCGGACTCGTAGCCTCTAAGTTGACATTAAGTTTTTCATCTCGAGTTTTGGAGATACGCGATCACTTTGGGGATACGAGATCACTATCAGCACTCTTCAGCATAGGAAAATAGCATAGGCTTTCAATTTTTTTCTGGAGTTCTCATATTTTTCATCTCGGACTCGTAGCCTCTAAGTTGACACTAAGTTTTTCATCTCGAATTTTGGGGATACGAGATCAATTTGGGGATACGAGATCAGTCTTAGCACTCTCCAGCATAAGAAAATAGCATAGGGCTTTGATTTTGTTTCTGGAGCTCGCTCATTTTTCATCTCGGAGGTCGTAGTTATAAATATTTGTGAAGTGGTGGGAATCTTTATTGGTGGAGGTTGCTGGGTAAGTTTGATCTGGTCTTGGAGGCTACAATTTGACCTTGAGGTGTCCCCTCCTGTGTCTGGGTACTGGGGGTTGGCTGAGAGCTTTAGTGGCAATATCTAATACTATGACTAGGACTGCCTTAGATGTCTTGGACTGTTACCTATGTTACCTGTACCAGGGCTTTGGTAGGATGTGTATTAAGTAATGAACCGAATTTATATCGGGGCTGTATACTTGTCAGCTTGAGTTTGGTTTTAGTTGTTTACTTTAGTATGAGTGCCTGTGGTATGCTGGACTGGGCTACTTGGTGGCTGAGGAAACGTTATCTAAGGCATGGGTGAATGTGTGCAGCTGTGTATTTATGTAGATAATAAATGTGAAATTCCCTAAGAAAATTAGTGTAATAAGCATTAATACTAATTCGTATTTTTGTTCATGTCAATAGTATTAGTACTAGGGGTAAAAATTATATCAGAAATCCTCTACGCGAGATATGATCGATCTTACCTTCTCAGGTATAATTAATATTAGTAGCTGAAAAACAAAAACAACAACAACTGTAATCGAAGTTGTGGATTAAAGATTTGATGATCATAATCTGTTGGTGTCTTTTATAAACATTGCGCCATGTGAAAATAGATCAGGCAAAGCAGATTGGAGCGAATGTTGGTAGGTATGTTCACTTAGATAAGTAATGGAAATTAGTAAATGCGTAATTTTACTCTTCAGGTGTAATGCTTCTAATTTGATTCCTTGCATAAACAAATTCGCACAGTCCAGTAAACTAAACAAATTCTCAATCGAATAATGTAAACAAATTCGCACAGCAGCCGAGTAAAGTAAACAAATTGAGCGATTTATGTTTTTTAATGTAAGATTCCCAATTACTTTAGCTGATAACAACTACATATATTAATCTGTAGGATATGATGTCTTGGATGAGTAGTGGAAGTTATAATTGAAAATTTCTTTTGTTGGAAAAAACAACAACAACAACAACTATAACGTCAGTTGTGGTCTGTAGTTGTCTTTTATATGATCATGTTATGATATTCGATGTGTAAAAATAGATCGCGGTTACTTGCGATAGTACGACACATGAAATCATTAGAAGTAATGGAAATTAAATCATTAGAAAAGGTGGCCAGCCGGCTGGTAATTTGATATCTTGAGTAAACAAATACGGCCGAGTAAAGCAGACAAATTGAGCGATTAATGTGTTTTTGTATTTAGGAGTTTGTTTTGAAAACTCTTACATTTTATGACGAATAGTTTTTTATTTTCAATAAAATTTCTCAATCAGTCACGCTGTTATGAGATTTGATTGGCCCCGATATCTTAGTTCACATGAAGCTGATAAGAATAAGATAATTTTATCTTCATACTATTGGGGTGATCACAATATTTTCTTACCATTAGGTTGATAGTGGGTTTAATTAAATGTTTTGATGAATGAAGGTGACATTATGATATTAATGTAGTATGATATCTTGTCTTAGATGAGTAATGGAAGTTGTTTGGGAGGGGTGAGTAAGGAATAAAAACCTTATCAGCAAGGTCGCTTCATATTTATCTATCTAAAGTATCATCCAAATGGTGTTGTATGAAGGAGGAAAAACTGATAATTCTCCAAGCCCATAGTGAAGACCATGGTGGAGGTTGAGAGTGGGTGCTGTAAGTTGTGGATTACATTGAAAGTTTTGATGGATGGTTTTTGACATAATATTAATCTAGTAGGATATGAAATCTTCAGTGAAGAGCGTGGAAGAGGAGAGAGTTATTTGTTTACCTTAAAATCTTAAGGTTTATAGCAAAAATGGTTTCTTTCAGTTGACTCGGTGACTAGATAAGAACGTGTTGATTTCATGCTCATAATATCATCTTGTGGTGAGCATATGAAAGTAGCAGAGTTTTTTATAAATCAAGCAGGTATGCTGTTATGAGATTTGATTGTCTCCTATATCTAAAAAATAGTTCACATGAAGCTGATATTGTATTGATGCAGGTACATTGTTTACTTACCATTAATTTGAGAGTGGGTTAAATTAAAAGCTTTGATAGAAGAACGCTGTGTTATGATATTAATGTAGTATGATATGTTGTCTGACGTGCGTAGTGGAAGTTGTATGGGAGCTATGAATAAGCAGTAAAATCCTAATCTCGCTTGATATTAATCTCCTCTAAAGTATCGCCCGAATGATGGAGTATGAAGGAAGAAATAGTTGATAATTATCCAAGTCCATAGTGAAGATCGTGGTAGGGGGTTGGAGTAGGTACTGTAAGTTATGTATTAAGTTAAAAGTTTTGATGGATGGTATTTGGTAATTATCTCGTCGAAATGGTATTGTGCGAGTATCAGGAAGGTCTGAAAAAAGTTGATAATGCGTCAAGTTCAATAGTGAAGACCTAGATGTTGAGAGTGGGTATTTGGAATGATATAAATCTAGTAGGATATGGAAGTATTATTTATTCATCTTTAAATCTTACCATGAAAGTAGGTTGGGAGTTGATTAAGTGAAAAGTTTTAATGAAAGAAGGTTGAGTTATTATATTAATATAGTACAATATGTTGCCTTAGATGAGTACTTGAGAGCTGTGAGTAATATCTGGAATATGTTGTAGATGAGTAGTGAAAGTTGAAAATGTAAGATTCCCAATTTCTTTACTGAAAAACAATAACAACTGTAAATAATATATACCAAATCAATTTTTCACCCAATATTTATCCACTTCAAATTCATTATCTATGTAGTTTTATATCTTAAGTTATAAACTTTTTTCTCTGTATTTCACATCCAAAAAGCGATCCAGAGCAAATGTCTGTGTTAGGCTATTTCCTATTTTATATTTCTTAACATCTACCTTGCTCTAACACATTAGGAAGCTTTAGTGAACATCTCACTCGGGACTTCGTCATATACTACCTGTGGATATGCATGTATGTAACACTGAGAAGAATTTATGTAATGTTGTGTAGTGTAAAAGAAAAACTTTCATGGGTGATATGGGGATTGAATCCATGTATGTTATGCACTAGATTGGTGGTATATGTCCTTACCTTCCTAATGTGTTAGCGCAAGGTAGAAGATAAGAAATATCATGGGATTTTGCTGCCGAACTCTCATAGCCTAACACAGACATTTGCTCTGGATCGCTTTTTGGATGTGAAATACAGAGAAAAAAGTTTATAACTTAAGATATAAAACTACATAGATAATGAATTTGAAGTGGATAAATATTGGGTGAAAAATTGATTTGGTATTTGTTATTTACAGTTGTTGTTGTTTTTCAGTATAGAAATTGGGACTCTTACATTTTCAACTTTCACTACTCATCTACAACATATTCCACACTACTTCCACCTACTTTCATCGTAAGATTTAAAGATGAATAAATAATACTTCCATATCCTACTAGAATTATATCATTCCAAATACCCACTCTCAACATCTAGGTCTTCACTATTGAACTTGACGCATTATCAACTTTTTTCCGACCTTCCTGATACTCGCACAACACTATTTCGAGGAGATAAAAACCAAATACCATCCATCAAAACTTTTAACTTATTACATAACTTAAAGTACTTACTCTAACCCCCTACTACGATCTTCACTGTCGGCTTGGATAATTATCAATTATGCCTACCTTCATATTCCATCATTCGGGCGATACTTTAGAGGAGATTAATATCAAGCGAGATTAGGATTTTACTGCTTATTCATAGCTCCCATACAACTTCCACTACGCACGTCAGACAACATATCATACTACATTAATATCATAACACAGCATTCTTCTATCAAAGCTTTTAATTTAACCCACTCTCAACTTAATGGTAAGTAAACAATGTACCTGCATCAATACTATATCAGCTTCATGTGAACTATTTTTTAGATATAGGAGGCAATCAAATCTCATAACAGCATACCTACTTGATTTATACAGAACTCTACTACTTTCATATGCTCACCACAAGATGAAATTATGAACATGAAATCAACACGTTCTTATCTAGTCACCGAGTCAACTAAAAGAAAACATTCTTGCTATAAACCTTAAGATTTAAAGGTAAACAAATAACACTCTCCTCTTCCACGCTCTGCACTGAAGCTTCATATCCTATTAGATTAATATTATGTCAAAAACCATCCATCAAAACTTTCAATTTAATCCACAACTTACAGCACCCACTCTCAACCTCCACCACGGTCTTCGCTATGGGCTTGAAGAATTATCAGTTTTTCCTCCTTCATACAACACCACTTGGATGATACATTAGACAGATAAATATGAAGCGACCTTGCTGATAAAGTTTTTATTCCTTACTCACAGCTCCCAAACAACTTCCATTACTCATCTAAGACAAGATATCATACTACATTAATATCATAACACCACCTACATTCATCAAAACATTTAACTAAACCCACTCTCAACATAATGGTAAGAAAATATTGTGATCACCCCAATAGTATGAAGATAAAATTATCTTGTTCTTATCAGCTTCATGTGACTATGATATCGGGGTCAATCAAATCTCATAACAGCGTGATTGACTGAGAAATTTTATTGAAAATAAAAAACAATTCGTCATAAAATGTAAGACTTTTCAATACAAACTCCTAGATACAAAAACACATTAATCGCTCAATTTGTCTGCTTTACTCGGACGTATAAAACACACCTACAGACCACAACTGACGTTATAGTTGTTGTTGTTGTTTTTTTCAGCAAAAGAAATTTTCAATTATAACTTCCACTACTCATCCAAGACATCATATCCTACAGATTAATATCAGTTGTTGTTTTCAGCTAAAGTAATTGGGAATCTTACATTAAAAAACATAAATCGCTCAATTTGTTTACTTTACTCGGCTGCTGTGCGAATAATTTGTTTACATTATTCGAGTGAGAATTTGTTTACTTTACTGGACTGTGCGAATTTGTTTATGCAAGGAATCAAATTAGAAGCATTCCACCTGAAGAGCAAAATTTGGCATTTACTAATTTCCATTACTTATCTAAGTGAACATACCTACCAACATTCGCTCCAATCAGCTTTGCCTGATCTATTTTCACATGGCGCAATGTATATAAAAGACACCTACAGATTATGATCATCAAATCTTTAATCCACAACTTCGATTACAGTTATTGTTGTTTTTGTTTTTCAGCTACTAATATTAATTACACCTGAGAAGGTAAGATCGCTCATATCTCGCGTCGAGGATTTCTGATATAATTTTTACCCCTAGTACTAATACTATTGACATGAGCAAAAATATGAATTAGTATTAATACTTAGTACACTAATTATCTTAGGGAATTTCACATTTATTATCTACATTAATGCACAGCTGCACACATCCACCCACGGCTTAGATAACGTTTCCTCAGCCACCAAGTAGCCCAGCCCAACATACCACAGGTACTCATACTAAAGTAAACAACAAAAACCAAACTCAAGCTGACAAGTATACAGCCCCGATATAAATTCGGTTTGGGTGTTTCACATCATTACTTAATACACATTCTACCCAAGCCTTGGTACAGGTAACATAGCCCAGTCCAAGACACCTCAGGCAGTCCTAGTCATAGTACTAGATATTGCCACTAAAGCTCTCAGCCAACCCCCAGTACCCAGACACAGGAGGGGGCACCTCAAGGTCAAATTGTAGCCTCCAAGACCAGATCAAACTTACCCAGCAACCTCCACCAATAAAGATTCCCACCACTTCACAAATATTTATAACTACGACCTCCGAGATGAAAAATGAGCGAGCTCCAGAAACAAAATCAAAGCCCTATGCTATTTTCTTATGCTGGAGAGTGCTAAGACTGATCTCGTATCCCCAAATTGATCTCTTATCCCCAAATTGATCTCGTATCCCCAAATTGATCTCGTATCCCCAAAACTCGAGATGAAAAAATTAGTGTCAACTTAAAGGCTACGAGTCCGAGACGAAAAATAAGAGAACTCCAGAAAAAAATTGAAAACCTATGCTATTTCCCTATGCTGAAGAGTGCTGAAAGTGATCTCTTATCCCCAAAGTGATCTCGTATCCCCAAAATTCGAGATGAAAAATAAGCGAACGCCAGCAACAAAATCGAAATCCTATGCTATTTCCCTATGCTGGAGAGTGCTGAAAGTGATCTCGTATCCCCAAAGTGATCTCGTATCCCCAAATCTCGAGATGAAAAACTTAATGTCAACTTAGAGGCTACGTGTCCGAGATGAAAAATAAGCGAACTCCAGAAAAAAATTGAAAACCTATGCTATTTCGCTATGCTGAAGGGTGCTGAAAGTGATCTCGTATCCCCAAAGTGATCTCGTATCCCCAAAATTCGAGATGAAAAATACGCGAGCTCCAGCAACAAAATCGAAATCCGATGCTATTTCCCTATGCTGGAGAGTGCTGAAAGTGATCTCGGATCCCCATAATGATCTCGTATCCCCAACATCCAAGACTCAATGGTGCACCCAAGACACAATGGTACATCCAAGGCACAAACCAATACAGTCAAGACATAAACCTACGTTTAGTATGGACTCAAACCGCCAAGCGACGCTGGCGCCATCTGTGGTGAAATCCTGGAAGCTAAAAAAGTGGTCCAGAATGAACATAGTATAACTACTAAGGGAATTTGTAATATTTCTTTAATTATTTAAAAATTGAGCTTATTCTGTGGGAAACATAGTAGCAATATTGAAAAAATGCGAAATAGTTTTGGTTTTCTTCTAAAATAGGTGTAGATATGGCGTGATATGGAGTGATAGATTGCTCAGGGATATTTTTATAGTACCTAATTTGAGCAGAAAATTAATTTTAGCCAACATTTTAAATCCCAATTAGTACAAAAATGCAGATTTGGGTTGCTTTTCATTATGGCAATGCATACGCATTATTTCTACACACGAAATAGGGGGATTGCCGGAAATAATAAGTGCCAAAAATAATTGAAATATATTTTTTTTTATATCACTACTATTACTAAAAAAAGTTCAATACTTTTTTTACTTATACGAATTAAAAATCTTAATTACTAATTTACATTGTGCAGCATTATAACAAATCTCTGCTTGGTGATAAGTTGATGTTCTTTAATTCGTCAATAAAGTAAAGAGAAGAAAAATAGAATTCAAGTTGTGTGGTGAGTTGAGGTGAAGCGCAGAAATAGAAAGAAACTTCTGAAAAATAGGATCCAGAATTAAATTTATATACTTTGTGGTATCATGTATCCTTATACTTTAATCAATCACATAGAATCCAATGCCTTGGAACTGATCAGGGGTATGAGGAGATATTCGAATCTCTTTTATGTATACAGGTACCTATCTTTCTTATTAAACAAAGAAATTAACGGGATATCATCTTTACCCTATCTAGCAACCATTTGATTTTATTTAGCAGTTTTTGGAGGATGCATGATCCTGACAGCCATGAATCCGAAATTCTATATTATTTTCTTTGCAATAATAACATTTTGATTTATTTATCAAAATTTCCATAATTTGCTTCAACTTAAGGCTACGGTATGGGTAAAGGAAAAATCTTGCATATGAATTCCGAAAAGTATAATCGAATAATTCAAATACTTTCGCTAAGTAATCACGTAATAGTGTCCTTATCTTAATTTAAATCCCTCTTGAAATGTGTAGGAAAACAGTGGTGGATTTAATTATTCATTGTTCCACCCCTTTTTGTTATACATACATACACATACAACTGGACGGAAAACAACCTTACTAATGCTCAATTAAAATTTTCTTTAATTTAAAGTAAATGATCTAGGAAACCCCAGCTAGATAAGTCATACCCTTATCATCGTGGGTTAGATATGCCATCCCGAATACTTATTGAAAGGTTCGACCTGGTGAGTGACCAACTTAAATAGCTTCCTAATGTTTTGGTGTATAGCATTAATTAATTGGGACTGATTAGGTAGACTTATCACAGTACTCACACAAAGCAGTGTGAGTCTGTTGATATCAAATTGTTTTTAAAAACACACGGTCATGTACTATTAACCTATGATAATAGATGCCTATAAGATGAGACGAGGGGGTGGAGGAAAGCATAGCATCAGATAAAATGCACACCTTAATTTACTTGATTAAATCTACATAAATAAAAACTAATTGCCGCATGTTTGTTACATCACCACTTGAGAACGGCTCGACCGATTTGGCTAACTTTTTTTGTGTTTGAAATTGTAAAGACAAGGTTTTCAGGGAGAAAAAAATTGGATTAGGCAACGTCTTCTGGTTGTTGCCATACAAAACTTTAGTTTTTCACTGCATATTTGGAAACTGCCTGACACACGCGTTGACGTGGAGAGCTCAAATTTCATAAACGGCGTTTTAAAAAAAAATTTAATTTTTAGTTCAAAAATACCAATCGGCAATTCCTTCGTAGGGTTTCCATATAAAAAAATTTCGTTATACCTATATATTTGGGCACTCATTACCAAAATTTGGCAAGTATATGGTGTTTTTATAGCAATGATAAATAAAACTTCGAAAATGGACTAAATCCGGTTAACCCTTCTTGCTGTTGCCATACAACCCTTTAGTTTTCGCTCCATATTTTGACACTGCCTTACGCGTCGATATAGAAAGCTGAAATTTTGTACACGGGCATTCTTTAAAAAAAAGCGAAATTTAAGTTTGAAAATGGAACCAGTCGGACAACTCCTTCGTAGGCTTCCCATACAAAAATTCCATTTTTATACCCCAGATAAAATCTAAAAGGTAGTAAGTTTGTCATTTGTAACGCACAGAAATATTGCTAGTAGACAAAAAGCATTGGACACCTGTTTTGTCACTAGAAAAACTATTTTCATCACCGCCACCACTGTCAAAATAACACATTTTTTGTCACCACTGCCACTGGAGTCTAACTAGATATTGACAGCTATGAGCTATTGAGCTTTCGTGCTATAAAAACGCGAGCACGGAGCTGAAGACCAGCCAGTTTTGCTTTGACCATCTTAACAACAAGTCCAAGTCTTTAACTCGAAATTCCAGCACTTGGAGCCGAATTCATTTACTTCCTCCAAAACCCACCAAGATATTGACCTGGACACTTCCACAATCCATAACGGCGTGAACATTGATCAGGTCTCCCACACTCCCGTAAAGTTCCCACAAATATTGATTTGGGAATTTCACTTATAGTATAAAATAAAATAAATTTAAGCCATTCTTGTGTGGTAGTTGAGAAAAGTGATCTCGCTACCCACATTTTTTATTCCTGCATATTAAAAGTTTTTTTTTCTCTAATTCCAGCTCTACCTAGATACCAGAGAACGGACTGAATTATTTTATAATTTGAATTATATTAAGTTAATTCTTTTTTGTTAGCATTAATTTTTTTAAATTGGAAAATTTATTTTATTTGCTTTTGAATAAAAAATATTGAACTGTGTTATTCTTCCGGCCCCCATTTCTTTTTTATGTATTTAGCAACACCCAAGCTGCCCTCAAGGCCTTAAAGTCCTACACTGTCAAGTCAGGGATAGTCTGGGAATGTCTACAAACCCTCAAAAATCTATCGAGGAGAAACAAAGTTATACTCATGTGGGTACCTGGACATGAGGGCCACAAAGGCAATGAAATTTCGGATGGCCTAGCCAAAAGAGGAGCGGAAACTCAGTTTGTCGGACCAGAGCCATTTTGTGGCACTTCAAAGTGTTACCTCAAAGCTACCCTAAATAACTGGGAGAATAAACAAAAATCCCTGTATTGGCAAAGGCTACAAGGACTTCGTCAGGCAAAAAAGGTTATCGACACCTCTGACGGAAAAACAAAAGAACTCCTACTCCTTAGAAGAACAGAGCTCAAAATGATCACTGAGCTCTTCTCAGGCCATTGCGCCTTGAGGTATCACCTAAACAAGCTGGGTTTGGCTGAGACTTCATCCTGCCGCTTCTGTCAGGTTGCTCACGAAACCTCGGAGCACCTGCTCTGCAACTGCGAAGCTTTGGCCAGGCGGAGATTACCCCACCTTGAACATGCTTTTCCTCCACCAAGTTATGTATGGAACCTCAAGCCCGGAATGGTTCTAGACTTTATTAACAGTCTAAACCTTTCAATGGAGCAAATTCAACGGGGACTCACAATAGATTTTAAGGTCGCAGTGACTGCGAGGCTAACGCCTATACACCCCTTTACAAATCTAATCTAATCTAATCTAACACCCACGAATAAATTAAAAGTAATTTGATTTTTGCATGTCCGTCCGCCGGTCCGTCCGCCGGTCCGTCCGCACGATAACTCGAGAACGCGTGTACTTAGAGAGCTGAAATTTGGTACACGGACTTTAAAAAGATAGTAAAATTAGGTTCGAAAATGAGAGAAATCGCGCAACCCTACGAAGGGTTGCCATACACAAATTTCCTTTTCCACAATATATATATGGACACTGCCTGAGAACTCGTTGACATAGAGAGGTGAAATGTGGAAGGTAGGTGGTGCTTTTATAGCAATAGTAAATAAAATTAAAAATATTAAATAACTCGGGCAACCCATAAAAATTTAGGGTTTTTACCGATACTGTGAAAACGATCAGTCCTAAACATTTCTATTGTATTAAAAACCTCTTCACCGTTCTAGAAATATATGCGGAAAACAACTGCAAAAAGGAAAATTGCTCCACGGAATTTCATACGGGCATTCATCTAGGGTATCATAAGAATTGGTCTTAGACTAACTTTAGGTTTTTTACTTGTTTAATAGATATATGGGCACCGCCTGAGGATGGCGGTAGAGAGCTGCACTCTCCCACTCATGTGAACGAATGTTCGCACCCCATATACACGAACATGAACACTCACGCTCACACACACACACAGGAACACACGCACCCAAGCACACAAAAGAAAGGAGTTGAACCTTAGATTACGGAAGCGCGCGATCGAGTCAATTGTTAGCTTAGAAATTATGCACTTGTAATCACCCCACCCTTTTCAACTCCTCAAGATATTTAGCCATCTATATTATTGTCGAGCAACGCCGGCGGCCTCCCTTAGTCATTATATAAAAACAAGTAGAAAAGCTGGAACTGGTCTGAGTCCAATTCTTATTATACCCTTGATTAATACCCGTATGTAATTTCGTATGCTCACCAATATGTGCAAGTTTTATCGTCAACAATAAAAATTACTTTAACTAATTTCATAAGATTTCATATTTTGAAAAACTTTTAGTAAAATAAAACCGTCTAAATTTTTATATGGCAACACCAAGGAATGGTTTCCCGATTTAGTCCTTTTTTAATCTTTATTTTTCATTACTATGAAAATACAGTGTACACAATTTCAGCTCTCTACGTCGACGATTTGTCAGGCAGGGTGGAAGGATTTCTTTGTATCGCGAAGAACTTCTGTCACACTATACTACGTTGAATTTCAGAGTAAAATCCCAGTTATATTGGCAAATACCTAGGTTTTTATACATACCGTGCACTGCATTGGATGGATGCCTACCCTACTACTTCATGTCAGCTACGAAATGATAGTTAACTGTGTATTTACTGCTTCGACCCGGATAACTTCCGACATGACTATGGCCAATCAGAATTTTTCGTATGGAAAAATATTGGGTTCTAGCGCATATTTTATGAAGTAAACTATGAATCGCTGCGAGCCGGAAATGTTCCTTTTATTGTACATTTTAAGATTTTTTTTTTATTTTAAACTTAATACAGAGAAACTATTTTATTCGATATTTCTTTCATGCGCACAGGTGACCAACTTTGAATTTCACTGTAGTTCTGGATTAGTTTTTTCGTCCCTATTTCACCGCCCGAAAAAATTATGCAAATGTACTAAGTAATCCTTGGTGTTTTGGCTGAACTACACTGTGTTATAGCGAAAATATAGTTTTCACGAGACATCGTGTACACAGTACAAAATAGTAAGTGGCAACAATTTGTGCCACAAAGGTTAGTAGTCTAGGAACTCTAGTATTTCACTTAGGAAAAATTCCAATCAAGCTGAACATTGGTATACACTTACCTTTCAGCTCTCCAAATAAGGTGTGAAAAGTCCCCGAAATTGCGGGCAATAACTTTTAACAGCGTGAAAACGGGTAAAAAAATGACGTATTTTCGGTTATTTGCGAATATCTTCGTTCCTGTTGGTGTAGAGGCTATAAAGTAAATATACTTATATCAAAGAGAGAGCGGGAAATTCTCTACAAAAAAAGTGGAATAAAGTTTGTTGATAACGCTAATAGTTTTCCCGTGATCTGGCATCGAAACTCCAATATAAATTTTGTATTGATATTCAATTGCATGTAATGATCCAAATCAAGGTTTCTCTGCGGTATCTTCCCGGTTTGAAATTTTTATTGACATTCGGGTATAAATAACAGAATATTGAAGTGTACAAAATTAACGTTGCTGTTTTTTATTTTTTTATTCTAACAGTACAAAAATGTAAAAGTCTACCGTAAAAATATTAAGCTTCTCAGGTCAGGTATTTTTCTTCAAGAATATTTTGGAATACATAACAAAAAAAATGAAGGTTGGCAGCTTATTCTCTTTCGGTTTGTTGCTCTTCTTTCTCCATATCGACGACCCAGAAACCGATGCTATTGATTCCGAGCAATCCTGGAAAATCCCACCAGTCCCGTAGGAAAATCAAGAACCGTTCCTTTTTCTATCGAAGCGGCGATTGGGGTAGTATTCCGGCAATATGTCGCACGAAAATTGCCGCAAATTGCTGAACATTGGAGGCTATGCACAGTGCGCCACAGCCCATCGAACAATTGCAAAATACCATGTTCAAAAGACGCTCTGGGGCGGGAGGCTGCGATGTTCTTATTGACTCCAATATGCCGCCATATTTGTGTACACATCCCCAATTTTGGGGGTTCTGGGGATCTTTATAGCCACGTAAGCTTTTGGGGGTAAAAACAAATTTTCTGACTTATTTCTGCCTATAACATTCATATAGCAAAGACAAAGGTATGCGCTCAAGTCATCTTGTTTAACTGGAGCACCATACATACCTACAAAGATTCGAATTCCATCGGAAGGAATTGATTTTTGAGAATCATCGCTCTCGTTAAATTTGAGCTGCAGCGCGTAAGTTTTGACGTTTCTCGAAAAGTTTTAGAGCTGCAGTTATCCTTCTATGGAGAAGAGCAGATGTTGCTTCACATCCACTGAAAGCGTGTAGAAGTAGAAGATGATCTCTGATGTTTTCGTGATCACTGATACCTGAAGAAGAGTAAAGTTTTCTCTCAACTTTTTCCTTGCCCGATTTTAGGAAGAAGATCTCTTCATCAATCGGATTGTGAGCAACCAATATTACCAATGAATTCACGTGTTCCTCAACAGCAAGCGTTCTATTTATGTGTGAACACTCCAAAGCCGTTTCATTTATTAAAACGTCACCTTCATCTTGAGCGTATTTGACAACAATATTATTAGTCATTTTTCCCGCGGACGGGAATCGAACCTACACTTGTTAGAATCTGTCAATGATGCAGAAAGAAGAATTTAAATAACTTGCATTTTTAACTATTCTAAATCAAATTTATAAATACAAGATGAAAAACAACCGCCTCGTACGGGGTTTGAAACCGCGACCTTCCGTTTGCCGGGCGACTGCTCTTACCACTAAGTTAACGAGACAGATGATTTTCCCCCTTGCATTTATCACATTTGTAACTAGCCTAGTTAGCCACTTTCGCTTTCAGCTGGCATTAACCAATCATCTGTTGATTTAGAATCTTTAAAAAAAAAGTTCTTAAGATCCTTCTTTCTCCATCATTAGCTTTGAACTTTACAGACAACAGCAAAATTAATCTGGGCTTGTTTTTACTGTTCGAAAGGAATTTTTGTTGGCTCGCTGTGTGCTAGCAGGTGCAGATTTTGCATCTCGACGACGTCGTTCTATAGCATCCACACTGCTGGTACTATTGTTATATCCATCGAAAACTATAGCACCGTTTGAACAGTAATGCCTCTGTACATAATCAAAATACTTTAACCAAATCGAAGCGAAATATTCATTCAGATGGAATATAATCCGATGTAAGAGAAAACCTACGTCAATGACGTATGTAATTTTTGTCAACTCAAGTTCAGCAACCAACAGGTTTGCAAACGTCAAACAAATCTGACATTTTTCCCAATCGCATGTACCCTTCATATAGCATTGGCAGCGGGAACGGAGCTATTTCATATCGCATATAAATGTAGAGCTCTCCATCCTATCTCTTCATAGCACTGATTCTCTGGAACTGTAATAATGGATGTATAGACACAGTCTTATTAAGGATCTTGACGCTACTCATGAGTGCCAAAAGCGAAAGTACTCTGTCTGCGCGGGAGGATTTAATGTCTTTCAAATTTTAACAAATCTTTCGCTTCATCGCAGTAGTGCCGTACTTCTTTCTAAGCATTGTGGCGGGTTATTCTCTCGTCACCTGGTATCCCCTTTGCAATGAACATAATTTGTATACATGAATAGTTTGCTACTTATACCGAATGCCTACAAAAATGTCAAACCGGGAAGATAGCGTAGAGAAACCTCAAAGCGGGCTGGTTATCTTCGGCAACCTCTAACCTAACCTAAAATGACCTTCAGAAAAATTTTATGATTATAGATACAAATATTTATTTTACCATTTGACCATCCAGTTGAATCATTTGTTGAATCTTTTATCATTCGCTATAATTTCTAAAATTTCATCGCATTCTATCTCCGGCTATGAGTATTTTTGCTCTGTGGCATACCTACATACCTACCTACCTACATACATATCTCATAGTAATCATAATTTACCTACCTGCACTCATAATATTACGACATCATTGTGACATACTTATTTACCAAGCCCAATAAGTAATCATAACATCAAAATACTTCCGGTGTACAATAAACACTTGTCGTACATAAAGAAATATGAGATACAGCTAATCACGCTATTCACTGCAAGCAACAAGCAGTGCTAAAATATCGATCACTGAGCGCGACTTAGCATGAGTGCTTCGATGAAGAAATAATAACAAATCATTATAGCAATTATTGTTATCATAAGCTGATTTTAATAAGTATAATAGACTAAGGTAAATGATTAATAAATGTAGAATTGAGAACAGTGTGAAGGCAGTAATACAGAGGTCAGAATACAACAGCTAAAATGTGCTTTCACTCAGTGGAGTTATGCTGTTTAGCTGGTCCCGTCCATCTTAGGAGATATGCTTTATTAAGCTAATCCTCACGTTCATCTTGGACGTATGTTTTATTAGATACTCCTCTAATTCATCTTGTTGAGCTATGCTTTTGTAGCTTCTCAAGTTGTTGTCTTCTATATGGCTATTAATATTAGATGGCGACCCTACCAATTAATTTGTTCTTACAGCTGATTGCAGGACAATTTTTAGATGCACATGAATCCGAGTGTTGTGCACAGGATTTATGCCTTGACTGTAAGATCTATGCTTACATATGGCTCTCGTGTATGTTAGCCGAGGACGCCAGTGAGGACTGTGACCCAAACCGGAAACTGGCGGCCCTCTAGAGGCTTGCCTGTCTGGATATTACAGGCTCCATGCGATTTACGGCTACTGCTGCCCTTGAACTATTACGTAATCTGCCACCCCTGGATTTTGTCATTCAGGCAGATGCCAAAAGGATTGTGTTTATAGAGATTGGTGTGTGGCATGGAACTGAAAAACCTTCTGGCGTAAATGCCATGTTGTAATTACGCTCGGTCAGCACTCAGCTCAAATCATAATTTATTGGTTGTGACAGTGCTTGACCGACGCAATTCACAACTCATTTCACACGATACAAAGTATCGTTTTTTCAAGTGCGCAACGAACACTTAAAATTCTTTCCTCAGCGTATAATATACAAATTTTATCAAGAGGTAATCAATTTTTGTTTACTTCTTCGTTCTCCACTTGTGGTAACATTTTTTAAAGAGTCGAGTTACATCCTGTTGTCGCGATGAAGTGTGAAAGTTATTTTGCTGATAAGGCAAAGACGCGAGCAAACGATAATATTCGAAGGCACAATTCGGCGAGTTTAGTAAAATCCTCAATCGGAGTCGGTCGAGTTTTCGAAAAGTCTAAGATAGTTTTCATTGAAAAGTTTATAAGTTTTTAAAAAGTTAATTACAATAAAAATTATAAAAGTTAATTATAATAAAGCCAAAGGATTAACACGCGATCGAGTGCATTTTTTATTTGTTAATCACATTAAAGATTAATTTCAGAGAAACAAGAAAGGGAACGACAAAGACTCCGATAGATGCTGGACTCCGCCTGGGCGTTCTTCTCCAAGAAAGGAAAGCACGACGCCCCGAGCAACAACAAACTGGTGGCAGGGGGTGCGGATGACACCATCTCGACATTAGCATTGCTGTTGCTGAATTTTATATCAAGCTGACCTGATTTCACAGGTGAAATAGAAAAGGGGAAATATCCTACTCAACTCAAGCAATCGCTACACAAATTGCCGCAAAAGTACCATCTTTAGTCAATCCTCTTCAATTAATCTGCCGTTTTGGAAACTCAAGCAATCCCAATAGGACGAATATAGAAAGAAGAAAACATGATCATGAGGACACCATTATTGTCTCGCTTGTAAGTTTAAAATCTTTTTTTGTATATGATTATATATTTTCCTAAATATAGAACTTTTGTGAAATAAATATTGTAAAATATCTTAATTGCAAAAAAGTGTAAACCTTGCTGTGTTCTGTGAAATAAATATCGTAAAATAACTTAATTGCAAACAAGTGTAAACCTTGCTGTGTTCTGTGAAATAAATATTGTAAAGTATCTCAATTGCAAAAAAAAAAAAGTGTAAACCTTGCTATGTTCTTCTGAGCTGCAAAAGAAACGAATCAATCGTGCGATTAAAAGTTTCGTGTGGAAAAATTATCTAAAGTTAAAAAAAAAAAAATAAAACCCTTACTTACTTCTATATGTTTCTCTTTTTTTGTGTGTCTTTTATCAATTGTGATACACGTAGTACACACAATTTTCTCTCGCCTTTTGTTGCCTAATAACAAAAAGTGAAAATCTAAATACCTATATGTACATATGTATGTACATGAAAAAAAAAATCTCGTTTTGAGGGTTAAATTGAGCTTTTTAACTTTATTTCGAAGAGTTTGACTTTGAAACTTATACGAAGTCTTAAAATAATTAAACCAAATAAGTTTTCAATTGATAATCTGAAATAAAGTCTCTGAATTACCTTGCATTTGAGTGTACAAGTTCCGGTTTGAATAAATTTTATTGGTGTTCAGTTCAAAATAGGTTTCCTGAATTTGAAGTGATTGAGTTAAATTTTGAAATTTTTTTTGTGTTCTGATGAGTGGAATTATTGTGATGGAATTTTATTACATGGAAGTTTTAATTTCGAATATATTATAATATTAAAATCATACAATTTGAATACAAAGCGAGTAATCAGTACGTTTCGAAATAAAAGAACAATTTTTTTGCTTCTAAACTTGTTACCTTCTTTTAAATTTATAAATTGTGTTCGCTTTTATTTGTGGTTCTCAGCCTTTCTCCGAGTTCATTATCGAGATTTGATACCAGATAACTTAAATAACAATCTATTGTTTCAATAAATTTATTTATTTGAAACTCCCATAAAATTCTTTAATTCCGTAATCCTATAATTAAATTTTGGACTAATACGAAATTCCAAAATAACGTTTTAATATCTACTCCAATTTAAAATCAATTTGTAATTGCTATCCTGATACATAAGGCTTCTAACCAATCTAAGTGGCGTGATAGTTGCCTCAAATTTTTTTACTGTTGTTTCTTCTTGTTTCTAAATCAATCACAGACAAAATACTTACCCGAAGCTGTGCTCAAATTGCTCTTTTATTCAGTGAGCTTCCTTTTCATAACTCAAACATGCCCGACGTGCCTGAAAGACTTATTAGCGTGGCAGACGTTTACAATCTAGTCCCCTATTTTGATGGGTCCCCGCAGGACCTAGATAAATTTATAGCCTGTGGAAACATAGACTTTTCTGAATCTCTAAACGTAGCTGAACATAAACTTTTCCTGGATATAGTAAAAACAAAACTCAAGGGACAAGCATTTGAATTAATACAAAACAAATCATGTACAAAATGGTCCGACCTTTCAAAAGAATTAAGAGATCAGTTCAAGGAAGAGAAATCTAGAGAAAGTGCTCAAAACGAACTGCTATCAATGAGGCAGGGCTTCAAGGAAACCGTGAAAGATTTCGGAGAAAAGTTACTCCTAGCTTTGACCACCTTAAACTCTGCAACATACGCGAACGTAAATGAAGAAGCAGTAAGAATCTTCTTAATTAAAGAGAACGAGAAATTAGCAACCCAGACTTTCGAAGACGGTCTACGTAGTGAACAGCTGAAACTATTAGTCAAAGCAAAGTGAGAAAGTGATCTAAGAAAATCAATCGCTTACGCTAGTGAGCATTCCACACGATTAGATCGGAACAATCCGTCAGTTTCTTCATATGGTTCCCCTCGAGTAAATCTTTGTAATAATTACACTCAATCACGGAGCTCGTCTCACAGTCCACATTATACACCTGTGAAAGAGACTATAGTAAGGAAACCACCGTCGTTATAAAGGGAAACGAAGACTGTCGGGTGGGGGGTACCGGCACTCCATCCCGACTAACACATACTGCCGACGTCCACAAACAACCGTCGAAAAATTAAAAGAAAAACCGTACACGCCAAAACAAATCTCGATATCATTCTCTAAATTTGATTCTAATGTAACTATTTGCATACCATTTCTGCCTTCATCCCAAAAGTATTCTACATTCCTTATTGATACGGGAGCTGATATAAGTATATTGAAGTTAAATCTCAACGATTTTCGTAAACCTTTTAAAACCAAAGGTACTATATCCACACTTTCCGGTGAGCCAATTTCTACGTTGGGCACCATCACAGGAACGCTCAATCTTTCTACGGAAAGCAACAAATTTTTTTTAACACACACCTTTCATCTCTTAACCGACAAAATAACACTAAAGTATGACGGTATCATAGGGAATGATTTCTTGAAGAAACATAACTGTATTATTGACTATAATAATTGTATTTTTACCATAAGCAATACTTCGGCCGTTAGGAAAGGTATCCAAACTGCTTCAGACACTAATCTTAATCGTTCAGATAAAACTACATTAAACGCGGCAACAGAAGGAAATACCGTATATTGTCCTGATGATATAAAAATAATCAACGATCCTCAGAATAAAGAAGTAACCCTACCTGCTAGAAGCGAAAAAGTTGTCTCACTCACTTTCAATTGCAGTAAACCAGTTGTATTACAAAAATGTGAAATACAGCCCGGAATATATCTTGCAGAAACGGTAGTTGAGCAAACAAACAACGCAGTAAATGTTATATTATTAAACTCAAACGACGCAGAGGTAACTTTGAAATTAACAGAGATACCCTTAAAATGGGACAGTCTCGAGAAATTTAATGTTCTTCAATTTGACTTCAATAAGGATCCAGTGAAAAAGCGGCTTCAAAAATTAGAAACTTTGATTAACCTAGAACACTGTAATCCAGAGGAAAAGCAGCTCATTACAGAAATATATAAAGATTTTAACGATCTTTTCCTCTTAGATGGAGATTACTTATCACATTCGGATGCCGTTAGGCATACCATTCGTACTGACTCTAATAAATCACCGATTTACACGCGTCCATATCGCCTACCCGAATCGCAGAAGAATGAAATCCATAGGCAGGTAAAAGATATGCTAAAAGACGGTATCGTTACGGCAAGCTATAGTCCGTGGAACTCCCAACTGCTCCTCTTGCCGAAAAAATCTTATAATACAGGCAATAAACGATGGAGAGTGGTTGTAGATTTTCGGAAGCTGAATGATATAACCGTGGGCGATGCATATCCATTGCCAAATATTACAGATATTTTGGATCAATTGGGCAAGTCCAAATATTTTAGCACCCTTGACCTTGCTCAGGGATTTCATCAAATTTTAGTTGATGAAAGAGACAGAGGAAAGACTACATTCAGCACACCCTTTCGACATTTCGAGTATAACCGAATGCCATTCGGGCTGAAAAATGCACCAGCCATTTTCCAACGTCTCATGAACAATGTACTTATGGGATTACAAGGCATTAAATGATTCGTTTATGTTGACGATATAGTCATATATGGATATGATATCCATGTCCATAACTCGAAACTTGTGGACGTGTTTCGTCGCTTAAGACAACACAACATGAAATTACAACCTGAAAAGTGCAAGTTCATACAAAGAGAGCTAGTCTATCTGGAACATATAATGTCTCAGGACGGTATAAAACCAGATATATCAAAAGTGAAGGCAATAGCAAGTTATCTTGTACCAAAGAAAACTAAAGACGTCAAGTCCTTTTTGGGGCTTGCAGGTTAGTATAGGAGGTTTATTTCGAACTTTGCGGAGATTGCCAAGCCTCTCACCCACCTATTAAAAAAAAGTGTAGAATTCAAATGGAATGCACACTGTGATGAATCGTTTGGAGCCTTAAAAACTGCACTCATCTCTCCTCCCGTTCTTGCCTACCCCGACTTTACCAAAGAATTTTTAATTACCACGGATGCAAGTAAATACGCAGTTGGCGCTGTCTTGTCACAGGGAGAGATAGGAATTGATAAGCCAATATGCTATGCGAGTCGTTAACTAAATGATGCCGAAACCAGATACTCAATGACGGAACTGCAACTATTAGCAATTATATTTGCCGTAAAGCAGTTCAGACCGTACGTATTTGGGAAAAAATTTACCATAATTACAGACCATAGACCCCTTCGCTGGTTGATGAATCTGAGGGATCCAGCGGCAACTCACTCAACTAGATGGCGATTACTCTAAGAAAAATACGACTTTGAAATCATTTACAAACTCGGCAAATATAACGCCAATGCCGATGCCTCGAGTAGCATTAAAACTGAGGAAAATGAACCTACGGTAGCAGTAGTAACACGTAACCAAAGCAAGAAAATCCAGTCAGATCTCCCTATTACGCAAACGGAAATACCCAGACAGGATTCCAAAGAGAAACTTGAAGTACCCAAAATTCTTGAAAACAATAGTACAATTCTTGAAAAATAAATTTAACATACAACTTTATCATATTACCCCTAATAAACACCTCTATTGAGGATAAGTTGAAGGAAATAATCGAAGATTTTAATCAACTCGAGATTGGGCAATTTCAAAAAAGAAAATAATGCAACACTAATAGTAGCTAGAGCGAATATACCTATTAGAACTCATGATGATAGAACCCTTCTTATAAAAAATTTTACAAAGCTTTTATGCGGAATGCATTAACAAGCAACTAACCTCTATAAATCTTTCATTCCCCAACTTTGATAACAATTACTCGTTCCATGAATTTAAAGCAGATGTCGGAAAAATATTTACTACCGCGATCACAATACATCTTTTTACCGATTCCAGAATTCACCCAGAAAACAGTGAAGATATTACTAAAGTACTACATGAATACCATAATTCAGATTTTGGTGGTCATCAGGGAATTTCGCGAACCATTAAGAGATTAAAGCTAAAATACTATTGGCCATTAATGGTTAAAGACGTTTCAAATTTTATTCGGAAATGTGAGTCGTGCCAAAAGAACAAACTTCATAAAAATCCTTCTATTCCTATGCGAATCACTTCAACTAGCACTCGTCCTTTCCAAAGAATATCTCTAGATATAGTAGGTCGACTTCCTGTCAGTTACCAGGGTAACAAATACTTATTAACCTTTCAGGACGATTTGACCAAATTTTCGGAAGCACTACCCCTACGAAATGCCGAAGCGGAAACTATTGCGCATGCGTTCGTAGAAAACGTAGTATGCAGACACGGTATACCCGAAATTATCCTCACTGATCAGGAGTCAAATTTCTTAAGTAATTTATTCAAGGAAACCTGTAAAATCCTAAAAGCCAAAAAAGTAAACACTTCTCCGTATCATCCCCAAACGAACGGTGTGTTGGAAAGAAGCCACCGTTCGTTGGCTGAATATCTCCGCCATTACGTTAATAGAGACCCTCTTTCCTGGGATAGTTGGACACCTTACGCTATTCTTGTATACAACACAACACCACATTCGAGTACCAACTACGCCCCATACCAATTGCTGTATGGCTTCCCCCCGAATATCGCCAACGTATTCGAACATAAACCCAACTTATCATATAGCTACGACGATTACGCGAAAGAGTTAAAAGCTCGCCTGCAGCATGGATACGAAATAGCACGACAAACCATTCTCACTAATAAGAATCGGTCCAAAACTTATTATGATAAGGGAACCCTCTCAAAGCAGTTTAACGTAGGTGACAAGGTACTCATAAAAAACCATACCCGTAAAAACAAATTCTCTACGCTATGGGAAGTTCCTTATGAAGTCATAAAAGTACTATCACATGAAAACAGCGTGATAAAAATAAAGAACAAACACAAGACAATTCATAACAACGACTTAAAATTATTAAATAAGTAGCAAATACTTATCATATATTAATTACGCTCCTTGTCTCTCAGATTTCAGGCGGTGGTATTACTAGAGTTACTAGAATAAACAAAACCTAATCGCCTCGAAATCCTATAACTTTATTTCGATAACATTGTCGGAAGTGTATTCTTGCTAGCCAAATTTGTATCGACATATTGAGCACTAACACAGTCTCTCGTCATGGACAACTGTTCCTGCTTCTTGATCTAAATCATCTTCAGTTAAATGTCTTCCGACAAGTGTTTCTCTGGAAACATTTGAGGAATTTTATCTACTATATGAACTCTTTACTCTTCTCCTTGGGCATTTACAATTGCGCCCAGCTTCTTGGAAAAGTTTTAGGAATTCATTTTAAATTTTTTTTTCAGATTTCTGGTTATTGTACCCCTGCTTGCAATAAATATAGCTTCCTCACATTGAAATACTATTAACGTAACTAAAATTAATAACAATCCGGGAATATATTTTGAGGAGTTAGGTAGAGCTGAACTTTATTCTAAAGAATGGAGAGTGGTAGTTTACTATGATATTAGAAGCTTTGAATTTACAGCAAGAAAAATTGATAAATACGTTACAACAGTTAATGAATTGTGCGAATCGTTGAATAATAATAATCCATTCATAACTTCGGCTTGCCGTAGCACAATACCAGAAGTCAATCTTGTATTATATGAAATTAAACAAAAATATAACCTGTTGACGCATGGAGATGGAACTCGTAGTAAAAGATCATTATTCAATGCTATTGGCGTTGTAAGCAAATCCCTATTTGGAACACTAAATGAGGACGATGCTAAATATTATGACCGACAAATCGAAAAGCTGAAATACAATGAAAGCCACTTACTAAATTTAATAAAAGATCAGACTGTAGTTATTGAAACTACAGAAAATATATTCAATAAAACGCAAAGAGTTTTTGAAAAATATGTATTAGCGCTAGATAACAAAGTTTCCTTGATTAAAGCTCAAATACAAAATTTAAACGCAGAAAGCGTGTCACTTACGATAATATCGCAAATTGAATCCCTAACTTCACTCATAATGCTAATAAATTTACGTTACTAAAGCACGGTGAATACAATAGTGGACCTAGTTACAGATGCACGGCATGGGAAACTACACCCATTCATAGTCACGCCGGATCAGCTAAACGCTATTTTAAACACCATTTACCAAAAACTTCCAACCGACACTAAACTTCCAGCGATCGTAAAGGACAACAATCTCCTCTCATTGTATCATATCAGTCACATTAGCACCTCAATATTCAATTCAAAAGTTATATATGAACTGAAAATACCACTTCCGTCGAAAGAAAATTATCAAATATTCAAAAGTTATATATGAACTGAAAATACCACTTCCGTCGAAAGAAAATTATCAAATATTCAAAATTATTCCTTACCAACACCACAAAAAAAACGTCTAATTTTCATTCAACCGAGCATCGAATATTTAATAATAGACTACAGCAAAGAGCATTACTACGCAATAACGCATAAAGAACTCTCCAGTTGTATTACGGAAAATCACAATTATTTTCTATGTGGCATTCAGCGTCCTATTATTACCATTGGTAAAGAATCGAAAATCTGTGAGCTACACCTGCTAAAACGAGAAGAAAAAATTCTGCCCAGTTGTGATCAACGACAATTTGACCATGAAATTATATGGATACAATTTTCTCAAATTAACAAATGGCTATTCTCATCTCTTTACGAAATTACAGCTGATTATACCTGCGAAGATTCAATCGCACCACTAGTAATATCAGGGATTGGCATAATAGAAATTTCGGGTAATTGCTACTTCCACACACATGACTTAACAATACAAGGCTACAACGTTAAAGAAACCCGAATAAAAAATGCATTCGTCCCTCCAATAAATATAACGGATGTAATAAAGACAAGTAAACTAAATTTTACCACTCCTAATAGCGATACAAAGAAAACAAGAATAATTAAGCATTCACCTAAAGCAGATCTAAAAATATTGGCGGAAAGTATTAAATTCTCAAAGAAGAAGAAAATAAGGATCTAATTTCATTGGACCCGCATACGGTCCACCATTATGCACTAGTATACGTTATCGATTCCATTATTATAGTATATGCAAGTTTTAAGGCATATAAAATCTATAAAAGAAGAAGTTTGCGGATTGTAAAAACACAGCAGGGTACTAATAGTGAAGAAGTGAAAAATGAACCAATAAAACTTACTTTAGGTGTGAGAAAATAAATAAGGTAAAATCAAATAAATAGAAAAAAAAATCCATGATCTTTAAATAACCTCATTTTGTCAATGAATATTAGGTAAAAACCCTTATCAATAAATCAATATCACTTCATTTTTGTAAAAGTAAGATAAAATAAATATAAAAAAAAGAAACTCATTGTAAAACAAAAAAAAAAAAAAAAACTGGGTAAATAAAACATAAATATGTATTAGAAAGATTTTATTAAGTTAATATCTAATTTTTCATATTTCTTTTAAATTCACTATTTTCTTTCGAAATTCTTTTAATAATGATATACTAAAAATAATTAAATAATTTATAATTTGTTTAAAACTGTAAAAAAAAAAAAAAAAAAATTTAAACTTACCTTACATATTGGTAAAAGTTAAGAAAACCTTTTGTAGTTTTTATACTTCCATAATATAGTCTTTATAAAAAAAAAAAAAATTTAAACTTACCTTACATATTGGTAAAAGTTAAGAAAGCATAGTTAAAAAAAAAAAAAAAAAAAAAAAAAAAAAAAAAAAAAACTATATATAATATAATGAACTTACCTTTAATTTTTGCAAGATAGGAAAACTTTAAATTTGCTTTTTGTTAAAGCGAGACTCGACCGGCTGAAAAAAAAAATTTAGAAGAAGTTTTTATCTACGAGAGAATTTTTGTCCTTAAGCCAAAAATTTTCTTTTTCTTAGGGGGATGGAATGTTGTAATTACGCTCGGTCAGCACTCAGCTCAAATCATAATTTATTGGTTGTGACAGTGCTTGACCGACGCAATTCACAACTCATTTCCCACGATACAAAGTATCGTCTTTTCAAGTGCGCAACGAACACTTAAAATTCTTTCCTCAGCGTATAATATACAAATTTCATCAAGAAGTAATCAATTTTTGTTTACTTCTTCGTTCTCCACTTGTGGTAACATTTTTTAAAGAGTCGAGTTACATCCTGTTGTCGCGATGAAGTGTGAAAGTTATTTTGCTGATAAGGCAAAGACGCGAGCAAACGATAATATTCGAAGGCACAAGTCGGCGAGTTTAGTAAAATCCTCAATCGGAGTCGGTCGAGTTTTCGAAAAGTCTAAGATAGTTTTCATTGAAAAGTTTATAAGTTTTTAAAAAGATAATTACAATAAAAATTATAAAAGTTAATTATAATAAAGCCAAAGGATTAACACGCGATCGAGTGCATTTTTTATTTATTAATCACATTAAACATTAATTTCAGAGGAACAACAAAGGGAACGACAAAGACCCCGATAGATGCTGGACTCCGCCTGGGCGTTCCTCTCCAAGAAAGGAAAGCACGACGCCCCGACCTACAACAGCCACTTGATGTGCTCTGATACCAGAGATTTATTTTGGACGTTATTTCTCTGTTGGTTTTCCTGAAAGAGAATCGTGTCCTGAGAGAAATTCCTTATCCAGCCTTCTCCGGTCCACTCTTAAAATTTTCACTGTCAGCTCTCTCACTAGTGAGGGAGCCGGTGCTGGTGTTCACTTTGCTGAACCTCACACTGGGTTGGAGTACTCATTTGGAAGCAGTATTGCCACTAGAAATCCTGCTAGTGTAGTCTGAAAGGTGTTTGACAAGATACACGTGATAAAATTAAAGAAAATTTAAAGTCTTACATAAATGTAACTTAATAGAGGAATTTGTCTTAAAAAAATTATTTTTCATAATTTATCTGTATAAAAATTGTTTAAAAATATCTCGGTGGGGTCGAAATTTGTAAAGTTATAATTTTTTTTTTTTTATATACTGTTAAAGAGGAATAGAAATATTAATCACATCATGACTTGATAGGTTTCATATTTCATTCTTTAAGACTAAATTTTTTTTCGGAATTTGAGCTACTACGGGGCAGCGCTAAATCATTGAATAAGAAAAAGTCGAAATTGTCCTAAACATCTTATTCCCCCATAACATCTTTTTCATTATACTAACTGAGCTCTGAAATGTAGAAACTCTTAAATCGTTTTCGGACGTGTCTCACAATGAAAAACGAGCTCAGCCAGAATAAATAATAACACTGCACTTACCTTATACAGTGATGAGAACAAAAATTAATAAGAATTGTTGGAAATATTGTGGTCACGTAGGTTATTCAAAATATTAGGGAGTATCCCTTTAACCAGATGTTGCCCAAAGTAACAATTTTATACGATTGTTGCCAAAGTGGCAGTACATCTTGGAAGGTACACCAGTCTCCAGCCTGAAGTTTTCGGCATCGCAATGGTAGCGAAGATAGCCCTTGATATATACATCAACGGAAAGGTCATTTCTATTTAGACGGCTAGTCAGGCAGATATGATGACTCTGAGTGGCCCTCGGACACATTTGGAGACTGCACGTTTTATATGGATAAACTGTGGATCCACAAAAAGGGGTCCTTTGAGTGGGTTCCTGGGAACATGGTGATCATGGCGAACGAAAGGGATGACTCCCTTGCAATTTGTGGCACTCGTTCTCCCTTCCTTGGATAGGAACCCGCCGCTGGCGTTGAAAGCTCTGTCATCGGGTCCAAGATGATGGGAACTATTGACAGCCATCAGTGTCTGTCCTACCTGAAAGGAGAGCCTAAGACAACCGAACACTTTCTTTGTGCTTGTGTGTGTGTCTGCCCGAAGCAGGCTTATACCCTTGGACCTGCCCTTCTATCTGTGTATGGGCTGATAAATTTACCTACGCTAGACCTGATGCAAGGTGTTTCTAGCAGATTAGCACAATGGGCCGTCTTGGACCCCGTGCTTGGGATATCTTCGTCATCTGTATGTCTATGTCTCGGTATACGTTTAGCAGCGCCAAACCGTTGAGTCTCTTCTCACCTGTTTTATTTCACTTGTACGTTTTTAATCTATGAAGGCACGAGAATACGTGTTCGCTTCGAGGAACAGAAATGGGTATCGTTGGGCCGATACTTAAAAACCGAGGCATCGTAAAAATCGAACTGGCATCGACAACGTTGCCCTACGCTTCTCTTTCGGAAGATTTCAAAAATGTCTAAAAGGAAAGTATATATCACTAGTGTTCAGTATGAACCACGAAAAAAAGTGTACCGCGCTACATTTTAAATACAGCTACGAAATCTAGTAACTTCATTTGGCCACTCTGCTGCAAAAGTTTTCACCGAGCTCTGTATTTCTTCAGCGTACATTTCGAAAATCTTATTCGACCGGATGTTTGGAATTTCAGAGAGCAGTTCGTGATATTTCAAGAATCCCAAATTTAGTAGTTCCAATAAGTGGTAGAAAAAGAGAACGAAGAAACGGAATGGAAATATACCTCTCGACCTACTACATAGTGGTTACGATTGCGACGGCTCAGTCCTTCAAAATGTCGAAGAACCACTAAAACGACAACGATTCTTTCGAATATTTCATTCCTGGGTTGTATGAAATATGTTTTGAATATTGACTCTGCATTCCCACGCATCTCATTAAATTCTTCAAAAACATTTTTTGTGAAATCGACACAATGCCTTTGGCTCTTGTAAAAACAGACTGAAATTTTTTGTTAAGCCGATATTGTCTTGATCACTGTAAATGCGATTATGAATTAAGGTCATGGAATGGACGCGAGAAAGACATGGTTTTTGGTACCATCAACTTACGTATTTTTGTCATCCAAATCGTTCAATGCACAGCAAATATTCTCAAATATGTCACAGAACAAACTCAGTGAGTTAGAATGCTTCATTTAACGAGTTTCGCAAAATTTTTGGAGGAGCGTCTATTTCTCAGTTGAGTGCAATGATTCTTGTTCAAAACCCAATCAGCCTTGGTGGAAAGACGGAATAAGTTGACAACTTTTTTCTTCAATCCAATACAATTTCGTATAGGAGGAATTTTACAACCATGCATAATGGCCAAATTTAAGTGATGGTTCGCGTAATGAATATAAATAGCCTGTAGATAATAATTCCGTACTATGGCAGGACAACCCTTGAATTCTACCTTCATAGAACGCGCTACATCATAACCTTTTCAAATTTACATGACAAGAAAACCAGATAAGACTTTTTGCAAGAAATCAGCCAGGTTTTTAAACATACCTTTTCCTCTCATAGGTGATGGTTTTACACCAACGTTGTATAATGTAGTAAGCAACGTATTGTCAAGACCCTTTCCGAATGCATTCTCAACAGGTACAAACCATACTAAATTTTCCCGAAGTTTGTATTCCTCTCTAACTTTATCGGCATATCGAATTCATTCTGAGAACTGCCCAGCGATTGTGATTTGTTCATACGATGATGTTGATGTTCTTTGAATTTCTCATGGGCTTTTCCCAATTTTGAAATGAACACTGCACAAAAATATTTTGCGTTTCATTTTGAAGCTAGCTGCAGAAGCGAAGATTACAAATACATATTCCCATTTTTTTAGTTTATCACGTGCAGCTTGAAGCGCCGAATGAAATTTGATAATCAAACTCGGTTTCGTGCTGGTTTTATTTATCTGCGCGATAATGTGTAGAAAATAAGTAGGCGACTATTCTTTTTAATCGAATTAATAATAGTCGATAATTATCTAGTCATATCAATTCGACTAAACTAACGAGCTTTTGATTTAAATTAATGAAACTCTATATCTTTTGAACAATTAGAAAAATTTTAATGATTCGGGCAGTTTTTGACTGTGATTTATAATTTTTCTATATTAGAGGTGGGTTGAACACCAAAAGCGCGTCTCTGCGTTCGCGCCATCACTCACTCTCTCTCTTTCTCTTCGTCTGTAAGGAAGTCTATGAATTTTTTAAATCTAACAATTAAATTATCTTCAATTGCCACAATTGATTGGATTTAAAAGTTTCGACAGCTACATGAAAGATAAAAAGTAACTAAACAAAATTTTTTTCAATCTATGTATGTATATACGAACTTGAAAGAAAGTTGGTTGAATTGAACTAAATTGAAATTAAATTGTAAAAGTCAATAAACAATCTCAGACCAGAGTGGCAAATAATCTGTTATTTGTAGATTTTCCCTTTTCCCTTCACAATATACCTTTCCTTAAACAAGAAAAACTTTCCAAACAAAATCTTTTAATGGTAAAGGACTAAAGATGAGGAAATCGGATCTCAACACTTTATTGGATATTTATACGGTTGGAAATGTCCCTCCTAAATAAACTTCATTCAGTTGGTGGTAAGTGAACAGATACTCAGGACACACAATAGCACAATACCAGCTTCATGAATTTCTAGGGTCTAGGCTTTATGCAACCTTTAAAATTAGTTTTGAAATTTGCAGGAATGATGGAAGACAGAGAAAATTTTGGTCTGGAAAAGGAGGACTTCAGATAATCAATCTTTTTGAAACTTTACTTCGATGAAAACTTTCAACCCACTGAGACTTTCAATTCATAAATAAATCTTGGTTTGAGGTGAAAATCTTAAATTAGAATTAATTACAGATTTCCTTGCAGTCTTGGTTTATAGTATATCTTGTTTACAAATTAATAATAAAATCATAACGCTTAACGTAAACTAATTTTTTTAAAGGAATCTTACTGTGCCTGTGGCGTAGACAAGAACTCAGGGGCCCACCCGCGAAATTTTTAGGAGCCCTTTTTAAATACACATTTAGAAATGGAAGTCACAATGGGAACAGAATGTTCTGAAAGATTTAGTTAAGTATAGAAATACATACGTGTATTAATACATAAATAGGTACATATTATACCTATGCATAAATCTTCTCTGGTGAAAATATTATGACGGTGTCACATTTGGTTATATTATGAAATATTTTCTTGTAACTGATATATAATATTACAAAGAATATGTGGTTTGAATTTAATCAAAACCGGTTAAGCAGGGCTTGAGATCTTTTGCACACTAGTTTGGAAAACCTAGATTAGTGCGAAATAAAACCCAAGAAAAAACAACCAGTACTCCCTGCCGCGCTACTTCTAATTTCTATAACTTCGGAGATATTTTGAATTTTGAAATGGTTAAACGCTTAGCATATTCCTAATAGTATGACCAAAAATTGATTTGGGCAAATCTTACAGTGCTCTAACCGTTTAAGAACATATTTCGGCAGAATATTTATTCACTCCTTGTGGCCGACAGGAGTTATTTTCAGATTCTGTGTCTGTCTACAATAATATGCATAAAAATGATAAAGAATTTACAGTAAATTTCTAAGAAAAAATTGAGGGCTTCTCTACATCAGCTCGAGTTATCGTTAATTTTGTATTTGAATTGTAGCAAATTGTATACACTATACTTACCTCATTCAGCTATACTACATACATACTATATCACCCACGAAAACCATCTAACGTAAACAATGCAAGGATGGTCATTTTTTTCTCATTTCAGTATATTTTAAATTTAGAGATTTATCTTTAAGATTTTTTACCGGGGCAAACTTATATTTGTTCAAGAAAGCATTTTTTTTTCTATTCTCCGGAATATAGCAAAAGCTACAAAATTTGTTATTTGTTATTTCATCACACAACTCATTTGATTTTGGGTGACAAGTTTCAAGAATTGGTTTTAAATCATCAAGGGGTCCCAAATAGTGAAATTGAGTGACTTGAAAAACAATTGAAAAAATAGAACAAAGAAAAGAAATAAAAAAAAACAAATTTGGGAAAAATAGAAAAGAAAATTTTTATTAAAAAAATGAATCTGGTATTCGAAATGAATCGAACCTGTGTACTCCCGCAGTAGGCTGAAAAAAGAATAAAACAAGGGTGTGCACAGGTTCGATTGGTTCCGTTTATATGAGATGAGATCAATTTGATCTGTTTCAAACATCTACGCAGGCAGAAAACCAAGCCGTACCGCTGAGTGTTAGCTTTTCTGCTAAACCGGGGATTACACGAGATAGTACAGCTTGCATGCAAGCCTCCCTTCCAACCCGAATTTAGCCTGACAGCAGAAGGCAGTTAGGTTGATGTCTTATAATCTTGCATGCAAGTTCATTTAAAAAATTGGCATTGAGACGTAAAATTATAGCAATAGAGGAAGTAGCAGAATAATAAAAACCCAAGAAAAATAAAGAGGAAGGTGTTGGTAAATGATGTAATGGAAATGATCCCAGAAAATCTCATTTTCCCAGAATAAATTTATCAAATTCTCTCAAGCATTTGTTTTCCGCCATCTTGAAAACTGTATAATGTTAAATTACTATCACCTCAGCTGCCATGGTTTTTCATCATGCAAGTTCGCTGCAAAGCTGAGCTGCCAGCATGGCAGTATAGGTTACACGTGCAAGAAGAATGGCAGTGCAGCTTGCATGCAAGCTGTACATTATTACGTGTAACCTCCGGGTAACACAAAATGCTTCTTGTTCTTTCGTTTTCGTTTATTCTTTTTTCAGCCCACTGCGGGCGTACACAGGTTCGATTCATTTCGAATGAAACTTTTTTTTTAATTTTTTTTTCTATTTTTCTTAATTTCTTGGTTTTTTCCATTTTTTCATTTCATTTTTTTTTGTTCTATTTTCTCATTTCTTTTTGTAGTCACTCATTTCCGCTATTTGGGACCTGTTGATGAGTCAAAATCAAGACTTGAAACTTGCCACCCAAAATCAAATGCGTTGTGTGATGAAATAACAAATAAAAAAATTTGTAGCTTTTGCTATATACCGGAGAATCCAAAAAATTGCCATCTTAACAAATATAAGTATATTTAAAAAGAAAAAAGAAAATTATATCCTCAGAGAAATTGTAAACAGAGGGCGATGTGTGGAGTGCTGTTGTTAATGTCTGAAATGGGGTTGTATGGGTTCTACTATCAAATCGCAGGAAGCTATTTTCTGGTACAACCCAAGCATGTTCATGCGACATCCTTATGTCATTTTATTTTTGGAAAAATGCTGGAATTCTTTGAACATTTTAGCTACTAGTTTGGGGCCCCTAAATTTCGGGGGCCTACGCCACTGGCGGTGCCTGTTTTTTTTTAAATATTTTCTTGACTGTTCGGTTTTGGGTTACAGCTATGTCTGTATAAAATAATTTTGTTTGATACGGTAGGAGGGACATAAGTCACACTACTTGTAATATGTCATAAAAAATCTACATAATCCGTAAAATTCATAACTTTGCTTCTCTTTTCTAATTATTACCCTATGAGTAGATAGGATCTTTCGTTTGGTCAGAATGGTTTATTTTGCCTCTTTGTGTTCTCCCCCATCAAAATATACCTTGTAACTTTTGTTATTATACACATTATAAACACGGTTGTGGTATTTTACGATAATAAACCGTCGCGTCCTTCGTATTTTGTCATGACTCATGAGTAGCAGAAACTCAAAAATTAAAAAAAAAAAAATATTTCAACTTTTGACAGATTTTGATTTTTGCAAGCACTTTAATAGAGTTTTGCTAAGTAAATTTTTAAACTCTGCATCTCTTTTAGTATGATTCCTATTCTAGAGGTCACTGACTGATTTTTAGCTGTTGCGCACCTTTTTCAATTACTTCTCTGTTTTAAGTGGACCCCTACAGGGCTCCATTCTGTAACCCTTATTTATAAATGGATATATATATATATATATATTTTTTTTATATACAGGAAACAGCTTTGTACACCTACAAGAACTCAGGTTCTCCCATGTCAGCTGATGTTTCCTATGAACATCCGCTTTGATGAGAAACCCGATACTCGAGGTAGCAGCACCTACGGCGGGCTCCGGTCCGCGGAACGGAGAACTGGAGCCAGCCCTAACTAAAAGGTCAGCCGTTTCATTCCCTATGATCCCCATGTGACCAGGAACCCACAGGCGGGACACTTTGTTGTGAAAACACAACTTATCCACTGACGACCTGCAATCCCCCAGTAACTTAGACGTTATCCTAGGGAAATTCAGACCATCAAGGCTGCCTAACTATCCGAAAGGATAGCGATGTCTTTCCCCTTGATTTGAATATCAAGGGCTAAATTCTCTGCCATTGAGATGGCGAAGACTTTAGCCTGGAAGACAGTGGTGTGTCTTCCAAGTGATTACTCCATTCCAAAGTCAGGCTCAGGAAAGTACACACCTGCCCCAGATATTTAATCGAATTAAAAAAAAAAATTAATTATAATCTATGTATGCAGACTATATTCGAATTTACCTCCTGGGCTTGGTGAAGGACGACATTTACCTGATAAGAGATGTATTAGTAGAAAAGTCGGAAGGTTAACTTTCAATTAGTTCATATATGTACATAAATCCCTGCATATGAGCGTTCTTAAAATTTATAAAATCATTAGCTTTACTTCAGCCATGTGCAACTGATTTCTAAAGAAATTCGATTTTCTGATAACCGCACCATAATTGTGTTTTTTAGAATCGGAAAAATAATTGGAAGGTAAAATTCGGAAATTTAAACATTTCTAAGGAAGTGATATTTTTAGGATGCACTTTGGGGAGAAAATGTGAAATTTTTTTTTAACTTTGATGTCCTATTTTTCACTTTGATGTCCTATAACTTTATCATGTGATACGAACAAAGCGTTGGTTGCATTTTTTTCGGGAAAACTATGACAATTTGATACCTAAGCTATCTTTATATGTGTATAATAATATCACTATAAGGCAATAAACAATAAACATAACACCCGCTACAACGCATATTTCCCTCCTCTGCCTCCACTCCTTCCCAAACAACTGTTTTGACTGTTTACAAAAAACCGACGCTAAAAAGTGTACTTGATTTTTCACCAATCAATATCCTTTTCGGTTCTTTTTAGCAGAGTAGTTGCTCGAAAAGTTTATCAACTGTAAAATCCACATCTGTACTTTCAACATCGCCAAAAATATCCATATAATCTGATTCTTCGACATATAGCAGTGTTGTAAATCAGCTTAATTCAAATACATTTTATTAAGGCGATCGATAGTCTGAACGACACACGGTACTAACCAAAATTCACAGAAAAGTTCAGTTTTTTCATCCTAATCTATATAAGTTTCAATCGTAGTTTTTTCCAATAAGATTCAGAAGAGATTTTTTTATAAATGTTCATTGCTCCCTGTTGTTCGAGGAGTCCGTCAAGCCTCTCTCATCAATTCTACGGGAATGTAAGATTATTATATGTATGCTGATTAAGTCTGATTATAAATTAGTAAATATTTTAGCCATAAGGATATGTGGTCATCCATCTGAACCTATACTTTACATGGTTTGAGGAGTGTACTATTCTTAATGAATTACTTTTGAATAACAAAATGTGTCGCAGTTTACCAGAAAGACATCGAATCTTTCTGATTTTCCATTAATTCTTTCGTGGAATGACATATATATCTCAACCTTAAAAGGATCATATCACCCTACGTTTTTCCAGGCACGGATCCAGCTAGGGGCTCAATGTGTGCAAGAGCCAATACACAGCCATACGAGCGATATGTTCAAGGTCCTTAAGGAGATCAACGTTTCCATAGCTGCAGGTCCTGATAGTTTCAAGCCCCCGTTAAATAAAACCTGTGCCTCATTCTTGGCTAAAGCCCCGCGAAAACTATTCTACTTGTCTTTTTCGACAAGAAAATTTCAAATTGCTTGGAAATGTTCAGCCTATTCCCAAGAAACGAAAGGATAGCGATCCTTCAAATTATCGGCCAATTGCAATTAGTTTGATTCTTTCAAAGGTTTTTGAATCTATCATTATTTCCAAATTAATGAAGTATTTATAAACTAATCAAACCCTGAACAAACTCCAATATGGCTTTTCTTTTTCTGCCTTTTCTTACGGAACTCTGAAACCGAGTTTTCACAATTTTAGTGAGTCCAAAATCGTTGCCGTAGATATTTCAAAGGCTTTTGATAGTATCAGCCTGTTAGTCAAGCTTATAGCTCTTGGCCTCTCTCTCTCATCCTCTTCTATTATGGATGTTGATGAAATTTGATTGAAACCTACCAGCTCAACTAGAATGATCAAATATTTTTACGGTCAAACTGTTATCTCTCGCATCGTGTCGATATACAGCTCTCTTCAGTGATTCTAGCAGATTCGTTGTTGCTAACAATAATTACAAATGTATGCTCACTGGCGTAAACCTTAGCGCACAATTGATAGATTTGAATATATTCATTGTATTTTAAGTTGCAGACTCAATAATAAATTAAATGTTCTGATCTAATTCCTTCAAGTGCAAGTGATAATGCATGATCAGTGAACTTCGGGTCCAGCAACATGTAATCGGATAATGATTGTGTTATGGTCGGATTAAATACACTAAGCTGTACTAGAATCTGCAGAATCACTTAGATAAGAGCATTTAATTGGTTTTATTCGTATTCGCAACAAAAGAGGATGGTAGAGAAAAGCTGATTCGGCAGCGTTTCACCCATAGATTTAAGTAAAAAGTAGTATCACAATGATTTTAATAAATTTAGAAATTCAAGTTAATTAAATTAACTATAAAGAAATTCACTGATAGATTAGATTAGTATTTATAAAATGCTCTTCATAAACATTACTTACATAACTAGATTTGTTTCTTAATTACGTTATCTGGGTATAGACAGATGTGAAGTATTTCATCTGGTCGCTTAATACGGATTATATTATATAACGTTACATCTCAATGTCAGCCAATAGATTCCGGTGTGCCTCAGGGCTCTGTTATCTCTCCATCTCTCATCTCAATTTTCAATTATTATCTGCTTTCCCTTACTTTCCTTCCTATCCATTGTTTTGTCGATGGCAGTACCCTTGATTTCGGTTACTCCCTTGACATTCTTGCAGACAGAGGAAATGCCACATCTCTCGATCCAGATTTCTCGACTAGATCCTTGAATAACCACCTTGATAATATCCTCGCTTGGAGCAAACCGAATCGCATCGAATTCAATGCATCTACGTTCCAAAGCTGTCCCATTTCTTCAAAACAAGATCATAATTTTGTCCTCCTGCTTCTTTTGATGGAGCACTTCCTCACGATACACCGTTGTTATGTATTCTTGACATTAATATTTGCAGTAAGTTAAGCTGAACAGATCACAACTTCTCTGTTGCCAAATAAGCATCGAAATATCATGGAGTTCTGCAAAGGTGTAAGAAATATTTCAGCCCATCGATTATAGCGCTCCTGTACAAGTTTTTCAGCTCACTGGCGATGTAGCAAAAACTTGTCATATGGACTCACTCGAGCACAGCCGCAATGTTGGCTGCCTTTCGCTCCTATATTTTTACATGTATGGTCAATATTCTGATGAAATATCTAGTCTGATCCCTGACTGCTGCATGTAATACTCGCACTGCAAGCCGCGCACATCCTTTTACCCTTGGAAATACTTACGGCCACAGAGCAAAATACCGTGATGATTTGTTATTCACAGCTGTGCGAACGTGGAACAGTCTACCGTCTTCTGTCGTTCCTCACGCATGCAGTCTGCGAAAGTTTAAGGGTGACATACAGCGGCACCTTCGCCATTCTCCTCACGTTCCCTAATTGCTTTCTTTATCACCTTCGTGTCATGCTGAGCTTTGCATCATATTTCATAGGATATCTCCGGAGCTTGGCTTAATAATATAAAAAAACAGAAGAAGTCACACTTTCCTGACTTGCCGACGAAGTTATATACATACAACGTATGTATTTCACCTGTTCTGTGGCTGTTATTTTAAATAAGTAGAAAATTGTTAATTCCTGTATTTTACAAAGATACAATTTATGATGATTTGTGAATCTGTATAAAATACATTTCATAGTTTTACTAACTAAAATGGATGATTGGGAAGTTTCACAATTCCACCATTTACAAACCAAAACAAAATGAGTAATCTAACGAAGAACCTTGAGCAGTTTTCTTCGTTCCGAATGGTAGCCACTTGCTAATCTGTTCGACTCGTATCATTTAAATGATAAATTTTGTTGAGTTGACATTTGCGAGTGGTGACGAGTGTCTTCAAACATTTGTTCAGTTTTCAGCACATACAATTTTTAAACCATAGTTGCGCCACCCCTCACAAGAATCCTGGATCCGCCACTACTTCTCCTACCAATAACAATCCACACCGTACCTTGTATAGATGAGTTTCACAAAAATTAAATTTAGTTTTGAAGACTTCAACTCTACCAGCAAAATTAGGAATAAGAAAAATAGTAAATTTTCTTTGTATTTTGTAGTTACATTAGTTGACTAATTTCAGTTGAAACATATATTTGTAGTTATCACAAAAAAAAAATAAAATAAAAAAAATACAGCAAATTCCATTTGTACCTCGAAGCGTATATATCACAGAAGTTTTTATTAAATAAATACCCAGCTTGCCGCATCAAATAAGGGTTTTTGTTTTATTTTTAAATGAACCATGTTGACATAGTGGGAACACAACTTTTCCATTTAATTAATTTCGTTGACTGCACTTCATATTTCCCAATCCGCGCAAATCTAGATACATATATATGTCTCTCATGTGTATATGTACCAACTAAAATTAATCATACCAACAAACATATATGTATGCTTTCACATATTATTATTTTCCGGATCAAATACTTCTTCAGTGCATTTTATATCACTCTTGATGGATTTATGGGATTTTTTTTTAGAATGGTTGCGTTCAGAGCATTTTGCTTAATTCTAGTGGACTCTAACATATTTTTTTCATTATACCTGTATGCATGCGTGTACGCATATGCAAATAGTTGACAAATCTGAGTAATAGTTTCAGAAATGAAATTAATTAAATTTGTTTACCTGTGAAGCAATCTGAGGGAGAAATCTCATATATCACTGTGGATAAGAGAGAGAAGAACTTAAAGGCCACAGACAGTGCATTTTTGTTTGTTTTTTTTTTAGTCATGTATCAAGTTGAAACCAACAAAGTTGAAAAATATTGTCAACGTAAAGACTGAAAATTAATGGAATTTTGAGGACGACAATGTATGACATGTAATTATGTTTGTCCGGCAAAATAACTTTTTTTTTTATTTATAAGCTAAGACTCCTATCCATACGCAAAATAACTTAATTGATTTGTCGCTCAGGAGAGTCAAAATTATGGTTACCTAGGCAAAGTATAGAGTCTAGTAGCATTTGGAAGAATTCCAAAGGGATCCAGCATGTATTTTAGAGAGTAATGCGCAATTCTGGTATATATCTATACCATAGCCGGAGGGGGGTGAGCCTGGAGATTGTTGAATTAAAAATGAATGTCAAAAAGTAAAGATCTTGAGACCCAAAGCTGTCAAATCCTTTCGAGAGCTTTTAAATCATATATCACACACTAGGAAATATATAAATCAATGTAGCAATAGCAAGCAACACTCATAGCGGACTCCTCATATGGTTGAATGATTTAAAAATAAATGCATACCACAGATGGATGCTGGGAGGGAAATGAATATCGAGATTCAAAATCAAATATCCAAAATTATCGTTAAGAATAGAACAGTATATTTTTTAGCTTAAAATTATCTGAGAGAAATTGTCGAGGCTATTCATGAAAAACATTCCCGAGAACATCTATAAGAAAAATATCAATACTGTGCGAAACCATCCAACAACCATAGATCGTTAAAATTCGGAGGAAAAAATTATCTCCATAATATAGCGCACTAAAAATCTCGAAACAATGTGTTCAAGAAACTCTTTAAAAAAATTACTTTTATCTGTGTTCAGCGAACCCGGAAGAAAAAGAAGAAAATAAATAAAAAATTCTATATTTAATACATAAGAAAAAAGTGACCTCTACTTGGAGTTACATAAGTGAAAAAACGCCCACGACGATCTGAAATGAAATGAAGAAATTAATTAATAACGAGAATACATAGGAATTTTATTTACAAGATAAAGTTAAAGGTCATTGATGCTTGCTAAAATCATTGCTGTGTGTACATGTCTATAGTACAACAACAATGCTATGAAAAATTGTAAACATGGAAAAACATGAATAAGTTCATGTTCCCCGTAAAACACACAACATAAAACATTAATGCACACTACAAAGCAATTATGTTCAATATTTGTGGATAGATAAGGTGAAATTTGCCAGACGAGCATTCACCTGACATTTGTCCACAAATTCTCAGCATTCGCAAATTGAAAACTAAATGCACCAAATAAACGTATAAAATGCTTACCTGATACTAAAAGGGGTATCCGTGGTGATCAAAATACCTGAAGTCCATTAAAAAACCACTAAAAACACATTATAAATAAACTTGACACTCGCGCGCGATAGTGTCATAATACGTCAAACTTTATATCCGCGCGACGTTTGACATATCGAAACGGGGTACAATCCAACCGCGAATTCGATGGCGGTGTTCGCGTCGCGATATTTTTCACGGGGAACGCGATATTCGCGATTTTTTATTTATTCAATTCCCACAATCATTACAAATTGACAGGTAAATCTACTACATCGAAATTTTATAGCAAATGTTCCAAAAATCGTAAAAAATGGATAAAATAATCGAATTTACAATTAATTTTTAAAAGAAAATTGTCAAAATGTGCATCATTAAATTTGCTATCGATTGACAATAAGAAAATCTCATTCTTTTGTCATTTGCAGTGAAAATTTCGAATATTTCACTTTATGGACGGCGAAAATGGAACAAATTTTTCAATTAAAATGGAGTCATTTCGTTGATCGTCGTTCTAGTTTTCAACAAATTTCCAAGGAAGGTACATATGCTAGCAAGTCATAGTATCCTCAAATTTGCAATTTTTCTAATCAGTGATAATACTTTAGTAAATTTGGACTTTTGGAGTTTTTTGGTTGTCGGTTCAACGTACGTACTTAGAATTTTTTCTCGTTTCATCGCTTTTCAATTGCCTTATAATTTTTCAATAGATTTTTGTCATTTTAAATTTTATCGTAACTTTCCATTTAATTTCTTGTTTTTATCTATTTTCTAGAAAATTATTAAAGTTATTAAAGTTTTCAACGTGGTTTTACATTCTATATCGTGCAATATACAAGGTATTTATTTCATATAAATTATTGGTTAGGTGACAGTGTTAAGGTGTAGGGATGCATTTTATTGGACATGTTACACTATACAAGTGTCACCAAATACTAATACTTTATTGAAAATAGCCTTGATTTCAGCATTTGCAAAATTTTCAGTCAATTAATCAATTTATCAGGGTAGAAAACTGTGGCCATACGGGGCACCTTTCCACCACATGAAAATTGATTTACAATCGACTTACTAACAATGCTTTGCCTTTCAGAATTAAAAGAATATGTTGAGAAAAAAAAATCAGAAAAGAGTTGTCAATTGTTTGATATGATAATAATAGATTATTAAATTGAAATAATATACATCAATACTTAGCAATAGGAAACTTGAGCAGAGGTAGTCAAATTATGTTATGGAACCATTTTGAGTGATGAACATCAGACGTAAGGTCCAGACTGCCAGCATGAGCTGACAGATCACGCGACTGACAGCGTTGACTGCAGGGCGGCACGCTAGCTCGCCTCGGCTATTGGCGGAGAGTGTGGGGAGGTTCCACGAAAAACCTACTGCTGCCATCTGCCATAATAAAAAAAAATCGTGCCAATATAACAACACGCCGGCACACATTCAGTGCTGAAGGTACCTTTACGTCACTTACCCGCATCCATTAATGAAGGCGCAGAAGCTATGCCTTCACTGCATGCCCCAGCCATCCATCTGATTCTGAGGGCAGATGTTTTCAGAGTCCGTTTTATAATCGCTTCCACTTTTATGAGTACTAACTCTCACATCACCCGTATGGTTGCCATCGACAAATTGAACTTGTCGTGTATAATAAATTTGTTGATTGGTTGCCTCGGGATATGAAATTAAAGATGAAAATGAGGCGATATCCTCTTGCATAGCATTGCAAACTCTTATTAGTCAGGACAGTATGTTCGGTACGGATAAATTTTTGGTGAATTGCGTGTACGTCGTATCAACGGATAAATAATTTTGCTGATTGAGAATAGGTTAATATTATTATGGAGAAATGTATTAAAATTACTTACAAGATTTATGTTTTGCCGATGTCCGCGTAAGATTTTTCCTGTACCAACTTTTTCATCTTTTCACTTGTGAAAGTTTGACACGGAGAAGATTGTCTTCTTCTTCCTTCTGTCAGACGGGAGTAAAGGAAGCGCTCTTCTTGCCGCGGATGCGTTCGAGATCTCTGTCTGACAGCAGCCGGCCTACACGCTTCAGTATTACTCAGTGTAGCATATTGCTATATTCAATACGCTACGACCATAAAAATTAAAACAAGATAGAATTGCTTTGAATTGCAAATAGGTTAGTTTTTTTTAATTAGATTTTTTTTAACCTAATTTTAAGAATAGAAGGAATTTATTGAATAAACCTAAGTGAATGAACAATCGAATGATCTTTTCATTTACCGCTACACTACCGCCATCTGAGGTCATTGTGTTTCATTTTCGAATTTCTTTCTCTATTTAACATTGGTTGACAG
>OZ005744.1:115879938-116049145 GCA_963930735.1 Dioctria linearis | reverse complement strand
CTTGGATGCACTATTGTGTCTTGGGTGCACCATTGAGTCTCGACTGCGCCATAGCGGGATTAACCGGTACTACCGGGATGTGTCATTTGGTCTTGACTGCACCCTAGCGGCATTAGCCGGTACTACCAGCATGCTCCCGTACGACGGTTTTCTTAGACAGATACGTGGTGCACCAAAATGTAGGCTTTTTATCATGATTCTTCTTGAGCGCTTAAATGTAAGCTTTTGGTTTTGAACTAATAATTACAGTTAATAGTAGGAGATTTTGTTCATGGCAATGGATTCTAGATGGTGGGTATGAGGGGTTTATGATTAATATAGGGGTGGGGGGGGGGGGGGTAATGAAGTTTTCATCAGAAATCCTTGGATGTTGGGGATACGAGACCACTTTTAGCGCTCTCCAGCATAGGGAAATAACATAGGATTTCGATTTTCTCCCTACAGCGCCTACAGTGTAAGTGTCCATGCAGGATATTCCAACAAAGATCGCAAAAAATAAAGACGGAGAGATGTTATTTGTGAAAAATTGTGCACAAGGAAACTTCTAAAGCCATCTTGGTCTAAAGTCATAAGGAATATTCATTATAAGGATCAGTCTCTAACTTTGAAATCTTGGCTTTGCTGAACTAAAGAAAAAAGACTTTAGACTTAAGCTATAATGTAATTAAAACAAATTATCTCAATAAATGGCATTATAAACATAATACAATTTTTATTTACAATGCCTATTTTAGGCTATACTTAATATATTTTCTGTAGCACACGTCACTTAAGAGTGATAATTGAAGCAAGAATGATTAATACTGACATCGGGTGTCACTTTCAATCAAATTTGTTGTTTGCAGATTAAGTGAGCCAACTTTCCTTATGTAATCCATTGGTATACTTTTGGTATATATCATGAAGCTTTCTTAATCATAATATGTGATTTTTTCAGATGTGGCTGCTCAAACCACTTATTTTAGACTAGGCTCAATAAATTTTCTGCGGCACACGCCGATTAAGAGTCGCGTTCAGTCAAATTGTTGTTTGCGGTTTAAGGGAACCTACTTTCCGCTATATAATCCATTGATATCACTTTTGATATATATCATATGAAGCTTTCTTAATCATAATATGTAAATTTTTTTTCAGATGTGGCTGCACAAACCACACTCAGGCTAGGCTAAGCTCACAAGGTAATCTAGAAAGATTTCTTGTGGCAACACTTGTCATGCCATTACACCTTATCACCAACATTTGATGAAAAGTCTTTTAATGTACCCATACAACTTTCACTGCTCATCTAAGTCAACATATCATATAATATTAGTATCATCCCACATTGATATCATAGCTCATCATAGCTTTGCATTTAACCCACCCAAAAAGAAATTTTATTGAAAATAAAAAAAAAATTTTCATAAAACCTAAACCTTTTCAATACACACATTCGCTTAGGGTATCTCACATAATTACTTAATACACATAAGCAGCACACATTCTACACGAGCCTTGGTACAGGTAACGTAGCCCAGTCCAACACACCCCAGGCAGTCCTAGTCATAGCATCAGATATTGCCACTAAATCTCTCAGCCAACTTCAAGTACCTAGACACAGGAGAGGGCACCTCAAGGAGAAATTCTAGCCTCCAAGACCAGATCAAACTTAGCCGGCAACATCCACCAATAAAGATTCCCACCCCTTCACAAATATTTAGAGCTACGCTCACCGAGATGAAAATGAAGCGAACTCCACAAACAAAACCGAAATCCTATGCTATTTCCCTATGCTGAAGAGTGCTGAAAGTGATCTCGTATCCCCAAAGTGATCTCGTATCCCCAAAAATTGAGATGAAAAATAAGCAAACTCTTAATACAAAATCGAAAGCCTATGCTATTTCCCTAAGCTGGAGAGTGCTGAAAGTGATCTCGTATCCTCAAGCCCGAGATGAACAACATCGGTAGTACCAGCAAATGCCACCAGGGGACCTTGCTCAAGAAAAGGTGTTTGCACTCGAAAGAGCAACTGAGACTTTTCGATACACGCATCCCCACGACACAATAATAATAATAATTTGCAAAGAAAACATCAAGTGATATCATGTTGTGAAATTCGAATGATGCTGATATCTACAACAACACTTGAAAACAGCAAAACGAAGATGACGTCATGCTTATATCTACCACTTCCCCGCTAATGAAAGAAATCAGCAAAACCAAGGCATGCTATTAGTTCCGGCTAATGCCGCTAGGTAACCTTAATCAAGAGATATCGAAATTATATGCTATTTTCCTATGCTTTAAGTGATCTCGTATCCCCAAGCCCGACATGATGACAACTATACAGCCCCGATATAATTCGCGTAGGGTATTTCACATCATTACTTAATACACATAAGCCGCAAACATTCTACCCAAGGCTTGGTACAGGTAACGTAGCCCAGTCCAACACACCCCAGGCAGTCCTAGTCATAGTATCAGATATTGCCACTAAAGCTCTCAGCCAACCTCCAGTACCCAGACACAGGAGGGGCACCTCAAAACTAAACTGTAGCCACCAAGACCAGATCAAACTAAACCAGCCACCTCCATCATTAAAGCTTCCCACCCCTTCATAAATATATAGAACTGAAAGTGACTTTGTATCCCCAAAACTCGAGATGAATAATGTTGATGTCAACTTAGAAGCTACGATTCTGAGATGAAAATAAGCGAACTCCAGAAACAAAATAAAAATCCTATGCTATTACCCTATGCTAGAGAGCGCTAAAAGTGGTCTCGTATCCCCAAGATTCGAGATGAAAAATAAGCGAACTTCAGAAACAGAATCAAAATCCTATGCTATTTCCCTATGCTGGAGAGCGCTAAAAGTGGTCTCGTATCCCCAAATTGGTCTCGTATCCCCAAGATTCGAGATAAAAATAAGCGAAATTCAGAAACAAGACCAAAATCCTATGCTACTTACCTATGCTGGAGAGCGCTTAAAGTGGTCTCGTATCCCCAAAGTGGTCTCGTATCCCCAAGATTCGAGATGAAAAATAAGCGAACTTCAGAAACAAAATCAAAATCTTATGCTATTTCCCTATGCTGGAGAGCGCTAAAAGTGGTCTCGTATCCCCAAGATTCGAGATGAAAAATAAGCGAACTTCAGAAAGAAAATCAAAATCCTATGCTATTTCCCTATGCTGGAGAGCGCTAAAAGTGGTCTCGTATTCCCAACATCCAAGGATTTCTGATGAAAATTTCATTCCCCTCCCATCGCACACCGCCAAGAATCTATTTCCATGAGCAAAAATAACTTGAATTATTAATACGCTAATATCTCGAAAACGAGAGCCCGTAGAGGATTTCGGATGAAAATTTCATTACCCCCTTCCTATCTTTGTTATCCCCCCCCCCCCTCCCCCACATACCCACTATCTAGAATCCATAGGCATGAACAAACATTTCCTACTTTTAACTTGAATTATTAGTTCAAAACCAAAAGCCTACATTTAAGCGCTCAAGAAAAATCATGATTAAAAGCCTACATTTAGGTGCACCACATATCTATCTAAGAAAACCGTAGTACGGGAGTATGCTGGTAGTACCGGCTAATGCCGCTAGGGTGCAGTCAAGCCCAAATGACACATCCCGGTATTACCCGTTAATCCCGCTATGGCGCACCCAAGGCACAATAGTGCATCCAAGACACATTGGTGTACCCAAGGCGCAAACCAATACAGCAAAGACACAAACCTACATTTAGTATGGCTCAAGCCAGCTAGCGACGGTGGCGCCATCAGTGGCGAAATCATGGAAGCTAAAACAGTGGGCCAGTAACGCCATAGCGTAACTACTCTCATGCTGGCAGTATCGACTTCACGTCCAAGTAAATCACTCTCAACGTACAACCATAACAAATTGGCGCCAAACGTGAGGCCGCCTCATTTGGACTTCGGTGTCTGAATATGACGGATGCTTGAGACTGAGATTTCTTGGAGATATAGACGTTTGGCTGTTAGCTAATTGTCTGACTCCGTAGTCTCATATCTAGTAGAAGTTACATTCGGACCTGAGTCTGACTGGTGTTGTTTGTTATATAAACTATTTTTTTGTAGAATAAAGTTAAAGTTTTGCTATTTTGTTTTTGAAATTTTGTTCGAATTAAAGTAAATTTTTTTAGTTTTTGAAATGGATAAAGTTTAAAGTTTTGCTATTGTGATTGGAGTTGAAGCTTGCTTGATTTTTATTCATTGGAGTTTGGCTCCTGCTATGTTTTCTTTATAATACCTAGTATAGTAGTATTGCACGTTGGAGCAGACATTTGAAGTTTTAGTCTCTCTAGATTGTGCTTATCGTTTACTTAGCTTTACTATAATTTTTGAAATCAATTTTCACGCTCTTGCTCATCTGATCTTTTTTGGCTTGAAATAGATTCACATTTTTGCTGTTCTTGGTGAAACTTTCGGAAATCATCATGGCAACCTTCCGTACACCACCTCCGGGTGATGCTCCTATACATAGGTCAGACAAGTGTACCATTTGTCAGGAGGGAAACTGGTCTGCCAAGAAAAAGCCTGTAGCTACCATTTGTGGGCACGTATTTCATAGAGCATATCTGCGAGAATGGATAAATGTACAAGCCAACTATCCAAACTGCAGAAGTCCTCTCACTCAGCAGGAATTCGAGGCTTACAGTGGTGCGATCCCGAAGAGGTATCCCAATCGGCACGGGAGTTCAGATCCTCCGAAGCAACTGTTACAGTTCAATGTGCCTCCACTGATACTATCACAGCCTAGTCGTAGATCTTTATCTCCTGGGTTACATTCAGCACCCTTATCACAGAACAGCTCGAGAAGAACTAGTCTGTCACCTGCCACTTCGGGGCAAGGGCTTATAGACACAGACAGGATCATATCCAGTCTAACAACCCAGTTTCACAATGTAGTACAGATCGAGATCTCTCAGAATATGCACGCGCTGCGAGCTGAGATTGCAGATGTCCGACAACGCTGCTGTTATTCGGCAAGCGGACGAGCCTCGTCCCACACCACCCCCTTTTGGAGACTCTGCAGGGACTCCTAGAGATCCGCGTCAGAGACATTCGCCCTCTGCTTGAGACAACCCAGATCTTTTCCACTACCTGCTTTAGCTTTCGGAACTCCGGCACCACCACCTTCAGACCAACAAGCTCCAAACCATTCCTGGCATAGACGCTCCGGCAGTCCCATCAGGAGACGGAACCTGTCGTATAAGTTCATTTGCAGAGTAGAAGCACTGACTTTTTCCTCGTTAGAAGTAGACTTCGGATTACTGAACTGATCAAACACATGTTCGCCCTCTTGACAGCTAAAGACTGGTACTGATCTCTATTAAGACATAATCCGACGCCGACTTGCGAAATTGTCTGGAACGGACTACTATGTGAATGGGGAGTTCCAAAGGACGACTTAAAGGTCAGAGTCCTGCTGATGTCTTGCAAACAAAAACTCGGGGAATTATTCGCGATGTACCACCAAAATCTGGTACAGGTAGAGTACTTGACTTCTCTGCAGATCTTCAAGCTTTCGTTTCCACCTATATGGAGCCCATGACATTTCTAGGCACTTTACTCTTTGACGTCCCGATAACCCCGACAGCACTTTTAGCTGGCAATGTTACTGAGCAGGAGACTCGGCCTCCTGCCGCTACTGTATTATAACGGCCACCAAAAGCTCTGTTATAACGAGTGGGCGTGATCCTGTTTTACATCCGCTGACACCATTTCATATACGTGTGTAGAATTACAATGCAGTAAGAGATCGAATCTTCTCCTCGGTGGCGGATCTAGCTGAGATTATGCATCCTGAACTGGACCTTGGACCAAGAAAGAAACGATCGACCGTTGGTTGGCGGGAATACCGTCGACAAATAAGACAGGAAAGAAAGAAATTAGCACACATTACTGTGTCGATGCCAGACTACATTCGACCGTATGCCGAATTGAGACTGCTCGGGCGAACTGAGACTGGATTACTTGATAGTGGTGCCACTGTCAGTATTCTAGGCCAGGGAGCTCTAGAGAAGCTTGCACAAGCAGAGGTTGAATGGAAGAGGTATCGGACACAGGTACAAGTAGCAAATGGTGCCATGACGACTGTGTATAGTCATGTGAATTTTGACATCACTTTCCGTGGTAAGACCCAAAACGTGTGTTTTTACGTGGTTTCTGGGCTCACATAGGCACTATATCCAGAAATAGACTTCTGGCGTCTATTTGGGTTGGCTCCAGATGTCCTAGGTATAGTTGCAGAAGTGCCACCAAGTCTAATAGCCACCCCTGACACTGACTGCCATGTTCTTTCTGTTCCACAACACCAACGTATAGAAGCGTGCAAACAGCTCTTTCCGCCTTTCGCCTCATTGGGGTTAGGAAAAACACCTCTTGTCAGTCACAAGATTGAAACGAATGACGCGACTCCGATAAATCATCGTTTTTATACGATTTCACTGGCAGTACAGAGTTTGATGGATGCCGAATTAGATGGTTGCCATCGCTGGGTGTGATAGAGGAGAGCCAGAGTTCTTGGAGCTCTCCAGTTGTACTGTTCGGAAAACCGGACGCCTACTAGGTACGGGAGGATGGTACAGACGTTTCATCCCGAACTATACTGATCTAACTGCCTCCTTCACAGATACTCTGAAGAATCCAAGCCAGTTCCAATGGACACCTGAAGCCCAGACGTCTCTATAATCATTAAAACTGAAACTTACTTCTGCTCCGTTGTTAGTGAGCCCAGAGTTCACCAAGCCGTTCATTATACGGTGTGATGGGAACCAACAAGTTATTGGTGGAGTGCTGCTTCAACTAGATGACGATGGCCACGAGAGGCCAATAACCTACGTTTCGAAAAAGTTGAACTCAACACAGCGTAATTACACAGTCACAGATCTGGAATATTAAGTGTACAGAAGTTCCGGCCCTTCATAGAACTTATGCCACGATAGTGTCAGTGTAAGAGTCAGTGTCATGAGCTACAACTGCTAACATCGTTTTCATCTGCTTCCGTGTTTAATTTCAATTTCAACTAGTTTTTCTTTATAACTAAGGTCGAAAGTTCTTATAGTCTAACTTTTTAACATTCCAATTGCGGAGTGACTTTTAGTTGATTAATTTGTGTGCGTCCACTGCAAAATAATTCAGTGAAATTGATATCTACCATCATCGGTTTTAATTTTGCGGTAAGCGGTTTCCATTTATTAGGAGGCATGAGTAACAAAACACAAAATCAGTCACATATTCAATCACAAACACAAACAACAAGCACTCAACAAGTCACTCGTGCTGGTAGCACTACTACATCTGCGTCCGGAATGTCTTCTCCGTCTCTTCAAGATATCAGCATTAAGACTGTAATGTCGAAACTGTTCGCTCTGATGGATGAAAAAATAATGGTTCTTACTAAAAGCTTCCAGAGGAACATTGGTGAGGCCATTAAAGGTCTCAAAACTACCATTACCGAATTGGAGCTTATACTCATTGATATTTTCAATCAAAAAACTAGTGAACTTAGCACTAAAATTTCGTCACTTGAAAAGCAACAAACACTACTACAAAATAGATTGGAGTCTATCGAGCGTGGTCATAAGGCTTCTGATGTTGTTATCACCGGCGTTCCATTCTTGAGGAATGAAGATCTAACTCAAATGTTTACCTCACTTTGCACAAATATCAACATTGATGGTGTTAAGCCTAATCGAATCTTCAGGGTCGGACATAAGATTGACCACATTAAAGGTTCTACTATTATAATTAAATTTAATAGCCCAGAGGATAAAAACACCGTTCTCACAGCAACCCGAAAAACTTTATTTTTGCGAAAGAACAATATTAAAAACAAATGCTTATGTTTACGGGATGTCGGCATAGAGGCTATAGATACCTGTTCCGACTCGCCTCTTATTTATATCAATGAGAGTCTTACAACATTAAATTATCAAATTCTGCGCAAGGCCCTTTTACTAAAAAAACAAAAACAACTACTCAGTGTTTATTCTCAGTCTGGGTATGTGTGGGTCCGGAGGCCGCATGGTGTAGCTGCTGAACGAATTTTGACCTTGGATGCCCTATAGGTAATTGCTATGCATTGAATTGATTTTGGATATTGGATGCGGTACCTCATGATGTTATCGAGGATGATTCGCTTCTCAGTCGTTTTTAGTGAATTTACTTAAATATGTTTCATCAGATTGTTTCATATTGTTTAAACTGTTATTTAGATTAATCATTGGATTTCTATTAAGTGCCTTTTCTTATCTAATTGAGGGAGTTCTCAGTATTTTTCTTGTCATGAATTTTTTCTTTCTAATTATTGTAAATATTAACTTCCTCCTATTAATTAATCTGTTTTCTTATGCATTAATTGAGCTTGGCTATGTACTTGATTTAATCTTTCATATGATTCTTATTGATTTTTATTTTGATGGTGACTAATATGAATCGCTTGGATGGATCAGATAATATTCGCATAATTATTAATATTCTTTCTAGGCAAAGTAATGGATTGAAAATCTGTCACCTCAATGCTAGAAGCATGCTCCCGAAAATTGATGAATTGCGAACGATTTTTGAGGGTTCTGATGTGGACGAGATCTGTGTTTCTGAAACATGGCTTAAGCCTGATCAGAATAATAGACTTGTTGAGATACCGGGATATGAAGTTGTTCGTAATGATCGCTCATGCCGCACTGGTGGTGGTGTTGCCATATACTTCAGGAAAGGATATCATTATAAACCTGTCCTGTGTAGTGAAAGCTCTATCCTTGGTGCTGAATATATCTTTTGTCAGCTTGGTTCAGGTCTCGATAAATGTCTCATTGGGTGCGTATGTGGTCTATATACAATCTATATATATCTATATCAATCTCGATAATCTCAAAAATGATCTTACCCACATTGTTCCGCAGTTTTGTGACATCATAATATGTGGCGATTTTAACATAAATCTTCTTGATGGTACTATCAATACAACCTCTTCACTCCTTGATATTTTTCTAATCGCTGATCAGTCCAAAATCAATTTCATGAGCCAAGCTTCATTGCCGGGTATATCAGACCATGACCTTATTTTTCTCATATATAACTTCCATCTGCAGACACCTTCTATTCAGAGTTCCATTTCCTTCCGTAATAATAATGCGATTAATTTAAATGAGCTTCATCACGATGCTACTTTCTTCCCTTGGGATAACGTCAATTATCTTGCCGATGTTAATGACCAAGTTGAATTGGTAATTGATGCGATCAATTATCTTCACGAAAAGTATGTGCCTCTTGTCACAAAACGTGTTAGACGCAGGGATTGTCCTTGGTTTTCAGAAAATATTAAACACTTCATTCAGTTGCGCAATAGGGCTTACACTGTATGGAAACGATACCGACTTACAGTTTTTTGGAACCAATTTCGATCCTTGCGTAATCAAGTTACTAATGCCGTCCGTCGAGCGAAGCAAATATATTTCTCATCTATTCTAAATACCAATGTACCTACTAAACAACTTTGGAAGAATTTAAAATTTCTAGGTATTGGTTCCTCTAGAAATTTTGGTTGCACTGAAGATCCTGATGAACTTAATAGACAGTTTCTGTCTCATGCGAGATTGTATAATGGTAATGTAACCGATATTTCCTCAATGACTCCGCATGCTTCCAATACATTTAGCTTCAATCGCGTTACCGAAGTTGACATATTTAATGCAGCTTGCAGTATTAAGTCAAATGCAACGAGTATCGATGGCATGAATCCAAAATTTATCCGTATTCTGCTTCCTCATCTTCTTGCACCTCTCGCTCATATTTACAATACATGCTTTATGAGATGCCAGTTTCACAATTACTGGAAACTTTCAAAGGTTCTACCAATCCCCAAAGGCTCTTCTCATACTGATTATCGTCCGATTAGCATTATTCCCTTTCTTTCCAAAGTATTTGAAAAAGTTGTTTTCCTTCAAATAACTGAACACGTTGCTGCTCATAACTTGTTACATGATTTTCAGTCTGGCTTTCGACGCAACCATAGCTGTACCTCTGCTTTGCTCAAGGTGACTAACGATATTCGGATAGCTCTTGATGAGGATAAATTTACGGGTTTAATTTTTCTTGATATTTCCAAGGCCTTTGATACTGTTGATCACTCACTGCTTTGCAAGAAACTGCTTGATAATTTTCAATTCTCGGTGCAGGCTACAAAATTTGTCTATTACTATCTTACTCATCGTATGCAAATGGTGTTTTCAGCCGATAGGTATTCATCTCCACTTTCTGTTATATCTCGGGTTCCTCAGGGATCAATCCTTGGTCCATTACTCTATTCTTTGTTCATAAATGATATTTTTACCTGTCCTAAGCATTGTGAAATGCACCTCTTTGCAGATGATGTGCAGGCGTATCTATCTAGGCCTATTGGTTTAATTGAGGATGGCATTAGCTGCTTGAATAAAGACCTCGAGAGAATCCACCAGTGGACCATCCTAAACAATCTCCTCATTAATCCAGTGAAATCGAAGGCTTTGGTTATTTACAAGACTTCTATCGATACGTCGTACTTCCCTCCGATCATTCTTAATAACAACTTAATTCCATATGTTGAATCGGTTCGTAATCTCGGCGTAATTTCTAATAAGACCCTGAAATTGAACGATCACATTAAGTTTATCATACGTAGAGTCTACGGTGGCCTTCGTTCGCTTTGGGTCACAGGCTCCTTTACGCCTACTCAATTCAGATTGCATTTAGTGCGGACACTACTGGTTCCCTTAATAACATATGGGTGTGAGATCTATGGTAGGCTTGATTCTGTCTGCTGGAGGATGCTTATAACTGCATTTAATTCCACGGTTAGGTATATATATAAAATTCGTAGATTTGATCATGTTTCGCAACATGCTTCTTCAGTCTTCGGTTGTACTCTTGAAGCTTACTTGCAGCTTCGACTGATTTCATATGTGGCTAAAATTATCAAATTTGCGCAACCTAAATACCTGTTCGACTAACTTACGTTCGCTCGGCCCAGCCGAACTATGACCCTTATTTTGCCTAATGCTAATTACCTCGTTAGTAGACGCCTGTTTTTCATCCAAGCTATCAAATTGTGGAACTCATTGCCAGCTTCGTTGCGAAGATCGCTTTTGTCAAGCACATTGACCACCTTCAATCAAAATGCATTGATTTACTATTCTTCCTAGAGTAATTCCATATTTTAATTTTTTTTTTCTTATTATTTCTTATATATTCTTTTTTTTTCCTTATTCTTTCTTAGCTTTGTAGTTTTGTAGGTCTAGCTGTAAATTAGTGCAACTTTATAGTATAAGATTTCTTCTTATCTTATTAATTATATTGTCTTAACTTGTACAACACAAAAGAATTTTATTCTCATTTGTACAATGCCTATTGTTGAATAAATTGAAATTGAAAATAGTGACTGATCATGCGAGCTTGAAATGGCTGAGGCCCCCAAAAGTATCTCAGCGGTAGACTTGCTCGGTGGAGTTTGAAGCTTCAGGTTTTCGAATTCACCATTGAACACCCAAATGGAAGCCTGAATGTCGTTCCTGATGCGCTGTCACGAATTCATTCCGACAGTTTGCCAACACCTAAAGATCCTGGCCCGGAAGTTGACCTAGTTCTTCATATTTCACCTCGTTGGAATATGAAGAGCTGAGACATAAGGTTAAAACAGCTTTTAGCAAACTACCAGATCCTTGCCTCAGGGATGGCTTTGTTTGTATTCGGACTGTGTAACGAAGAGCTTGTCAGCCGACAGATATACCTACATTCACTTGTACCTGAATGTAGATACATACTGCATCCGACACCTCTTTGTTACAAAATCATATCCAGGATATGTGTGGGTGGCTGCACAGCAAATATGCCGCTAGCGATCAGCCGGCTTGGGGTGGTTCTTGCCACCCACATCCCTTCAATGCTTGCTAAGCTGTGCAAAATCGTCAACATAACTAATCAGACAGACGGACGGACAGAAAAAAAAGATCTAATGCAAGCTTTCTTCTCTTGGTGTAACCTGAAAGCCTAAAAAGAAGAAAATTGATTTTATTTATATGCTGCAAAAAGAAGGAGAATAGAAGACCTCAGCAACGCCGAACAAGTGTTAATTCACCCGGAGAGTTTACAACGCTGGCAAATGAGCGATTGAGAGAGAGTGAGAGAGCTGAAAGGGGTCTCTGATGTTGTTGAGACTCCGGCTTTGGGTAATGTTGGGCCCAATCGCCCCCATCCACCCTGGCTAAGCCTCCAAAGCCGTTTCGAAATGCTCAGCCCCATCTGTACGTGTTTTACATCTATTGCCGTGTGTGTGTGGAAACGACCTCCCTCCTGTCCGCGACCATCCCCTTTATGGGACTACTCACTCCATCGCGCTGAATTCGTTACCCACCTGTAAATAAAAGAAGAAAGCAACTTGGAGAAGGGCGGCCAAAGGTGACCAAACTAAATCACCCAAAAGAAGAAGGAAAGCGTATCAGGAAACTCAAAATTTCATTAAGTCCAAATCAAAATAATTTATTTATTGTGGTCGTTCAAGCATATGAATCACTTACGAGGGAGGAAACCCGATCACAAAAAGACCAACATGGTATATATAAAAAAAACTAAAGGAAACAAAGTCTCCGGTTAAGATTAATCTAGATCTGAATCCTTACGACTAGCCCTAATAAGCGCTTTCCTATTATGTGACTTATCGAACCCTGTGATCGACGCCTAACCTTAGTTGTACACTAAATAACTTTAACACTGTAAAATTAAGAACAAAAGAACACAAAACAAATAATAATACTTAGAGAAATTTTGAACTAACCTTGTGGTCCGCTATGGACTTACATAACACCTGATTTAATAATATTCGGGGTTTCCTCCTTTACCAAAATGGTTGGACACTGGTTTTTCCAACTATCTGCTATCTGCTTCAGGACTATGTTGAAGTCAGAGTTCACCTCCTCGCTTCCCTGCTCCTTCGGATATGTAAGAGCGAAATGTTTTGCCGTAGTTTCTGCCAGAGGGATACTTCCTCGCCGGTAGAAATCCAACTTGCCGTCACGCAGGAAAAATTTTCAAAATGATCTTTGTTACGTGCAAGGAAACTTTTCCTCAAATTTTCTCTCAGGTTCGCCACTATTATGGTATATGAGACTCACCGTCGCACAGGTAAATATTTCAAATAATGCAAATTATATGTGCACAAGCATTAATACTAAAATTTTCTTTCAGTTCACCAGTAGAAGGATCTTTAGGAAAATCACTGTCGCACAGGTAAATATTCCATTCAATACAAATTATGAGTGCACAGCAATAATAATCCAAAATTTTCTTTTCAGTTCACCAATCAAAAGATATACAAGAAAATCACTGTCGCAGGTAAATATTCTAATTAATGCAAATTACGACTGCGCAGAATGAATCAATCAAAATTTCCTTTTCAGTTCACTAATAGGAAGACCTACATAAAAAAATCACTGTCACAGGTAAATATTCTAATTAATACAATTTAAGACTGCGCAACATTAATTCTAAAATTTCCTTTCAGTTCACTATTAGAAAGATCTACATGAAAAAAATCACTGTCACAGGTAAATATTCTAACTAATACAATTTAAGACTGCGCAACATTAATTCTAAAATTTCCTTTCAGTTCACTATTAGAAAGATCTACATGAAAAAAAAATCACTGGCGCACAGGTAAATACTTCAATAAATAAAATCTCTTGAATGCGCGACCTTAATAACAACACTTTCTTTCAGTTCACTGTTAGAAAGATCTATATGAAAAAAAATCACTGGCGCGCAGTTAAATAATTCAAATACTAAAACTTATAAATGCGCAGTAATACTAAAATTTTCTTTCAGTTCACTATTGGAAAGATCTTCAGGAAAAAATCACGGTCTCACAGGTAAATATTCTACTTAATACAATTTATGAATGCGCAGCATTAATGCCCAAATTTTCTTTCAGTTCATTATTAGAAAGATCTATATGAAAAATCACTGGCGCACAGGTAAATACCTCAATTAATAAAATTTCTTGAATGCGCAACCTTAATAACAACATTTTCTTTCAGTTCACTGTTAGAAAGATCTATATGAAAAAAATCACTGGCGCACAGGTAAATAATTCAAACACTAAAACTTATAAATGCGCAGTAATACTAAAATTTTCTTTCAGTTCACTATTGGAAAGATCTTTAGGAAAAATCACGATTGCACAGGTAAATATTCTAATTAACACGATTTATGAATGTGCAACATTAATAACAAATTTTTCTTTCAATTCACTATTAGAAAGATTATTAGAAAGATCTTTAGGAAAACCACGTCGCACAGGTAAGTAATCTAATTAACACAATTTATGAATGTGCAACATTAATACTAAAATTTTTCTTTCAGTTCAGTACGAGAAAGATCTATATGAAAAAAAAATCACTGGCGCACAGGTAAATAATTTAATTAATATCATTTGTGAATGTGCAACATTAATACTAAAATTTTTCTTTCAGTTCACTATGAGAAAGATCTATATGAAAAAAAAAATCACTGGCGCACAGGTAAATAATTTAATTAATATCATTTGTGAATGTGCAACATTAATACTAAAATTTTCTTTCAGTTTACTATTAGAAAGATCTTCAGGAAAATCTCGGTCGCACAGGTAAGTATTCTAATTAACACAAATTATGAATGTGCCACATTAATAACAAACATTTTCTTTCAGTTCACTATGAGAAATATCTATAGGAAAATCACGGTCGCACAGGTAGGTAATCCAATCAATAACATTCGTGAATAAAAAAAAATCACTGTCGCACAGGTAAGTAATCCAATTAATAAAACCTAGGAATGTGCAGCATTAACACCAAAATTTTCTTTCAGTTCCCCAGTAGAAAGATCTTTAGGAAAAATCCCGAAAAGCTTTCGCGACAAGAAGAGCGCGCCGCGAAAATACATTGTATGTATACGCGCGCGGCATCGTGACGGTGGCTGATGTTTATAAAAGCATCAAATTTCAAGCCTCCGTCCAACGAAAAATATTCTGGACTTGTTTAATCAAGTCCAGAATAAATGAAAATTTTCTCAGGGTGAAAATGCAACTATGCATTTTTTACCCTGAACGAAGGCTCTTGATCGCGAAAAAAGTGATCAAGAGCCGAGTTGGATTCTAAATTTCGATTACGGCGGATCAAGAGTTGGATTCTAAATTTCGATTACGGCGGATCAAGAGTTGGATTGAAAAACTTTCATTACGGCGGATCGGGAGTGAATTAAAAAGTTGATCGAATAAAATCATATCACGGAAAAGAGTTGGTTGTTTGAAAAATCTCTGAATGTATAACTTGGTGACGGGTCGGTCTCGGTTCAGTTAATTTAAAAAAAAAGAACAACAAAAAAAAAACGAAAAGTAGGGTTGGGCTTAAAACTTGCGTGCAGTAGAGTCGGCAGAAAAAACGGTAAAACAAAAAGATTAATTAGGATTATAAAGAAAGGAGTTCGTGCGATAATCAAAGTAGTATGTAAATTGGTAGTATTAAAAAGTAAGTTAGTAAATTTCATTAGTTTTCGGAATAAGTGAACACGATTAAGTTACTGATAAAAAAAGTCTGTAAACAGTGTACAAGTGCCAGTGCAAAATAAAAAGAAGAGAGTTTAAACAAAACAAACAAATATCTTTTGGATTATCGTAAGATCCTCAATTCCACAAAAAGGTACGTAACAAAATTGGCGCAGCCGTTAGGATAGAGGAAGCCTACTTTAAACAAACAAAAGTATAAGCGCTCGAAAACCCTCTATCCTACGAATCAAAAAGAGCGGAGGACGAAATCGAATACTGGGCAAGACACCCTACCCTTCGCCTGATGTTGAGTCTGGCTTCAGGAGTATTTCGATCTAGTCGGCTCCCAACGCTCGGGGTCGGACAGCTTTAACTGCCTCTGTTTGAAAAACACGCAGCCACGCCCTCATCAAAGCACAAAGTGCCAACGTGGGACAATAGCGGGCTTCATCCCAGCCCAGGAACATAAGACGTCCATAGCCGAAAATTCCAACGCGAAACTTGAAGGAAGAATCCTCAACCGACAATCTGCGATCCGGAGCTGAAAGGGACTTCGAAGTAGGCAACGCGCCCCCCTTTCAGCTTTTATCCAGGGGAATTTAAGAAGGCCACGGGCCCCCCGCCGCAAAAGAACTTCAATCACAAAAACCAGCGATCCTGAATTGAGAGGGACCTCGAAGAAGGCAATAAGCCCCCCTCTCATTTTGAACCAAGGGAATTAAGACGGCAGAAGCCCCCTAGCTGCAAATTCTACATACGGTGGTCCATGAGCGAGGAAAGCTCCCACCAGGAGACGCCGCCGGAAATCTCACCAATTCCACCAACTCCACAACAATCTTCCTCACCGGGCGACGCACAGGAAGATCCGTCCCGGTACGAAGGAGGCAACGAGGGAGCAACATCTGCAACAGAGGGTGCTAATCAAACACCCCCAACAAATTCAACAGCACCAGGAGTAACATTAAGGAGTGGGACAATCCTTACAGGTCCCCCACAAGTAAGACCTTCTAATTTAAACTTAGAAAATTATTTAAAATATCTAGAGGGGAAAGTGCGAGACTCCTCCGAACTTTCTCTTGTACAGTGCGATTCTATCGATAAACAGCTCAAAAGGACCCGTGAACGGCGTCTTGAGCAAATCGCGCAATTCAAAGAAAGTACTGAAAAATTTAAAGAAAGCTTAAAGCAGTTTGGGGAACTCTCGCACTCTCTCGAAACAGAAATTACAAACAATAGTGTAGAATTAAGAGAAGGTGCCATTGAAGACAGTGTCAGTGATTCCACCGTGAGTGAAATCCTATGGAATTGGCTGGGCGACTCCCTTTTGGAAACCAGCATAGAAGAAACTAGCTCCCCAAAAGTATCAAACTTAAGCTTCAGAATCCCCAATATAAACATGGCAGATTACGCGAAAATCGCCAAGTTAACTGCCCAGCTCGTTCCCCTATTCTCGGGAGAGCAGCACCCAAAATTGAGCCTGGAGCTCCAAACTTTCCTAGGATGCTGCAGGCAGGTAATCCAGTGCATTTCGGTGGAGGAACTATCGGCATTTTTGCAAATCTTCCCCACCAGACTTCGAGGCGAAGCTTACCAGCTGTTTGCCGCAAATATGCCTACTACTTTCAAAGAGGTAGAAGAACGGCTAAATCGTACATACCTGCCTAGGGAAACTTATCAGGAACTGGTAAATAAATTAATTACTACAAGGCAGTATCCTTTGGAAAACCTCACAGCCTTCACGGCACGAGTGAAACAAATGCTGGCACTCTGTAATGAAGCAGCAGAGTCCAAATATGGCGCTACAGCAGCCCCCGCTGTGAAAACCCAGCTAGAAGACTTCGCGAAAAACGCACTAAAAACAGGCGTCAATAACCCGTATATGTGCCAATACCTTCTGACCATGACAGACGGCACGGTGGATGACCTCGTACAAAGAGCACTTCACATGGAACGTCTCCAGCAAAGTGCTCTGTTCCTGCAACCTCCAGGACAATTCCAAACAAATATGATGCAGAATACATTGCCAAATTTTGCCAGTACCAGTGTACCAAATAACGCACCATTAACTCGAAGTAGTACCCTAGTAAATCAAAGCGTATATAATCCTGGCATCATATCCTACTCACAGGATCCCCGGCAAAACAATACGCCCATCAACCCAAGCAGTCACATACCAACGTCACAGTTCACACAGGCCGGCACAGCATACATCAAACAGGAGCCAAGATCTCCTAATAAAAATTATAATGTACCAAATAAAAATAATTATTTAAATAAAATCGGTTGTAGTTTTTGTAATCTAAGAGGCCACACATATGCTGATTGCCTCAAAAGGAAAAATACGCCTTATTGTGTGAACTGTAAAATGTATAACCATGACGTGCGTGACTGCAGAAAAAACAATAATAGTTTCCAGAGACCACACAACAATGGTGGACCATCGATTCAACGCCCTAGAGAGCCGCAGAATTCCAATAACAATTCCAGAGTATATAACGTAAGAAAAAAGTGTGAATTTTGTGGTCGTTCTGGACATGCAGTAAATAACTGCCAACAAAAACGTAAATGGGAGGCCCGGAGTCAGGGAAACGACGTACAGTCGACCCAAAACTCCCCGGCTCGACTATAAATCTCCCGTCTAATAAAATAGGGTCCCCTCAGCAGCCCGATTCCAGTGTCGCTACAGTAAAACTACCCTTAGACATAGGCCTGAACGGCCAAGCTAAACTAGTAGTAGACACAGGCGCTGAGGTTAATATAGATATATAGGTATAATAAAGAAAAGGTCATTAAAATATCTCAAAGAAATTAACCACAATGAGGCATGTACACTTCAGACCCCATTTGGTACCGGAAAGACGCTGGGAAATTGCCAGGGAAACTTCGTTTTCAAAAACAAAATTCCCTGCAAGTTTCAAGTCGTAAAGAACTTGCCTGGCCTTTCCGATGATGGACTTCTAGGAAATGATTTCCTAGCAAAAAACTGTAACGTTGAGGGTCCTAATAAGGCACTAAGGTTTCCTCGCACGGAAACTAATCCAGACGAATTTGCTTTGCCATTAGAGTTTGAAACGGGCAAGCCACATTCTGAAAAAGCAGTCGAAGTAAGAACACCTGCAGAAGAGGTAGAGTCTAAACAGGCTGAACTATCCACCTGCAGTGTCTTCAAGGCTTCTCAAACGAGAAAAGCTGGCTGTCAAGCTCCAAAAGAGCCCAAGGAATGTGAAAAAGGCTGTCTGGGCGAACAAGAGACCGATGAAATCAGGCGGCAATTGGTTACCCTTAAAAAACCAATCTGCATACCTGCGCGCTCTCAAATTGTTGCCCCAGTCCCGTTACAAACTCAAGAAGAAATGCTCTGTTTATCACAAGAGATAAGCGATGGAGTCTTCTTGGCAAACAGTTTGCTGTCATCTGGAGAAGAATTAGTGCTGGTCAGTATTCTCAACGCTAACAGTCATCAAGTAGTCATACATAGCTTAAAGTTACAGCTATTTCCAATAAACGACTACATCATAGTCCCATTAACACACACAAAAGACCACAAAAGAACACACATTCCACTACCAAATTTAGAGGCAATATCAAACAACACAAGAGACGGAACTGAGTGTCTAAAGCCTGGCAAAAAGGTGCATATAACTCTTCCGTCCAAAATCCCGAGGCATAAATCACTCTTAAACAAACCACGGCCATATAAAAACGGTAGCGAGTCGCTAAAACCTATATTAAAGGTGCATATTACTCCACCGTCACGCAACACAAAAAATTCTACATGGTCAAAAAGCAGTAGCATTGACGCGCATGAATATCCCACACAACCTAAGGCAAAGACCACACAGGTGTACCAAACTCAGCCGTCAACAAGGCAGGAAGCAAATACCCTGTCAATTATTAAGAGCAACGAAATACAGCCTCAAAAGCAATCGCAAAATCCTCATCTATTTACAGGTCAAAAACCTAAAAGGAAGAGTAAGTCAAACCAAGGTTCAGCCGACAAAACGGCAATATTACAACTTGTACGATATCTATACCCAGATAATGAGACTACGGACGACCCAAAACAATATCCGCGTATTTCTAGGTTAGAGCAAGAACTCAGCCTAGACCCTAATTTAACCGCGGAAGAAAAAATTTCGATATCAGAACTCTGCGAAGAGTATAACGATATCTTCTTCCTCAAAGGTGACAAACTCACCTATACAAATGCGATAACGCATAATATTCCATTGGTGCAAGATCAAGCACCAATCAATCAAAAAATGTACCGCTTACCTGAAACACAGCGGAAAGTCATTAACGAGCAGCTAAAAGAAATGGTAGACAGCGGGATAGTCCAGTCTAGTAAGAGCCCTTGGAATTCACCTCTACTAGTTGTCCCCAAGAAAGCGGGACCTGACGGTGAAAAAAGGTGGCGCGTCGTTGTCGATTTTCGTAAATTAAACGAAAAGACAATTAGAGATGCATTCCCGCTACCCCGAATCGAGGATATTCTCGACCAACTAGGTCACGCAAGGTATTTCACCACACTCGATTTGGCCAACGGCTATCACCAAGTCCTTGTCGACAAAAAAGATCGACATACAACTGCTTTCAGCACAAGTTATGGGCACTACGAGTTCAAGCGTATGCCATTCGGGCTCAAAGGAGCCCCCGCCACATTTCAACGCCTAATGAATTTCGTCCTAACAGGCCTACAAGGCCTCGAATGTTTTGTCTACCTAGATGACATTGTCATCTATGGTAAAAATTTAAACGACCACAACGAAAAGTTGAGGAAAGTCTTCAATAAATTGAGAGAAAACAACTTAAAACTGCAGCCAGTTTCTACGAAGAGAAGTTGTTTACCTAGGACATAAATGTTCTAGCGAAGGAGCCCTACCAGACCCAAGTAAGACGGCCTGCGTCCAAACATTTCCTGTTCCAAGAACAGTAAGGCAAGTCCAGTCATTTTTAGGACTTGCCAATTACTACAGGAAATTCATTCCAGACTTCTCCAAAATTGTACGTCCAATCACAAATTTACTCCGAAAGGATGTAAAATTCACTTGGACAGAGAAATGCCAAGAAGCATTCCAAAGCATAAAAAATGCTTTAATTTCTCCACCACTTTTAATTTACCCAGAATTTTCGAAATCTTTTAATCTCACTACAGACGCAAGTAACGAGGCTCTAGGAGCTGTTCTTTCTCAAGGAGAAGTCGGAAAGGACCAGCCCATTGCCTATGCAAGCCGCACATTAAACAAAGCCGAAAGAAATTACTCTACTATAGAGAAAGAGTTATTGGCTATTGTCTGGGCTACCAAGAATTTCAGGTGCTATCTTCAAGGCCGGAAATTCACGGTCTATACTGACCATAAACCTCTCAAAGGTGTCTTCAATGTGAAAGACCCTACTTCCCGTTTGGTGAGATTTCACCACAAATTATCTGAATTCGATTACAACATCGAATATAAACCAGGGAAGTACAACACTAATGCCGATGCACTAAGTCGCATCCCTCAAGCATTAAAAGAAGACAGTTTAGGCAATACCTTAACGGTAGAAGCCCTAGTCCACCACACGATGGACTCAGATGTGGAGGAAAACAATTCCACAAATAACAAGAGAAAGAAGAAATCCGCTCATTGTTTCGTCGTGACTCGAGCTCAGAAGCAAAAGGCTCAAGAGACATTAAATAGCTCCAGTGTGGAGACAGAAGAGCACACGAAAGCGGACCAAAACGAAATTCAACACACTGAGGCGGAAACACTAAACCCAGCATCGCCTGAGCAAAAAGTAAGTACTGGCAAGACACCCGAAGTTATCACGAGCGCTACGGAAATCCGAACAATCTTAAAAGATTATCACGATTCTCCATTTGGTGGCCATCAAGGTGTCATAAAAACTTACAAACGCATAAGACGCAAGTATTGGTGGAGACACATGCTTAGCGATATTAAAAAATACATTAAAAAATGCCCAAAGTGCCAGACGATGAAAGCATCTCCACAATATAAAATGCCAATGGTTATCACGGACATCGCAGAGCAACCGTTCGACAAAGTTTACCTCGATATTGTAGGTCCATTAGAAGAGACCACATCAGGTAACAAATATATCTTGACCTTCCAAGATAATTTAACAAAATTTGTCGACTGGTATGCAATACCTAATGCAGAAGCAGTCACAGTAGCGCAAGTTTTCTTTCATGAAATCGTTACGCGCTATCGCATACCCAAAAGAATACTCACCGTTCATCAGGGAACAAATTTCCTGAGTGAATTATTCAAAAGAGTATGTAAGCTTCTAAAGGTAAAGAAGTTACAGACTTCGGCATACCACCCCCAGTCTAACGGAGCACTAGAGCGTGCCCACCGGCCGCTGATTGAATACCTGCGAACAATCGTAGATGAAAATCCCAAAACATGGGACCAATACCTACGAACCGCTGCATTCGTGTATAAAAATAGTGTACACGAGGGTACTAAACTTACCCCAATGGACTGCCTATACGGCTTCACAACGGATGTCCCATCAAATTTAAAACGGGATCCCGAACCCGTTTACAATCATGAGAGCTACTATCATATACTGAAGTATAAGCTCCAAAAATCATATGCCACGGCAAGAAAGAACTTATTGGCAAGTAAACAGCGCTCAAAGGGGTACTACGATAAGACAGTACGGCCCCTAACTTTCCATGTAGGTGACAAGGTCCTCATCAAGAATGAGAGCAGAAAACATAAGCTTTCCCAAATCTGGGTAGGACCTTATCAGGTAATCGCAATACCAAGTGATGTGAATACCAAAATCAAAATTGGTAAGCGAACGGTAACGGTACATAATAACCGTTTGAAACCATATTTCGAATAAAAATATATCAAACAAAAATGAACCAGGTTGAAATTCCCACTATAGTGTCCATTAAACCTCATTTCAATACCTCCCCATAAACATTTGCGGTGGAGTCACTCCACTGCCCAGTTTAAATCGGCACAATGTACGTACAAGTATGCTTAAAGGATTGTTTTCTTCTCCTGAATTGTCCACAGAAATGGCGCTAAAATTCATCATAGTTGTCCTCTTCATCCAGTACACAACTGGAGCAACCGCTGACAAACCTTATGTAATAACCCAGCTAAATGGCTCGGGTATATTTTTCGAGGACCTAGGAAATCTGATGGTATATCATGACACCTGGAATGTCCTCACCGAGATAGACTTGGAAGAACTAGATGCACAGATAAAGCTAGCAGAATATGCAGAGCACTTAGTGCATAAACTCTGCATAAATATAACAAACCCAGAAGATCTCTGTAACGTGCAGCAACTACACATACACGCTATTATAGACAGCGTACGAAAGCGCACGGAAACTATTAGGGAACTAGTACCAGGAAAACGCAAGGCCAGATCGCTATTTGATGGAATAGGCAATGCCATGCACTATTTGTTTGGAACTATGGACAGCAACAACGAAAAAGAAATTTACAGCAGGTTAGAAGAACTTGAATCGAATACACAAGCCCTAGCCGAGCTAGAGAAACAACAAATCAGTGTTGTAAAAACTACCTTGGAAAAGATTCAAAAACCGCTGGCAATGTTAATAGACAGACAACAAAAAATAGCCCACCAGATAAACGATCTCCACCATGTGGCCGATGATTTAACTAGGAGGCAACTGAGACAAGAGATTATATCAAGCTTATTGCTCCAAATCATCGAAGTTGAATATCGACAACAAGCCCTCCTGGATATAATAATTGCTAGTAAAACCAATCATATTCATCCACTCCTAATGTCTCCCAAAAATCTGTTGGAGATATACCGCAAGACGGCCTCGAATTGCCCAAATGACCAAAATTGTCTATCTGTCCTATATCAGACAGCAGGAGCTCAGTCGCTCCTTATGCAGAATAAATTGGTGGTGAGAATTACTCTCCCAATTTTTAATCTGCCAAAAATGAGGCTACAACAGATTCAATGCTATCCTGTATCCAAGTCAGCAAATTACTCATTAATTCCAGACCCTGGTTATTCATACATAGCCAATAGCGAAAAAACTCAGGAATTTCTCTTATTAATTTGGATGAAAACACGTATGTAGGCCGGCTGAACACGCCTATAATCAAAGCGGCAACGTCCAACGAATGTGCCATTAAATTGCTATACAACCCTTTAAATGAAGTGCCCAAATGCAAGACCAGAGTACAAATCCCACAAAAAGACATGCTGCTCAAATTAAGTAAGCCCAATACGTGGCTATTTTCTTTTATCACCTCCACGGTGCTACACATCACATGTCCAGATCACTTTGTAATCTCGAAACTGGAAGGACAAGGGATATTAGAGATAACGCAAACATGTCAAGTTCAAATAGGTGACAAAGTGCTTAAATACGAAGGTCAGAGTAAATTTCCACTAAAAATTATCCAGCCGAATCAGTTTCCTGAGCTCAACCACTCTCTACTCAACGTAAACCTCACTGAAATTTTACAAGGAACTCGAAACCACAGTCTGGGGAAAATCGAAATCTTAACGGGAGACGATACCCATAAATCAATTTATACCGACACCCATTCGCTGGAAGAAATCCAAAACAAAATTATAAAATACCAAGAAAAGATATCAAGTAAAAACTCCCATATCCTGTCCACGACTTCTCTATCATTTACGAGCCTACTAGTTCTGGCCATAATGATCGATGTGGCTGTAAAATATCTTAACCCTGTTGTCATCACGATGAGACAACAGAGAAATCAACCACAAGGTAACCCCGAAATTTCATCAGAGGGAATTCCTTTAGAAGAACGAACTCCTGCTCCCCAACCCAGTTTAAGGCGAGCCAGAAGCCTCTCTAAAACAAAATTAGTCCAAATCGTTTAAAAAATGGAACACGGACACTGTCAACATGGATCACCAAATCAATGTCAAATTTAAACAAAATGAGTAGCCCTGGTACACTATATACAAAAAGTATATAGAATTAAAAATAATTAGATTAGTAATACTAAAGAAAAACTTTGTTAGAATTAATGCTACATAAACATAACAAGATAAGTTAAAATAAATAACTGCATGTAATGAAAAATAGAATAGAAGTAATTTTAAATGAAATAAAAGTAAACAAATCATTAAGGATAAAGTACCCAAAAATGCATGGAGTAAAAATAAAATGAAAGGTATGAAATTCACAAATAGATAAAAAGAAAAATTAGAGAAAACATGCCTCTGCAAAAGGAAAGAACTAAATATAAATAACAAATTAATAAGTAAAAATAAGAAGTTTACTGGGTTACTAATAGTAACAAAATATAAGATAAACAATAATAATAATAACTAGTATTAGAATAACAATACAAAAAAAAAATAAGTGCATAACTACATAACTACATAAGATAATCAGTTCTTAGGCTAAACAAAAAAATTTTTTTTGAAAAACAACCACAAAATCATCGACTATTATACACAAATCGATTTAAATCGTTCAAAACAACAATAATGCAAAGACTATATTCGATTTCTGTTTATTTATGCCCATCAAAAAAAAAAATTATTTCGATATACAAGGTTCAATAGTTTGAAAGTCTGGTAAACAAGAAATGATTGAAAATATTTAACAAGATTAGATTCCCCGATTTAATTCGACTGTGTATTTTCGATAATTTGAAAAAAAAAAAACAAAAACAAAAATGAGAACAAAATTAACAACAACGACTACAACAGCAGCAATAAAAAAAAACGAAGCAAACCATACTAACAATGGTTAAATAAACAAAAAAAAAACAATGTATAAAAAGCGTTTCCTTTTAATACTAAAATTAGAACTAATTATACATACAAAAACAAAATGTAAAGCCAAGCCGAACGAAAAAATAACATAAAATTACATAAGGCTACACAAAAAAAAATGTTTTTAACTAAACTTATAATTAGGGAATAAAATAGTAAATAACAATTAATATTAAAACAACAAATAAAACCTAGCCAATAGAATAGGAGATATACCAGAAAAAAAAAACTAGTTGTTAGCCCAAAATTGTGTAAACTCAACCGAAACCGCACCGACTGAACCAAATAAGTACCAACCTAACCAGACCTAATAGACCTAAAAGCAAAACAAATTCGAGAAAGAATAAAATAATAAAATTAAAGTAGCACTAATGATCGATAAAGTACAACAACGGTAACGTAAAATACACTACATAAATCCGAAAATAATAAAGTTCAAATCAGGATAATTAGCAAAAAAAAAAAAAGAATAAAATAATACAAACTAGTACGACGACAACTTCCCCTGAGAATTATTCCTCTTCAAAGAATAATTCTCTTTTTCTCAGGGGGAAGGATTGTTGTGTACGTAAATTTTAGCCTGGAAAAGTATAAAAAGGGAATAACTTTACATGTATACATACATGTTGGAACATGATTAGCTTACCTTCAAAAACATTTGAAGAAAGCGAATCAGTTCTTAAAATTCCTAAAAAGCCTAAAATAAATATCTAATAATAAATTAACAAAATTTAAAAAATATTAAAATATTTCCTGCATAAAATTTTCATATAAGCTAACCATGCCTAAAACATGGTTAGCTTATCTATTTAATCAGTGAAGAAAATTGCGTCAGCAATTTTCTTCACATTCCATAAATTAAAATAAAATTATTCCCATGGCAAATTTTGCCTTCAGCAAAATTTGCCAGTAGAAATATTTACTTTAAAAAAATAAAGCAAAAGACAAATCGTACCTTCAGTACGATTTGTCGTGAAAATTTCAATATGTATGTACGAACGTACATACATATCACAAAAAAGCTTACGCGATAAGAAGAGCGCGCCGCGAAAATACATTGTATGTATACGCGCGCGGCATCGTGACGGTGGCTGATGTTTATAAAAGCATCAAATTTCAAGCCTCCGTCCAACGAAAAATATTCTGGACTTGTTTAATCAAGTCCAGAATAAATGAAAATTTTCTCAGGGTGAAAATGCAACTATGCATTTTTTACCCTGAACGAAGGCTCTTGATCGCGAAAAAAGTGATCAAGAGCCGAGTTGGATTCTAAATTTCGATTACGGCGGATCAAGAGTTGGATTCTAAATTTCGATTACGGCGGATCAAGAGTTGGATTGAAAAACTTTCATTACGGCGGATCGGGAGTGAATTAAAAAGTTGATCGAATAAAATCATATCACGGAAAAGAGTTGGTTGTTTGAAAAATCTCTGAATGTATAACTTGGTGACGGGTCGGTCTCGGTTCAGTTAATTTAAAAAAAAAGAACAACAAAAAAAAACGAAAAGTAGAGTTGGGCTTAAAACTTGCGTGCAGTAGAGTCGGCAGAAAAAACGGTAAAAAAAAAAGATTAATTAGGATTATAAAGAAAGGAGTTCGTGCGATAATCAAAGTAGTATGTAAATTGGTAGTATTAAAAAGTAAGTTAGTAAATTTCATTAGTTTTCGGAATAAGTGAACACGATTAAGTTACTGATAAAAAAAGTCTGTAAACAGTGTACAAGTGCCAGTGCAAAATAAAAAGAAGAGAGTTTAAACAAAACAAACAAATATCTTTTGGATTATCGTAAGATCCTCAATTCCACAAAAATGTACGTAACAAGAAGCTAGACTTGTCAAACGCTGTATTTCAGTTGCAAAATCTGCCAATTTTTCTGACTTTCTTTGCACGCGGGCTTTCAATTTCAGATGAGCTACTGCTTGCTTCTCGTCTGACATGTACCGGGCATCGAACGCTTTAAGTAGGGCTGGGTAGCATTTACGGGTTGATTCCGGCAGATTTTGATAAAAGATGAGAGCTGTACCTCTAAGATAGATAGGTAGAAAGCGGAATTTCATTGCTTCATTCCATCCGTATGCATCTGCTACCAGGTCGAAATGAATTTGATATTCGTTCCACGGTGATTTTCCTGTAAATTCTGATGGCGAAACACGCGGGTGTATCATTTCGGCCGGCTCTGATGAAGTAGGATAACTTTCCCTTGCTGGAAGACGATTAGCTATTATGTTATTTGAGGACGGTGTAGCAATTCGCACAGCGGGAGGCAGCTCCACCGCAGTAATATGAGCATCCTGTGATAATTCGGTTGTCGTTTGAGAGCGCCCAATATTTTGAGCAAAGTCTTGGCATCCTGTTCGGCTCTTATGAACGTACTGAAGCACCGGCGGCTCTGGTGGAGCGACAACGGTAGACTGAGCGTTCGGTCTTCCCGTTTGTCCGACTTGAGTTTTTGGCAAGTGCTCTCGAACTAGGTTGAACCCGAAAGAGGCGGCCAACCTTCTAAATTCCTCTTCACTCATCGAGATAGATGTGATCGGTGTTTCAACAACAGTGCTATTATTACACGGCTGGTGGCCCATTTCAAACTCACAGAATCCTCCTTTCGATCGCTTTGTCCCGGCGTATTTACCTCCGGAGGTTCCCTGAAACAGACTACACTGCGATGACCTGTTGCACCTTCTCCTTTCGGTGTACCTTGGGGCGTAGGCATATTTGATAATACCTCGAATGAGGTCAAGAGTCTGGTTAGCTGTTCCTCAACTCGTTGCATTTGAGCTGCTTGTTGCCGTACCTGCGTAGCCAGAGATTCAACAGTGGCTACTTCTCCCTCGTGTCCATCAGAAGAGCCAGTGGCGCTTGACTGTGCACCCCCTTCCCTTGCGTCATTCTATACAAGTGGCTGATCTCCGTTGCCGTTTACCATACTCGTGACGTGGCTAATGGTTTCAATTACGAAAACGATCGTACCCCACACTTGACACCAGTGTTACAATTTTCTGTCGCCTCAGCTGGCTGTTGCGAGGAATCCACTTAAAAAGTTGTGTCCGAGCGGCTTTTTACACAATTTTTCTTTTTATTAGGAAAACATAGTCTTCAAGGGTAAGGAGAAGAAACACACTGACCAGTCTAATAACCCGCGGTCGAATGTTTTATTTCTTTTTTTTTCTTTTTTTTAATTTCTTTTAAGAAAAATGGTCATAAAAAGGGTACACAGGAAAATTGGCCCTTTATTTCTCCGACAAACGGAATTTGAATGGGCACTTGAAATTCGATACATCCAGTCTAGTATAATCTAAAATAAAGAAAGAATGCAGGCACTTGCAGTGAGAGTCGTTTATGGTTCGACTAGTTCTTTCCCGCCCTCTTCTTTTCTTTAGTCCAACTATAACGCAATTTATATATAAAAAAAAGGAACCAATTCAATTCAAGTCACATCTTATAATTTATCAAATTCAACACAAGGATACATGTTTAGTTCTTACTCAGTCAAACTATATCGAAATTTATATATGGAGCAAAATTAGTCAATTATAATCACGTCTTATAATTTATCAAATTCAACACCAATGATCTAAGTTTAGTTTCTAATCAGTCAAACTATATCGAAATTTATATATGGAACAAAATTAGTCAATTCTAATCAAATCTTACAATTTATCAAATTCAACACTAATGATCTAAGTTTAGTTTCTACTCAGTCAAACTATCTCGCTAAATGAGTTCGCAGCACATAAATAGGAGATTGATCGCTAGCTTATTGCTTCGAATATTAGCTGAATGACAATTTACAAACTTTCTCAATTCGATCGGGACGCTTGCAAGCGCTTCGTACTTAACTGGGGCACCACTCAGGAACGAAAGAGCTCATCCGCGCACAAATCTATAGCTGGTAGGTGACAGCGAAGTATCCCGCGGTAAAAGTGCGATTGGCACTATTAGCAACAGTCCAAGACCTGTTCCCCTTGGTACTTTGTAATATGATCATGTGCCGATCAGGGTCGAAACTTGGTAAATGCTATCTTTTCTTCTAAACGAGTTCTTAAAATTAACGTTATCGGCCCACGTGCGTCGAATTCGTGTTAAGGGTTGTGCTGGTGACATTTTTAAAATGGTAAAGAATTCTTAGATAAAGGATGTACTTATCTTTCGTCCTCGTGATTGCAAGGAGCCGTAGCCAGTGCTTATTTTCCAAAGGGCCCAAAATGTTGCGCACAAATCTATTGCTGGTAGTTGACTCGAAATATCCCGTACTAAAATGCGAAATTACAAAACCAGTCTTCACTTGTGTTCCGTGTAAGAAAATGTCCTGATTAAGGTCGAACACTTAGTTCTATACTTTCTAAAACGATTTTATTCTCTTTTTTATTTTTATATCTTTTTAGGAAACTCTTCGGCCACACTCCTGGTCGTCAAATCCACTTTTTTTTTACTTCTCTTCTTCGTCCTCCTTCCGGAAATTCCTGCCACGTTTTCTTTTCATTTTTCGAATTCGGACTCTTTTTTTCGACTCTCCCCCTATTTATGTAGAGGGCGAACTCTGGTAGCTCGTAAAAAAAAACACGGACTGTCCTGTCTTCCATACCACTGCCATGACTTCCAAAATTTTTACACTACAGTCGCTTGTAAAATTCCGATGTACCCACTGTAAACTACTTTAACTCCTCAATCAATCAAACTAACAATCAAAACTAATTCAAATTGCCATAAAAATAGGACACGTCAAAATATCACCAGCCACTTAATGCTTCGTGCGTTAACTTGCCTAGTTAATGTGTGGAGAATTTGTTGGTTTAATAATCGAAGCGGGTAATAAGTCGTGTTATGTATATTTACATGAAATGTATCTCTCACCCTTCGATGATAACATATGCGAAGTTGGAAATGGCTAAAATCGTTCATAATGTCAGCCGCAGCCACACGCAGCCATGCCTGGCAACGAGACACGGTACAGATATACAAGGCATTCCCATTATGAACCTCGTTCCACCATTTGTGTCAAAATTTTAATGATAACACACCGCCTTCTATATACCCCCTAGAATATACAGCAAACAGGAATGGTGAAACCCAGATTTTCCGTAATAAATTCCTGGTTGTATTGGTAGTCCATTTTTACATGTATTTACACGCCATCCCTAATCTTAACAACTTGTCAATTTGCAAAAAGTAAACAAAGGTTTTGTGCGGAGCATCTGTGGTAAAAAATGTTCTTTTTCTACTTTATTCTGAAACAATTCACATAATTAATTTATATAAAGCTTTGCTTCTATTAACAAAAAAGATAATTTAGGTAGTGCAGTTGCCTCAAACAGGATCCCCTAGTTTATAATCCAATTTATATTTGCAAGCACTGACCGAACACTCCATTTCTGTTTTTTTTTAATTAATATGAAGATTTTAACAAGCACTAGTGGCACTATAAAACTTTGCACTAAATAAAGGTCAAAGATAGATAGTTTTGAAAAGAATTGAGTCGGTATTTTTTGTTAAATTTCACAAAAGAATTTTAAGTTGACCAAATCTGCTCACAAAACAAAAGTACATTTGACAATTAATCTACAGCTTGGACAATTTCTCCATCCAGCATCTCACTTACTCCTATGTATAGTCTCCTGCTCTTGACAAATTACGCTCATGTACACGAATTTTACACGATTCAACCATTCCTGCCTGCTATACATTCCAAGACATACCCCGGCTACGAGATAGCCATGACTTCATGAACGCGCTCCTACTCTACTGTCTATTGAGGCAGCTATTGCTGCAATATTGAACACATCCCCGTTAAGACATCGAAGCAGCACTGACGTTAGTTGTTTATTGTTTTGTTTATTTTCAGTTTGAGGTTTCTAAATTTCTTTATAAGGCCCCGAACATCAGCCTTATGTCGTATTTTCTTTTATTTGTCACCTGTAGTTATGGATAATCTAGCTAGTTTCTGACACCAATTGACTTTCGTTATTTAAAGCCGCTTTGAGCTGAAACTAGAAGCGAAGATAACTAGAGGAGGTCTTGAATGGACAATTCTATTGTCAAATCCAAATACTCACTTTGAATCTTTGGCTCATTTTAGCGTTTTTCTAAACGGTTTGAAGAAACTAAGATGTTCCGATAAACTGTTGGACATTTCATTGGTAGTTGAGGGACAAAAGTTTAAGGCGTACCGAACAGTACTTGCAGATTGCAGTGCTTACTTCCAAGAAAGAAGCAAAGTGAAACGAAATTAAGACGTATTGCAGCTATAGGAAGTGAATGGTTAACACGATACGCGTATACCCCTAGGCTAGGAGTAGGTCGAAACAATGTCTAAGACATTGTCGGCTGACATCTATGTATAAGTGGGAGCATGTTCCAATTACTTAGGAAAATCAACCAGATTTCCAGCAAGTTTTTACTTCTGGGGAAAGCTTAAGCACATACAAATTTCTCGGCTCCCGGCTGCAGGAGTTTTTCTCCGTCCAGTGAAATGAATCAAGGGTAGGAAAGAGCGTTTATAGGAAATACAGAATACTTTTTTATGCCTGCACATAATCAGCCTACACAGGTTCTCACCAAAGCCCGGATTATCGTTTGGTCTTAATTACGAATTACTGAAGAATACTGAAATAATACTGTGAAAAGTGATAGAATAACCGGATTAATTGTTATTGTTTCTGGCTGTGCCGGATTTAAGCAATGTCATCGTTCCTGCGTGGCATTCCCGGTGGATATAATGCAGGTATAACTATATGCTATTTGTGGTTAATGGTTAGAGTTTGATTAGTGCAACTAACTAGGGATATTTCCTACCATTTACCTAAGGGTTAGTTTGGTATAGTAGTTAGTAATTCTTTTTACTTCGACAGATGTTGCCTTCTCTTTCTCATCTCTTTGTTGTAGGTTGGTCCTCATTTCCCAGGAAGTAGCACGAGAAGTCAGCACGGGTTGCACGAAGAAGCCAAGCGTTTCGTGGTCCAGGTCTGCTTAGATGCCACTGGTGTGGGTATTCTGTGACTTTAGTTCGGATGCCCCATCGGAGGCGTTTAGATGGGATGGATCAGTCATCGGCTCTTCAGGTAACAATATATATACACATAATTATCAATTATCATAAGTTCCTTTAAGTACGTTTCTTCTTTCAATAACGCGTCAACTCACGGATTATAAAGAAAAGTTTAAGTCAAAATACCGCGAAAGTAATTTACCCGTGTGTTAAGTGTGATTTTTCGGTGATTTCTTCAAAAATGCAGAACGAAAATATCGGAGACATGCCGGTTACAGGAAATAGTCTAGTGCTAAATGCCATTGCAGTCAAGTTGCCACTGTTTGGGACACCATGCCCGCAAGCATGTTCATCCAGGCAGAAACACAATTTGCCGCAAAAGGTATTAGCCAGGACCTAACCAAATATGAATACATAGTGCAAGCGTTACCAATGGATGTGATCATGAAAGTGCTAGACATACTACAAACACCTCCACAGGTTGATAAATACAACACGCTGAAGAACGCACTAATTCAACGATTTGGCGAGACTGAAGAGAAGAAACTGGAACTCCTCCTTTCGGGTACTGAGATTGGTGACAGAAGACGAGAAGAGTTTTTCAGAGCAATGAAAATTCTAGCAGGTTCAGATTCAGAATTATCTGGCAACTTTATAAGAAAACCCTGGATGGATGCGAAAACTGCCAACAAACGTAAACATAGCATTAACAACAGCAGGAGACAGAGACATAAACGAACTTCTACAGTTAGCAGACAGAATCCACGAGATAGCAAAAACGCAACATATCTCAGCCTTCAGCACAAATAATTTTAACAACGATTTTGGTTTAATAAACAGAATTTGTAATTAAGAAAATAAAATTAACACTCTTGAACAATCAATTAAAAATTTAACTTTGCAAAATAAAAGAAATTTTTCAGACTTCAGACATCATTCCAGAAGTATTTCTTCAAGTGGTACTAGATTTTCGCCAATCTGTTGGTACCATAAGAAATTTGGGGAAAAGGCAACAAAATGTATAACCCCATGTTCTTTCAAGAACAATCAAAATTCAAAAAACTAAATAACCCCTTGACGTGTTCAACCAATTCTTTTAATGTTAATTCAAAACGTTTATTTATGTTTGATAAAGAAAAAATTTTTTAATTCTTAATAGACACTGGAGCAGACCTTTCAGTCGTTCCTACCACTTTTTGCAACAGATACAAGAGAGACGATTCTCTTACTCTTATCGCAGCGAACGGTTCTACAATACACACGTTTGGCACAAGATTATTCAAAACCAATTTTGGTTTAAGAAGGGACTTCACGTTCCCATTTATTATCGCTGATGTAAATCGCCGTAGGGAGCCGATTTTTTAACAAAATTCAATCTTTTAGTAGATTTAAAAAACAAACGCTTAATAGATGGCAACGCAAACTTGTCAGTAAGTGGTATGACCATAAAGGCAAACACGCCATCTCCAAAGCATTTTACAATCGAGAATGAATACGGAAATATATACAACAATTTCCATCTTTAACAGAACCTCCTCGTTATGGAGAACCTGTAAAACACAATGTCGTACATCACATTACAACAAAAGGACAACTACCCTTTACTAGACCACGCAGATTGGATGGTCAAAAGCTAAAAATTGCAAAAATGGAATTTGACCACATGATACAATTAGGTCTATCCCAACCTTCATCATCTTCAACAGCTTCAGCACTACATCTAGTTGCAAAGAAAAATAGCTCAGATTGGCGTCCTTGTGGTGATTATAGACAGATAAACGCTATAACTATTCCCAATAGATATCCTATCCCACATATACAAAATTTTTTATTAAATCTTCAAAATTGTAATATCTTCTCTAAAAGAGATCTGGTAAGAGCATATCACCAAATTCCAGTAGCCCCAGAAGATATACACAAAACAGCGATAACAACACCTTTCGGACTTTATGAATTCACACGAATGCCATTTGGTCTACGAAACGCTGCACAAACCCTTCAGAGATTCATGAATGAAGTATCCAAAGGATTAGACTACGTATTTACATACATTGATGACATTTTGATAGCAAGCCAAAATGAAAAGGAACACAAAATACATTTAAAAACTCTTTTCGAACGATTAAGCGCATATGGTATAAATATAAATACATCAAAATGCATATTTGGATCCACTTTCTTAAATTTCTTGAGCCATTACATAAGTAAAGATGGAATACTTCCTTCTCCTAACAGAATTAAAATCATTCAAGATTTTCCATCACCTTCATCCATCAAACACATACAACAATTTATAGGAATGGTAAATTATTACCATCGCTTTATACCAAAATTAGCGGAATTACTAAGTCCTATATATGATAATTGAACTCTCTTATTGAAAAAGCCAAAAATTGCTAAAAACTTTGTATGGCCAAATTCATGTGAACACAACTTTAAACTCATAAAAGAAGCTCTCACTTCAGCAACATTACTAGTACACCCTATTGAAGACACTTCCTTCAATTTAACAGTAGATGCTTCAGCCATTGCAATAGGTGCAGTACTACAACAGCTAAACAACAATAATTGGGAACCTTTAGCGTTCCACTCGAAGAAGTTAACAAAGGCAGAAACAAAGTATTCAGCCTTCGACAGAGAACTTCTGGCAGTTTACTTAGCTATAAAACATTTTCGACATGTACTCGAAGGACGAAAATTTGTAGTTTTCACTGACCACAAACCACTGACGAATGCCATTTGGACAAAAACTGAGAGAAGCCCAAGGCAAGCTAGACATCTAGACTACATCACACAATTTACGTCAGACATTCAACATATACAAGGAAAAGCAAACGTGGTAGCAGACGCTCTGTCACGCATACCGACTAATCACGAAGAATGTAGCGAAAATAAAAGCAATACCAAAATTGACCTACAAGTGATTAGCTTAGCGCAAGCAGAGGAAAAAGAATTAAACCATCTGGTAAAACACCAACAACAAAATTCAAAATGTAGGTATAAACTTATAGAAAGAGACATTCCCGAGAGCAATCATAAAATATGGTGCGTAGTTTCAACTGGTAAATCTCGTCCATACATACCAACCAAACTTCGAAGAATGATTTTCAAAACATTACATGAATTTTCACAACCTGGCATACGTTCAACAAGAAAATCAGTCTGTGACAAATACTTCTGGCCAAACATGAACAAGCAAATTAATCAGTGGGCCAAGGCATGCTTATCATGTCAACAATCAAAAATACACAGACATACAAAATCACCGTTGGGATCTTTCGAAATGCCTAGTTGTAGATTCGAACATGTACACTTAGATATAGTAGGACCTCTCCCACCATCAAAAACTTATACGCATATTTTAACAATCGTAGATAGATATACACGATGGCCAGAAGCCTATCCTATTAAAAATACTTCAGCAGAAAATATAGCCAAAGTATTTTACCAACAATACATATCCCGTTTCGGCGTCCCATTAAGGATAACGACCGACCAAGGATCGCAATTCACTTCAAAATTATTCCAAGAATTATCCAAGTTCCTAGGTTGTAACAAAATTACTACAACACCTTACCATCCGCAATCTAATGGAATGGTCCAGAGATTACATCGCCAAATAAAAGCTGTCATTAGAGCGACCGAAGACACAATAAACTGGTCATATCACCTGCATACAATCCTTTTAGGTATACGCACCACGGTTAAAGATGATCTGCAATGATCTCCAGCAGACTTAGTATACGGTCAAGCCTTAAGAATTCCAGAGAATTTTTCGTAAAAGGCACTGACAACATAACAGATACTAACAACATGTTACAAATTTTGCAGAAATATTTTCAAAACGTTACGCCAACAGATTCGAGGAAATCTAGTATCACTCACTATATCCCAAAATCACTAGAAAATTGCGAATACTTTTCATTTGTACAGACAAAATCAAACAAACTCTCCAACCACCATATCAAGGACTATTCAAGGTAATCGAAAGGGGTGACAAAAGTTTCATAATCAGTATAAACGGAAAATCGTCAAGAATATCTATCGATCGTATAAAACCGGCATTCGTGGATAATCTAAATGAACCACAGAAAAAAATCACCGAGAAATCAACGAAACGAGTCACATTTAATATATGAAAATTTCCAATTTTTTTTTTTTTCATTTAATTGTTCTTGTTTTCCGTTAACGTTGACACTGAGGGTGGAGTAAATGTAGCGTACTACATACTTACATGGATGTGTGTATACATATTTTTGTAAGTGAAAAAAAAAAAATCAAGTTAAAATAATAGAAAATTTTGGAAAAGCTTCGAATATAAAATTTAGAAACGACATAAAGAATAACTGTAGACAAATACAAACAAAAATTAATCAAGTGTACATATACTTTGTAAAAAATAAATTTGTATAGAAAACACAAAGGCATCAAAAAAAACTTAGTATACATAGAAGTGTATAGATACAAAAATGTCAATAGAAATAATTAGTAGTATTCAGAACTTCATCACAAATATACATCTGAATAATTTGATGTACTTTCATAATAAAAAGGTTTTAAAAAAGATAGTACCAAAATAAATAAAAATAAATAAATAAAAATATTATTTAAAATAAAAAATGAATAAAAGACTTATTATTTTCTACGCTCTTATATATATATATATATATATATATATATAATTATTATCATTTTTCAAAGCGTAACAAAATAATTAAAACAAATCTTTTCTTTCTCCCATATATACTAGAGAAAATCAAGAAAGAATAGAAATCAAAGATTAAAAATAAATCGATGTAAAGAAAACGAAAACCAAGAATTCAACTAAAGATTTTAAAACAACAAACCTCCCAACATCGATATAGACTAATATAAATCAAAAGAAAAACCACTTATCTGATTGTTGAGAACTTCCCTCCGGTGTATAGATACAAAAATGTCAATAGAAATAATTAGTAGTATTCAGAACTTCATCACAAATATACATCTGAATAATTTGATGTACTTTCATACTAAAAAGGTTTTAAAAAAGATAGTACCAAAATAAATAAAAATAAATAAATAAAAATATTATTTAAAATAAAAAATTAATAAAAGACTTATTATTTTCTACGCTCTTATATATATATATATATATATCTTATATATATATATATATATATATATATATATATATATATATATATATATATATATATATATATATATATAAGATATATATATATATATATAATTATTATCATTTTTCAAAGCGTAACAAAATAATTAAAACAAATCTTTTCTTTCTCCCATATATACGAGAGAAAATCAAGAAAGAATAGAAATCAAAGATTAAAAATAAATCGATGTAAAGAAAACGAAAACCAAGAATTCAACTAAAGATTTTAAAACAACAAACCTCCCTACATCGATATAGACTAATATAAATTAAAAGAAAAACCACTTATCTGATTGTTGAGAACTTCCCTCCGGTCCAGCGACGTCCAAACATTCCAACGAACAGATTTAGTACCTAAAACATATAAAATTATTATTATGTTCAACAAAATTGTACAAAAATATCACAAACTTACCTAAATTATACATTTCTCCTGTATATTTACAATTTGTAATGTCACATCGTGACATTACGTCAAATCATTTGATTTTGCCTCAGTCATCAAATTCAACAAACGTCGCTAGGGCAACACCGAGAGGCGAGAGCTCATAACTGGATGCGGCGGCTATTTAAAGCCGACGAGCCGCAGTAGAAAATTATTCTTGGTCCAGAGCTCATCTGGTTTAGAGAATAATCTAAATACAAGAATATTCCCAACCTCATTATAGAAGATTAATTCTATATTTCAGAGAATAATCTGAAAATCCTATCATTTCCAATACTCCTGCCCACACCTAAGCAGAAGAATAATTCTTCCGCAGAGAATAATCTGCAATCTCCTGCCCACACCTAAGCAGAAGAATACTTCTGCCGCAGAGAATAATCTGCAATCTCCTGCCCACACCTAAGCAGAAGAATAATTCTGCCGCAGAGAATAATCTGCAATCTCCTGCCCACACACAAGCAGAAGAATAATTCTGCGTCAGAGAATAATCTGCAATCTTCTTCTTTTGTACAATAGCATTTTGCTGCCCTTGTGCCCTCACACACGAGTAATGGAGCACTTTGCTATTTTGGTGCACTTATGCTGTACTTGTGCTTAGAAATAGGACTCTTGAATTTATTCATAGGAATACTTCTCTCATAGACGATTAATATTCTTCTTCTTCCTTTTTCTAGAATAAGACGAATTAAAGGAGGCGGACTACGCGATCGTTGAATTTTCATGCTGAATTTTTAATTTGCTTAGTTTTATTTTCGTTTGAATTTGTTATTGGATTTTATATTGAAAAAAAACTGAGTTGTCCATTAAAAACCGGCACTCCCTCCCACGTCCGAGACTAGCTCTCACAATAGTTATTTTTGTTAAAGTTCTTTCCTTCCTTCTTCTCGGGTGATGTCGTCGTAGTGATTTTTATTCTTGTAGTATATTATTTCGAGTATAATTTATATTTAGCGGGAAATGAGGAGCTACAAATTGCCGAAACGAAATCTTCACCCCACCTTATTGGTGGTTTACTTGTATATTCTTGAACATATGAATTTTTTGGTAATAAAGCAGAATACCTATTATTATAACGTGATGACGCTCTAAAGCTTTTTTTTCCTATCACTCTCCTGGAGCCTTCTTAATTTAAAGGTCGTCTAGGTCCGCTACTCTTCTCTTTCCAGGTCAACATAGGGACACTGAAAACTATCTGCCCTCAGTGTTGATTGCCTTTTGAGTTCCAAAACTCTTCAAGGTGCATATCGAGCTCTTGTTTTGTACGTCCCCATATTAAAATGTCTTCAATGTATATAAGTGCATCCTGAAGGTCCGAAAATAAACTGTGCATTTCTTTTATGAAAAATTTCTGGTGCCACGTTAAGGCCAAATATTGGCTTCAAAAATTTATATCGACCACATGTTGTATTGTAAATGTTGCAAAGTTCAGAGGTTCGTCTATAACTTTATCATCCAAAATTCGGAACTTGCATCGAGGGTAGAAAAATATGTTGGCCTTAATAGTATCTAATTCAGGCAATGGAAAATGATACCGCAACAGGTTATTATTGATATTCCGTGAGTCTAGCCATAGACTCAATTTTCCATTCGGTTTTCCTAAAACTATCACTGATTTAACCCATTGTGTGGGACCGTTTACTTTTTAAATTAAATTAAATTTTTCCATTCTATTTAATTCTTTTTCAAATTTATCGTGTAATTTAAATGGGATTCTGTTGGAAGGTTCGACCACGGGTATGGTCTTTTCTTTTAAACTAAGTTGGCACTCTATATAAACAACCCAGACCTTCAAATAAATCTGTGTATCTATCAAAGGTATCTTCATATTTACTCTGTTTTTCTAATTTCATTACTCGTAAATTATGTTTGACATTCCTTTAAATCTACGATCGTTACATTGTCGGATTTGTCAACGGTTTCGACAATAATAAATTCAATGTTGAAGGTCAGGTTATTAATTACGCATTGAACAATATCTTTTTACCTTTAATTTTTCACCTGTGTATGCTGCTATTTTTTTAATTGTTACCTGGATGATTCCTTCTGGTAATTTTTTTTTTTTTTAATATTAAATGACATCAAATTTTTTCGTAGCTGACATGTAATTTATTTTCCATTAACTGAAAGTGGTATGGTCCACAATGTATTGAACATTTGTTTACTACATTTATACTGCCTTAAACGAAAGTACTATTTGTTCTATCATCTTCAGCTCTGCAAATTCAAAAAATTTTTACCGCTTTAATTGTACATACTACTTCTACACATTTGAAAAAACTGACTTATCTTCTTGCATATCGGGCATCTTACTCCATCCACTGGTCATCTCGTTAAATGAATTTGACCACACCGATAGCAAATCTTCTTGTTTACCAAACCTGCTATATTGCTGGTTGCTGTGATTTTCGACGACCTCTACGGACCATTTAAAAAATGTTGTTCCCTGTGTCGTTTATTGCTCGGTATTGATGATTATAATACTTTAATAGATTTAAGTTATTGAAATCTACTGCGATTTTGCTCTTGTCTGTTATCATATGTTGGCGACTGGATAAGAACTTAAATCTTTCGTACAATTACTTCTTTTTAGGTGAAAAATGTTTTCAAATCCTTCTTCTATCTGGTTGAATTTAACTTCCTTTTGGGCGATATTAAAAGTATTGTAAATTTTTCATCTTCTCCACTACTGCAATGCAACAAAATTGCAAGATTTCTTTTGTCACTTTTCTTTGTTACGACCACGTTCTCCATTCTTCAGCAAGCTTGGATTTTTTTTAAATTAAATTCACTTGGAGGATGTAAGCCTTGCATGTTATTGGTTTTTTTATACTTTGAATAGCATAACGAGCCACTTTAAGGCACTTTTTCATTTTCTATCACATATTTCATTTACCCTCACTTCTTAACACTTGACACCACCTCACTAAAAAGAATATTCCCCATTCGAACTATTAATGTGTACGAAACTTGACCTCGAGTTTGACTGAAGGTCAAGTATTCTCAAAATGCAAGCAACCCAGATCTTACATAATAAAGTCGAAAAACGGGGCATACTATAGACGTAATAGAATACACGTACGATTTCTGCATGAGCCTAGTCATTTAGTAGAACGTTTTGTGACAATTGAACAAGAACCCTAAAACACCATGTCAAGTTGAAAATTTAAAAATGCCTGAAGTGTCCAGTCAAATTGGAAATACTAAATCCATTGAGTAATAGAATACACAACAACAAGAATACGCCAAAAAGACATGATGAATCTTCTAACAATAGTTCACAACATTACCAAAATAAAACCAAATTCGGGAGAAATGTGAAACCATCTGAGAGGTATACTTATTCAGAATAATATTTATAAATTAGATACTCAAATGGGATTCAAAGTAATATTATATTAGATTTCACGTACATTAATTTTATATGAATTTTCACTATAAAAACTTAAATTGTTTTAAGTTTTGACAATTATACTACTACTACTTAAATTATATAAAAAAATAATTAGATTAAACGAGCTTAAATTTAAGTTTGAATACCTAGCCTTAAAAAAAAAGTGGTATGTTATACATATATCTATCTCAGAGTCAGTTGAGTTTTATGTATAACGGTCAGCTAGAATATAATACCATAAAGTCAGCTTCATTATTATAAAAACAGCCGGTGTGTAAATTGAGCCATAAGTAAAATAGGAGCCAATAACAGAATTGAGTCTATCACTAAAAACAACACCCAATAACATACAACATTATCTAGGGTCAAACGAATAATGTGTGGGTTTCTGGCTGTCAGATGTTAAGTGGTACTTGCTACGTACATAAATTGATTTGTAGCTTTTAAGTTGCAGTCGATCCAGATCTGTTACGACAAGCTGACCGGCGAAACAAGTTGGTAAGGCTTAGAAGCCGCTAAATTTACCAGAGAAAGCAATATTCTAGAAAAAAAGTTAAAATTAATTTACATAATGGGTGGGAAGGAGAGAGATGTGGGAACGGGACTGATGAAAATTCAGAAAAAAATTTACGTTCCACATCGGAAAATGACATAATATCTCAGACAGCCGCCATATTGGCGGCTCCCTGACATATTATAAATAATCGAAGACAATTCATGGATAAGGTGAAATAAATTATTTGAGGTAATTTGGCAAATGTTGAAATAATTGTACAATTCAGTCGAGCACGAAAAATACGCTAAATTTGCAATTTTCGTGTGGAACTTGAAACAAAATGGCAGCTTGGTTTTTTTTTTTTTTAATAACTTTCAGTCAAGCACAGGGGATACCCTATGATGTAAAGCACAGCATGGCAGGAAGGAGACAGAGAAAGTATTACGGGATATGAGGAGTGTGACGGAGGTGCCGATGAATGCCGATGAATGCCGATGAATGTCCGCAGATTGTATGCCGGAAGAAAAACAGAAGATGGTAAACCGTTTCACATTCGCACGGTTCGGGATAAAAGCATCACTGAGTTTTACTGTACGGCCGAAAGTATATGGGAAATCTATTCCATTCTAGGTCTAATGTAGGACTTGTATAGAAGAGTGCTTGATTTGATGAGCTGAAAAATTTCATAGCACTTTTCAGAAGTCCAAGACATTTCGATGCTTCTTTCGCAACAGATGAAATGTGTCCAGTTTAACGTCCAGAAATAAATTCTCCATTAAAAGAAACAGGAGTAGTTAAGTTATACTATTGTTTTAATGAGATGAGACAGCTTTAGCTCTTAGGTGCATTGAAATCTACGCGTTTCGCTTTGCACCAAGCGCAGATATTGTTAAGATCGTTACTCAATGATCTAATCATGTAAACTCATTTAAAACATGCGGCATTCCCCCTGGAGTCCGCAAATGTGTCAAAGGAGTAAACAAATTCAAGGGTACTGTCATCAGCGAAACTACGGCTGGGATGGAAAGTAAGGAATCATTAATGAAAATTAAAAAGAGAGTTCGAGAGATAACAGAGCCTTGGGACACACAAGCATTTGTGAGATGATCTTCAGATGTAACGCCTAATAATACAACACGTATAAGGCGACAAGATGGGAAACTTTCAATCAATAATACAATAGGAAGGGAGAGACCAAGTGCGTTTTGTTTAGCTAAAAAGGCTGGATGCAAGACTCTATCAAAGGCCTTTGAAATAACTAGGGCAACGCTTTTGAACTCACCAAAATTTTAAAGACAACGGTTCCAACATTCCGTAAGACAAGTCAGCAAGTTTCCAGATGAGCGTCAAGCTTGGAAGCCATACTGACGATCTTTGATGAGATGATTAGTTTTTAGATACTTTATTAAGTTGGAGTTACTGATAGATTCAAAAACCTTTGAGATAATTGAAGTGATTGCAATTGGTCGATAATTTGAATGATCGCTATGCTCTCATTTTTTTTTAAATGGGCTGAACGTGGGCTAGTTTCCAAGCAGTTGGAAATTTTCATGTCGAATAAGACAAGAAGAATAGTTTGCGCAGGGGCTTAGCCAAGGATCAGCAGCTCTTTCAATTAACAGGAGTGAAAACCATCAAGACCTGCGGCTTTGGAGACGATAATCCCCTTAAAGACCTTGAGCACATCTCCATACGGATGTGCATTGGCTCTTATACACATCGACACGGGAGATGCAAATCGGTGTTTGTGAAGTTGTTGGAAGACAAGAATGTGAAGCGAATCTAGCAGCTAAAATATTAGCTTTATCCAGGGAGTCGACAATCACTTCACCATTATTAAGTAGTGAAGGTGTAGAGGTACTCGTGAAATTCTTCCTGATATTTTTGACCATGGACGAGAAAATTTTGCTACCTGTGCGGCTTGCCAAGATTCTTTTTCTAATATTCTGGTCAAAAAGAAATTTTTCTGTCATAATAATGGACTTGCAGGTGCTCCCTGCAGGCTTCTAGACTTGTTTCAGTTCCGAACAAGGATGTAATTGATAGGCGCGAAAACCATCCTCTTTCGCTTTTATACCTTTGTTGAACTTATCCTTAAAAACTTATCCTTAAACTGTTGTTGAGATCTGAGATTAAGTATGTTTCTAGATTCTAATGTGCATTCATCAACATCCCTCGAAGCATTACAGACCGAGCAATTTATTTCTCTAAGATACTTTTTGAGACTTTCCCAATCAGCATTCTTATAGTACCAAAAAGTCCTACGTGTAGGTGGAGAAGTAGGGCGGCACAGGTTTGAGGTGGTAAATTGAGCCGTGAATAAACAATGGTCCAAATTACCTCTGGGGGAACCGACTGTAAATTCGCTCTATCTACGGCTGCATCAATAATTCTCGTTGGTGCATCCACTCGCTGTTGCAAATTAAAATATTCATTAAAGAGATCAACGAAACAGCCCGCAGAAAAGTTTACCTAATAATAAGTTAAGAAGCTGGTGAGATATCCGAGTGTTTTACATTTAAAATGCACACGGCAAGAAAAGGAAGAAAGAAAGAAAACAAATAAAACTCTCTTTAAAAATTTTATGAATATAGACAAAAAATGTGAAAGCGCAAGTTGCATGCACCGAAACAGAATGGCAAATGTTTCATTTTCGTAAATAAATAAGAAGAGGCGGAGTTTTCACGTTTTACTCTCATAAAATGCTCCCACGCTTTTGTGAAAACTGGTTTTCATGAAATATTGATAATGTTAGGACACATGTTGTTGTTGTAAAAGGTATAAAAGGACACATGTTGTTGCTGTAATACTATGATATTTGAACAGCACGTGTTTCTGTTTACATTCGTTTTGCTATGAAGAGATTAAGTGGGAGAACTCACGCTGGATTCTCTGATATTTTCGGGAAAAAAGAGAATTTCATTTGAGAGGAATTTTACATCTCCTTTCAGCATCTGGGCCAAATCGAAATTTATCTTTTTCTTAAAAATGAGAGGTAGTGTGGCCCGAAGTACATTATTATGAATAGGTCGAAAGGATTTTGAGGGATTTAATAAGATTTTGTCGTTCGGGTAATCCTACGGTCTCTCCATTTTTGTTTTTAACTCGTTGTCCCAGTTGCACTACAATAGTGCATAGACAAGTTCTTTTTCCCCATTCATGCAAAAGACGAAAGTATATGAAATTACTTGTTTCATTCTAAAAAAACACCAGAAATTTGCCCATTTTGCTCTACAGCTTCTTAACTTATTATTAGGTAAACTTTGGCCCGCAGAACGTGTGGTAGAAGAATGTCTGAGCATCGATATGTTATGGACATTAAAATTGCCTGCCAGGACGATCTCGGAAGAGGGAGAGACAGAAAGCAAGTGATCAATATTGTTGGAGATATTGTCAAATGGGGATACCGTGTCCTCATCAGATATATTTGGGCTACGATAATGTAGTTTAAACCTAATCCAGATGTAATTAATCTCTGAATCGGCAGAAGGACTATCTTGAGGAATGGTAAAAGCCACATCAGTCAGAATATATATTGCGATCCCTCTATGCTGAGAAAAAGGAGGCACAAAGCTCTAACCAGGGACGTGATACTGATTATTATCAGCATCAGAAACGACCTTAGTTTCACTTAGTGGAAGAATTGCTCTTAATCCGCGAATGTTGCAGAATTCTAGAGACTATAAAACGGATGCGAGCCCTAAGAAAATTCTCATTAGTTCGACAGTAATCGCATATGCCACTAACATACGATCAACGTAAAAAATTGTGTTTTTATAGAAAAAAAATTAGCATCAGATAAAAGGAACTTCGGTACATTTGTAGTGTCATACAAGAACCGGATTTGTGGCGCAAAGTATATTGCTTTTTTTTTTATTAACGTGTTAAGATAAGTATTGTTGATTGAATTTGGGAAACATTCTGAACACATCCATTAAATATATGCAAGCACAGCAAATTAATGATACATTTGAAGAAACAAATTAATTAACTTATGAAAAAGTGTGTTTACAAAAGTGTATTTGAAGTATATTTGAGGCATCAGACATTAATTAAATTAGAATGAGTTATAGTGACTCAAAGAAAACTTCATAAATTAAAAACATGGTTCAGTTTTATGTAATTAGGAATTCATTCGAACAATATCAGTTCAACATACCGCTACACGATCCCACCCAAAATTCCGTAACATAGCTGTAGTTTTCAATTGCAGCTACATTACAAACAAAACATATCCTGTCTAAAAAAATTATTATTATAATATCTCACCTCTACATAAACATCTTTAACATAAAATATGAATAAAACCTATATTTAAAAAAAAACTCCGAGATATTGCGTAAATCATTTAATTTTCCCGCGTCTACCATTAACCATTATCCACACCAGAAAAATTGAAAAATTTATATCCCACAGGAAACAAAATTCAACCGGAGGTGAAATGGCTGCTGAATTACGTGTAGAGGTATATTCATTCTCAACTTATCATTTTTTTGCTAAAAGAGCTGTGCATGCACAAGCATTAAGAAGTAGCTTGTGAAGGAATTTTAGTGAAAAGAAAGGAGGAGGGAAGATAGAATGGGGATTGTTACTCAAATTCTCATAAACAATTTGAGTTGAGTTCATTTTTAGACCTAGGTAGGATCTATACAGAATTTGTCAGAAGAGTATTTCAACATTCTATTTAAAGAGAATTTCATAAATTTCCCTTCACTCAATTCTTTGGAACTATTCTAAATAGAATGCTTTTTTTTGTAGAACTAGAAAATTTTGAAACAGTTCTAGAGTGAATTATTTTATTTAAATTGAAGGGACTATAAGCTTAAAAACAAAACATATCATCGGTGATAGAAAATCTGTAAATGCTTATGGCATAGAATATTATATGAGGCTACGATGTCGCAGCAAGAAGCAAAAATAAAGGAATTGTTAAATTATCAGAGATGTAGGTTTGATAGGACTGGTGCCGTGATTATACTGGGATAATGTATCAGCTTTGAATTATATTAGTGAACTCGACAAAACGAATATTAAATACCAAAACTGTGCGAAAACTACATACACATTATTAGTGTAACTACTCCTCAATTATGTAACCATTTTATGTGTGTCTGGCAATTTTTGGGGCAATTTTTTATGTCTGGGGATGCATAAGTCATTCCGGAAGGGTTTCGTACCTTGTTTGTTTTTGTACCATGGTAGAATCACGAATGTATAATAATAGGTGCGATAGTTTATGAATGAAATAACAAACGTTATCACTAAGTATTTTCGAACTTCATCTGGAAGATCCCTCCACACACGAGATCTACCACTGTCTAATAATTCCAAGTATTATATGAAGTTAAACTTTTTCACTTTTCATAAAAATATTAATAACCTTTGAATGGAATCAGATATTGGGGTAATGCAATTTTTTTTAACTGTTAACGGGTCTCATTTGAGCAAAAGATTATGTCCTGGGGAACAACTTTTACGGCATCAATGATGCAAAACATTTGTATGAAATAATATTTCAAGAATTTCACCTTATACATATATAATTCTTATTCTTAAAGTTTTATGAAAATTGAATCCGGTCGAGGTCATATATAACTGAACCAATTAACCACAAATCGTAGCATCCAAGCTTTCCTTAAAAAGAATTAAGTGTCAATTACGGGACTATCCTAGCGTGACAGCCTTGAAAATATCTAATTTTCATGATGTTTTTGTATTTCAATGAATAAGATTTGCATATTGGTTCGAAAATTTTTTTTATGACACTGCAAAATGATGCCCCAAAAAGATAATAGTGTCTGATGGTGGATGGTCCTACTTCTTTGAAAATTGTATCAACCAAAAATAACTGTATCATTCAGGATAGAATATTCTAGAGCGGTATCGAAATTTCTTTGTTTTGTTTCGATAAAAATTAACTAAAGCCCAGCCATTTCAGAAATTAAGTTTGCCTTGGTGTTTTTTTTTTGGTGTTGCTTAAAAAAAATGAAACTTTCAATTAAAAGAACAAGCTGTAATGACCGGTAAAAAGTCCTAAAGAGTAGTCTCTACTTTGGTTCCTAAAAAAATATGTATAAATGAATCATAACAATAATAAAAAATACAAAACAAATACCTAATGCAAAATCATTTTCATGTAAACCATCTAAACGTTTACCATTTGATATAACAATTTCATATGAAGCTTTCGATTGTTCTGGACAAACATTGTCCGGTACGCCACCACCATCATCTTCAGCATCATCTTCACCAGATATATTGCCATCGAATTCAGGTGGTTCGACGTAAATAGCTTCTGGAAAATTGGTATTATTTTCATCTTGTCCACTCAATTCATCTAAATAGCCAAGCGCATCACGTAATGATAATTTCCTTCAAAATTATAAAAAAAAAAAGAAACAAGGGAAAGGAAATAGCAAAATTCAATGTAAAGCAACAATTTCATTGTAAAAAGAAAAAACGAGTTATTTAAAGAGTGTAAACAAAATAACAAAGTTGTAAAAATACTATACAAAATGCATAGAAATCACTTAACATAAACCAGTACCCAATCGTTCCCACAGTTGCCATATGGCAACGCGAAAACATATAAAAACACAATAAATTCAAAATACATAATTAAAACCAAATATATGCTATAAAACAGAATACATTATATAACTAATGCAATTTATTTTACTTCAAACACATTTTTATAAAAAAACACATAAAATAACTTACTTTCTCATATAAGGTAACCACTACCCAGTGTTGCCATATGGCAACTGTGGTACAATTCGTGTTTAAATAAAAACTGGGCATCGAACAATTGTGCGTGCATTCCGATGAAGAAAAATTGAAACGTTTCAAGAGAAGTTTACATTTTTTCTTTAAATCGACCAGTGAAGTTTGCCGCAGCATCGATAGGGTCGGACCTGGCGCCTACTAGAGCGCCCAAAGCTCTCCTTGGGGTTAAATACCATCCAGAATCATCGCTGGCGGTGGATAGCGGAACGGAGGGGGGAAACCAGCGGAATCTACTGATAGGAGAATAAAAAAGTAAACCCCAGAACAATCTGGAGAAATTTCTTTTCTTCCTTTCCTTCTTTTTTTGTTTTGTTTTCACAGTATTAATCACCAGGCCGCTGAAGCACTTCATCGCCTGAATGTTGACAAGTAAGTACCGTGACGACAAATTGTAATATGAGTATATTGTTGTGTTTTCTCTTCTCCTTGTCTTCTCGAGGTTATAGGGCAATTCAGTATTTTTTTTTTCATTTGTTTCAACTTTTATATATGTACAATACGTTTTCTCCAACTTCTTTTCTTAGAGTTATGTCGGAATAAACTTCACTCAGTTTCTCTATAAAATAAAGTTTTATTAATCACAATTCACAATACAAATCGAGTCTAAATTACCTATAAATAAAAAAAAAACTACATTAAAGCTACTATTCACCATAACCTAGATTTAACTTGTCACAGCGACTTGCAAATTTCATGAAATTGCGCCTACTGAGTAGATAACCTAAAACGCATGCGCCTACGTCAAATTCAAATGAAAGAATTACAATAAAATAGCTAGAGTGGTGCTGTACTTCTTTACATATGTACATATAGCATGATATTAGCAACGAATGCTTAATTAAGTGATCATCTTTCTTTTCTTTTCTCCATAGAAATCTAAATTAGTGCATTAGTATATCAACGTATTGTCGCTTTGTTTTGCGAAGTATTTCCTGATAGATAGCATATATATTACAAATCATAATAGTTACCACAGAAATATAAAAAAAATCCAACTCATGTATTTCTTAAATTATAGACATTTCCTTTGTTTTTGATAAAATGTAAACCCTATGATGGTTTTTTATCTCCTGTTGGTACAGATGTTTATTTTATTTCAATTTTATTTTTCTTATGTAATCCCGAAAAGTGCTTATCTAACCTGCTGCTTTAAATTCTCTGACAACTACTCCAGCATAGAAGAAAATGTCACATTTTGCCAATCAACAATAGAAAATTAATACTTCACCCAAACTTAACTAAATGTACTGAAAAAAAAAATGTACTACGCCAGTTTGGTAAGTAACTTTAAAAGTTGACGAATGTAATAGGGATTCTAAAATAGTATAACACTTGCTACATTATTTCTTAGATTATGGAAAAAAAATATTTTTCTGTAAGAAATCCAGTTTCGAAAAATTTCTTTTTACCTACTAAAAATGATTCTAGTATAATGCTTGCCGTAAGACCGTAACTTTAAGATTCTAGTTTGTGTGAGACGGAGAGTTATTACATGAACTGCGAGTGACGCTAGCGAGTCAAATCATCGAGTTTTTACAAATGTGCACCGTCCACTCTCCACCAGAGGGCCAACTTCCACATCAATACATGGTGAAGGAAGAAGTACCTTACCTTACGAGGACGTAGTACTTCAAGTAGTTGAAGAAGACCCAAGTATTTCGGTACGTGCAATCCAAGAAAACAGAAAAGTTCGTTAAAATATAGCTCACCGAATTTTACAAAAACATGAGCTCCAGAAATACGGAAGCAGTTCAATTTGTCAGCAACGGAAGATTTGCCCGTCTGATAACCCGATCCTTTTTAAGAACATGTCGAACTTGTATTGCAGCAGAAGGAAGATAGATTGAATATCATTTGTAAGCAATAAATCTTAGCATCCAAATAATTGGTGTTTAATTTTAAACTTAACGAAAACTTAGCATCTGTAACTTGAAAGCGTCGCAATCTGTCTCACTCACACTTCATTTAATAACTCTCCGTTCCACTCAAACTAAAATCTTAAAGTTACGATCTTACGGCAACCTTCGTTTACATTAAAATCATTTTTGGTAGGTAACAGGAAATGTTTCCAATCTGGGTTTCTTGAAGAAAAACATTTTTTTCTCAGTAATCTAAGAAATAATATAGCAAGTGTTATACCATTTTAGAATCCATTTAAATGCGTCAACTTTTAAAGTTACTTGCCAAACTGGTGTAGTACATTTTTATACCCTAGATGAAATCTATGGGGGTATACTAAGTTTGTCATTCCGTTTGTAACGCCTCGAAATAATGATGGTAGAGCAAAATCGATTGGACACCCACTCATAATATTAAAAGTTCGTCCGTCCGTCCGTCTGTGCGCACGATAACTCGAGAACGCGTTTACTTAGAGAGCTGAAATTTTGTACACGGGCCTTTAAAAAAAAAGTAAAATTAAGTTCGAAAATGAGACAAATCGGGTATCTCCTTCGTGGGGTTGCCATACAAAACTTTCCTTTTCCAATATATATCTGGACACTGCCTGAGAACGCATCGATATAGAGAGCTGAAATTTGGTACATGGTGTTTTCTTTCTACTAGAAAATAAAATTTCAAAAATGGACTAAATCGAGCAACTCCTTCTTGGTGTTCCCATATAAAAATTTAGGATTTTAACGTATACTGTGAAAACGATCAGTCCAAGTCATTTACATTGTACTGAAAACTTCTTCAGAATACGAAATCCTATAAAATTGGTTATAATAATCTTTTCTTTCCGACAAACCGTTCTAGAAATATATGCGAAAAACCACTTCAAAAATCAAACTTGCATAGGTCGGTGATCGTACGAAATTTTATACGAGCATTCATCTAGGGTATCATAAGAATTGGTATTAGACCAATTCTAGCTTTTTTACTTGTTGTTTTTTTCATTACAGTCAGTTAAAGTTGGGTGAAGTATTAATTTTCTATTCTTGGTTCGGCAAATGTGACATTTTCTTCCAAGCTGGAGCATTTGGCTTAGCATTAAAAGAAACAGGTTACATAAGCACTATTCGGGATTAAATAAGAAAAATCAAATTAAAAAAACTAAAGATTTGTAGCAACAGGAGCTAAACAACCATCACAAGGCGTACATTTTCTCGAAAGCAAAAGAGATGAATATAATTATAAAATTACATGACTTAGATTTTGTTTTATATTTTTCTCGTAACTAATATGACTTAGTCTAGCACCCTATTCCGGCTTGACGTCGACTTACGGAACACCCTGTATATGCATTAGGGTGGTCCTTATTCTTAAGAACAATTTTTTTTTTTAATGGGCCACTACATAATTTCATTATGTACCTTAAGAAACTGTGTCATTTTTTTTTTGTAAATTTTTTAGTAATATTTAAGTGTTGCTACCAAGGTTTGAATTTTAAATAAAAATTCAAAATCACAACATTGTTGAAATTTTTTATTCATACGTTAGGATATTGAAAAAGAAAAGTTATTGTTATTATTCCAAATTAAGAAACATTATTGAAATATGAAACTTATATATTCTTACGAAACAAGGGTTGATTTATTAGTATTAGGGTACCTTTCCTATCCCGTTTTTTTCCAACAAGACTGAATATTGCTTTTATTCTTCTTTAGTTGTAATCAGTTTATTATACTCCTCCATTTTGCAACCACAAAATCGGAATCATCGTTCCAAGTTTTCACGTCTTTATTAAAAAAGCTTGATGTGATACCCAGGATCAGCAAAAATCGTAAAGAGGTGCTAGTCACGAAGTCTTCAATGTCTTTTTCGTGTACGTGCTTGATATCAATGGTTTTTTCTCGTTGGATAATATTCTATGCCTTATTGCGTCCTTCATTTTCTTTTTATCTTGATCTGAAAGTTCGTTATCGAGAAATGCATCTATCTATGGTTTTATGCCCAGTGATATCTTCAATTAATTTGCCATCCCAATGAATTGTTAAGAGTAAATTTGTTTTGAACTCGCAACTCTGCAATTGCTTTTCGATTTTTTACACGGTGCCGACAAACGGAAGATCTATTGACATTAAATTCTGATGGATCACATCCCGCATATTTCAAAGTAGATGTCACAACTATAGTTGCTTTTTTGTCGCTCAATTTAGAGGCGTCAAGAGCAGATGCTAATTGGCTGTTAATAACACCTTTTCGAGTTCGTTTGAGGTGGTTGCGCTTTCGAATATTTTGGTGGGTTTTCGAAATCAGATGCAGTTGCTTCTTTTTCGCTGGTCGAGGTAGATGACGGCGAAAGAAAGGACAAAGAAGAAAAGGAGCACTTTTCTATCAAAGCATAGATATTTATGTTTTCATGTTCAGTGTGATGAGGGAGAGAGGGGAGGTTTCGTATGCAAGTCTCGTCATATTTCATAATAGAGAATCGTATAAAAAAGTTCCGCGGTAATATTTCGAAAGTTGGAAAATAAGGACCGCCCAATATTCATACTTACGTGTTAGCTTAATAACGTAGTGGTTCCTTCTTTTTGTTTTGTTTTTCAATCGTTCGTTCTGTTTTATTTCTTATACATAGTCTAGTATAGAGACGTAATATATTTTTCTTAATATAGTTGGTTCATGAATTGATTTATAAATATGCATATATTACATATTTGTATAGTAGTGTGACCCATTAAATTTTTGTTCGTGTATTGGAAATAAATAAAAAGATGGCCACGTCCTAAGTTTCATGTTTTCGTTTGGTGTCGGGTTTGGTTAGGGTTTTGGGAAGGTCGAGATCCCGAGAAGATAAAATAACTGGCAGGCTCACCTAGGAGTATGTGAAGAGCCCAGTGTGATCCACCATTCTGAGTGATGTCACCTTTCGTATCTCTAAGGGTTATATTTTTGTGTTTTTTTTTTCATTTCTTTTAGTCTTTGAAAGGTTCAGCAATAGGTGGTTGATCGGAGAGCAAAGAATCTACTCAAGCCCTGTGCTTGAGCCGGCAAAAGTCTATACCGTGCTTATCTGAAAGTACAAAGCTTCTTACTAAAAAAGGACGTGAAGAGTGATGTGGCCAAATTTGAGATTGGAATCTCTTCCTTAACGCGTTTACAGATTCAAGTACGATATTTTCATATGAATTGTACAATCAGTCGGCCATAATAAGTCATATAATACTACGACGGTTCTTTGAATGGATCACTGTCAGCAAAAATTCCATTTATATGTAATTCTCTGTGATTTGATATACTCGATATGTTTTCATCATTTGGATATTTCCAAAAAAAAACTATTTTTAAAACATTTTATAGTAGAATGGATTCTTAATTGACTATACAACCTTTGAAAAACGAAAATTGTCAAACGCAATTTTTAGACGGGAGGGGCGATTTTAAAGCATCCCCGGTCTATAGCAAAAGTGTAAACAGGACTCTCCAAAAAATCTATTGGCTTACTCCATCCTACTTATATACCGAAAATCATATATATTCGAATTCAAGTTAATGTTATTAAGTTTGTTAATTTAGAGCGCAAGTAAATTAGGATTTAAGATGGATGCCTGTGGAACACCAAATTATAACAGTATGCATTCAGAAAGTTTTCTTTCGACTTGAAAACACTGATATCAGAGCAGACCACCATATAATTAAAGTTAAACTATGACTCAATTTTTGATAGCTCATGATCTACTAAGTCAAACGCTTTGAAAAAGTCCACAGGTATAAGCGGAGTTGATTTGTCCTAATCCATGATATTTATGATATTTTTCTAAAGATCGCTTCAAAAAATTTACTCAAAACAGGATCAAAGTGGCCATTATTAACATATAGTCGAACTCTATAAATAACCAGGTGTTGATAAAAAGTGTATGCATGTTTTATGTTCAAAGTGAACTACCACATCTATTCTAAAATCTCTTCTACGAAAAATTTGTGGGCATATAGTAGAGATACAGAACTATAAAAATTAATACTCATTTCAGCCAAATTTTCACAATTTGTATTCACAAGATCTTCATATAGGTGCGGACAAGGTTTTCTTTCCCATTTATAGGAATGGTACTAAAATTACAATTATAGTAACTGTTGATTTAGAGTGGATTGGAGCTTTTTCCAAACGACTATAGTTAAACTTACTACTTGTGGGCGATAGTAATAGCTTCGTAGTGGCAAGTAAACACGTCGTATGAAGGTGTTTATTTCTTTTCTAACAATAATTTTGTAAATTACTACGGTTTATACAAACAAATTTCCTGTCTAGAATTTAATTTTCATATTTTCCAACAAAATATTTTCTCACAAAATTATGCTACTCTTCAAAAATTTAAACTTCTCAAAATTTGCCATGACAAGCGTTACACATTTGGTTTTCTAAAAATATGTGATAAGAAGAAATGTTTTTCGTGGGAATGAAAATTTGTCTATACATGAATTTTATATTAGAGATAATGTGAGCTTGAGAATGAATTTGTATATTTCTTGAGATACAATTTTCTTTTTTGTTGAGGGCCTTGACAGTAACAAAATTACTATTCTAATAACAAATTGATCTTATTTAGTTGTGGTAAAGCGTTATAGTATAAAATCGGTAACAATGTTACTTCCTCATCTTTATTTTGCCCACATTTTCCAGTGAGCTTATTACCTAAAATGCTAAATTCTCCCACGCTGTAATTTACTTCGCGCTAAGCACCAATGGAATTTTTCCACTCCAAAAGCTGTTATTAAAAGAGGATAAACTTTAGCTTTTCAACTTTCATTTATCTAACAGAATCCTTTGAAAGATTTATTTTCACTCCACTTAATATATTTGTAGTCTTAGTGTGTGTAATTAATCGAGCAAAATTATCAAGTTATCTGATTCTATGCACTCGAACCAGTCTAAATAAATTCTTTCATAGCACAAACTTAAAGATGGTAATCATCATAAAGGCTTCCTCGAGAAATTAAAGTAGTTGACCCAAATGACTTTCCTTCCTTCTGATTCTGGATACTTCTGTTGGCTACAATAAATGGACCCAGACTTTATGACGCTGCTTGTCCCAATAGGAAGCAAGGTTTCTGCCAGTGATGGTTTTGTTAAAAGAAACTTTTCAGGATGTTGGAATAAAAAAGGTGGAATTAATTTTCTTACTTACTACTACTTTTGCTTTCTTTTTCTCCTCAAGCATTAATTGCCTGTGTAAAATGGAGCCGACTTTTATTCCCACAAGCAAAAACCTTGATATGGTTATACAACTGAAACTGCGCAAGGGAACGAAAGAGTTAAGAATGTGAAGTTCTTGTAGTTAGAGTAATTTCTTATAATGAATGTTTTGAATTTCATATACAGTTCTTGTGCATGTCTTTCTTTAGAATTGTTGGCCTTGTGTTTTGTTTCTTTGTCTTCTTGTGCTTCAAGAAAAAAAAGTCTAAGTCATTCTTAGGCACACAAGTTTAGTTAAAGTGGAAGACTAGGGTTAGTTTCGAATATCCGCAATATGCTAGGATGGTGTAAATTAGTTACGCGAATCTTGGAATTATAGTTTATCGGGTGGCAGTGTTATGTGTTTGTAAAAGTTGGGAGCAGTTAATTAGTACTTTTAGATGCATTATGTTAATAATAGTAACTGTAAATAGAATTCTAATGAAGACTGGGAATTATGTTATAAGATGTTGTGATAGACAGGAGTATTACAGATGAATTCTTATAGCTGAGAGAATATATTTGGCATTACGATATATACTTTGACCATGAGTATGCTAATCAATATTTAGGGTATATTTTCCATTGCCCTTAGTGCCCCCGATTTTGTGACACTAATCGTTGGATACTTATGATATGTACATATATATGTGCATAATTGTAAAGAAATTTTATGCTGAAAAAGCGTGTTTAATCGAAATAGAATACTAGCAAATATTTAGTAACTTTTGAATAATTTTTTCGAAAAATTGCAGAAAAATTGGGAACGGTGGTACGTAACGATTCTATGTAAATTCTCTGCATCTAAAATATTTACAATTATTTTGCTGTATCGTAACCGCTTTGGAGTTTTTGTTACCAACAACTTCTATCTGTAATTCATAATTAAGACAATTTGTGTGTGGTTGTATATTAACAATTCATTTAATAAATTTTGTGGCAGGTATTTACCTAAAAAAAAAAGCTTTCTATTTTAGTAAAACAGAAAAAAAAAATAGCTTTGTTCCAACATTTTTTGATATTTTAAAAATATAAGACAGTTACTACAGGCTCTTAAAAGTTTACAAATAACGTAAATTGGTATTAACCATAAGAGAATATTACCGTACAGGTAGTGGAAAACACATTCGTTTGGATTTGTTCTTCGTCATGGTAAGTTGTGCTCCATGCTACTTAATAAAAGTTCGCATAAAAAAAATTCTTCAGATTTTAATTCGCTAAAGCAAATTTTAAAACACTGCCTTTTTCAAATTTTTTTGCGGAACGTATAAGGAATTAACACCAGTTTTTAATTCTGATTTTTATGTAGGTACTATAGAAGATCCCTTTTATGGGAAGATTAGTTTCATGACTTATTTAAAATTTAAAAGAATGTTATCAACTTTTATTGGGAGTTATGACGTGCGAAAAATAAAGAAGTGAATCAGTGTGAAAAATTATATGGGAAACCGAAAAAACGAGTAAACAAAAAGAAATGTGGTGTAGTTATGTACATACATGTGTATAAAAGTGGATTTTAGTTTTCATGTGAATAAGTAAACAAAAAGAAATGTGGTGCAGTTATGTACATACATGTTTATGAAAGACGATACTAGTTTTCATGTCTGGGACGAGTAGCACGCCGAAATTACCTTTGGACAACAGGTTGGAAAGATTTATAAGAGAATAGATTCCTTCAGTTTCGAGGAGAGTAGCCCAACCTTTTCTACGTCAACATCCGGAAGTAAGATCTCAGAAATTGCAAGTTCTGAGCTCCAAAACAACAATACAACTGAGGTTCCAATCACAACAACAAGGTAACAAATAATAGTTGAAGTTCACGCAGCGGAAAAAATAGTAAGCATAGAAGAAGCAAGCGACGCAGCTATGGGAGAAATAGCCGAACAGCAACCAGAAGCGGAGACGTGACTATTATACAGCTACGTCACGGAAGGCAATACTTGAAACCAAGGTTCAACTCAACGCCATCCAGTATAGAATTACAAAGGTGTGTAGATTTAGAACCTAGTAATAGAAATTTTCTTCATAATAATAAGACGAATTCGCATTCGAAAAATTTACTTAAAATTAGAAAGATGGAGACAGTAAATAGTATTGTTTTAAATCTTATTCCCCTTTTTTCTGGAGAAGATAATTCCAATTTGTCGAATGACGTATGTATGTTTATGACTTGTTGTCGGCTGGCATACGAATCTTTAGAAACCGCCGAAGAAAAACTTCTTTTATTGAAACTAATTCCCTCTCGTTTGTGTGGTCGGGCATTAGAATTGTTTCACGATAAGACTTTCCAAACCATTGAAGAGTTTTTCACTTGCTTTAAGGATAATTTTTCGGATGAAAAATCCTATATGTTACTTAATAATGAACTTCGTTTAATGCAACAAGTGCCTGGTGAAAGTCTGTTAACGTTTCTAAATCGTGTAAAAAGACAATTAGAAAAGGTTAAATTGAAAGCTAAGGAACGATACCCTGCGGGTGCACATATTCTTAATACAGAGTTAGAGGAACTTGAGGTTAACAGTTTTAAAATGGGAATATTTAACCCAACTCAAAAGTTCTATCTTTGGCAAAATCCAGAAAGAACACTAGAGGTATTGACTTCAAAAGTTAAACGACTCGAACAAGCAGACGAATTCATGCTTTATCCAAATTTTGGTACACTAAATTGTACAACAGCTTATTCAAATCTTTTAACAAACCCCAATCCCATAAATGCCAATAATAATTTTAATTTGAATAAAAATTTTACCATGAACCAACTTACAGAAAACAGCTCAAGGTTAACTCCTGAACACAAAAATCAAAATCAGGTCAAGTGTGGTTTTTGTAATCGCCTAGGCCATACATATTACGAATGTCGAACTCGTAAGTCGACAACGTATTGTACTTTTTGTAAGGCATATGGTCACGCTTATCAAAATTGCCAACGATAGCAAAACAATTTTAGAAATAATAATAATAAATTCATTAAGAATGAGCAGGGGAATTCATATAAAAAGTTTAATATGAGTCATGTCGACCGTTCCGGTTATAGTGAACAACCTTCTTTTCTATGCAACTTTTGTTTACAACCTGGACAGGACGAAAATTACTGCATAGCTAAAGAAAGATGGGAGAAGCAACAGCTACAAGAAAAACTAAGAAGATTGGAAACGGGAAACGATTTGGAGACGTCCGCCGACACCCCCGCACGTCTCTAATTAAAAACACCGTAAAAGGGTGCTCCGCTGAGAGTGATGTTCCAGTGGTAAATATCCCACTGAACATTACAAAAAATGAAAACGTTAACTAGATAGTTGACACCGGTTCGGAAGTGAGTCTAATAAAAGAAAGCAAATTAAAAGAGAATATAGAAATCAACAAACATGATAAAGTTAAGCTTAAAACGATAAATGGTCAAAGTTCAACTGTGGGAACTGTGACGGTAATTTGTTGGTCGGTTCAAATTACATTTGTAAATTTCACTTTATCTCTGATAATGATAACATTTTAAGTGATGGAATTTTAGGCAACAACCTTATGTCCTCACACTGCGTTGTTGATGGACCATCTCAACGTCTCAAGTTTCCTCGCACGGAAGCGAACGCTGAAGATATTTTTGTACGCTTTGTCAAAAATACTTCGAATGTTGACACTCCAACACTGGCAAGAATCAATCTTAGATCACGCTCTAAGGGAGTTGATTTGATGCTTAATGATAGATACATGTCTCAAAAGTCAATCGATACAGGATTGCTCTCAAGTGTATGCATTGAAACACAGCAAGCCACGAATCTTAACTCGCAAGCTATGAAAGTTGGTGTGCTAAAAAGTGATACAAAAGGGAGCATAGATCCCAAGCAATTGATAACATTCGACGGAAAAATTAATTTTGAATTACCATCTAGATCGGAAGTATTGGTGCAAATTAAATTAAACAGTAAAGCAGAACTGCTCTGTTTGGCTGCTGAGATTGAGAAAGATGTGTACATTGGTAATTGTTTAATAAAGCCTTTGGATGATACAGCCGCTTTAAGTGTTATTAATGTAAACGACTACAGTGTGAAAATAAAAGATTACTCACCTCAGTTGAAATCGCTTGATAATTATGAAATAATTAATCTAAATATAAATTCCTTTAAACAGTATGAAAATATTGAAAATAGCAATGAAGTGGAATGTGATATAAGAAACATTTTTTGCACTCAAAGCTCTAATTCAAAAAGTTATAAAAAGGAACGTATTAATAAAATAATGAATATGGTTCAGTTAGGAGAAAATATTAATGTCGTGGAAGAACATTCTATTTACAACCTTCTTTATGAGTATGAAAACATTTTTTATTTACCTGGAGATGCACTTACTTATACTAAAAGTATCCAACATGACATTCCGACTCAATCAAATCAAGCGTCTATAAATCAAAGAATGTATCGTCTTCCTCAAACACAACGCGAAGTAATAAATAGCCAAGTGAATAAAATGTTAAACGAGGGAATAGTTGAATTGAGTAAAAGTCCCCGGAATTCGCCACTTCTAGTAGTCCCGAAAAAGCCGGAACCTGATGGGGAGAAGCGCTGGCGTATTGTAGTCGATTATAGCAAGCTCAATGAAGTTACTGCGGGGGACGCCTATCCACTGCCTAGAATAGAAGATATTCTAGACCAGTTGGGTTACGCCCGATATTTTTCCACATTCTTGCTAACGGCTACCATCAGATAGAAGTAAGTGAAAATGACAGAGAGAAGACTGCATTTAGCACTCCTCATGGGCATTTCCAATTTAAACATATGCCTTTTGGGCTTAAGGGGACGCCGGCAGCCTTTCAGAGACTAATGAATCATGTGCTTTCGGGTACATGCGAGTTCAAGTCATGGGAGTACCTTGATGATGTTCTTATATTTGCTAGTAACCTAATAAATCATGAAGATAAATTGAGAGAAGTTTTCAAAAGGCTTCGAGCTCATAACTTGAAGCTTAAACCCGGGAAATATAGTTTTTTGCAAAAGGAAATTGCATATTTGGGTCACAAGTGTGCTACTGAAGGTGTTCTCCCCGATCCAAGCAGAAGTAAATGTGTCCAAAATTTCCCAGTGCCAAAGACAGTCCGACAAGTACAATCACTTTTAGGTTTAGCAAATTATTATAGGAAGTTCATCAGCAATTTCTCTAAAATTGCCGCACCAATAAATAGACTGCTCAGGAAAAATGTAAAATTCAACTGAGATCCTGATTGTCAAAATGCTTTTGAGACTCTAAAACAAGCACTTGTGAGCCCACCTGTGTTAATATATCCTGATTTCGCCAAATCTTTCAGCGTAACCACTGACGCCAGCAATGATGCTTTAGGGGCTGTATTATCACAAGGTCCAATGGGGCATGATAGACCCATAGCCTATGCAAGCTGATCGCTCCACGATGCCGAAAAACGATATTCAACGATTGAAAAAGAGGTACTTGCGATTGTGTGGGCAGTAAAAATTTTTAGATGTTATTTTTACGGACGTCGCTTTTCAGTATATACAGATCATAAACCTTTACATGGTGAAGTAAATATAAAAGATCTTACAAGTAGAATACTCCGTCTCAGACATAAACTGGCTGAATACGACTATAGTATTGAATACAAAGCTGGAAGATATAACACAAATGCGGATGCGTTAAGTAGAATTCAGGAAGTTAATGAACTCTTTTCCGGAAAATCAACTGAAAGTGCGTGCTTGGCAATCACTATATCGAAAACGCAACAAATTGCTGATAGAGACAAAGTAAGTGAGGAAAAACAAGTAATAAGCACAAACATAAATAAAAACACAACTAATGAAACAGGAGAGCCAATTTTGAATATCAGATATACACATGATAATGAACCTAATCCAGAAGCAGTGATTCTTTCGGACCCCAAAGACATCATAACTATTTTACGTGACTACCATGATCTTCCTCTTAGAAACCGATTTAAATGGAAGAACATGTTAAAAGACATTAAAAGTTACATAAAAGCATGCGAAGTTTGTCAAAAGAATAAAATAGGGAAAGACCATAAAATGCCAATGGAGATAACGGATACTCCATTTAAACCTTTTGATAAGACATACATGGATATTGTAGGTCCGTTGCCTGAAACTACTAACGGAAATAAATACATCCTCACTTTCGAAGACGATCTTACAAAATTCATGGACGTTGTTGCTATTTCCAATATGGAAACAACAACAGTAGCTAAGGCATTCTTCAATGAAATAATTAGTAGATATCGTATTCCTAAAATTTTGGTTACAGATCATGGTTCAAATTTTACCTCTGAGATGTTCCGAACTTTGTGCAAATTTCTAAAAATCAAAAAACTAGAAACAACTGCATACCATCCTCAGTCAAATGGTTCGTTGGAAAGATCGGATCGACCATTAATAGAATATCTAACAGGTTTTGTTGACGAAAATTTGAATACATGGGATGAACACCTGAGACCTGCCATGTTCGTACGGAACAGTAGTGTTCATGCAGGTACCAAACTAACGCCGCATGATTGCCTATTCGGTTTTACGGCCAGAATTCCTGATAACCTTAAAGAGAACCATTGCCTATATATGACCATGAGAACTACTTTTTATACCTTACAAATAAAATTCAAGTAGCGCATAAGCTCGCAAGAGAAAATTTACTTCAAAAAAAGAATATATCAAAACAGTACTATGATAAAAAAATTCATCCAGTAAAATTTCTTGCAGGAGATGAGGTTCTATCGCGAAATTCAGCGAGACGCAATAAACTGTCCCCTTACTGGATAGGACCTTTTCCAGTTCTCAACATAAATAGTCTTGTAAATAGCACAATACTTATTAGAAAACGATAGCGCCGTGTACACAACAATAGACTAAAGTTATTTATATAAACATTCTTTTCCAGAATGTCTCGCATATTTCTCATTTTGGCATGGTTACCAGTTATGATCGGAACAGAACCCGTGGAACTACATCCCGTAAGGCAAACGGGGATTATATTCGAAGAAGTTGGACGGGCTCTCACATATCGAGAACATTGGACATTCTTAACGCAAATAAAATTCCCTTTGTGGAACGACACTCTGGGTTTTGTACGATCCTGCGAAAAAACTTTGGAATATCTATGTAGTGGTATAAATTATGGCCCAGGTGAGAGTAATTGTAAATATTGGAAGAAATAAATTAATTTAAGAATTTTGAAAATTGAGGAAAAAATTAATGAAATCAATATTTATACGCAGTGTAACACATCAAGAAAGAAGAGAGGTTTAGTTAATTTAGGTGGTTCAGTGGCAAACTTCCTTTTCGGAACAATGGATCACGAGGACTCAGATCAAATCTCTGCTAGATTGGAAGAATAAGAGGGTAGTAACAAAAAGAGTATAAGCCTAGCCAAACAACAATTAACACTCATAAAAACAAATACAGAAGTTATGGAAAGTTCACTCTTAAACCTCACATCTCAACATAATTTATTAGTTGAAAAACTAATCGTTTCAATAAGTTTGTGGAAGATACTTTAAAGAATACCACAACTGAAGTACGACTGATTCACGTAATGACAGAAATGAACGAAGTCGCTTTATTCATGTTAAATGAATTACAAAAAATTTCGGAACAACTTACAACAACATTTTTTGTTTTGGAATCAATTCAACTCCAGGAATTAAGTCCATTAATGCTTCCCGCTAAAGAATTTAAATAACTATATGATGAAATAACATCAACTCTACATGATATAGAATCTGATTTTTCCATAACAAAGCTTATTACTAAAACATATTATCAATGTTTAGGTGATGCAATGCTCATTAAAATCCTTATACCTATTCTTGAAAGTCCATATTTCAGTGTAAATAAGATCTACCTAATTCCCACTCCAATAAAAGATGGTATTTATTCCATTTTTGACGATATACCGGACTACTTATTTCATATTTCATTTTTACATAAAAACTTTGAATTAAGTGAAGAAAAATTCAAATCACGTTGCATCCCATTGAACACTACATTCTTCACATGTGAATCAGTAGAGCCCATGCGTATCATCCCAAAGGAAGGAGTATGCATCAAAAATTTGTTCAAAAATCCCTTCTCAGAATCACCTACCTGTGCTCATCGAATACTCAAACATTTTGACAATCTTTTAGTTCCCATGCAGCATGAAAATTCTTGGTTATATTGGATGCATAACCGTAGTCCACTATATTGTCAGTGTCCAGATGGCTTATCCACTGTGCATTTACAAGGTGTAGGTATATTTAGACTTTTACAACCTTGCACATTCAGATTTGAAGAGTTTATTATTCCTTTTAAAACAAATGCGTTGTATAATGTATCGTTCATCCAATCAGAAAATCCAGAAATACCAATACTGGATAAATACAAACCAATTTTAAGAATGCAGAAGATTAATAAGGGCGACTTAAAAAGTTTAAAGGTACTACGTTGCATTCTTAAGGAAAGTAGCAAGACTATTGAGCATTTAGAGTACGACATGGCTCAAGCCGCGAGACAAGTAAATCAACTGCTTACTTACGCAAGAAGTATAATATTTTAGCTTCTTCTCTTGGTACTATTCTGATAATGGTTTGCTCTACCCTTCTTATTACAATCATAATAAAAAAAACGATGTAAAAAATCCAGCCATCCGCCAGAGGTAAAACGGAGGAGTGAATTCATTTCTCAACCTATAATAATTCCCAGAAGAGAATAAATCATTGTTCCCATACATAACTCGCCACAAAACAATGATGTTTACGTTGAAACATGCCAGCCGGCAACTACTGATACTAAGAATTAAAAAGAAAAAGGGAATAAGATTAATTAGTTAACAGTAATATATATATCCAATAACTAAGTATTAAAATAAAATTTACTACTCAAGACTAAAAAAAAAAAAATATATATATATATATATATATATATATATATATAATAAATAATAAATTCATGGTAATATTATAAAAATAAGTATATATATAATGATATTATAATCTAGCAACAAGAATAAATTAATTAATTAGTAGTTAAAGAAAACTTCCAAATAATCTAAAATAATTAATAATTTAGGGAGTTTAGAACAAAAATTGATATGAGGTATATACAAAATCCGACATTTGCAAACGGCTTTTAAATTCTTTTTATGTTATTATATTACCAAAACAAAAATACACAAAAAATGAATAAATAAGTTAAGTAAAAAAAAACGACATTAAATTAAAATTACAATAATACATAGAATCTGTAAAGGGGGAGGCATGTTAGGAAACAAGAAATTGTTATTCATCGAAATGATCAGACAAAAGTTATTTATTATGAACGAACTCAATTAGGGTACCAACGTAATCAATTTACTTTGGCTTTATTGTGTTCCGGAGTTAACCTTGAGCTGTTTTCTGTAAGTTGGTTCACGGTAAAATTTTTATTCAAATTAAAATTATTATTGGCATTTATGGGATTGGGGTTTGTTAAAAGATTTGAATAAGCTGTTGTACAATTTAGTGTACCAAAATTTGGATAAAGCATGAATTGGTCTGCTTGTTCGAGTCGTTTAACTTTTGAAGTCAATACCTCTAGTGTTCTTTCTGGATTTTGCCAAAGATAGAACTTTTGAGTTGGGTTAAGTATTCCCATTTTAAAACTGTTAACCGCAAGTTCCTCTAACGCTGTATTAAGAATATGTGCACCCGCAGGGTATCGTTCCTTAGCTTTCAATTTAACCTTTTCTAGTTGTCTTTTTACACGATTTAGAAACGTTAACAGACTTTCACCAGGCACTTGTTGCATTAAACGAAGTTCATTATTAAGTAACATATAGGATTTTTCATCCGAAAAATTGTCTTTAAAGCAAGTGAAAAACTCTTCAATGGTTTGGAAAGTCTTATCGTGAAACAATTCTAATGCCCGACAACGTCAACGAGTGGGAATTAGTTTCAATAGAAGAAGTTTTCTTCGGCGGTTTCTAAAGATTCGTATGCCAGCCGACAACAAGTCATAAAAATACATATGTCATTCGACAAATTGGAATTATCTTCTCCAGAAAAAAGGGGAATAAGATTTAAAACAATACTATTTACTGTCTCCATTTTTCTAATTTTAAGCAGATTTTTCGAATACGAATTTCTATTACTAGGTTCTAAATCTACACACCTTTGTAATTCTATACTGGATGGCGCTGAGTTGAACCTTGGTTTCAAGTATTGCCTTCCGTGACGTAGCTGTATAATAGGCACGTCTCTCGTTTCATTTATTTTCTCCGCTTCTGGTTGCTGTTCGGCTATTTCTCCCACAGCTGCGTCGCTTGCTTCTTCTATGTTTACTATTTTTTCCGCTGCGTGAACTTCAACTATTATTTGTTCCCTTGTTGTTGTGATTGGAACCTCAGTTGGATTGTTGTTTTGGAGCTCACAACTTGCAATTTCTGAGATCTTACTTCCGGATGTTGACGTAGAAAAGGTTGAGCTACTCTCCTCGAAACTGAAGGAATCTATTCTCCTTATAAATCTTTCCAACCTGTTGTCCAAAGGTAATTTCGGCGTGCTACTCGTCCCAGACATGAAAACTAGTATCGTCTTTCATAAATATGTATGTACATAACTGCACCACATTTTTTTTTGTTTACTTATTCACATGAAAACTAAGATCCACTTTTATACACATGTATGTACATAACTGCACCACATTTCTTTTCGTTTACTCGTTTTTTCGGTTTCCCTTAAAATTTTTCACACTGATTCACTTCTTTATTTTTCGCACGTCAATTCTAATAGTGTTATAATGAACTCAATTCGATTTTTCTTTTCTTTTTTGGTAAAAGCTACCGGCTGCGCCAATTTATGTTGGGAGTTATAATTAAAACAACTTAACTTCACGACAATTTGAATCATACTCTATTAACTTCTTTCTTTTTACATGAAATTACATTTATTTCTTAAGTAAAATTATTTCGTAATGGGGTCAGTCTTGCATTATTGCTTCTTGTTATTCATTGAAATGAGCGACAAATGTTTATTAAGCGCTCTTTTGTCTTATTGGAAAATTTGACATAATTTACACAATAAAGCCAAAGTAAGTTTATTACGTTGGTGCCCTAATTGAGCTCTTTCATAATAAATAACTTTTGTCTGATCATTTCGATGAATAACAATTTCTTGTTTCCTAACACTTTTTAGATTTATCACAGTAACAGTTTAGTACCGAGTCAGTTCTTTGCTAACAATTCTTTTATCTAGAAAACTTTTTGTTTTAGTGAAAGTGTTTCAACAAACTCTATTTTGATAACAAAATAAGAACAGTTACAGTAATAAAGTTTCTTCTTCTTTCCTACTGATAGATTTTTATCAGTAAAATGTCGAAATTCAAATATTTTATAGAGAAAAAACTTTGCTTTTACGAATTTAGAACAATGTGGTAACATTATGACAACACAAACTTAAAATATTTACAACAAATGCAGTAATTACCCTGTTTTCTCTGCTTGATGTGAAAAAAGATACTAGTTTTTGAAATATATCTTTTCACATGATTTACCTTCATGTCTAAGCAGTAATAAAAAGAAAACACTCTCCCATGGGCACCTGATAATTCCAGGAGCTCTCTTATATTAAAAGATCATTTATTTCTCGTTACCAACTCACCACGTTGTAGCCATGATAGAACAAAAGAAAAGCAAACTGGGCAGGATATTTTCTGGTATACAAAAATATTTTTAAATAAGGATACAAGGAGATCTATGTAATTCTGGATGGTAAAAGTAAAGTTTCTTTCAGCTATTCTGTTTGATTTAGCACTACGGTGAGAACTTGATTAAAAAATCCAGTTAGTTGAAAATGTTTCTGGGTGCGTCATAAGAAGCTCAATATTACCATTGACGGAGAGTATAAAGCAAAATTGGGAAGATTTCTTTAGATGTAGAATAAACCCTTTTTTTAGGGATTTTTCATATATGTGGTCCTTTGTCGGAGGCATAGTTTTATGAAGGATATTTTACACAATATCGGGATGTAAATAATTTTGTACAGAAAATTTCTTACAAAAAGTAAGTAAGTACAAAGTTTGTAGCTAATTAAGAGAGCTAAACTGGGCTAAGAAAATGAAATGCAATTCAAAATAATGTGATCTTTCGGTTGTTGTACGTAAAAGCCTTCAAAGAACAACTTATTGCTTCATATCATCTGGTTGTTTTGCTTAGTTCATAAATGTGATTAAAACGTATATAATGATACGGCATCAAATTAACTTTTCTGCTCTAAAGAGAAACAAAGCTCAAACAAAAACTGAAAAAGGCCATGGTAAAACTTTGGTTCCAGATGTAACGCTGACACACTAAGGAATAGAATCTGGGGAAGAGTCAGCGCTACATGTGATCACCCCAAGAAGACAAACGTCATAAGTCTAAAGATCAACATTGACTATATTGTAGTGTCCCAAATGAGAAAAAGCCACAACTTTACGTGAAACTCCCAGTTAGAGGCAAAAGATCTCAAACTTACTCAAAACATTTATCAAATAAAATTAGCAACCCCGACCTATCTCACTAATTAACTTAAATCGCACGCAGGCGAACAAGCTCTATGAAATTTAACACGGAACTCGTCATACCATCGAAGTCTCGCAGTTAACCTATACACGGAAGCGAATCTGTCCTTGCGACTATGTAATAATTCACTTCCAACATTGCAGTCGCGATTTGTCAATAATAAATAAATGTAAGTATTCACCGGCAAAAGTCATTAACTTCGCGATTATTCATTGCGTCATCGGCGACCATCACATGTAGTGTTATTGTTATTATACAGCGCCGTTATTTGCTAACAACATACAAAAGCAGCACCTCACTGTACAAAGTGATGTGTCCAGCAATTATCCATTGCATCATCGCTATCTGTAGTTGTGGTTTTATCATTTGAGCAATAACGTAATATCAGCATCTCACTGTGGGAAGATAAAGTGCTAAGCGATTACTCATAGCCTATTTACCCCTACAGCTGCCGATTGCTCCGCCTCCGGTACTAGCAAAGCTGGGCCGAGATAATATTTACGACATTATGCTCATACCAGAATATATAGCTATGCATGGTTTTCAATACGCCCCATAAGATAGCCGTAGTTCAATAGTTATCACGAACAAAGTGTCTTGTGTGAGTTTCAGTTGAGAAACCTCCTGAATCTCTACTCTGCAGGAAACTAATTCTGTTTGCTCCCCCCACCCCTCCAAAAAAGTACCAATCCGAGTGACGGCAAAATCTTATATTGAACGATAACACAGCTTGGATTGATTAGTTTGAGGTCAAGGACTGCATATAAGTATGTAGGGGAAGGTGGGCAGATATGCACCACTTTTTTCCGAGAAGACATTTGAACTGTAATATACCTCCGCCGATAGGATGATATGCATGAAATTGAAGCGTATCTTTTTGAATTTCTATTGACATAAACATTTCTTAGTCTAAATGAGCGTATTCTAAGTTATTGACAGAAATGCAAAAGGAGTGCTTGTGTGGTGCAAATTTGAATAGAAAAATAGCAAATAATTTAAAGTCAGACTTTTTTATTATAAAATAAAAAACAAAACATAACAATTCATTTAATGAAATAAAAAAACAAAAAAAGGAACGTTTCAATTAAATGGCGTTAACGTATGTTAAAATGTGAGAAGGACACGGGCAGTTGATATCGGCCTTGTTGTCGCCTTGTTGTTCCTAATGGAAGCGGTGCTGCTAACACACATTTGATGTCTCGTATCGGTACCAACGCCATATCTGGAACAGTCAACAGTCTACTTCTGCTATCGCCCAAAAGTAATGGTGCATTTCTACCCAGTAGCACTTTATTTATTCAAATAATTTTTTTTAACAAAACTTAAATTTACTAAATTTGTTACTTTTATTTAAATTAGGGCTTCATGTTATTAACCTTATATTGGCATTATAAATAATTTGTTAGTTACAATTCAGCTAATCATATAGATATATGGAGCATTCAAAAATAGTTTCCACGTGATAAACTCAACTCACTCAACTAATACGCCTGCGTTCGAGCACAGTTTGTGGACGACTGAAATGAATGAAGCAGTTTTAAGACTGTTCTCATTTTGTCTTTATTACATATCTCTGCCTATTCGCATTTAAGTTATACGGGCTTGGTTTATCTTTCCCCATGGTCCTTTTCTACCCACCTTCCCCTACATACTTCGAGCCTCGATCGAGCAGGTTCACGTAAATATATAAACGTTACTACATCCATCAAATATCAAACTTATCACTCATCTCACAAAAATTTCCAAATTCTTAGAGAACCTGAGGAACACCAGATTGTCCTGGATATTAATCTTAAATGGATTCTACAGGAATTGGACGATAACATGATATGTATACTCACAAGACGCCATCTTAAATCTTTTCACAGAATTCGCAAGTACAGTGTCCTTCATCAACTACGCTGCGCGAGAGGGTGAGGGTAAGACGATTGCCTGTGGTGGGATGGGGGATTGGGTACCATATGCAACAAGAAAGAAGGAAATCGGTCAAAAGAGTAAGGAGCAATGGACAAAACAGTGGAGGTGAATTTTGAACTATGTAGTGTAGATTGGTAGGGGTTGTGCTGGGAAGTGCAGCGTGGATGGAGGGAGGGGAGGGTTGAGGAAGGGTAGGAGACACACTTTCCTATGAAGAGAGGAGGGTTGGATTCCATATGCAGAAAAAATGAAGAGAAAGGGAAAAGAGCGTGAGGAATAATGGACAAAAAAGTGGAGGAATGTCGGTGAATTTTTGTTGTATGTAAATGTATGTAGATTGGTATGGTATGGTTGGGTGGGGGAAGGTAGGGGTAAGGAGGCGTAGAGGAATCATATTTACCTATGAAGAGAAGACAGTTGGCTACCATGTACAAAAGGAATGAAGAGAAACGGTCAACAGGGTGTGGAGAAATCTACAAATCAGTGGAGTCGTATCGTATAACACTATCGCTATCGAAAGAAAATGATTACCCGAATAATGCTCAAAAGTCCGGATCGTTGCCTTAATGCTAAGTTCGAGTCGTGGTAATCGCTATATTTGATCGAAAGCCTTTCGCTTAACGGGGGGTTCCACCCCAGAACCCCCCTGGTTATTTGAAAGGGTAATTATAATAACAAATCGTACGAATCTATTTGTTAGTATACAAAAAAATAAATAACTATAACCAATACAAACTCTACCGCTCCATATAAATTTTTTTTTTTTTAGTAATTGAGGATCTTCTATACTACCCAAGAGGTGTCCCCAAAAGCACGTTACCTTTTTTTTCATGGAAGGTTCCCCAGGAGGCCTATAAACCATGGAACTTAGAATTAATATAATTTATTAATATTTCGTAATAACTTTCTCATATCTACATAAAAATAAATAAATTATATTGCCGCCACCGTTCGCCAAAAGTTTTCAAAAATTCATAATAAATTATTTGAAATCTTTTGTTTGCACCTGGTACCCCCGCGGAGGTGGTGGTCGGACTTTGCAAAGCCCCCTACTTCGAAATAAAGTAATTTTACCAACATTCAACACACACACAAACCTCTACAAACACACACAATATTACAACTCATCCGTTTAGGTTCAACTGATTCGACTTATGCCAAATCTGCGTCCGGAAACAGGAACGAATTCGTACACATTGCGGGGGAGGAGTGGGGGACATAAATGTAAATTACTGCCGTAGGCATTTATTTAAAAATATCTACGTATGGGATGTTAATATCATAATCTATATAATAATTAAATTATATGAATTATCAATTAAAATGTTAAAAATTTTCTCCATTGTCAAATTGTCAAAACAATTTTCTTTTTTTTTCAAAAAGAAAAAAAAGCAAAAACTGAAGTCTTGTTGAAGATTAACGCACATCATGAAATACAATATTTTTAGTAAATATATTCTCACGCCTTGCTACTAATGTTCATCACTTGTCGCTGTCTTCAACAGCAAAATGATCATAATTTTGAGTAGTGCCTCTTGAGAGTGTGACATACAAAATTCCGTGAGAAAAGGCAGGCTCCTTAAGCTATATACCTAACTTCCTAAGGCCCTGTCCCTGAGCCTTATTGACAGTCATTGCAAAAGCCAGTCTTACCGGAAATTGTCTACGGATAAATTGAAATGGTAGCCTAGAATCAGATGTAGTAAGTTGCATTCGCGGTCGCTTTTATTTGCCCCAGAAGCAATTTCCGCATCAATAAAGTTCGTTAGCAATCGTCGGATTATAAGCCTAGTACCATTACATAAGCTTCCAATAATATTCAAATTACGGAGTAACATAATCATCGCACCAACTTTTAAATTAAGTTTATGCGGTGGCATACCAGAAGGTATCAAAGAGTAAACTGTATCTATTTGGTAAAAATCTCTTTCGTCATTATGCTGATTATTATTCTGATTATCATCATTAAGAAAACAATCAGCACTATAATAAGTTTGAATATCCCTCAAAAGTTTTCAAAGGATTTGTTCATTTAATTCAGGGACGGTATTTTTTTTTTTGGACCCAAAATAGTCGTATTGATTAAATCATCTTCTGATAAATCGTTTATATTATTTGCATAAACGTCCACAATTAAATTATTAGATCCAATATTGATTGTCGGAAAATCAATAATATTTGCACCTAATCCGAAACTATTAGATAATCTTCCATTACGTAATTTAAGTAACCAATTAGAGAATCTTATTTCGCATGGATTGGTCCTCATGTTATATTTAACTGATACGTTCGGAAATGTACCCACAATTGAGATTGCTTAATGCAAGCCTCTATTATAGATAACTGATTCCCATTTGGCCATAATGATAATTTTATTAGCGAAAGGTCGATTTACTCCTGTAATATCGCGTAAAGCCACATCAACAGCCACAAAAGCTATTACATATATCGGTCATCGTACATTCATCCCACACAATAACTTGTGCGTCTCTGATGTACGTGCCTCCTGGTGAATTAGGTGCTATATTACAAACGGTAGTTTTATTCAATTTAATAGGTAACCTGAATCTAGAATGTACTGTTGTTCCACCTGTAAGTGTAGCAGCAATTCCAGACGAAGCTTCTAAATGGAAACAATTTCCATTTGATGATATGCCATTAAGTTCAGACATAACATCATCAAAGAAGGTCTTTTGTTAGGGATTTAAACGATTATAAGCTCTTTGATATTCATTATCCTCTTGAAAAGGAATATAAAGGTCGGCCTCAACAATTCTTAACTCAGCTTTGGTAACTGATGGCAAACATGTATCTTCCAAACAAAGTCTATGGAGATGCAATATTCGACCAATATCAATGGTCCAAATAGGAACAACATCTTTTATCAGATTAGTAATTTCTTTTAATAAAATTTACAATAATTGAAACTGACTTTTCCAAACTTTTCCCCCAAGCAACTAAGGCCATAGGTCTCTGAGGTAAGAGTCTTTTAGAGGGAGATATAATGTGTCCATGTAAACAATTTACGACTAATAATTTTAACATTTCTACTTAATCATAATAGGCACAAGGATGATACAGCATAATTACGGTTCCATGTTTCAAATTTTGTAACCAACTTTGAATAGGCAGGTATTTATATTCTCCATACTTAACCCCAGGGGACAATAAGCACCAAAAGCTGACAGTCGCTCTTTATAGTGTATAGATTCATTCATGCACTTATGCAAAGGCACATAATATGGTGATACGACGAATTCCTTGAGAGTTGGTGAACTGAGTAATTATTTGTATAAAGAAATGAATTTTCCAAGCAACTATATTCTAAACTCTCAGGAATATCTTGTGGGTCGAAATCAGTGCTCAATTCACCCTTCGCATTATCACAATTGCTAACGCCGCTACCCATACAACGGCTATATGGTGAACTTATATTTCACTCGTTGGGCTTGGCTGGAAACCATCTTTCAGTCCAATTAGTATCCTCTGAGCCAATCCCATAAAATAGATTGAAAAACATCAAAAATATCGGCCGAAACGACTTCCTCCTAGGATCCAACGCTTGTCGGTTCTATGTATATTCCTCTACTATGCTGAGTGGCAGTAAACAGCATAATGTGCTGCGTGGATTCTGCAACAAAAGAAACCACCAAGAACCAATTTTTTTAATAAATTATAAACCATCTTACCTAATTAATCATGTTCCAGATTTAGATGTAACCAATAACCATCAGCTCAGCTGTACTTCAAACACATTAATTCGCACAGTGGTAACGACTGCAACAGTAAAACAAATGCACGAAACGATGAAATGGAAAAAAGGTACAAAGTGGAACGAAATAGTGCCATCTACATGGCACTAGAGACATTGAATTGAAAATACAATTCCATGAATCAATCAGATTTCCCTATTACCATGAATCAAGTTCGAGGAAGTAAATATGGTTCGCAATCTTATTCGATATACTGTATAAATTAATTTGTTTTCGTTGCAAGTAAGCATATTTAACAATGAGAAAGTCATTTTATACCATATTGATTGAAAATAACATAAATTAGTTTAAATTATTTTTAAAGATATTTAGCGAAAAACAGCTTGATGGCAGCAATGACTAAAATGTTAACACTCCTTCAACACATGATGAGTTGCAGTTGCTATTCTGGGTTATTGTTGCTATGCTAGGTTATTGTAGGTTATTGTTGCTATGCCAATTATAGTTCCCATGCGCCTTGGACTACCGTTCTTTGGTGCTGTATGCAAACCATGGCTATATAAACAGCAATTTAACTTGACTAGATCTCTTTTTCAGTTTAGTAGTGAAGTGATTAACTTGGTAATTTGTTCAGTGGTATTTCCTAGTGTTGTGGATATTTATTAATAGTCTACACACTTTGTTTGGTTGACAATTGAAATAAATTTTTTCTTGTTCTGGGTTGCGACTAGATTAAGAGATTTATTTGGATAGCGACTAAAACAAGGATTCTTATTACGGGTAACGACTGTAATAAGAAATTTAATAATAAAACACTTTATTGTGGGTAATGACTACAATAAAGATTCTTATTACGGGTAACGACTGTAATAAGAAAACCATAACAATAAAACACTTGATTGTGGATAACGACTACAATAAAGATTCTTATTACGAGTAACGACTGTAATAAGCAATTTACTAATTAAATAACTTTATTGTGGGTAACGACTACAATACAGATTCTTATTACGGGTAACGACTGTAATAAGAAAAGTACTAACAAACACTTTATTGTTGGTAACGATTATAATAAAGATACTTATTACGGGTAACGACTGTAATAAGAAAATTACTAATCAACGCTTTATTGTGGGTAACGACTGCAATAAAGATTCTTTGTGGGTTTCGACTGCAGTAAGAACTACTCACCTAGCTTTATTCCAGGTATCGACCAGAATAAAGAATATCCCAATCCAAACCTCAGTTAAAATTATTCAAATCAAGTGCATCAACTGCCAAACATAGATCAGGTGAGTACATAGTTTATTGCAAACAGAATTATCATATTTGTTATATTTCATATATTTGACATAAATCACGTTTTAGGATAAATTTGGATTATTTATAATATTAAAACTCTAGTTTGATATTGAAGTGTAGAATTAATAGTCAAACGAATAAAACCACTAACTTTATACCGTGGCATCAATTTTCACCACATTATTCATTTTTGCATGTACGCTCTGACTACGGGCAGTATATTTTATGGTCCTTCGTAGCCAAATGTAAAGTCTAGTGGTATATATTATTTATTTTTCAAACAAGTCTTCACTTCAAAAACTTTTCGCTAACCAAGTCACCTCTCCACAAAGATTCCAAAAATCGTTCAATAACTATCAAAATACTGATGTAGAAAAAACTAACGAGAGCACATTATTTCTAAGCGGTTATAACGCCCTAAGCGAAATTTTGTCCGGACTATAAGAATACGCATTATTCAATTCTCCAAGCTATTCAACCCTTAGAGGCTAGCGAATTGCAAAAAATACGGTTATTTTGCAAACGATCAGTTCTCAAGCGTGGAAAATAAATATTACACGTTTCGAGGTATTCTCAGAGATGCACTAGATGCATTCGAAACAAAAGTAGATTCAAAACCAAACACGGAGAATGAATCTACTTCGTTTTTGAGATTGCCTAGCATCACAATACCAAAATTCTCTGGGTCATATGAGTCATGGAGGTCGTTTCACGATCTATTCCATTCCTTGGTTCCTACAAATTCTGCGCTATCACCAGTGCAGAAATTTCATTACTTGAAATCAAGTGTTTCTGGAGAAGCAGAACACTTATTGCGTCAACTTCCTATGTCCAACTCGAGTTATGACAGCGCATGGAAGATATTGCTTAACAGGTATGACAACAAGCGAGTGTAAATTAATGCCTCAGCTAAAAATTCTATTCCATTTGCCTAAAGCAACATTGCCAGGGCTATAAAAACAGTGCTGGACAAATCTTCCGAATGTATATACGAAATCGAAGCATGAGAACTCCCCACTAAACACTGGGATGCAATCTTAATTTATATGCTAGTGCAGTGCTAGCCAGCAGAAACTCATAGCTTATAGGAACAATAGGTAAACAGTGCAGATGGACCTGCCTACCCTTGAATCTTTGAACACGTTTCTAGAGACAAGATTTAGAACTCTCGAAGCAATATCAGACGCAAAGACCAAATCCAGCCAATAAATCAGTTCAAATACCAAGAGCATCAACTCACTTCTACATCATCTGGCGACAGATGCATAATGTGTAAAGAGCAACATCGATTATTTAAATGCCCCAAATTTATCAAATTGGACGTCGACGTCAAATCGATTGTGCAATAACTGCCTTTCAAAAAGCCACAATTCAAAATATTCGCTAGCAAGTTTACATGCCAGCGATGTGGAAGGAAACATCATTCCTTACTGCATAGGAATATCACAAATCCACAGGGTTCGCCTAAACAATCAGACAACCCACACGTACAAGTACAACCTTGTAAGTCGCCTTCCACATCCAACGATCAATTAAAACGCTTCACGCTAATCAAACAATGCGAACTACACAAGCCTTGCTTGCCAAAGCATTGCTTAAAGTTCCATCAAAAAAGGGCACCATGTTCACTTTACGAGCTTTGATTGACTGAGGCTCTCAAGTCACGTTTATAACAAAGGCACACAAAGGAACACATCGATGCAAATCACTGGCTTACGAAAGTCAGAATCTATGAGTGTTAGCAAAACAAGCATCAGTAAACATTCACTCTTATTCAACCTCGAATAAGATAACCACGATAAATGCCCTTATCGTGAACATCATCACGGACATACTGCCTCCGTCCACAATTCCAAGCAAGAATGGAGCCACGTACATGGCCTGCAACTCGCAGATCCATTGTTTTTCCAGCCAGGAAAAGTCGACCTGCTCTTAGGAGCAGATGTTTATGGAGAGATCCTTTTAGAAGGGTTGCGAAAAGGGCCCTCCAGGTACACCTATAGCACAAAACATCACCTTTGGTTGGATCCTTTTCGGCAATTTTTAAAGAGACTCACACAATTTCCACAGCGTCTCGATAAACTTCTGCGGGGGTTCTGGGAAACCGAAGAAGTTACCCCAGGAAGAAACCTGGCTAAGGTAGACCGCGATTGTGAAGACTTTTATAAAAAAACTCACCATCGAAACGCAACGGGCCGTTACGAAGTCCGCTTGCCCTATATTAATGAAGGTGCCAGGTTAGGTGACTCTGGTGGCATGGCTCTAAGAAGGTTTTATTGTCTAGAGCACAAATTGCAGCAAAATCCTGAGCTTAGTCAGGAATACAAGGCTTGCATCACCGAATATAAATCATTAGGGCACATGATACTGGCAGATAAAGAATCCAGTCGTGATAAATGTTATTATCTTCCTCACCACGCCGTCATCAAGGGACAGTACTACGACCAAGGTTCGAGTTATCTTTGATGCCTCCGCTAAATCCAATAATGGGAAAAGTTTAAAATGAACAGTTGCATACGCGTCCAGTACTGCAATCTGAGCTTTTCTCAACATTACTTCGATGGCGAAATTAATAATACGCTATGTCAGCCGACAAAGAGAAAATGTACCGAATGATCAACATTCAACCCATAGATCAAAATGTTCAACGGATTGCCTGGAGAAATGATCCCAACGAAAGCGTCAGAGACTATAAACTTAACCACGGTCACATTTGGCACAACGTCAGCTCCATATTTAGCCATCAAGACGCACCAATTAGCAACTGATGAAGCCGCAAAAATATCCTATAGCTGCCAAAATTACACTCACTGGAGCAGATTCCATCGATGAAGCCTTGGAAATACAAGCGCAGATGATTAACATTTGTCGTCAGCAGGCTTTAAACGTAAGGAAATTGGTAAGCATTTCATCGGATCTGCTATCAAGCATTCCGGAAGAATATAGGGAAGTACAACTTCCATTACGTTTAGCAAGTGATGAATCTGTAAAAACCCTGGGAATACACTGGCACCCAGGAACTGACCATTTCACCTTGCAATATAAAAAATTCGCAGATCGCAGTTCTACAAAGCGTTCTGTGTTGTCAGAAATTGCTACAATTTTTTGACCCACTAGGTTGAGTTACAGCTCAATGGGACGAGGCGATACCTTCACATATCGACATGTACTGGCGACAATTTAAAGAAAAGCTATTTCGCATTAGCTCAATCCATATACCACGGTGGATATTCACCACTAGTGATTTATCAATGTGCCAGATACACGGATTTTCCGACGCGTCCAATCACGCGTATTCGGCGGCAGCATATATCAGGGCTATAGATCAAGAAGGAAACGTGCACGTTAATTTACTTATTGCAAAATTCAAAATATCACCTGTCATAACTATCACGCTTCCTCGCCTCGGGTTATGTGGCGCAGTACTTTTAGTTCGACTCATTGATCGTGTTAGAATCGATCTAAATCTTACTAAGATCCCCATATTCGCTTGAACAGATTCTCTATTGTTCTATCGTGGATCCGCAATCATCCGAAGAAGTACAAAACTTTTGTTGCAAATAGGATTGCAGAAATCCAAAGTTTAACTCATATACAGTCATACAGTCATGGGCATCACGTGCGTTCTAATGAGAATCCTGCCGACTGCAACTCCAGGGGAATTGAACCTGCTTCAGTAAACGCCCACCAATTGTGGTTGCATGGACGTCAGTGGCTGATGGATCCTGAGGAAAGGTGGCCTCAATCATTACCTGTTACGGAAAGCAACATAGAATCTGAACAAAAGCGAGCAAGCTGTTTATCTACTACTCAGTCAAACACTCATGAACTTTATAGTAAATTCTCAACGTTTGTTAAATTGCAACGAGTTATTGCTTACTGTCTCAGGTTTATCAACCACTGCTGTAAAATAGTTTCCAAAACTACCGCAATATTTCCATACTCCAACCTGTTGAGATGAATCAGGAAAAACAATTTCTAATCAAGCTAGCTCAAAACGATGCATTTGAAAGTGAAATTAAACACTTACAAGTAGGCACTCTATTATCCTCCAAAAGCAAAGTTTTGTCTCTCAATCCATTTCTGGATAATCATGGATTATTGCGTGCGGGTGGTCGTCTGCAAAATGCCGATATTCCCTTCAATCAAAAACACCCGATCATATCGCCGAGAGAACACAACCTAACAACATTAATAATCAACTATTTTCCATATTAAAACTTTGCATGGAGGGCTACAATTGGTCCTATCAACAATGCGAAATGAATTCTGGGTTCCACAAGGACGAAAAACAGTCACAGCTGTATTACACAAATGCATAATTTTCTTCAAACAATCCGCCACAATTAGGAATCAAATCATGGGGAATCTACCTTCCTCAAGAGGTAACATATCAAGACCGTTTCAACAAACTGGGGTGGATTATGTTGGTTCCATTAGCGTAAAAATGTCCAAGCATGGTCGAAATCAGTGCTCAATTCACCCTTCGCATTATCACAATTGCTAACGCCCGCTACCCATACAACGGCTATATGGTGAACTTATATTTCACTCGTTGGGCTTGGCTGGAAACCATCTTTCAGTCCAATTAGTATCCTCTGAGCCAATCCCATAAAATAGATTGAAAAACATCAAAAATATCGGCCGAAACGACTTCCTCCTAGGATCCAACGCTTGTCGGTTCTATGTATATTCCTCTACTCTGCTGAGTGGCAGTAAACAGCATAATGTGCTGCGTGGATTCTGCAAACAAAAGAAACCACCAAGAACCAATTTTTTTAATAAATTATAAACCATCTTACCTAATTAAATCATGTTCCAGATTTAGATGTAACCAATAACCATCAGCTCAGCTGTACTTCAAACACATAATTCGCACAGTGGTAACGACTGCAACAGTAAAACAAATGCACGAAACGATGAAATGGAAAAAAGGTACAAAGTGGAACGAAATAGTGCCATCTACATGGCACTAGAGACATTGAATTGAAAATACAATTCCATGAATCAATCAAGATTTCCCCTATTACCATGAATCAAGTTCGAGGAAGTAAATATGGTTCGCATCTTATTCGATATACTGTATAAATTAATTTGTTTTCGTTGCAAGTAAGCATATTTAACAATGAGAAAGTCATTTTATACCATATTGATTGAAAATAACATAAATTAGTTTAAATTATTTTTAAAGATATTTAGCGAAAAACAGCTTGATGGCAGCAATGACTAAAATGTTAACACTCCTTCAACACATGATGAGTTGCAGTTGCTATTCTGGGTTATTGTTGCTATTGCTAGGTTATTGTTGCTATGCCAATTATAGTTCCCCATGCGCCTTGGACTACCGTTCTTTGGTGCTGTATGCAAACCATGGCTATATAAACAGCAATTTAACCTTGACTAGATCTCTTTTTCAGTTTAGTAGTGAAGTGATTAACTTGGTAATTTGTTCAGTGGTATTTCCTACGTGTTGTGGATATTTATTAATAGTCTACACTTTGTTTGGTTGACAATTGAAATAAATGTTTCTTGTTCTGGGTTGCGACTAGATTAAGAGATTTATTTGGATAGCGACTAAAACAAGGATTCTTATTACGGGTAACGACTGTAATAAGAAATTTAATAATAAAACACTTTATTGTGGGTAATGACTACAATAAAGATTCTTATTACGGGTAACGACTGTAATAAGAAAACCACTAACAATAAAACACTTGATTGTGGATAACGACTACAATAAAGATTCTTATTACGAGTAACGACTGTAATAAGCAATTTACTAATTAAATACTTTATTGTGGGTAACGACTACAATACAGATTCTTATTACGGGTAACGACTGTAATAAGAAAAGTACTAACAAACACTTTATTGTTGGTAACGATTATAATAAAGATACTTATTACGGGTAACGACTGTAATAAGAAAATTACTAATCAACGCTTTATTGTGGGTAACGACTGCAATAAAGATTCTTTGTGGGTTTCGACTGCAGTAAGAACTACTCACCTAGCTTTATTCCAGGTATCGACCAGAATAAAGAATATCCCAATCCCAAACCTCAGTTAAAATTATTCAAATCAAGTGCATCAACTGCCAAACATAGATCAGGTGAGTATTGTTATATTTCATATATTTGACATAAATCACGTTTTAGATAAATTGGATTATTTATAATATTAAAACTCTAGTTTGATATTGAAGTGTAGAATTAATAGTCAAACGAATAGAACCACTAACTTTATACCGTGGCATCAATTTTCACCACATTATTCATTTTTGCATGTACGCTCTGACTACGGGCAGTATATTTTATGGTCCTTCGTAGCCAAATGTAAAGTCTAGTGGTATATATTATTTATTTTTCAAACAAGTCTTCACTTCAAAAACTTTTCGCTAACCAAGTCACCTCTCCACAAAGATTCCAAAAATCGTTCAATAACTATCAAAATACTGATGTAGAAAAACAACTAACGAGAGCACTTATTTCTAAGCGGTTAAACGCCCTAAGCGAAATTTGGTCCGACTATAAGAATACGCATTATTCAATTCTCCAAGCTATTCAACCCTTAGAGGCTAGCGAATTGCAAAAATACGGTTATTTTGCAAACGATCAGTTCTCAAGCGTGGAAAATAAATATTACACGTTTCGAGGTATTCTCAGAGATGCACTAGATGCATTCGAAACAAAAGTAGATTCAAAACCAAACACGGAGAATGAATCTACTTCGTTTTTGAGATTGCCTAGCATCACAATACCAAAATTCTCTGGGTCATATGAGTCATGGAGGTCGTTTCACGATCTATTCCATTCCTTGGTTCCTACAAATTCTGCGCTATCACCAGTGTAGAAATTTCATTACTTGAAATCAAGTGTTTCTGGAGAAGCAGAACACTTATTGCGTCAACTTCCTATGTCCAACTCGAGTTATGACAGCGCATGGAAGATATTGCTTAACAGGTATGACAACAAGCGAGTGTAAATTAATGCTCAGCTAAAAATTCTATTCCATTTGCCTAAAGCAACATTGCCAGGGCTATAAAAACAGTGCTGGACAAATCTTCCGAATGTATATACGAAATCGAAGCAAGAGAACTCCCCACTAAACACTGGGATGCAATCTTAATTTATATGCTAGTGCAGTGCTTGCCAGCAGAAACTCATAGCTTATAGGAACAATAGGTAAACAGTGCAGATGGACTGCCTACCCTTGAATCTTTGAACACGTTTCTAGAGACAAGATTTAGAACTCTCGAAGCAATATCAGACGCAAAACCAAATCCAGCCAATAAATCAGTTCAAATACCAAGAGCATCAACTCACTTTACATCATCTGGCGACAGATGCATAATGTGTAAAGAGCAACATCGATTATTTAAATGCCCCAAATTTATCAAATTGGACGTCGACGTCAAATCGATTGTGCAATAACTGCCTTTCAAAAAGCCACAATTCAAAATATTCGCTAGCAAGTTTACATGCCAGCGATGTGGAAGGAAACATCATTCCTTACTGCATAGGAATATCACAAATCCACAGGGTTCGCCTAAACAATCAGACAACCCACACGTACAAGTACAACCTTGTAAGTCGCCTTCCACATCCAACGGATCAATTAAAACGCTTCACGCTAATCAAACAATGCGAACTACACAAGCCTTGCTTGCCAAAGCATTGCTTAAAGTTCCATCAAAAAAGGGCACCATGTTCACTTTACGAGCTTTGATTGACTGAGGCTCTCAAGTCACGTTTATAACAAAGGCACACAAAGGAACACATCGATGCAAATCACTGGCTTACGAAAGTCAGAATCTATGAGTGTTAGCAAACAAGCATCAGTAAACATTCACTCTTATTCAACCTCGAATAAGATAACCACGATAAATGCCCTTATCGTGAACATCATCACGGACATACTGCCTCCGTCCACAATTCCAAGCAAGGAATGGAGCCACGTACATGGCCTGCAACTCGCAGATCCATTGTTTTTCCAGCCAGGAAAAGTCGACCTGCTCTTAGGAGCAGATGTTTGTGGAGAGATCCTTTTAGAAGGGTTGCGAAAAGGCCCTCCAGGTACACCTATAGCACAAAACATCACCTTTGGTTGGATCCTTTTCGGCAATTTTAAAGAGACTCACACAATTTCCACAGCGTCTCGATAAACTTCTGCGGGGGTTCTGGGAAACCGAAGAAGTTACCCCAGGAAGAAACCTGGCTAAGGTAGACCGCGATTGTGAAGACTTTTATAAAAAAAACTCACCATCGAAACGCAACGGGCCGTTACGAAGTCCGCTTGCCCTATATTAATGAAGGTGCCAGGTTAGGTGACTCTGGTGGCATGGCTCTAAGAAGGTTTTATTGTCTAGAGCACAAATTGCAGCAAAATCCTGAGCTTAGTCAGGAATACAAGGCTTGCATCACCGAATATAAATCATTAGGGCACATGATACTGGCAGATAAAGAATCCAGTCGTGATAAATGTTATTATCTTCCTCACCACGCCGTCATCAAGGACAGTACTACGACCAAGGTTCGAGTTATCTTTGATGCCTCCGCTAAATCCAATAATGGGAAAAGTTTAAATGAACAGTTGCATACGCGTCCAGTACTGCAATCTGAGCTTTTCTCAACATTACTTCGATGGCGAAATTATAAAATACGCTATGTCAGCCGACATAGAGAAAATGTACCGAATGATCAACATTCAACCCATAGATCAAAATGTTCAACGGATTGCCTGGAGAAATGATCCCAACGAAAGCGTCAGAGACTATAATTTAACCACGGTCACATTTGGCACAACGTCAGCTCCATATTTAGCCATCAAGACGCACCAATTAGCAACTGATGAAGCCGCAAAATATCCTATAGCTGCCAAAATTACACTCACTGGAGCAGATTCCATCGATGAAGCCTTGGAAATACAAGCGCAGATGATTAACATTTTGTCGTCAGCAGGCTTTAACGTAAGGAAATTGGTAAGCATTTCATCGGATCTGCTATCAAGCATTCCGGAAGAATATAGGGAAGTACAACTTCCATTACGTTTAGCAAGTGATGAATCTGTAAAAACCCTGGGAATACACTGGCACCCAGGAACTGACCATTTCACCTTGCAATATAAAAAATTCGCAGATCGCAGTTCTACAAAGCGTTCTGTGTTGTCAGAAATTGCTACAATTTTTGACCCCACTAGGTTGAGTTACAGCTCATGGACGAGGCGATACCTTCACATATCGACATGTACTGGCGACAATTTAAAGAAAAGCTATTTCGCATTAGCTCAATCCATATACCACGGTGGATATTCACCACTAGTGATTTATCAATGTGCCAGATACACGGATTTTCCGACGCGTCCAATCACGCGTATTCGGCGGCAGCATATATCAGGGCTATAGATCAAGAAGGAAACGTGCACGTTAATTTACTTATTGCAAAATTCAAAATATCACCTGTCATAACTATCACGCTTCCTCGCCTCGGGTTATGTGGCGCAGTACTTTTAGTTCGACTCATTGATCGTGTTAGAATCGATCTAAATCTTACTAAGATCCCCATATTCGCTTGAACAGATTCCTCTATTGTTCTATCGTGGATCCGCAATCATCCGAAGAAGTACAAAACTTTTGTTGCAAATAGGATTGCAGAAATCCAAAGTTTAACTCATATACAGTCATACAGTCATGGCATCACGTGCGTTCTAATGAGAATCCTGCCGACTGCAACTCCAGGGGAATTGAACCTGCTTCAGTAAACGCCCACCAATTGTGGTTGCATGGACCTCAGTGGCTGATGGATCCTGAGGAAAGGTGGCCTCAATCATTACCTGTTACGGAAAGCAACATAGAATCTGAACAAAAGCGAGCAAGCTGTTTATCTACTACTCAGTCAAACACTCATGAACTTTATAGTAAATTCTCAACGTTTGTTAAATTGCAACGAGTTATTGCTTACTGTCTCAGGTTTATCAACCACTGCTGTAAAATAGTTTCCAAAACTCACCGCAATATTTCCATACTCCAACCTGTTGAGATGAATCAGGAAAAACAATTTCTAATCAAGCTAGCTCAAAACGATGCATTTGAAAGTGAAATTAAACACTTACAAGTAGGCACTCTATTATCCTCCAAAAGCAAAGTTTTGTCTCTCAATCCATTTCTGGATAATCATGGATTATTGCGTGCGGGTGGTCGTCTGCAAAATGCCGATATTCCCTTCAATCAAAAACACCCGATCATATCGCCGAGAGAACACAACCTAACAACATTAATAATCAACTATTTCCATATTAAAACTTTGCATGGAGGGCTACAATTGGTCCTATCAACAATGCGAAATGAATTCTGGGTTCCACAAGGACGAAAAACAGTCACAGCTGTATTACACAAATGCATAATTTTCTTCAAACAATCCGCCACAATTAGGAATCAAATCATGGGGAATCTACCTTCCTCAAGAGGTAACATATCAAGACCGTTTCAACAAACTGGGGTGGATTATGTTGGTTCCATTAGCGTAAAAATGTCCAAGCATAGAGGAAATCGGTTCTATAAGGGCTATATTTTCATCTGCATGGCCACCAAGGCCATCCACATAGAGCCCGTATCTGATCTCACCACAGCAGCCTTTATAGCAGCATTTCGACGATTTTCTAGTCGACGAGGACTATGTACGGATATACAGGGTGTTTCCCCTTAGGAGGTCCATAGAGCGGGAGGTGATAGTACTCACCTAGACGAACCAAAAATTGTATGGCAGGGGAGGGGGCAATATCAACCGTTTAGGAGTTACAGGGTGATTCATAAAAAAAGCTAGGCTTTCACAAAACACCCTGTATATTAAAAACTACAGGGCGTATGGTCACAGTTAAGGGCTCGCTGTATGCAGAACTTCATGGCCTTTCCAACGACAGCTCAACCAGCACCGTACCCCTCTCCCCTCAGAAGTTACGAAGGTCTAAACTTGAAATTTCGGATTTTCTTTCCTTTTTTTTTACTTTGACCTCTATCATTTTTGCAAAGTGGTCGTTAACATAACTTTTTTTTATAAAAGCTGTAAACTGTAGACTCTCCTCTTTAATATAACCTATTACACCCAATGTGCTATCTGAAGCCCTTTAAGAGTTATTAGCCCTAAACCTATTCTCAAACCTATTTTCAAACCTATTCTCAACGATAATTTGTTCCCTTAGCACGTCATTTTAAAAAATATCGTCTTTTTTTCGGTGTGACCTGAATAGGTTATGAGTTAATAACTGTTTAACGGCTACAGTTAACACATAGGATGTAATAGGTCAACTTAAAGAGGAGAGTCTGCAGTTTACAGTTTTTATAAAAAAAAGTTATGTTAACGATCATTTTGCAAAAATAATAGAGGTCAAAGTAAAAAAAAAGGAAAGAAAATCCGAAATTTCTAGTTTAGACCTTCATAACTTCTGAGGGGAGAGGGGTACGGGGCTGGTTGAGCTGTCGTTGGAAAGGCAATGAAGTTCTGCATACAGCGAGCCCTTAACTGTGACCATACGCCCTGTAGTTTTTAATATACAGGGTGTTTTGTGAAAGCCTAGCTTTTTTTATGAATCACCCTGTAACTCCTAAACGGTTGATATTGCCCCCTCCCCTGCCATACAATTTTTGGTTCGTCTAGGTGAGTACTATCACCTCCCGCTCTATGGACCTCCTAAGGGGAAACACCCTGTATACTCCGATTGCGGAACAAACGTTGGAGCTGATAGAATTTTACAAAAGGACATTAAGATTGCCATACCACAAGCAAATCAAGAAGTAGCATCAAAGGTAGTACAAGACGGAATACGGCGGCATTTTAACCCGCCTTCAGCACCACATTTTGGAGGTCTCTGGGAAGCAGGAGTTAAGTCAATCAAGCATCATCTTAGGCGCATATTAGGAAATTCATCGTTAACTTTCGAAGAATTGGCAACCGTCTTAGCACAGATTGAAGCCTGCTTAAACTCCAGGCCATTATGTCCCGTCTCAGACGACCCAGATGATCTTACCACGTTAACACCTGGACATTTTTTGATAGGCAGTGCATTGATCACTCCTCCAGTACCTATAAATGAGAAAAAAAATCATCGATAACGAGATGGAATCATGTACAATCATTACACCAACAGTTTTGGAATAAATGGTGCAATGACTATTTGCATTCCTTGCAAAACAGGCCAAAATGGCAAACTCCAGTCTCCAATCCTAAAATAGGAGACCCAGTCGTCATAAAAGAACCCAATATGCCAGCATGTCATTCGATACTGGGACGTATTATCGATCTACATCCAGGAGCAGACAAACTAGTAAGAGTCGTAAGCATTAAAACTCAAAACGGGGGTTTTAAAAAGACCAATAACTAAATTCGCCATAAAGGAGAGTTGAAATAACCATCTTAATTTTGTTGATCAACCCAAATTAGCGTTCTCAATCCAAGTATGAAAATCAATGTCATAATGTATTTATCATGGCATTAAAATTCACGAAATTAATTTGTATCAATTGCTTACAATTATAAAATTACATATAATTATCATAGCATGGAGGGAATGCTGAAAAAAATAAAATAATTTTTTTTTGTTCGTTAGTCCAATTAAACTGCATTCAAAATTAGATACACGCACATACATACAAAAATGTGACCACATGCCTCACCAAATGCTCAAAACGCATTTTTGCTATAATGCATCACAAAATTGTTAAAACAATAGCAACATTGTTGTCTGCATTTCAATTGTTAACCGTTAATCTGGTAAGCAGATTTGATGCCAAAATTGGATATGAGGAAACTACGGGTCAGTTAGTTTTCTTTAAAACCTTGAGTATTGTGCGACACAGACTTGAATTTAAAGTAATAATGGAATCCTCTGACAGGAACAAAGGTTCTCCTCCAACTCCAGGAAGAAGCATAGAGCAGGAAGTCGAGGAGATTTGGACCCTGGTAAAGCAGCTTAAGCAGTTACAGGTTAAAAAAATCAGTCGACGAATGCAATATTTACAACTTGATGATCCGGACATAGTTGAAATAGAGGATTCACCACCACCTTCCCCAAGGCACCAACAACAAGTACAAGTTCCAGAACCATCTAGTGCAGGATCTTCAGCAGGAACTCCAGATTCCAAAATAAAAATCTTGGAAGATCTTGTATTGGTGCCGGCCAGAGCACAGAATGATGATTTGTATCTGATACTGACTAATCCGATGGGAACCAGTCAGACCATCACCGTATTTTGGGAGGCTCTCCGAAAGTAAAAAAAGCGCAAGCAGCGATTCACCACCCAAGATGGGACAAGAGACCACGTACGCTTACTGAAAAATGGAACTATCAAAAGTCCTAAGTAAATAAAAAGTGTAAAAGTAAAATTCTTTTTCTTCATGTAACCCGCTTCTGTATCCTGCGTTGAAAATTGGGGCTGTTGCCTTTTTTAATTAGTTCTGCTCGCTTTAACAAAGTTTTTGTTGTTGTTTCTTTCAATACAGTTTCTTTATCCAAAAGCTTTGATATGTTACAGTGTTTATTTCATTTACTAGGAAACTATATAGGTACAACATAATATTTGAAAGACATTGCAGCCTTTCAACGGGGCCCAGTATGTTCCAAATAGGAACAACATCATCTATCAGATTAGCGATTTCTCTTAATAAAATTTACAACAATTGAAACTGACATTTCCGAACTTTTCCCTCAAGCAATTATGACCATAAGTCTCTGAGGTAAGATTCTTTTAGAGGGAGATATAATGTGTCCATGTAAACAATTTACGACTAATAATTTTAACATCTCTACTTAATCATAATAGGCACAAGGATGATACAGTATAACTACGGTTCCATGTTCCAAATTGTGTAACCAACGTTGAATAGGCAGGTATTTATATTCTCTATACTTAGCCCCAGGGGACAATGAGCACCTAAAGCTGGCAGTCGCTCTTTATAGTGTATAGATTCAATCATGCACTTATGCGAAGGCACATAATATGGTGATACGACGCATTCCTTGAGAGTAGGTGAACTGAGTAATTATTTGTATAAAGAAATGAATTTTCCAAGCAACTATATCCTAAACTCTCAGGAGTATCTTGTGGGTCGAAATCAGTGCTCAATTCACCCTTCGCGTTATCACAATTATTAACGCCGCTACCCATACAACGGCTATATGGTGAACTTATATTTCACTCGTTGGGCTTGGCTGGAAACCATCTTTCAGTCCAATTAGTATCCTCTGAGCCAATCCCATACATAACATAAATTGAAAAACATCAAAAATTTCGGCCAAAACGACATCCTCCCAAGAACCAACGCTTGTCGGACCTATGTATATTCCTCTGCTATGCTGAGCAGCAGTAATCAGCATAATGTCCCGGATGGATTCTGCAACAAAAGAAACCACCAAGAGCCAAATTTTTTAATAAATTATAAGTAATCTTACCTAATTAATCATGTTCCAGATTTAGATGTTAACAATAACCATCAGCTCAGCTGTACGTCAAACACAATTAATTCGCACAGTGGTAGCAACTGTGAAAAACAAATGCACGAAACGATGAAAATGGAAAAAAATGTACGTAGTGGAACGAAAAGAACGAAAAGAAGAAGAAGAAAACTGTGATATAGTTAACAAAAATTTTTGCTTGAATATTAATTTTAAAGTTTTCGAATTAGTTTGCATTTTCTACATATTTCATCATTTATTCTGTCTTTGATAATTGAGGCCTGTGGCTGGAAGTTGGACTTTACGCTTCATCTTATCCTGATTTTAAATATCTCGAAAATTGCTGGCTAAGTTTAGTGATGCGACATCATTGGATTTTTACATCTTATGTTTGGCTGTAACCCTGGAGCAGCATATCTTGGTGAAATTTATTGTTTGTTTATTTCGGATACCTCTTGGGGAATGGTGCAGCTAAAAACAATTTATTTTGTGTAAAAACATCATCAACTTTGAAGTGTGAGGTTAGGTTATTTACACCTTCTCTATATATGATTTTTCTTATGATCTTGTAGCGATCACACATTACATTGCGTAACGCAGACTCAAACCTGGTTTGACTTTTTCTAGCAGTTTTACACCGTGGTTGCTGCCACAAACTTTTGGATCACTTGGTAAAGTTCGGTTAGTGAATGCACAATTTAGTACCTTCAGCAAGAGCACATTTTTGCTCAAGTTGATCAGTGACTTTATATGTTATTTTATTGAGGGTGTCTTGATCTACACGAACATTAGGAGTGCTTGTACATCACGTCACGTCTTGGTGGTGAATATAATTAATCAAGTTCAATTTTTTGTTAAATATCTTTTTTTTTTTTCGAATTTTTCGACTTGCATATTTGCACTGGAATAATTATGAGCTTCTGCAAGGTTTGCTCCTGCTCCTGCTTAAAACGGAGCCTTAAATCGTCTTCCTCTACGAATTATACGTGCACTGAATGTTCAAACATCAAACCGTGCCATGTACTTAGGTTTATGAAAAGTATGACTGACAGCATTACTACTGAACAGAATTATTTTGCAGATGGGATGAAGGCCATTATGTCTAATTTATCTGTCCTTTACGCTTTGTCGGATGATTTTGAAGTTTTTAACCGGAAAGTGGAGGATCTTACTTCCCTTGTAACGAAGCTCAGCGCTGGCTGTGACTTGATGCTGAGCAGATCTCATGAACTCGCCCTGAAATTAGCTACCATCTCTAACTCCATCGTAGATATGCATGGTATTATAGCTGGTTCTGAGCCGGCTTATACTTCCAAAACTAATCCTGTTCTCCCAATCTATGAGGACGTCAGTCGTAGCATTAGTTCAATCAGAAATGATATGGTCTCGTGGCTATTGGCTGTTAATAAGAGCTCGGAGCTGCTTAGTTCGGTTGCATCTGATGTCAAACTTTTGGCGAATACTCGGGCCTCTGCTGTTATCACTGGACTTGAGGGGTCCCAGTCCTGCGTGGAAGAGAAAAGCGAACATAATATTGAGGATTTGGTGGCTGTTCCTGAGCTTGTTGCTGATGGTTCCTCCGTTGAATCACAATCCCGTGTTGAACAACTATTCGACAGGGCAGCTAAGCCTGCTTCATGTAATGGATCTCTTGATAATGTGATGAAGCACTCACATCGAAGGCGTGGTAAGGATCACACACATCCCCCTATGGCTCACTCTAATGAAGGTCGCGGCTCAGGACGATGTGGGGAAAAAAGTCATGATCAGCCTACTATGGAGGATTCCAATGCTGTGTCTGAAGCTAATGCTAAAACTAGTGGTGTGTGCTCTGTTCTTTCCTATTCTGCACCTGTTTCTGCTCATGGCTCGATTGCTCTGGTTCATGATGACCCCGGCCCTGTATCGGATGGCGTTTCTTCTATGAGAGATGTCGGCATCGGCGGGATGCCTGCTGGGGTTAGTGCCCTGAGACCTGCAAGACTACCGAAGAGCGTTTTCATTTCTAGGGTGCATCCGGACACTACTGAGGATTGTTTGTCATATTTCATCGTGTTTGGGCATTCAACGGAGCAAGATCTCTTGTAGGAAGATTAACTCGAAAAACGGTGCTTATGAGCGCACTTTTTCTGCATCATTTAGGGTCTTCATTCCTGAGGATTCTTTTACAGTTGTGATGTCTTCGGATATATGGCCGCCTAACTCGATTGTGCGAGAATTTGTTCCTTGAGCTCGGGCTAAGACACTTTCGTCGTCAAAAAACTACTCAAGGAGATTTCGTTCTACTATGCGAACGCAACTGGACTCCGATCTAAGACTACCCAGCTATTTGTGTCATCTACGAGTTCAAGCTTTGACGTGGTGTGCTTATCCGAAACACGGCTATGAGGAAAAATTGTCGATGCTGAGATTTTTGGTCCTGAGTTTCAGGTCTTTCGTCGGGATCGTCACTTGGGCCTGCTGAATGCTCCTGTTGGTGGGGGTGTTCTGTGCGCGGTTCAGCGAGGTATTCCGTGTTCACTGGTAGATTTGGACGGAGTGGATGATCTTGAGATTCTGGTGGTGGTTCTGAGACTTCGGCTTAAGAATGTATTTGTCGTCAACGTGTACATTCCTCCAGGTTCGCCTCCTTCTACTCACGATTCGTTGGCTTCATCTATCGACAGGATTACTGATACTATGCTGACTTCTGTTGATCTTCTGGTTTTCGGGGACTTTAATATGCCGACTGTCTCATGGCAATACGACTCTGATATAGAAAGCTTTCGTCCAGTCTATCTGTCTGCTCCTCAGCATTTTCCCCGCTTTATTGACAGCATTGCTTCTGCAGGGCTCTTCCAGTGCAGTGGCATTTCAAATGACTCAGGGAGATTCCTTGACTTGGTGTTCTCTTCGGATTGTTATGGTACTACGGCTAGGAGATGTTTAACGCCTTTGCTTCCAGAGTCTATTCACCATCCAGCAGTTCATGTTATATTTTGTTTTGATCCAATATCTTTGAATGTATCTTATTCTGACGATTACTATTTTAATTTTGTTAAGGCTGACTATTCTAGAATCGACTTTTGGCTGTCTAGTCGTGACTGGAGTAATATATTTGACGAACGAGATATCGATAATGCTATTAAGCTATTTTACGACTCTATATTTCTTTGTTTTGTTCAGAATGTACCAATTTCTAGATCTAGGAATAAAAGTCTGAATCAGCCATGGCTTAGTGGTTCAATACGCCATTTCAAGGATTTGAAAACTAAAGCATGGAAGAGATTTTTTTTTCGAGGAGCGACGAGGACTATCTGGTTTACTCGTATCATTGCGGAAGGTTCATGGCTGCTTCTGAGGCTTCTTATAAGTTATACATATCCAAATTGAAGACTTCTTTGCTCGATAGACCTAAACAGTTCTGGTCCTTTGTTAATTCTAAACGCAATTCTGATGGATTCCCCTCATCCTTATCTTTTGGTGATGCGGAGAGTGCTGATTCGACAATTATTGCCAATCTGTTTGCCGATTTTTTTGAATCTGCCTTTAGTGATTCCAACTGTGATATTAGTTGTAGCGATTTTACTCACTTGACGATGCTTCCATCGAGTTCTTTTGAGTTAAAGGATCTTGTTTTTGACGATGCCATAATTTCGAAACATATTTCGAATTTGGCAGATAGCTTTTTGCCAGGCCCTGATTGCATGCCATCTTCTTTGTTGAAGAAATGCAGCATTCCGCTTATCCCCATCTTATCTCACCTATTCAAGTTGTCCTGTCGATCAGGCGTCTTTCCTAAGTTATGGAAACACTCCTTAATTTTTCCACATCATAAAAAGGGGAACAGAATTGACATATCTAATTATAGACCAGTTGCTCATCTTTCAGCTATTCCCAAAAATATTTGAGGCTATTGTCTGTGATACTCTCTTTTTCCACTCTAAACCGTTCATAGGTAGTTTCCAGCATGGTTTTTCTAAGGGGAAGTCAACTACTACGAACCTATTGGAGTTTTATAATCATTGTATGTCTGCCACTAATACAGGAAAACAAGTTGACTACATCTATACTGACTTTAGTAAACCATTCGACAGGATTAGCCACAAGATACTTTTACATAAGCTTACTTTGCTGGGCTTCCCTTGTCGGTTTCTTCTATGGTTAAACTCCTATCTGTCTAATCGTACCCAGCAAGTCTCTTTTCGTGGTATTCTATCCAGGAACATGCTTAATACCTCTGGAGTGCCCCAGGGTAGCCATCTTGGTCCTCCTTTGTTTGTCATTTATATTAATGACTTGCACTTGATACTACCTCATACCAAAATTCTTTGTTATGCTGACGATGTCAAGCTTTTCCGAACTATTTCGAATGCCGATGACTATGCTCTAATTAATTTTGACTTGAATACCTTCTACTCTTGGTGTTCTAAGAATTTTCTTTCTTTGAATATTGATAAGTGCTTTGTTTTGTCTTATTATCGTAAGCGTAGTCCTTTATATCTGAATTACTTCATCAATGGAAGTTTATTGTCCAGACTTCACAGCACCAAGGATCTGGAAGTTATTTTCGATTCCGGGCTCTCATTTGAAAACCATATTTCAAATATTGTCAATAGGGCTAACACTGCTTTGGGCTTTGTTAAGAGGTGGTCCCGAGAGTTTAATGACCCTTTTGTAACCAAGACCCTCTATTTCGCTTTTGTTAGGCCGATCTTGGAGTATGCCAGTCCTGTTTGGGCACCATTTTATTCTGTCCATATTAATCGGATTGAAGCAGTCCAACGCAAATTTATTAAATTTGCTCTTCGTGGCCTTCCCTGGAACGATCCTTTAGCCTTGCCTCCTTATGCTGATCGACTCAAGTTGCTCTCTATCGACACCCTTGAGAAGAGGCGTGATATTTCTAGGATCCTTTTTATTTTTGATTGCTTGCATGGTACAATTAATTCCCCTGAGCTGCTTGGGCTCCTAAATTTCTCTGCTCCTTGTCGTTCCTTGAGAAACCATGACTTTTTTTGTGTGCCATTTTGTGATACAAATTACAGTTTTAATGAGCCTATTACGTCGATGTCTCGTATGTTTAATGCTCATTGGCACGTACTGGACCTACATCTAACTAAAGCCCAAGTAAAGCGTCTCTTGAATGGTCAGCTTACCTAATGTAGCTTTTTTCTTTTTTCTCTTCTTTTTCGTTTCTCTTTTTCTGTTCAATTTTATTTATAGTCTGTATTTTTGTATTATGTTCTCTTTAATCTAATGCTTTTTCTCTTTTTTTTTTCTTTTTTTTATATATTTGCCTATTTTTAATTTATTAAATGGGATCATTCTATGTTGTACATTTTCTTTTTGTTTTAATTTTGTAGTAATCAGCTATTTGTTGAAATTTGTAGAAATAAATAAATAAATAGTGCCATCTACATTCCACTAGAGTCATTGAATTGAAAATACAATTCTATGAATCAATCAAATTTCCCTATTACCATGAATCAAGTTCGAGGAAGTAAATATGATTCGCAATCTTATTCGATATACTGCATAAATTAATTTGTTTTCGTTGCAAGTAAGTATATTTAACAATGCGAAAGTCATTTTATACCATATTGATTGAAAATAACATAAATTAGTTTAACTTATTTTTAAAGATATTTAGCGAAAAACAGCTTGATGGCAGCAATGACTAAAATGGTAACACGGCTTCAACACATGATGAGTTCCAGTTGCTATGCTGGGTTATGGTTACTATGCTAGGTTGTTGTTACTATGCCAATTATAGTTGCCATGCGCATTGAACTACCGTTCTTTGGTGCCATGCGCAAACCATGGCTATATAAACAGCAATTTAACTTGCCTCGATCTCTTTTTCAGTTTGGCAGTGCAGTGATTAACTTGGTAATTTTTTCAGTGGTATTTCCTAGTGTTGTGAACTTTTATTAACAGTCTACACTTTGTTTGGTTGACAATTGAAATAAATTTTTCTTGTTCTGGGTTGCGAATAGATTAAGAGATTTATTTGGATACCGACTAAATCAAAAATTCTTATTACGGGTAATGACTGTAATAAGAAATTTACTAATAAAACACTTTATTGTGGGTAACGACTACAATAAAGATTCTTATTACGGGTAACGACTGTAATAAGAAAACTACTAACAATAAAACACTTTATTGTGGATAACAACTACAATCAAGATTCTTATTACGGGTAACGACTGTAATAAGAAATTTACTAATACTAAACACTTTATTGTGGGTAGCGACTACAAAAAATATTCTTATTACGGGTAACGACTGTAATAAGAAATTTACTTATTAAAAACTTTATTGTGGGTAACGACTACAATAAAGATTCTTATTACGGGTAACGACTGTAATAAGAAAAGTACTCAAACAATTTATTATGGGTAACGACTATAATAAAGATTCTTATTACGGGTAACGACTGCAATAAGAAAATTACTAACCAACACTTTATTGTGGGTAACGACTGCAATAAAGATTCTCTGTGGGTTTCACCTCACTTTATTCCACGTATCGACCAGAATAAAGAATATCCCAATCCCAAACCTCAGTTAAAATTATTCAAATCAAGTGCATCAACTGCCAAACATAGATCAGACGAGTACAAAGTTTATTGCAACACAAGTATCATATTTGTTATATTTCATATATTTTACATACATTACGTTTTTTATAAATTAGATTATTTATAATATTAGAACTCTAGTTAGATATTGAAGTGTAGAATTAATAGTCAAACGAATAGAACCACTAACTTTATACCAGTGGCATCAATTTTCACCACATTATTCATTTTTGCATGTACGCTCTGACTACAATTGGGCTAGCTGGGGTACAAAATATACAAATAAATTCTTGCAACACAGGCCTCCTTAAAAGTATTACTTAAAACGCCATTATACGTTTTAACATCACTAAAACCTTTAGGGCCAAGGACGTGATGGAATAATAGCCGTAAGTGGTACAATTCAGCATCCCGTACACTTACAGAATACATACGGGAAAAGACTTAATCAAATCACCTTTCTCGCTTTTTCCAATAATTTGCTATATCGTTCGCTAGTCCAAATATAATGTTCGGGAATATCAGGATATAGAAGTAATTGGGCATCTACATCCACTTGATTTAATTTCAAAAATCCATTTAAAGGAGTATCTTTTGCTCTTTCCATTGTTTCTCTTTCCTGATTAGGACGAAATACTATAGTTTGTCTATTAGGTAAACTTATACACAAACGTTTGACATGATGCGAATTATAACTCATTTTCATCCCGAGAATACGCCACATAGCTTCAACTGATGCAACATATCGGGATAACTCAAAAGCTCTAATTTCATCCCATAACAATGTGTCAGTATCATCCGTAAATTCTAGTGATATCATATCATGTCCCTTATAAATGTGTTTACAAGTATACTTAACTGCTCGAATTGTACTACACACTTCAACATTAATGTGTGCATCATACTTCAAGAGCAAGTACCAATTATAAGGAACAACGAATCTGTTGTCGACAATAGCGTTCCCTTTATAAATATACCGACCATTATCTGGCCGTTTATAAATAGGATAATCGTCTTCGCTGGCATTGGTCGTTTCAGAAAATTGATTAGGAAAACGTTTCATACATTTGCCATTTTCCATGCATGGAGAACGTGCATTCAACCGTCCACATGGTCCATGAATCATGTGGGAGCTAACAGCTTCATAGAGTACCCTATTGACATTTCGATTAGGTATTTCCGCCGAAACAACTTTGTCTAATCTGCAGCTCTGCAGTTCTTAATTTATTATTAACATTAAATATTAATAATAAATGAAAATGGGGTAATCCTCTTTTTTGAAACTCTATCATTGCCATATGTGCATCAATCTGACCGAAAATATTATTTTTCAAAATATCTTCTAGGGACGCTTACAGTTTTAGTGCCAAAACTCGCGCCACTAAATCAGGTCGAACTGTATATTTCTGGCCGTGAAATAATTATCTTTTATTTCAGGCCAATTTGGATTACAGGTAAACGTGACTAATAAATCAGGTTTACCTTTCTTCTGAACTACTTACTACCAGCGCATCTTGGGTTGCCTGTTGCATTTAGAGTGGACTTCCAGGAAACGCACTTGGTAGTACACATAAAACACCTGCTTGTAATCCAGCTTAGTTGGCCCTATTTTGAACATGGTCACGAAGGCGAATATACGAATCGCGACGCAAATGGGTCTGATGTGTTCTAATATATTGGAGACACTTTGCTTCAATCGCAACATAAGCATCTACAATATACTCTTGACATACCTTCCTAGACCGTAATATGATATTATTATTATTATCCGTCAGAGCAAAACGATAAGCATAATAAGCTCGAAAAGAATAATTACAATCGAACCGAGACCATCCACTTCCACCACTTGGGTAAAGAAGTGCATAAGTTATCGCATCGCAATGTATATGCTCTCGAGATGTTTCGCGTAACCCACCACCAACTGGATATATACAAAATGATCCCATTGGTGGTCCACCAGTTGTGCTTCTGTATATAATTGCAACATCAGTTGAAACAGCAGCATTCGACCGGCCTCGATGAACCTCAATGGATAGATTCGAGTTTCTAAAAAACACTCGAATCTGGGCCATTCGCATCTGTGCCACCACACGCTAAAACCTTTTCCTCAACTTGTGTCATTAACATATAAGACTGAGCAAAAGGATTTACATTTCTTAATTCTCGATTTAATTCTGTTAGTAAATCTAAATCGAGATCATGCTCAACATCGATATTCGCCCGTTGTCTCAATGCTTCCTCAGCATCAAAGATATACAATTGGCCATATCGAGGGGTAGTATTTTGACGTGGTCGCATACTATAACCTATTCGATGAATAAATTTTCCTTGAATCGAATAGAAGTTATGAGCAGACCACCCTGCTATTTGAACAGTATCAGCTTTAATCGATGCAAAAAAGAAAGCTGAATTATATTTCCGTAATTATTTAAGGAAATGTTCAGATTTTGGATGCTCACCCAAAAATAGATCCGTTATAAGTTGCGTATATGAATCTAACGAATTTGGGGTAACGCCACCATCCTTACAACACTGAACATATTTTCTCTGAAAATTTCTCTCTCCACGGAAAAATAAGGCATTGCAATGGCTGAATATTTGATCAAGCTGACCACAGTTATGTCTGTGAATATCTGCGTCAACTACTTCATCTATGCAGCACCATGCAATCGGATGCACGAACATCCTTAATTGCGGAATTTCGTCAACCTCAAGAACAACATCTTCAACAATTAATGCAACTCCATCCGCCGGAATTGGATTAACATTTCTTGTCCTTGAAATTACGGGTTTCCTGTCACTCCATTTACGCTTCCTCTTCCGAGGTATCCTTCGTTTAACAAAGATAACATCATCAAGTATAACATTAGTGTCTTGCGGAACATTAGGAATTTGTTCATTTCCACACTAACAACCTAAGGAACATCAGAAGTATAAGCTGTAGATCTACCTACGCCAGCATTAACGTTTGGATCATTTATCCATTGGGAGCTAAGGTGATCAAACAAAGAATGCGGTGACTGCCTCGGTATATACCCCCTGTCGCCGTCACTGTCATTGTGAGATCTAGTCTCGAGCGTAAGAGAGGGTGCCGGTTTTGTAAAGGATAACTCAGCTTTAGATTCAGTTCAAATATAAATTTTATTAAAATAATTCATATACTTAACCTAATATCACAAATTCAACAGTTTCAATTCAAATAATAACTTACAATCTAATAAAACTACTAATAATATTAAAAAATTCAACTAAAATTCAATTAAAATCCAACAGCAACAATGAAGACAATTTAAAAATCCAAAATAAAAATTCAATATAAAATCGTGCTGGTTTGCCCACACTCTCTGTCCTTAGTTCTGTTTCTAGAAAGAAGAAGAAGAAAGCTTTTATTTCTTCGGAATCAAATAGCGACAATTTTAGAAGGAATTTCTGAGAAAGAGAGCGACGATGTAGCAGAATTAGACTTCGACTGCAACGTGCTGAAGCGTGTAAGCAGAACTATACTTCTGTTAATGTGAGTATTGAAACGCGAAAGCAGAATTATACTCCTGCTACAACGTGCTGGGGCATGCAAACAGAATTAAACTTCTGTTACAGCGAAGGTTAAAACGTCTGCGCAGAACTATACTTCAATCGCAACGTCCTGGAGCATGTAAGCTGAATTAAGCTTCTGTTACACGATTGGAGATTTTTGGGAGTGTGGATTTTAATAGAATTAGACTTCTATATGAAGGATGGAGCAAAATTATACTTTTGCTCCTAGGATGGGATTCAGATTAGACTCTGATGGAGGATATTTTCAGATTAGACTCTGAAATTATAATATGGTGCAAAATTGGATGTTGGATATAAGTAGAATTATACTTCTACAATAATAGAATTAAACTTCTATATGAAGGAATAAACAAAATTATACTTTTGTTCAAAGGATAGGAAACAGATTAGACTCTGGTGGAGGATGCTTTCAGATTAGACTCTGAAAACCGAATGGTGATTTTGCTGCGGCTCGCCGCCTTTTTATAGCCGCCGTGAACAGCTATGTCCCAGCTTCATAATATGTTGCCCTGGCAACGCTTGGTTCGATGGTCCAAATTGATGATTGTGGCGACACCAGCTGTTTGACGTAATGTCATTAGATGACATTACAAAAATTTAACATTTGGAGGGAAGTGGAATTTTTGGTAAGTTTGAGCTATTTTTATTTATTCTATATATTATTAATGTACTTTCTATTTAATTTCAGCTCAAAACTTATATTGGACAGCTGTAGGCAGGATTGGGATGGGATTTGGTGGAATAATTAGATAAGTATATTGTGTTATATTGATTGGGAACATGATGCTTTGTGTTTCTTTTTTATATATTTTTAGGACAATCTGATTTCATCGAGGGATAACATTTAATGGCGGAATTTCGACCAGGGATTTGTGAATATGTGTGTGGACTGAACATCCTCCACTCTCACAAAAAAAAAAATCTTAGAAGTAAATAGAAAGAGAATATTTTGAATAAATGATTTGTTTTGGATCAACTTACTGTGTTCTGCTTGATGACGTAAAGTGTGTCTCTCTTCCTTTTTACTTTTAAGAATGAGCCGCAGGGATAGGACAGCGGAAGAAAGTTTTTGCCCTTCGTATTCTATCCCATGGTATGGTGCAGGTTTCCATAATTTTTAGAATGTCAGGGCTGGTTTTTATAATATTTTTAATATCTGCTGGTATCCCTGGTTTTGATGGTTTCGATGGTGTTATGTTTGTTGATGGGGGGTCTTGAAATTCCATTGGAGGAGTGACTGGCAAGTCCATAAACGGTATTGGTGGATCCTTGATTGTGTCCTGAGTTATCACGTTGGTGCTTTTTATTAGTGGCGTTGTTTTGATGGTAGTTTCTAGGCGTGCTGCGTTATTAGTGGAACTTTCTGAATTAATTGGTTCCATTGTTGTGCTTAAATCTGGCATACTAAATGGCTTAGTACGAGATTATGTAAGCAGCTGTGGCTGAGTGTTAACTCGAACACCTGGGCAGCGTTTCCTTGAACTTGGCCTTATTTTTTGTTATGCAGATGGATTTCATTGGTTTGTTGCGTATTGTCATATGCAAGTCTGCCATATTTAGTTCTGTATTTTTTGCCGATTTCTGTTCAGGACGTCGGAGCTGAGTTGGAACTGGAATTCCTGGACAATAGTTTTTTGGCCTGGGTCTAAATTTTAGGCAGTCGTTCGCTTTGGGTTCTCTTTTAAGCCTTTTTACTTCAGATGAAGCTGACCTTGCTTCAAATGGCCTGAACAGCTTGGTCACAGGTAAATCCTTGTGTGGTGGTGGCCGTACAATGGCTGACTTTATTTTCTTTGGTGTTGGTGGCAGAGGACTCACAGGCCTAGTTGGCTTAAAGGAAGCCAATAGTTCTGGTGGTGTGGAAGGTAGACCAGCATCCACAGAATCTAAAGACTCGGAATTAAAAATCTCCAAGAGTTCTTCCATGGCAATAAAAATTAAAAAAAACCAAAAAAAAAATAATAAAATAATAAAAACGAAAAAACTGAAACTAAACCGCACTTGATGTTCACTTGTCACTTTTCAAATTTGAAGTGATTTTTGGCGGATTGTGGATTTATTTATATTGAAATAAAACGGTAGTTTTTGAATTTTTGTATTGCCACAGAGTGTTAGATATTGGTGGGGATTTGGAATTACTGGTGAGAGATATCTGTTGAAGGGAGAGGGCAGACCTTTGCGATAGGACGGGTGAGAGTTGTTTTCGGTGTTGTAATGGTAACTGCTCGCACTAAATCATTATGACCAGGATGAATTTCAATGATTCGTCCTAATGGCCATTTTCCTATGGGGATTTGGCCTTCCTTTATTAAAACGGGAGTTCCAATTTTTATATTTTCCTTTTCAGTCTATCATTTATGTCGTTGAGGTAAAGTATGGAGATAATCTCTCGACCACTGCTTCCAAAAGGTGTAGGAGAGTGATTGAATGTGTTGCCATCTCTTGAGAGGATGTTGGAGAGGCTTGAGTGGAGGTAGCGAGGAGATGACGACCTGTTAGGAAGTGTCCGGGAGTGAGGATATTATAGTCAGTTGCAACATTGGACAGAGGGGAAAGAGGTCGGGCATTTAAACATGCCTCAATTTGAACTAAGACTGTGTAGAGTTCTTCGTATGTGAGTTTTGTATCTTTAATGGTTTTGTAGAGATGGCGCTTGGTGGATTTTACATCAGCTTCCCATAGGCCTCCAAAGTGAGATGCTGCAGGAGGGCTAAAGTGCCAAGTTATACCTTGGTTAGTAATTTCCTTAGCTAGATCGACTTCGATTGCTTTGATTGATTTTTCTGGATTTCACTGTAAAAGTCGATTGGCTCCAACGAAATTAGTACCTCGGTCAGAATAAACGTGTGACCAGAGGCCTCTTTGTGCAACAAATCGTTTGAGGGCGGCTAGGAAGGCTGGTGTGGACAAATCAGAAACGAGTTCTATATGTATAGCCTTAGTGGCTAAACAGACGAATAAGCAGATGTATGCTTTTGTTATCTTCGTTCCTCTTAGTGTTGATGTTTTCATATCAAGCGGGCCTGAATAGTCTACCCCAGTGTGTTGGAAGGGAAAAGATATGCTCACTCGAGCTGAGGGTAGAGAACTCATAAACTGAGTTTTAGGCCTTGCATTGAACCGAAAGCAATCAACACATTTGTGGATGCGATGTCTAATAGTATTGCGGGCGTTTAGTAACCAATAGTGATTCCTTATAGTGCTTAATATTATTTGGGTGCCTCCATGTAACGTGTAATGGTGGATGTGATCTATAAGGATATTGGTTATATGATGGTTATTAGGGAGTATTATAGGATGTTGTTGGTCGTAATTTAACTGAGATTTTGTAAGACGACCTCCAACTCGGAGAATGTTGGCAGAGTCGAGCTGGGGATTGAGGGATAGAACTCGACTCTTTTTAGGAAGGAGAAGATTTTTTAGTAAGTGGGAGATTTCATTGGGGAATGTAATATTTTGGAGCAATTTAATTAGACATCGTTCCGCAATTTTTAATTCGTGTACTGATAGGAATTGAGTAGTTGGATGTAGTTTGCGTACACTATTTATGAATCGGAGACAGTAGGCGGTTATGCTTATCGTTTTTTGATATGATGAATATTTGTGAAGCAAAGGAATTTGTTCATCGATTGTAGTAGTGAGAACCTTTGATTTCTTTTTATACTCTAATTGAGTGTGCGCTTCTGGCGTTTGTTGAGGCCAGAATTGCTCATCTTGATATAACCAGTCTGGACCATTCCACCATATTGATGCTGTAGCTAAGGTATTTGGTAGAATTCCTCTAGATGCTATATCAGCTGGATTGCATTTTGAAGGAACGTGTTTCCATATGGCTAGTAGACTGTTTTCATGAATTTCGGAGACAAGGTTAGCCACGAACTTTTTCCAGGTGGAAGGGTGTTTTTGTAAACAAGCTAGAACTATATTAGAGTCTGTCCATCCTGCAAATTTAATTTTTTCAAGCTCTAAATCAGTGACAACTTGTTTAATAAGTCGGGAGAGCAGGACAGCACCACATAGCCCCAGTCGAGGTAGTGAGACTGGTTTGATGGGAGCTACTTTGGTTTTTGCTACTTTGGTTTTTGCTGTCATGATTTGTACACTGGAGTTCTGATTAAGATGTATTTTGAGATATAAAACTGCTGAGTAGGCATGATTGGAGGCATCGCAAAAACCATGTAGTTCCATCTCGCGTATGTTAGGCTGGTAGCCTAGCCAGCGTGGAATCTGAATATCCTGAATGGTAGGTAGTTGATCTTTGAAATGATTCCATTCTTTTAAAACTTCTGTGGATACAGAGTAATCCCAGTCGCATTTAGAGAGCCAGAGTTTCTGAATTAAAATTTTGGCTGTAATAATACATGGCGCTAACCACCTAGTGGGTCGAACAGAGACGACACTTCAGACAGTATTATTCGTTTGGTGTATGTGGTTTTTGGTTCGGGAGTGCTGACTTTGAAAGACCAGAAATCTGTTGTTGGTGCCAGCGAATGCCGAGAGTTTTTATCGATTCGTGTTCTGAAAATTCCAAATTCGTTTTTAACTCTCGATGCTCTAATGGAATATTTTTTAGTAAGTCATGATGGTTGGCTGTCCATTTTCCTTAGGTTGAATGTTCCTGAGGCTAGAGCTTCAATAAGTTCTTGTTGTAGTTGTTGTGCTTCGCTTAAGCTGTGTGCTCCCGAAACCAAGTCATCCACATAAAAATCTCTCATGATGCTTTTTGCTGCGAGTGGATAACTGCTAGCTTCATCCTTTGCTAACTGCTGCAAAGATTTAATGGCGAGATATGGTGCTGGTGCTGTGCCAAAGGTGACTGTAGTTAGGACGTAGTCTTTTATTTCTTCTTTGGTGTATTTCTCCAGATTATTCTCCGGTACTGTTGGTGTTTAGGTGTCATCTGAATCATCCTGTACATCTTCTCAATATCTGCAGTAAATTCAAATCTGTACAGTCGCGCATCTCAATAAGGTGGTCCAAAGTGTTGGTTGGATTGTACGGTCCAATCAGTAATTGTTCATTCAATGATCTACCATTTGAGGTGCTTGCTGATGCATTGAATACAATTCGAAGCTTAGTGGTAGTGCTCTCTTTAAAACACTGCATGATGCGGTAAGTAATAGGATGAAGTGTTATCACATGATTTGTTTTCTAATAATAGTTGTGTCGGTGGAATAGGCTTCATGTGTCCAAGATGAGTGTACTCATCGATACAAGCTCTGTATAGTTTATACAATTCTGGATTGTTAGATAGTCTTTTCTCTCTAGGTGCAAGAATTGTTTGACAGCCGTATTTCTAGATTGTCCGAGCTGTGGAGTATTAAAGTTTTTGAAAGCTAGATTTACTACATATTTTCCAGAGGGTAATCGTTTTGTTGTTTCATTATAGAGATCCTCGCATAATTGATCTTCTGGTGAAAATTTGGGTCTAGTGGAGCATTCCTCTAGTTCCGCAAAATTTTGTTAACTGATTATCTAATCTAATATCAGTATTTATAATGGTGTGGGTGGATAGCATTGTCGTTGTCATGCTTTTTGTTTCTGGTACTGCTCCTATTAAGATCCAGCCAAGTTTTGTATTTTGGGCAGTAGGAGTATTGCAAGGTCCTCTTTTTATGCCATTTGTGAGAATGGCCGGCGTAAATATCTGCTCCAAGAAGAATGTCTATTTCTCCTGGATATAGCTGAATTTAGGATCTGCGAGCGGGAGATTGTCGATGTGTTTCAATTTTAAAACTTCGATAGTTTGGGCTGGCAGTAGTTCGGTGATCTTTTTTAATTACAAGCATGTTGCTTGTTATATTAAAATTTGAATGTAGCGAATTAATTGTGACTGTGGCCTGTTTAAGGCTGTATTAGTGGGTGTCGTGCCAAGTCCAATTAATTCGTGGGTGGTAGGAGATCCTTTAAGTTGTAATCGTTTAAAGGTTTTCTCGTTCATGATGGACACTTGAGACCCAGAGTCTATTAGTGCTCGGAATGCCATTGTGATTCCGGATGATGCAGTAATGTTTATCAGAGCCGTAGAGAGAAGAGATCTTTTCATATTTGACGTTAGAAAATTCTGATCTTGTTGTTCATCATTTCTACAGGCGAGTGTGGTTTGTTTGGCTTCCATGTTGGAATTTTGGGTGGACTGATTTAGTGGTTTTGAATAATTTTGCTCGTAGTGGAGCAGAGTGTTATGATTTTTGTTACAATGATAACACTTTTTGTTGCTAGTGCAGCTAGTAGTTATATGGTTTGGTGATAAGCAATTTTTGCATAAGTGCTTATTTGTGACAACTTTGTGCCTTTGTCGGGTGGCCAAATTCCTAAATGTTGGCTGCTGCATTTTTAGTTTTTGTTCCAGAGTCCATATGTGGTTTGGGTGAGAATGGTTTTCTCTGTGTCATATTTGCTGACGTACCTTTGTTTCCTATCATTTCTAGAGTTCGCTCAGCCGTGACTCTAAGAATTTTGTTAATGTTTTTAATTTGGGTAATTCTGTGATATCGTGGAGGCTCTGCTCCTATAACTGGTGTGTCTTTGAGTGTAATTTTTGTACAGTCAAATATATAATTATTGGATCCCAGTTATTTGTTTCTACTCCTAAGTTTTGTAATGCTAATAGTGCCTCAGTAATATTATCAAATAGTTTTTTGATACTTTCGGCGGTATCATGATTTGTGGTTGGGAGAGACAATAATTTTTTTAGTTGTACGTTCCTTTAAGAGCTGCCAAGCTGGTTTATAGTTTGCGTCGCATACTTTATAATGTTTGAGCAGTTTTTCAGCTTCTCCAATTAGATTAGATTTCAGAAAATATAGCTTGTCAACGTCTCTTAAATTATTGTTATTGTGAATAACTGAATTGAATAAATCGTGGAATGAAATCCACGTAGAATACTCTCCATAAAATGTGGGTAGCTTGATTCTAGGAAGCCTGTCATTGTTGCCTGCCATTGTGCTAGCAGAAGCTGTTTGAGGAGGAATACTGACAGATGGCGTTGGTGTTAATTTATCGATATCTTCTTCCATGCTTGCTGCCTTTTCAATGTAGTCTTCCTGAACCTCGCTAAATGTTTCTTTGGTGAAATATTCTAGTTGGAGGTCTTGATTTGTTACTTTCCTTTGTATAGACCTATGTCGAGTTTGAAATTCTTTCCAATACTCGGTGAACGTTTGAAGGCGTTTTTCTGTCATTTTAACAGTTTTCTTTTTTCCATCTCTTTGATGCCTTCTAAATAAGTCTTCCATTAAATCTTTTACTTCTTTTTGGGACTGTACCAACTCTGACACAGAGTCAATTGTTTCATCACCAACGTCAGATGAAATGGATTCGCCATCTTTCGACATTTTTAATGGAGAAGAATTCTAATTTTATATTTGACTGACTGAGTTATCTGGCTTTGAAGGACCAATGTGAGATCTAGTCTCGAGCGTAAGGGAGGGTGCCGGTTTTGTAAAGGATAACTCAGATTCAGATTCAGTTCAAATATAAATTTTATTAAAATAATTCATATACTTAACCTAATATCACAAATTCAATAGTTTCAATTCAAATAATAACTTACAATCTAATAAAACTACTAATACTATTAAAAAATTCAACTAAAATTCAATTAAAATCCAACAGCAACAATGAAGACAATTTAAAATTCCAAAATAAAAATTCAATATAAAATCGTGCTGGTTTGCCCACACTCTCTGTCCTTAGCTCTGTTTCTAGAAAGAAGAAGAAGAAAGCTTTTATTTCTTTGGAATCAAATAGCGACAATTTTAGAAGGAATTTCTGAGAAAGAGAGCGACGATGTAGTAGAATTAGACTTCGACTGCAACGTGCTGAAGCGTGTAAGCAGAATTATACTTCTGTTAATGTGAGTACTGAAACGCGAAAGCAGAATTATACTCCTGCTACAACGTGCTGGGGCATGCAAACAGAATTAAACTTCTGTTACAGCGAAGGTTAAAACGTCTGCGCAGAACTATACTTCAATCGCAACGTCCTGGAGCATGTAAGCAGAATTAAACTTCTGTTACACGATTGGAGATCAAGTGTCAGATTTTTGGGAGTGTGGATTTTAATAGAATTGGACTTCTATATGAAGGATAGAGCAAAATTATACTTTTGCTCCTAGGATGGGATTCAGATTAGACTCTGATGGAGGATATTTTCAGATTAGACTCTGAAATTATAATATGGTGCAAAATTGGATGTTGGATATAAGTAGAATTATACTTCTACAATAATAGAATTAAACTTCTATATGAAGGAATAAACAAAATTATACTTTTGTTCCAATGATAGGAAACAGATTAGACTCTGGTGGAGGATGCTTTCCGATTAGACTCTGAAAACCGAATGGTGATTTTGCTGCGGCTCGCCGCCTTTTTATAGCCGCCGTGAACAGCTATGTCCCAGCTTCATAATAAATTGCCCTGGCAACGCTTGGTTCGATGGTCCAAATTTGATTGTGGCGACACCAGCTGTTTGACGCAATGTCATTAGATGACATTACAAAAATTTAACATTTGGAGGGAAGTGGAATTTTTGGTAAGTTTGAGCTATTTTTATTTATTCTATATATTATTAATGTACTTTCAATTTAATTTCAGCTCAAAACTTATATTGGACAGCTGTAGGCAGGATTGGGATGGGATTTGGTGGAATAATTAGATAAGTATATTGTGTTATATTGATTGGGAACATGATGCTTTGTGTTTCTTTTTTATATATTTTTAGGACAATCTGATTTCATCGAGGGATAACATTTAATGGCGGAATTTCGACCAGGGATTTGTGAATATGTGTGTGGACTGAACATCCTCCACTCTCACAAAAAAAAAATCTTAGAAGTAAATAGAAAGAGAATATTTTGAATAAATGATTTGTTTTGGATCAACTTACTGTGTTCTGCTTGATGACGTAAAGTGTGTCTCTCTTCCTTTTTACTTTTAAGAATGACCCGCAGGGATAGGACAGCGGAAGAAAGTTTTTGCCCTTCGTATTCTATCCCATGGTATGGTGCAGGTTTCCATAATTTTTAGAATCTCAGGGCTGGTTTTTATAAATTGTTTAATATCGGCTGGTATCCCTGGTATTGATGGTTTCGATGGTGCTATGTTTGTTGATGGGGGTCTTGAAATTCCATTGGAGGAGTGACTGGCAAGTCCATAAACGGTATTGGTGGATCCTTGATTGTGTCCTGAGTTATCACGTTGTTGCTTTTTATTAGTGGCGTTGTTTTGATGGTAGTTTCTAAGCGTGCTGCGTTATTAGTGGAACTTTCTGAATTAATTGGTTCCATTGTTGAGCTTTAATCTAGCATACTAAATGGCTTAGTACGAGATTCTGTAAGCAGCTGTGGCTGAGTGTTAACCCGAACACCTGGGCAGCGTTTCCTTGAACTTGGCTTCATTTTTGTTATGCAGATGGAGTTCATTGGTTTGTTGCGTATTGTCATATGCAAGTCTGCCATATTTAGTTCTGTATTTTGTGCCGATTTCTGTTCAGGACGTCGGGGCTGAGTTGGAACTGGAATTCCTGGACAATAGTTTTTTGGTCTGGGTCTAAATTTTAGGCAGTCGTTCGCTTTGGGTTCTCTTTTAAGCTTTTTTACTTCAGATGAAGCTGACCTTGCTTCAAATGGCCTGAACAGCTTGGTCACTGGTAAATCCTTGTGTGGTGGTGGCCGTACAATGGCTGACTTTATTTTCTGTGGTGTTGATGGCAGAGGACTCACAGGCCTAGTTGGCTTAAAGGAAGCCAAAAGTTCTGGTGGTGTGGGAGGTAGACCAGCATCCACAGAGTCTAAAGACTCGGAATTAAAAATCTCCAAGAGTTCTTCCATGGCAATAAAAATTAAAAAAACCAAAAAAAAATAATAAAATAATAAAAACGAAAATACTGAAACTAAACCGCACTTGATGTTCACTTGTCACTTTTCAAATTTGAAGTGATTTTTGGCGGATTGTGGATTTATTTATATTTAAATAAAACGGTAGTTTTTGAATTTTTGTATTGCCACAGAGTGTTAGATATTGGAGGGGATTTGGAATTACTGGTGAGAGATATCTGTTGAAGGGAGAGGGCAGACCTTTGCGATAGGACGGGTGAGAGTTGTTTTCGGTGTTTTAATGGTAACTGCGCGCACTAAATCATTATGACCAGTAGGAATTTCAATGATTCGTCCTAATGGCCATTTACCTATGGGGATTTGGTCTTCCTTTATTAAAACGGGAGTTCCAATTTTTATATTTTCCTTTTCAGTCTACCATATATGTCGTTGAGGTAAAGTATGGAGATAATCTCTCGACCACTGCTTCCAAAAGGTGTAGGAGAGTGATTGAATGTGTTGCCATCTCTTGAGAGGATGTTGGAGAGGATTGAGTGGAGGTAGCGAGGAGATGACGACCTGTTAGGAAGTGTCCGGGAGTGAGGATATTATAGTCAGTTGCAGCATTGGACAGAGGGGAAAGAGGTCGGGCATTTAAGCATGCCTCAATTTGAACTAAGACTGTGTAGAGTTCTTCGTATGTGAGTTTTGTATCTTTAATGGTTTTGTAGAGATGGCGATTGGTGGATTTTACACCAGCTTCCCATAGGCCTCCAAAGTGAGGTGCTGCAGGAGGGTTAAAGTGCCAAGTTATACCTTGGTTAGTAATTTCCTTAGCTAGATCGACTTCGATTGCTTTGATTGATTTTTCTGGATTTGACTGTAAAAGTCGATTGGCTCCAACGAAATTAGTACCTCGGTCAGAATAAAAGTGTGACCAGAGGCCTCTTCGTGCAACAAATCGTTTGAGGGCGGCTAGGAAGGCTGGTGTGGACAAATCAGAAACGAGTTCTATATGTATAGCCTTAGTGGCTAAACAGACGAATAAGCAGATGTATGCTTTTGTTATCTTCGTTCCTCTTAGTGTTGATGTTTTCATATCAAGCGGGCCTGAATAGTCTACCCCAGTGTGTTGGAAGGGAAAAGATATGCTCACTCGAGCTGAGGGTAGAGAACTCATAAACTGAGTATTAGGCCTTGCATTGAACCGAAAGCAATCAACACATTTGTGGATGCGATGTCTAATAGTATTGCGGGCGTATAGTAACCAATAGTGATTCCTTATAGTGCTTAATATTATTTGGGTGCCTCCATGTAACGTGTAATGGTGGATGTGATCTATAAGGATATTGGTTATATGATGGTTATTAGGGAGTATTATAGGATGTTGTTGGTCGTAATTTAACTGAGATTTTGTAAGACGACCTCCAACTCGGAGAATGTTGGCAGAGTCGAGCTGGGGATTGAGGGATAGAACTCGACTCTTTTTAGGAAGGAGAAGATTTTTTAGTAAGTGGGAGATTTCATTGGGGAATGTAATATTTTGGAGCAATTTAATTAGACATCGTTCCGCAATTTTTAATTCGTGTACTGATAGGAATTGAGTAGTTGGATGTAGTTTGCGTACACTATTTATGAATCGGAGACAGTAGGCGGTTATTCTTATCGTTCTTTGATATGATGAATATTTGTGAAGCAAAGGAATTTGTTCATCGATTGTAGTAGTGAGAACCTTTGATTTCTTTTTATACTCTAATTGAGTGTGCGCTTCTGGCGTTTGTTGAGGCCAGAATTGCTCATCTTGATATAACCAGTCTGGACCATTCCACCATATTGATGCTGTAGCTAAGGTATTTGGTAGAATTCCTCTAGATGCTATATCAGCTGGATTGCATTTTGAAGGAACGTGTTTCCATATGGCTAGTGGACTGTTTTCATGAATTTCGGAGACAAGGTTAGCCACGAACTTTTTCCAGGTGGATGGGTGTTTTTGTAACCAAGCTAGAACTATATTAGAGTCTGTCCATGCTGTAAATTTAATTTTTTCAAGCTCTAAATCAGTGACAACTTGTTTAATAAGTCGGGAGAGCAGGACAGCACCACATATCTCCAGTCGAGGTAGTGAGACTGGTTTGATGGGAGCTACTTTGGTTTTTGCTGTCATGATTTGTACACTGGAGTTCTGATTAAGATGTATTTTGAGATATAAAACTGCTGAGTAGGCATGATTGGAGGCATCGCTAAAACCATGTAGTTCCATCTCGCGTATGTTAGGCTGGTAGCCTAGTCAGCGTGGAATCTGAATATCCTGAATGGTAGGTAGTTGATCTTTGAAATGATTCCATTCTTTTAAAACTTCTGTGGATACAGAGTCATCCCAGTCGCATTTAGAGAGCCAGAGTTTCTGAATTAAAATTTTGGCTGTAATAATACATGGCGCTAACCACCTAGTGGGTCTAACAGAGACGACACTTCAGACAGTATTATTCGTTTGGTGTATGTGGTTTTTGGTTCGGGAGTGCTGACTTTGAAAGAGCAGAAATCTGTTGTTGGGTGCCAGCGAATGCCGAGAGATTTTATCGATTCGTGTTCTGAAAATTCCAAATTCATTTTTAACTCTCGATGCTCTAATGGAATATTTTTTAGTAAGTCATGATGGTTGGCTGTCCATTTCCTTAGGTTGAATGTTCCTGAGGCTAGAGCTTCAATAAGTTCTTGTTGTAGTTGTTGTGCTTCGCTTAAGCTGTGTGCTCCCGAAACCAAGTCATCCACATAAAAATCTCTCATGATGCTTTTTGCTGCGAGTGGATAACTGCTAGCTTCATCCTTTGCTAACTTCTGCAAAGTTTTAATGGCGAGATATGGTGCTGGTGCTGTGCCAAAGGTGACTGTAGTTAGGACGTAGTCTTTTATTTCTTCCTTTGGTGTATTTCTCCAGATTATTCTCCGGTACTGTTGGTGTTTAGGTGTCATCTGAATCATCCTGTACATCTTCGCAATATCTGCAGTAAATGCAAATCTGTACAGTCGCCATCTCAATAAGGTGGTCCAAAATGTTGGTTGGATTGTAGGTCCAATCAGTAATTGTTCATTCCATGATCTACCATTTGAGGTGCATGCTGATGCATTGAATACAATTCGAAGCTTAGTGATAGTGCTCTCTTTAAACACTGCATGATGCGGTAAGTAATAGGATGAAGTGTTATCACATGATTTGTTTTCTAATTATAGTTGTGTCGGTGGAATAGGCTTCATGTGTCCAAGATGAGTGTACTCATCGATACAAGCTCTGTATAGTTTATACAATTCTGGATTGTTAGATAGTCTTTTCTCTAGATGCAAGAATTGTTTGAGAGCCATATTTCTAGATTGCCCGAGCTGTGGTGTATTACAGTTTTTGAAAGGTAGATTTACTACATATTTTCCAGAGGGTAATCGTTTTGTTGTTTCATTATAGAGATCCTCGCATAATTGATCTTCTGGTGAAAATTTGGGTCTAGTGGAGCATTCCTCTAGTTCCCAAAATTTTGTTAACTGATTATCTAAATCAGTATTTATAATGGTGTGGGTGGATGGCATTGTCGTTGTCATGCTTTTTGTTTCTGGTACTGCTCCTATTAAGATCCAGCCAAGTTTTGTATTTTGGGCAGTAGGTGTATTGCAAGGTCCTCTTTTTATGCCATTTGTGAGAATGGCGGCGTAAATATCTGCTCCAAGAAGAATGTCTATTTCTCCTGGAATAGCGAATTTAGGATCTGCGAGCGGGAGATTGTCGATTTGTTTCAATTTTAAAACTTCGATAGTTTGGGCTGGCAGTAGTTCGGTGATCTTTTTAATTACAAGCATGTTGCTAGTTATATTAAAATTTGAATGTAGCGAATTAATTGTGACTGTGGCCTGTTTTAAAGCTGTATTAGTGGGTGTCGTGCCAAGTCCAATTAATTCGTGGGTGGTAGGAGATCCTTTAAGTTGTAATCGTTTAAAGGTTTTCTCGTTCATGATGGACACTTGAGACCCAGAGTCTAATAGTGCTCGGAATGCCATTGTGATTCCGGATGATGCAGTAATGTTTATCAGAGCCGTAGAGAGAAGAGATCTTTTCATATTTGACGTTAGAAAATTCTGAGCTTGTTGTTCATCATTTCTACAGGCGGGTGTGGTTTGTTTGGCTTCCATGTTGGAATTTTGGGTGGACTGATTTAGTGGTTTTGAATAATTTTGCTCGTAGTGGAGCAAAGTGTTTATGATTTTTGTTACAATGACAACACTTTTTGTTGCTAGTGCAGCTAGTAGTTATATGGTTTGGTGATAAGCAATTTTTGCATAAGTGCTTATTTGTGACAACTTTGTGCCTTTGTCGGGTAGTCAAATTCCTAAATGTTGGGCAATGTAAAATTATATGGCTACCTTTGCAATAGCTGCAAGAGGACTTTTTTGTAGGTGGGTGTGTTGGCATTGCATTTTTAGTTTTTGTTCCAGAGTCCATATGTGGGTTTGGGTGAGAATGGTTTTCTCTGTGTCATATTTGCTGACGTACCTTTGTTCCCTATCAATTCTAGAGTTCGGAACCGAGACTCTAAGAATTTTGTTAATGTTTTTAATTTGGGTAATTCTGTGATATCGTGGAGGCTCTGCTCCCATAACTGGTGTGTCTCTGAGTGTAATTTTTGTACAGTCAAATATATAATTATTGGATCCCAGTTATTTGTTTCTACTCCTAAGTTTTGTAATGCTAATAGTGCCTCAGTAATATTATCAAATAGTTTTTTGATACTTTCGGCGGTATCATGATTTGTGGTTGGGAGAGACAATAATTTTTTTAGTTGTACGTTCCTTTAAGAGCTGCCAAGCTGGTTTATAGTTTGCGTCGCATACTTCATAATGTTTGAGCAGCTTTTCATCTTCTCCAATTAGATTAGATTTCAGAAAATATAGCTTGTCAACGTCTCTTAAATTATTGTTATTGTGAATAACTGAATTGAATAAATCGTGGAATGAAATCCACGTAGAATACTCTCCATAAAATGTGGGTAGCTTGATTCTAGGAAGCCTGTCATTGTTGCCTGCCATTGTGCTAGCAGAAGCTGTTTGAGGAGGAATACTGAGAGATGGCGTTGGTGTTAATTTGTCGATATCTTCTTCCATGCTTGCTGCCTTTTCAATGTAGTCTTCCTGAACCTCGCTAAATGTTTCTTTGGTGAAATATTCTAGTTGGAGGTCTTGATTTGTTACTTTCCTTTGAATAGACCTATGTCGAGTATGAAATTCTTTCCAATACTGTGTGAACGTTTGAAGGCGCTTTTCTGTCGATTTGACAGTTCTCTTTTTTCCATCTCTTTGATGCCTTCTAAATAAGTCTTATATTAAATCTTTTACTTCTTTTTGGGACTGTACCAACTCTGACACAGAGTCAATGGTTTCGTCACCAACGTCAGATGAAATGGACTCGCCATCTTTCGACATTTTTAATGGAGAAGAATTCTAATTTTATATTTGACTGACTGAGTTATCTGGCTTTGAAGGACCAATGTGAGATCTAGTCTCGAGCGTAAGGGAGGGCGCCGGTTTTGTAAAGGATAACTCAGCTTTAGATTCAGTTCAAATATAAATTTTATTAAAATAATTCATATACTTAACCTAATATCACAAATTCAATAGTTTCAATTCAAGTAATAACTTAGAATCTAATAAAACTACTAATACTATTAAAAAATTCGAATAAAATTCACTTAAAATCCAACAGCAACAATGACGACAATTTAAAAATCCAAAATAAAAATTCAATATAACATCGTGCTGGTTTGCCCACACTCTCTGTCCTTAGCTCTGTTTCTAGAAAGAAGAAGAAGAAAGCTTTTATTTCAACGTGCTGAAGCGTGTAAGCAGAATTATACTTCTGTTACTGTGAGTATTGAAACGCGTAAGCAGAATTATACTCCTGCTACAACATGCTGTGGCGTGTAAACAGAATTAAACTTCTGTTACTGCGAATGTTAAAACGTCTGCGCAGAACTATACTTCAATCGCAACGTCCTGGAGCGTGTAAGCAGAATTAAACTTCTGTTACACGATTGGAGATCAAGTTTCAGTTTTTTGGGAGTGTGGATTTTAATAGAATTAGACTTCTATATGAAGGATAGAGCAACATTATACTTTTGTTCCTAGTTTGGGATTCAGATTAGACTCTGATGGAGGATATTTTCAGATTAGACTCTGAAATTATAATATGGTGCACAATGGGATGTTGGATATAAGTAGAATTATACTTCTACAATAATAGAATTAAACTTCTATATGAAGGAATAAACAAAATTATACTTTTGTTCAAAGGATAGGAAACAGATTAGACTCTGGTGGAGGATGCTTTCAGATTAGACTCTGAAAACCGAATGGTGATTTTGCTGCGGCTCGCCGCCTTTTTATAGCCGCCGTGAACAGCTATGTCCCAGCTTCATAATATGTTGCCCTGGCAACGCTTGTTTCTATGGTCCAAATTTGATTGTGGCGACACCAGCTGTTTGATGTAATGTCATTAGATGACATTACAAAAATGTAAACATTTGGAGGGAAGTGGAATTTTAGGTAAGTTTGAGCTATTTGTATTTATTCTATATATTATTAATGTACTTTCTATTTAATTTCAGCTCAAAACTTATATTGGACAGCTGTAGGCAGGATTGGGATGGGATTTGTTGGAATAATTAGATAAGTATATTGTGTTATATTGATTGGAAACATGATGCTCTGTGTTTCCTTTTTTATATATTTTTAGGACAATCTGATTTCATCGAGGGATAACATTTGATGGCGGAATTCCGACGAGGGATTTGTGAATATGTGTGTGGACTGAACAGTCATAATCAGACAAGTGAGGACGTTCAAGTGTGGATCGATCTACCCATTCCAAAATTCTAGGATCATTAAACCATCCATCGTTTGCAATAGATAGCGATGCAGGCCTTTGAACCTATGATCCGAACTTTCTACCTGATCTATTGCATGCTGATTAGTGCTTGGCGGAACAATAGCAGATTGTTCACTATCAGCATCTAACGAAACGTCAGTAGATACAGGAAGTACAACAGGTTCTGAGCCTGCCTCATTTCCTTGTTCCGGAATTTTGGGCTTCTTGCAATGACCCTTACCGCGTTGGCCTATGCCCTTTCTTGTGAGCATTACTAACTAACTATAAATAAAAAAGTATATAAAAAAGAAAGAAGAAAAAACGATGCCGTTGAAAAGAAGAAAAACCCGTATGAACATGTCGAGCTGAAATAAAAGTGAAAAAGAAAATGTTTTAGAAATAAAACGAAATTGGTGCTATTTAAATTAACATAGGAATAAACAAATTAAAAAAATATGAACTATATAAGAACATAAAAAAAATAATAATAAAGTAAACATTTTTATATTTCATTTTGAAGTAGGATGCGGAATGAGAAAAGAAATCATAATAATAATTATATAAAAATAAACTTCCCAAAATAACAGAATAAGTTGAATAATTTGAAAAATGTGGGGGACTTTTCAAAAATGACGCGAATAAATAAATATGAGGAAAAGATATTTTATTGAACGTCCCACATCCATAGGATATACATTTAAAATAATTCATGATGAATTAAATATATTGAAATATAATTTATATAATTTTATTTAAACGTCCCAAATCCCTTGATAAATATTTCAATGTAATTATTCCGTGAGAATTAAGATCTTATTCAAAAATGAAATTTAAACGCCCCAGAACCCTTCATAAACTAGTTAATAAAATAATTTGGTAATAAATTAAATAAATCGAAATGTTATTTATATAACTGTTTTTGAACATCCAAAATCCCCTCTAAAATTGCACAAAAAAAAAATTATCGCAGTAAATGAAATGTAGAAATATAAATATATAATTATTTCAATCCCATATCCCTTCGTAAAGTGTTTAAGTAAAATTCCGAAATAAAATATATTGACATTTTACTTATATAATCTAATTTATTTTAACGTCCCACGTGCCATCGTAAAATGTATTATTAGCATTATTGGTCATAAAATAAATATACCGACGTATTACTAAAATAATTTATTTTAATTAAACGTCCCTGATCCCTGAGGAAATTTTATTATGAAAAACTTTTTGATTTCCAAGAACGTCCCAATCCCTTAAGAGAAGATTATAATGAAAAACTTTCGTAATAATATTTCAATAATATTTATATAATTTATTGCAACATCCCAAAATTCGCAGGTAAATTGTTATACATTACATTCATACATTATATATTACATTCAAAATATTTCTTTGTTCAATTTTTTTCATTTATTTTTCAATTCACTAAATTTCGCTATTTGGGGCCTGTTGATGAGTCAAGACCAAAACTTGAAGCTTGTCACCCAAAATAACAAAAAAAAATTTTTTTTTAGGTTTTGCTATATACCGGAGAATTAAAAAAAATGGGTTCTTGAACAAATATTAAAAATAGCCAAAATACACATTTAGAAATAACTAAAAATGGCTGTTAACTTTCGAAAAATATAACAATTGAAATGGACTTATTACCGTTGTTATTAAAAATACTTATATTTGTTAAATTCTCGCTACACGTATTAAATAAGATAATACCTTTAATAAAAATAATTTAATTTGGTAATTTAAATTAAAAAAATAAATCATTACTTCCCGAAAATGTAATTATTGAAGTGGAGTAATATCAGCCATCTGAAAGTTATTCGTATCTTGGTGATATTTATGAATATAATTAATAAGTATTTATTAATTTTGCAAACACCGGCAAAATCGCGAAAACCGATTATCGTAAGCATTTAGAGGAAAACAGCATTAAACAGAAATAAATGGAAATGCAGGTGGAAAGGCTAAAAATCACAGTGCATAGAAAAAGCACAAATTGTAGATTAAAATATATTGTACAACATGAAAAAAATAATAGAAATATAACATATTTCATATTGTAATGTAACCTGAAACACGAAAACCTGTTTTGAAATACTTTAGAAAAAAGAAGGTTTAAAGTCCGCTAAAAGCGAATCAGGATAAAATTCTTAGTTAATAGGAAGGAGCAAAAATTTTTCATTTAAATTAAGCATAAAACAGAAAAACAGAAATATTGAAAAATTTTGGGAAAAGCACCCATATAGTGAAATAAATTAAAGTCGAATTAAAAATAGTGGTACCTTAAAAAAACACAAAAACTTATAATGCTATTCAGAGATTTAAAAACGGCCTAAAACTGAGGAGAAGACAAGTCCGGCTAAAAGTCATAGTGAATTAGAAAAAACAACAATTTTATATTGAAATCTGTTTAAAAAAGATAAACCGAGTTTTCTAATGTTTAAAAACAATATGAAACTAAAAAAAAACATGTCCCACTGATAGTAATTACGGATTAGAAAAAGAACATATAACATATTAAAATCCATCCTAGAATTCGAAAGCCGATTATTGTGAGGGTTTAAAAAAAAGCCGGCGTAAAAATCAAATAAAGGTAAATAAGGTTTGAAAATCAGAATGTATTATTATAAAAGGTGTTAAAAGGAATTAAGAACACATCCGTATAAAAAAATATGATGCTAAAGAAAAAGCACGCATATATCCAATATAAAACACGACAGAAAATATTTTTAAATGTTTAAAGAAAAACGGCATGAAAATAAAGTAAAGATAAGTCGTTATAAAAATCATAATGCATATAAAGAGCATATATTGAATCTTAAAATAAAGTAAGAAGAGTAAAAAATATTTTTTGATGGTTTCGGTGAAGGTGGGAAAAAATGAAACGATACAAAAAAACACATTTTCCATTAGAAACAGCACATATGCAATGTAAAAGCCCAAAAGCTTTTTTAAAAAAAAAACTAAATATTTTACTTTAGAAACGGGAAAAAAATTATAGTTAATTAGAAAAAGCATAATGCATTATAAAGAATTAATAATAATAATTTCGAACGTTATTTTTCAATTGAGTGCTATACTGATAAAATTTTCTTAACTAATCTTTATAACAATACCCGCAATAAAAAAATTTAAAAAAACTAAGCTTAAAAATTTCCGAAATAATAGCGACAGTACACTTTAAGAGAACAGATGATAATTGAATATAAATATGTATTTGTAACAGGGAAAAAAATCTGAACTACAAAGCATAATAAATATTTCGTATTGATATTTAGAAATAAATCGTTAATCAATTATGATATACATATATAAAATAAAAACTTTTAATTAATTTAAATTAAAAATTTTAGAAATAAACGCGACAGTAATGTTGAATAAAATAAATGATAATTGAATTGAAAAATCTATTTGTAACAGAAAAACAAAAACGCAACTATGAAGCATAATCAATATTATATACAGAAATAAATTTCCTAGTTAATTTTTTATAGAACAATTTGAACGATTGTCCACAATTATTCAGGAATTGCAACCATCAAAATCTTTTGAAATTATGTAGTAAGTTGAACTATCTAACAAATCAAAGTATCCATCCAATCCACTTATTTAGCAATGGAAAATATTAAGAAAATCAGACTATATACCAAATCGAACTATCCACCATATCCAAATCTGTAGCAAACGCAACTTGGCAGCCAATCCAAGTATCCAGGAAAGCTAACTATCCAGGAAATGAACCCAGTCCAACTATCCAGCAAATCCATAAAGTACAACTATCTAGGAAGTTGAACATTCCATAAAGTCCAAAAATCAAAAAATTTAAGCTATTCGCCAAGTCCACAATTCAGAATGTCCACTTTATTAAAACAAATATAACACAATCCATTAAACAATTTGACTGAACTCCCGGAATCCAAAATATTTTGTCTTTAAAAACACAAAAATAATTGAATAAATAAAATTCGAATAACTTATTCACATTCACTTCATTCACAAAGTTCCTTTTTATATATTTATTTATATTAAATTCTAAAGCTATATTAAACAAAATTATAAAAGAATAAATTGTATTAATCGAAAAATATTTTCATGTGAAAATCATGAGTTTTTTTTTTATCTTTGCAAGTGTTAAAAAATTTTAATATCTTGCTTATAAAAAGTAAATAAAAAAATTACTGGATTGAGTAATAAGTTAAAATGTGAATATTCTATAAAACTTGTAAAAAAAAGGAAACTAAAACTAAAAATATGAAAAGAAATTGTAAGAAAAATGGATATAAAAAATAAATTAATAATAATAATATAAAAAAAACCTTCAACGTTTTAAGATCAGAAAAAACGTATTTAGTACATCCAAGTAAATGATAATCCAATATCGTACAATTGTCCAGTTTAAAAAAAAATGGTAAAATAAATGGAAATATCCAAAAACCAGTAAATAAATAAAAAAATGTATATAAGTTTAAGTAGGAAAATAAAATATAAAAGTAATTATGTAAATAAATGATATAACTCAATTGCAATTTTCAATACAATATAATGTCGACATACAATAAAAATATGTGCTCTAATGTTTTGGTTTGCATTTGTCTTCTTGAAAAAGTTCACTTTAAATAAGTATATACTCCTTCATTATTATCAACGACTAAAGTATAGGAAAATTTTAAAATCTTCTCCTATTTAGATAAACATATCTCGGCTGTTAGTCAGTGAGACTATTTAGTCAGTGTAACTGTTGATTGTATAAATATGACAGAATGTAAATTACTTTCAATTATTATAAACTGTTAGTCAGTGTAAATGTTAATAAATAAAATGTGTTAATGAGTGGAGTAAGTAAAAATAAATGTGAGAGAATCAAAACTTATTATAATAATAAAGTATTAGTCAGTGGGACTGTTAATAATTGAAAACTGTTAATCACTAAATTGAATGGAACTGTTAGACAATGGGAGTGTATGTAAGTAGTACAATTGTGAGAAAATCAAAATTTCTTGTAATTATTATAAACTGTTAGTCAATGAAAATATTAGTCAGTGCAGACAGTGGAACTATTAGTCAGTGAGACTGTTAGTTCTATAAATATTACATTATATATATATATTATAATTATTGTAAATTATTAATCAGTGGAACTGTTAGTAGGTGAAAAGTGTTAGTCAGTGGAGTTAATGGAATGTAATTTAGTGGTACTGTTACTTGTATAAATTTCAGGAAATGTACATTTATTATAATTATTATAAAGTGTTAGTCAATAAGAGTTTTAGTCAGTACAGTTAGTGATAGTGGTAGTCAATGAGACTGTTGGTCAGTTGAAAATGTTAGTCAGTACAGTAAATAGAACTGTTAGTCAGTGCGGCTATTACCCAGTGGAACTATTGGTAAGTGGAAATTATATGTCAGTAAAAGTTTTGTTCAGAGCTAGCGGAGTTAGTCAAAGTTTTATTCAGTGGAAACTGAGGAGCAGTCCTAGTTGCAATTAGGAATACGGACAGCATAGCAATACTACTGTAAACAAATTAGGTACGGGCATTTTGAAATTACGAAATATCAAAAATGTGTAATTAAACACCTGTAAAAAAGTTTAGCTGCTATTTGAGTGGTAGCAAGTTTCAATAAGGAGTCAGTGGAACTGTTGTTCAATTAAAAATTGTATTCAGTATAATTGAAACCATTTTGAAATGGCGAAATGTCTAAAATTAACACGCACAGAATAAACTTAGGGTAATGAAATAATAGCAATAATACTGATCTGGTACGTGTAAGCACAATGGGAGGAAATTCTGCAAGTGAATTACCTTGGGCCATTTTGAAATTGTGAAATTTATATGAAAAAGTACAATAAAATTAAACCCACACACACAATTAATTTCTATAATAATTTACGAAAGTACCCACAGCAATTAGATCGTTCTGCTACGCCTTAGCACAATGGTACAAAACTCCTTCCTTCTCTAAAAACTTCCCGTGTGGTAAGGGCTATATGCAGCAGTACAAAGCACTTGCATCTTCCTACATTTATACCTAAAATGTCATCGAAATAATTTTACTGGACTGTTTAAATTTTAAATAAAATTATAACGGTTATAATTGTAATGTAATTTTATTGTTTATAAACTGCAGAAATATTATTTTTTTCAACCGAACATATAAAAATTTTATAAAATTATTGCGCAGACATATATGAAAATCTAGCACTTTGTTTGCGCAACTTATGATTCCTGGATGGAGCCACCAAAAATATTTACGCAACTAGCTTGGTTCCTGTAGGATCACCAAACAATTTAATATGCAGTAATTAGATCCTGGAACTATTTAAAAAAAAAACGATGTGGGGAAAGGTTACAGCATATGCGTGTATACTAGGGCTGATGTAAAATTCCCTTGTTTTTCAATAATACTGCAATTTCAACACGTGTGTAACGGAAAAGTTGCTGTAGAACCGTTCACAAAGCACATATGATGATGTAGTCTTTGGTGGATTATGTTAGTATAGAGGTTAATTAAAATCAGAACGAGCATAAATAGATTTACATTACGATTTAATAAAACTTCATATGCAGGTTAGCTTAAGCACTCTAGTTCACAGCAAAGCATTTATCTACAGCAAATTAAAAAAATTCTCCAAAATTATTATCTTAATGCTATTTACAATTTACAATTCTCAGCAAACGAAGGATAATTCGCAGATATACCCCACCTATCCCGATTTGGGAAGTACAGGAATAACTGTCTTGAATTTATCCTGTACAAGGCACTTTAATTTAATGGTAATTTGTTATAAAAAAAATTATTAAACATAAAATAAATTAATTTACTTTATTAATGAAGGAACACAAAAATTCTTTAATCACAATAATTTCACTAAATATGTCTTTGCACAATTTTCACCTTCACCTACAAGAAAATCACATGTTAGCTTATGCATACCGTAGGCAGATTACAAGCTGATTTGCACTATTTTTTACCAAGTGAGAACTCCAAAAAAACTTAAAATTTGACCAACTATACACCACGAACTGAACTACTTGCACTCGAAAATTTTAAGTGAGCAATCCATCCAAATGCTCGGCCTTATATATGTAGTGGAACCCGCAACCATAATGCAAATTCTTAGAATGAATTATTTTTCATCATGTATAAATTATCTCCTTCGATGAGGAATATTGACATCTATCTTTTTTCACCAAAAATCTCCATATCTCCATCATAATTTAATTTCACTGAATGAAAATTAAAAATCCAAATTGTGCTATAACATGGCGCAATTAAATTCTTGTCATCCATGTTGAGAAAATTCGATGTGGAACGTAACCATAATGCAAAATTCTCAGAATGTATTATTTTTCATCATGTATAAATTATCTCATTCGATGAGGAATATTGACATCTATCTTTTTTCATCAAAAGATCTCCATCATAATTTATTTTCACTGAATAAAAATTAAAAATCCAAATTGTGCTATAACATGGCGCAATTAAATTCTTATCATCCATTTTGAGAAAATTCGATGTGGAACATATTTTTATCCATCTCACTTTTACTTGCTATTTCTATCCTTCTCATTAGTCATATGAGACATCAAAATTATTAAATATCTTTTTGTTGAGATACTTTAGCACCTTTTAATACCACCATCAGGTTACTCGTAAAAAAATACCCCGAATTAATGTGTCATATGTTGGCAATATATGAATTCTGACAGTTCCGCGGTATTTATAAATTTATTTTGACGGTTTCGCGGTCGCGAGTTTTCCGTGCGTTTTCAGTGAAAAGTGCGCTGATTGCATAAAGGTAAATTGTTCAAATTGTGTTTTGTGTATTAATTAGTGTTTCTGTGTGTTTAGTTTATAAGAAAATTCGTTTGTTTACGACATTTGCTATCTTAACCTGTCTTCAGGTGAGATTTTCATTTGTTGTTTTTCGCCGAAAAATCTCACGGGAAGTTGATTTTTTGTAATAAATGGTTTCAATAGTGCGTAATCTTTGATTTGATTGTATTGTGAAACCCTAACTATTTTGAAAATTCGATATTTGAGTGAAATACTTTTCCTTGCTACAAATGTCAAAGCTGAAAATTTACGTGTGATTTGCCTCCAAATATTTCGCTGGAAAGTGTTTTGACATAGATCATGTGTTCTATGACTCTTTTTCAATGATTGGTATAAATTTAGCCAATTATTAATGAATTTCAATTTCCCATGGTTTTGTTGTTGTTTTGCATATATGTATTTATGTTTACATTTTGCATGGGGAAGTTATGAAAAACTCATGCTTTTCTGTATTGATTTGTTGATGTTTCTTAATATATAAGTAGTTCATTGTTTACTTAATTGAATTAATTCATTTTCTTTTCATTTCAGATAATTTCATGGGTGTCTGTAGGTACATGGTATCTCTTTCTTCGTTGGAGGAATGTATGCCAGTTGATTTCTCTAGCTTATATTTAAGTTAAGTATTTTACATTGGGTTGATTATTTCCAATTGTTTCATCTTTCTTTTTAGCTTCGTTCATCACTGAACGCACTTAGTTATTTAACATATAGCAGTACTACTACCAGAGCAACTGGTTCAATTTTTCACTTAATTATTTCATAAATTATGGTGAATTAAACACAAATAAATAATGAAGTGGAAACATAAGTTAAAAATATCTTACATGAAATAATTTTTTCCACAAAAATCAAAATAGAAAGTAGAATAATTAGAAATATTTTCACCATAAAGCAAATGTTTCTTCATTCACAGTCATGACAGACATGACGAATATTGCTACGTGAATTAAAAGGAATATAATAAAGGTCCCCAGAACTGTGAACATGATAAATTGTTAGTTCCATATCATCGTTCTTTTCAAATATTTAGATTTTTCTTTTTACTTAAAATGTAATAATAAAATTATATACATTTCTTTAATAATATTCATATTATATTATTTTTAAAGTTTAGGTTATTCCTTTGACTTGGTAAAAGCATTAAAGTTATAATTGAATAATACGGCATATTTCCATATTTATTTTTACATGTTATTTTCTTTAGTTTATATACAATTGAAATTCTGTCCACCATGATATAGGTTAGTTTAGTTATTATTTGACAGATAACTTTCCGCATTTGTATGAAATAGAGATTTAGTGAACATGACGTTATTAGGAGGTAAAATAGAATACGATTAGTTACGTCAGTTTACTGTCTCTGTTTAAACAATATAAATAGTATAGATTTCCTGAATTATTATTTGACAGCTAACTTGGTGCACTTGTATCCAATTGAAATTTTGGAAAAACGACGCCACTTTCAATTGAAATAAAATGTGTTTAGATGCGCCAGTAAAGTGTTTTATAAATAGTATAGATTTCCTTAGTAATTATTTGACAGACAACTTGGTACTTATTGTGCGGGATTATAAATAATGCAGGTTTTGTTAGTTATTATTTGAAAACTAACTTGGCGCGTTTGTATGGAATTGGTATTTTCACAAAATGACGTCATCAAAACTAAAATAGAATGTGATTGATTAGTCACGCCAGTTTACTGTTTCTGTTTAAAGAATATAAATAGTATAGATTTACTGAGTTATTATTTGACAACTAACTTGTTGCATTTGTATGCAATTGAGATTTTGGCAACACGACGCCATAAGCAATAGAAATGAAATTTGTTTAGATGCGGCAGTTAAGTGCTTTATAAATAGTATAGATTTCCTGAGTTATTATTTGACAGTCAGCAATTTAACGAGGATCCACAATCTTAACTTTTCCATCCCTCGGCTGTACGTAATAATATAATTTCATCATATGACTCTTTAATTATAATTACTCCTCTATCGAAAAAGAGTGGTTATGGAACCCCCTTTACGCAAAAGGCTTTCCATTAAACATAGTAATCAGTGCGACTCGAAGTTAGCAATTTAACGACCATCAACAATCTTAACTTGTTCCATCGCTCCGCTTAAGGTAATAACAAAATACTGCCATATGCTTCTCGAATTATAATTACTCTTCCATCGAACTAAATACTAATATAATTTTATGGATAGTAACAAATTGGAGTATATGATTCTATATTATTCCCCACACCACAAGCAAGGTTTTTTACTCTTTTATCGAAAAAGGGGGGCTCGGGGGTGCAAACCTCCGTTACGCGAAAGACTGTCTATTATATATAGTGATCAGTGCAAGTCGAAGTCAGTAATTTAACTAGGATCAACAATCTTAACTTTTTCCATCCCTCCGCTGTACGTAATAATAAAATTTCATGATATGAATCCATAATTATAATTACTCTTTTTTCTAACCAGCGGGGTTCGGGGGTTGGAACCTCCCGTTACGCGAAGGGCTTTCCATTAAATATAGTGATTGGCGCGACTCGAAGTTATCGTTAAGGCAACGATCGGGACTTTTGAGCATTATTCTGGTTAAAATTTTCTTTCGATAGCGTTAGTGTTATACGATACGACCCCACTGTTTTGTACATTTCTCCACACCCTGTATGCCGTTTCTCTTCATTCTTTTTGTACACGGTAGCCAACTGTCCTCTTCATAGGTAAGTATATTTTTTCCAACCCTCCTGACCCCTACCTTCCCCCACCCCACCATACCATACCAATCTACATACATTTACATACAAAAAAAATTCACCGACATTGTTCCACTCTTTTGTCCAATATTCCTCACCCTCTTGACCGTTTCTATTCATTATTTCTGCACATGGTAGCCAACCCTCCTCTCGTCACAGGAAAGTGTGTCTCCCACCCCTCCTCACCCCTCCCCCACCATCCACCTACAACCCTAACCGCTACCAATCAACATTACATAGTGCAAAATTCACCTCCATGCCTCCACTGTTTTGTCCATCGCTCCTAACCCTCTTGACCGATTTACTTCATTCTTTTGACATATGGTAGCTAACCCTCCCCTTTTCATAGGTAAGCATTTTACGCTACCCCACGCTCTCGCGCAGCGTAGCACCGCTAAACCCAAAGGAATTGGAATTCCTTTTCGAGATATGTACATACTAAACTTCATCACCAATCACCGCCAGCTCTGAAGAACTTTAAAGAGCCGTATCTATCCGGGTTGACTAAAATGAATCTAAGGCTTTAAGCAAGAGACAGAGCTGCGTACATAAAATACAGTAATCAAAAGGAGGATATTGCGACTCTTTTCCTACAAAGGAAGAGTGAAATGCTTCCATAATTTAACTGAGAGCCAGTAAGCCAGCGTGATGGCTGAAAAACATGACATAAAGAGTAATGTTGTCAATGTGATCTGTGGGAGCCATACCAAATCACTAACAACCAGATAGTGATGGGAAGCATAGATTACTATCTAACAGTGGACGTGTATTTGAACAAAAATCAAACAGAACAACAGAAATTGTCACAATTGGTCTGAGATCAATAATATTATACCCTAGATGAAAATAAAGTTAAAGAAAGTGAAAACCCAATGTTCTGCATGGGAAAGAAGAGGAAAAGTTCCCAGATTTCGTTCATTTTGAAGATTCCGCCCCACTCCCGCGATTCTACACAAAATATTCTTAAAGATCTTTTCACCAATTAAATTTAACAGTATTAGAACTTTTAACTTTAATGCCGCCTTCACAATGCAGAGTGGAATAGAGCAGCGCAGAGTAGTACTGCATAAAAATAGCTTCTATTCTATTTCCACGCTGCCATTTCCGAAAGCTTACATACTGGAATTTCGAACTACTAACGTGTAGACGGCATGGAAAAAGCTCCATTCTGCTTTTTATCATAACTAACATGTTTTCATGCTATTTTCTAATTTAGTATTTTTTATGAATACTAATGAAAAGCAAGAGGTATTTTTTGTACACTTTATTATTTGAAAACCAAAAAATTTCGTCAATTTTTATCTAGTTTCGAATTTATTGTCTTGATAGCTGTTTGTTTGTTTCATGATTTCACGTTACTGTGGCGTTTTGTAATAAAAGTTAATTAGACTAGAGATTGACGAGGAACAAATATTCGAATTTATTGAAAAAGTTCAAGTAGAAGAAGCCTTGTGGAACGTAGGCCATTCGCATTTGAAGCAAGTGGACTACAGAAATGCAATATGGATAAGAATAGGCGTAAAGCTCGAAATTTCAGGTGTTTTTGCAATTAGAAATCCTATATTAGTTAAAAAAATCTGGAAAGACATTAATTACTTTTAAGTGAAACTGGTTACAATCAATCGAGAAGATTAGAGAAAAATAGCGAAAGGAGAAGAAGAAGGCGGAAGGAAGTAAGCGAAGTGGAGCCGCCTATTCGACGGGTGGTAAGTAATAATACAGGGAGGCATTTCGCTTCCTGGATGACAACTACAAAAAGAAGAATGTTTGGAGAAGTAAGGTATCTAGAGGTATTTCATAAGGTGGAGTACTTTCACCCCGACTGTGGTTATTGGTGGTTAATGGGATACTCATCTCCTTACAAAGGGAGGGCTTAAAAGCAGTAGTATATGCTGATGGCTTAGTCATTGTGAGCTAACACAAAGAGCATTGCAAAAGCTTCTGAAGTGGGCTATAAGTTGCGGTTTAGGCCTAATCCCGCAAAGACTGAACTAGTCTTTTTACATCCTCAAACTGGGTAATATTACTCTTGATTTTAAAACTGAAGCCAAATACCTAGGAGTGTTACTAGACTCCAAATTAAAGTGGAGGATAAATGTGAATGAGCGTGTTAAAAAGGCCATTGCAATATATGCCTGCAAAAAAAATTTTGCAAGCGATAGGATTACACCCTCATATCGTGCACTGGATGTACACCGCTATTGGGTTCTGGTGTAGTGAAATTCTTTTGAAAGAGCGACATACCTGAAAAGTCTTACTAAAATACAGAGAGCTGCCCCTTGACATCCATGGAAAATGTATAGCTGCAAAAAGTCCACTAAGCCTTAACGAGTCGAATTGTTGGTCAATAGCAGACAGTGGTTACAGCAGTATACTGAAGCTCTGTCCTGAAAACTGTATACGGGGAGCTAAGGACTACATTTTTGCAAGGCCAGATTTTGGGAAAGGGTTCTCAACTAGCATTCCTAGTAGAGAGCAGTGGGATGGTAATCGCGTAACAATCGGTTCTGGTATATGTGTTTTTATGGACGGTTTAAAACGGATTTTGGAGTGAAAGCTGGGGTATAATCAGCGCTCCCTGGAATATAGGAATCGTACCGCCTACCGGACCACTGTAGTGTGTTCCAGGCGGAGGTCGTGGCCATTTGCAAAGCAACAAGGTTGCTGTAAGGAACTCCCGCACCCAGCGATCGTGTAATCAGAATTTGTATTGACAGTCAAGCTGCAATAAAAGCTCTTGACTCGATCACCATTAGATCACGCCTAGTGCAACGGTGTCGCTTTGAGCTCGGGAAACTCTGCGCTCACTCCAGAGTTATTCTCTGCTGGATGCCTGGCCACAATGACATATCTGGAAAGGAGGCACCGAATGCTCCAGCCAGAAAGGGTTCAGTTATGAATATATGTCGGCCCCTAGAATCAGTTAGCATGACTATAGGCCTGGACGTATAGGCCTGGAAGCTGGCTAATCGCAGGTGGGGAGAACTGACCACATGTACGGTTTCAAGACAGCTGTGGCCCGAGGTATTTCCTAGGAGGACTGAATCTCTAGTGAGGAGGAGCTGTAATGACGTGCGTGATCATATCGCAGTTATTACAGGGCATGGGTATGAAAACCCCATACAGCGACTTCTCCAGACCCAATGAAAATGTTTGCAGCTACTTAGTTGCAGTGATTAGATTTTTATTCTATAAGGGCTGTACAACAGCTACACGAAAACTAAAATGTTTTACAGTGGTACTGCTTTTTTCTATTGTTTTATAATGTAGCACTTAGAGCTCTTTCCGAACCTGTTATGAAACAGTTTTGCTCCGGAAACCAATTTATTCTATAAGCATTTTATAATAGCTTGAAACAAATCTTTTATAGGCCTTTTAGAATTATTAATTTCCAGAGCAATTCAGTTGTCGAAGAAATTTTTAAAGATATAAAAAACATAAATGAGAATATTTATAAAATCATTTGGTTGCGCCTTGAATATATATAAAACTTATAAAACTCGAGGGGTGTATTTTAGCTTTTATAAAACTTTATAAATCACGGCTACGCATAAAATACTTTAATAAAACTATTCTTCACAAATGTCAATTAATCTGTGTAAAACATAATGGAGTATACTTTGACATTTGCAGTCCTATTGATTTCGATCTCGAAGAAATTACGGAACGAGAAATAAAAGCCCAGTTGAGACTCTTTTCTTACGAGAAGTATAATACGCAATTTAATATGGAATTACGGAAAAAGTGGAAAAGGTGAAAAGGAGTGGTTCATTCCGAAGAAAAGTAGAAAAGAATTTCCATAATATAATGGAAAGCAGTCCAATTTCTACAAAATATTCCCTTCTTTGCTCAAGTATATCGGTATTCGCGATTTCAAATACTTTAAAATCAATGTTCCGAAAAAAACAAACAAATTGTCAAGATTGATTCCTGAACAGTGATTTTCAGATTTCTGATCTTGAAGAGCATGAATTGAGAGAGAATTGGAATATTGAATTAAGCAATTTCTGTTCCTCTTCAGAAAATGCAAAATGTTCGGGCAATGAAATCAACGACGATATGCAAAAAAAAGTTCAGGATCAAATGAAAAATTGGGCAGTAAAACTCAACATCAGGCAAATGTAAAACAAATTCTTAATTTCTGCAAAAAGTATGTCAATTTGTCCTGACATTACTTAAAGAAAAGCTTTATTGTAATTTTTAGGGCTTTAAAGGAGTTATTTAAAATCTGGAACAAGCGTCTTAAACATATACTGCCGCACGATCCGCGGACTTTATTACAAACTCCAACAACGATAACAATTCTAAAAGTAGGCTCGGGCCAATACTAGCATCAAGGATTGGAATCGACTATAAGAAGCTTCTTCAGAGATATAAGTGAATCGAGGACTATTTCCATTAATATAAATATTGACGGACTGCCAGTACATAGAACTCGAAGGAAGAATTTTGGCCTATCCGTTTTAATATACATGAAGTACAGAATTTTCATCCAAAAGCAATCGCTTCGTGGAAAGAGCAAGCCCATTGATATGCATGCATTTATATCACCCTCCGTTGACGAAATGAAGGATATATTTGAGAATCGCATCGAAATCAACGAAACCAAAATTACTGTCAAAATTAGATGTTTTATATATGACTCGCATTTATAAAGGGTAAAATATCTATTACCTTTTTTCATCAACAATTTAATGTTTTTATATACCTTCACTCAGAGAAATATTGAAGGGGTTTTAAATCAAGCATAAACGAGTATGATTTTGGGTCAAGCACGACAAGTGGTTGATACATATCAGACCGTTGCTTGACTTTAAGCATTCCAGTTAAAGTAGAAATAAGTATGGTATATTGTTATATTAAGCATCACCATACTTAAAATATATTCTTAAATTAAGCACGATCGTTGCTTTAAATGAGTACCTAAAAATGATTGGGGGAAGCATTAAAATTTAATAATTGTGTTATTTCAAGCAATTTTAAACGTGCTTAATTATATAGTCACGTGCTTAATACAAGTAACTTATACTCAACTTAACCAATATATTTAGTAGTTGAATTAGGCATTAAAGTGCTCCTTTTATGCATAAGAATGGTCACTTTTTGGATTATTTCGCCTCAGCTCTACATTAAGTTCATTCGAATTAACCTTTATTTGACACTTATTTGAATTTAACATGAATAACATACTACACATCCGACAATAAAATTTCGAATTGAATGATTTTGTAAATCTTAAAATAACATTTAGTCCCAAGTTGTCACCAAGAATAAGCCCTAAAACACAGTAAACTTTCTGATGTTCACCATTAATGAATAACGATATGCCTTCTACCTCTAATTTTATGAGCTCTGTGACTAGAGCATGAAATGTTAAAGTGTTCGCAAAATTATTTAAGTCACTACTTTTTACAATTCCCGCTAGCAATAAGTGGAATAATAAACTACTTTTTACAATTCCCGCTAGCAATAAGTGGAATAATAAACTTGCCCTTAAAAATATATTGTTTTTTTTTCCACAATTCACTAGTGATGAAATGAGTGACATTATCTGTATTCATAGGATCTGTAGATCTGCCGTCAGATTCAAGATATTTTCTGAGCTGAAATGAAAGAAGCATAACAACCCCCGTTGTACTTTCTTCTGCAAATGAAGGTACTCCAGAGATAACAATTTCACTCACTTGATTATTTATAACATATAATTTCGAAAGTTCAAGAGCATCTATCTCTTCCATGTGTTTTCCAATTTAACTGCATCTATTGCCTTACTTATCGCTTTAAATGCTGTTTCACAAATCAATTTCTGAATATATGTAACATCTTTTCGTGTTAAATTGTTAATACTATGTAAAGCTAACGTAAATTCCAATGCCGCCTTCTTAATCTGCTCTTCATATATGTCCAAGCTTGTAACTGACTTTAAGCCATTTAAACTATTAGGTAAGGAACTCGTAGTTTCAAGTGAATTTTGTGTTCTTTAAAATGTTCTCCAGTTTGACATTCTACAGGAACTGTATTCATATGTTTTCTTCGTAAATGTTTTTTAAATGCTCTTATGCAGATAAAACTTTGCGGGAAAGACGTTTGCTTACACACATATAAATTACCAGCATGCTCACCATGAACATTTTTTAAATGACATATTAAACTGTCGACTTCATCAAAATGTCATAAGCATATGTATGTAACAGAAATACATTTTCTAATAAAAAAAGTGAAATATTCTAAAGAGTTAGATTTTACGCATACTTTTGTATTTGAATAAATGTTGTTAAGTTTTATTTTCCGTAACTACTTTTGTCTTTTTACTCATATTATATTCTAATTAACTGAGGGAACAAAATGATTTATTTAATAGTGAAATACATGCAGTTTAAAACAATTACCTATGACCATGATTAAGTGATATATGTATGTGTAAATATCTAATGAAATCTAGTAAAGCGTATAACATAGACATTATCATTTAGGATGGTCAGCTTATGCATTTGTGATCTCTAAACGAGATATTAAATTGAATATTTGAGAACTATCGTTATCATGCATAGTTCGAATATCATAAAAATAATACTGCAAGAAAGTCCAAAGTGGTTCGCACTCGGTAGGATAATTTAGAGCAAAAATTTGGAAAACTTTAAAACATATGTCAACACATTGGAGAAAAGAGCTTAATTTTATGTATATGTTATGTAAATACACATAGAAATTATTTAATAATAACGTAGATTCACCTTATACAATGATGAAAGGTTGGAGTGTTTTTTTAGTTAGCTCACATTTCTTTCTTTTCTCAGATAAAACTTTTTCCAAATTATTAATAGAGCTTAGGTATATTACGAAGCAATCCTGCGATTCTTTGATGTTTACTTTCCAGCGTGCAGTGTTTGAAGTGTCCAAAGACATTCTTTTTTGAAGTCTGGCATTTGGTTTCATAAGTCCGCGCAGGGAAGACAATAAAGTATAGTTTATTGTATCTAAAATTAATTTAAAAAATTTTAAAACAAATTGTATGTAGCTATATAAATGATAACTTACCATCTGTGGAATCATCTTTAAGGGAAGAAAGTAAAGTGATACAAGATGTGTCTCTTAAATCAGCTTTGAGAATTGACCGTATTTTGGACGCAAAATGCTCCCACTTTAGAAATAATTCGTCCTTCTTTCCCGGGTGCAAAATATCAAAATCCAGGTCCAGCTGAAATTTAATTAGAGTTAAAATCTTTATAAATTCATTTCATATTAATCTTACAAGGACATGAGCGATACTACCTTTAAGCATTGGTCATTCTATAAAAATATCATTTAGACGACAGTTTTTATATTCATTTAAAAGAATTTTTGCGGTTTGCTGGTATTTTACCTTAGAATCCTCTCCAATTATTTGGCGAAGCCAACTTTTGATTTTCTTATATTATTCACAATCTAAGAATGTTCAATAAAATATTAAATTGATTAAGAAAATGTTATTAAATATTTCAGGACCTAGTTTTCAAACTCATATTGTGCATTCAAAAGCGGCACATTTTGATCCTTAACTGGGATAGCCTTTTATACCCTAGATGAAATCTATACGGGTATACTAAGTTTGTCCATTTGTAACACCTCGAAGTAATGATGGTAGAGCAAAATGAATTGGACACCCCGCGCATAATATTAAAAGTTATTTTGATTTTTGCTTGTCCGTCCGTCCGTCTGTCTGTTCGCACGATAACTCGAGAACGCATTCACCTAGAAAGCTGAAATTGTGCACGGACATTAATAAAAAAAAGCAAAATTAAGTTCGAAAATGAGACCAATCGGGCAACTCCTTCGTGGGGTTGCCATACAAAAATTTCGTTTTCCACAATATATTTGGACACTACCTGAGAACACGTCGACATAGAAAGCTGAAATTTGGTACACTGTGTTTTCATACTAATAGCAAATAAAATTTTAAAAACGGGCTAAATCAGGCAACCCTTTCTTGGTGTTGCCATATAATAATTTTTGTTTTTTACATCTACTTTGAAAACGATCAGTCCTAGACATTTCTATTGTACTAAAAACTTCTTCAATATAAGAAATCCTACACAATTGGTTATAATCATTTTTCTGTCCGACGAGCCGTTCTAGAAATATATGCGAGAAACCAATGCAAAAAATCAAAATTGCTCAAATGGGTGACCATAGGAAATTTCATACGTGCATTCTAGGGTATCATAAGAATTAGTCTTGTACAAATTCTAGCTTTTTCACGTGTTTTAACTAATTTTCTTTCTATTAAACCCTTTTTCCTCAATTTCCGTGCCTTATTCCTATGTTTGTCGTACAGCAAACCTCTGGGGCAACCCCCTGCTTCTCACGAATGTAACATGTTGACTTAAAAAATCAATTATTCATATATTATGCTTAGATAATTCTTAAAAGAGTGAAATACCTCGCTTTCTTGGAAACAGCTGTGTGATTTCTTCCGAGTAGTATTTTATTTGTCCTAAGGACATAATTTGACTTCTCGACGTAAAATATTCTGTAATAATGTCCATTAACACCTCTTGTCTTCCTCATCCAAAATGTTTTTTTGTCTATAATTGTTCAGAATGCGATTGCCATACAAGCATGACTGTAATAAGATAAGCAGTTCCTGAAGCAAAATAACTATTGAAAAATGCGGTTATTAACAATTAAGTTATGTCTTACCGGTGAAGATGAATCGACTGAGCTTGTAGAACATCCTTGATTTTCTAAGAAAGCATAGATATTGGTATGACTTCTTTTGGAACGCTATTTTCAAGTGCTGTCTCCAGCTCAGTATTTCCTATTTGAATTGATTTTCGCCAGGAAGCAAGGAAAGTTTTGAATCGAACACGATCACCCATTTTATTGACAGCAAAAAGATCGTTGATGTCGCCCTCACATATATTTTTTAAGTGCCAAATAGTAAAACCTGTCCTTAAATACAGAAATGTGTACAGGAGCATTTAAAGATTCTAGAAATTTACCATAAAGTTATTCTATTATATCACATTTAAATCCCCAGGATTTAAGAATCGACTCGAATTCAATTTTTTCATCTGATGGAATAATGATTAAGTTTTCGTTGAAAGTGTTATCAGCTGCAACACCTTCTGAATTCTCATGGTTTGACCGTGAGTTAAATACGGACGAATCTGCTTCTAAATCTAAGGGTACGGTAAAAGTATTTTGCTGATACCCATCGTTATAACAAATTTGGAGGAGATTCTCAGAAGTATTTGCGTCCTGATTATTCATTTTGACCAAAAATTGTTGGTTATTGTGTAACCACACTCGAACGAAATGTTCCTTTAATTTGAAACGATATGCAAGATTTCTTCGGTTTTCCTTTCGAAGAATTTTAAGCAAATATCTAAATTTAATTCTGTTCGCTATTTCCTCTAGTGGGAAAATTTCTGCAAACAGGGACTCTTCTAAGAAGTCTTCAATATCCAGCAAACGGATCTTTTTAAGTTTCAAAAAAACTGTTTTTTAAATCACCATTCTTCTAAAATTGTTTCCAACCCTCTCTGCTTGTTCGACTATCAACTACAATATAATGATAATTTTTAAAGCAATCCAAGGCTCAGAATTGATGTATTCAATAGAATAGAAAAATTAAGTATACTGTAGATTTTATAAACAAACTCGTTGAAGCCATTTGAGAATAACACTTAAACGTTAAAAACAAAAATTCCTAACTGGTTTAATACATATTAACTTATCAAAAGCATTAAAAGCTACTAGTATTAAGTAATCTAGACCCAGATTAGGAAAGCTTTGTAAAGATCTTTTTGTCTAATAAGTTTCAAGAAATCCTTATGAAACGTTGAAATATCAATTGCAGATTCCTTTGACTTAACGCTATGCAGACGGGCAAAATCAATGATCATTTATTCGTATTGGAATTTTTCAAAAATCTATTTATTCAAGGATCTTTTGAACTACACTAAAATTCCAGTAAATTTTTATATGTAATTGACAACACATTTTTGAAAATCAAATTGTGGAACGCTATTGAATTATTTTTGCATTCAAAATTTAGTTGAAAAAACACTTCAATCCCCTAAAGTTGTGTCGCCTTAAATAATCTGTTCCGTGATTAAAATTCACATGAACATTAAAATACTACTTACCGTACAAACTTCCGACATTAATTTTATAAGTTATTTAAAAGGCACACAAATTTATTAATCTATATTAAATTCACTGGTTCACTTGTACACAGTTTATAATTTTAATAAAAGTGCACTTATTGAAAATACCGCTACCACAACAACTCTGAAGTCAGAACCAAAAATTTCATTATTTTTACAACCGAACAGCGTCTAATTATATTTGATAATAACAACTGCGTCTGTTAACCTATTAAATAAGGTCAGAATGCTTAAAGTTGGAACTTTTGAAATGCTCCAAACACAGTAAATACTTAATCCAAGCAGAAAATATATGGGCATTCTTAACAGCCATGTCAGACATGCTAGTATTTACCACATCCCATGCTTAAATCAGTGATCAGTGATCAGTGTGATCAGTGCAAATGCATTAGCACTTGTCACTGATCAGCAATACGGGTGTCCCCAGCTGTGGTCATTGAACTGCACAGTCTGAGGTATTGAAAGCAGCAATAGGCATAACACTATTGTTGTTTTTTTTTTACCTCGCTGTGTCGTTGACTGCGGCTGGTGGCGCCCAAGTTTTTGTGTTGTTGTGTGTCGCTTTTTTTTCTTTTTTGCTTTTTTGTTTTTGCCTTCAGCATGCAGAATTTTATTTTAGATTTCTGCAACATTCGCGGATTAAGAGCAAATCGGTTTTCGGTGTACTGCCACCTTAACTCAAAAAATCCGGCAATTCTTGCGCTAAGTGAAACCAAGGTCGTTTCTGATGCTGATATTAATCAGTATCACGTCCCTGGTTACAGCTTCGTGCCTCTTTTTTCTCAGCATAGAGGGATCGCAGTATATATTCGGAATGATGTGGCCTTTACTATTCTTCAAGATTTTCCTTCTGCTAATCCAGAGTTTAATTATATCTGGATTAGGTTCAAACTTCACAAGCACATCATATACTTCTGTTTCCTTTATCGCAGCCCAAATATGTCTGATGACGACACGGTATCCGTATTTGACAATATCTCCAACAATATTGATCATTTGCTTTCTGTTTCCCCCTCTTCCGAAATCGTCCTGGCAGGCGATTTTAATGTTCATAATATACCGTGGCTCAGACATTCTTCTACCACAAGTCCTGCGGGCCGTTTCGTTGAACTCTTCTGTGAATCATTTAATTTGCAACAGCTAGTGGATGCACCAACGCGAATTCCTGATGCAGCTGGAGATAAAGCTAATTTACTCGACTTGTTTCTAACATCTCATCCTGACAAATATTCCATTTCAGTCGGTTCCCCTCTTGGAAATTCAGACCATTGTTTAATCACGGCTCAATTTACCACCTCAAACCTGTGCCGCCCAACTGCTCCACCTACAAGTAGGCTTCTTTGGCACTATAAGAATGCTGATTGGGAAAGTCTCAATAAGTATCTTAAAGAAATTGATTGGTCGGTTTGTTTTGCTTCGAGGGATGTTGATGAATGCACATTACAATTTAGTAACATACTAAATCTTGGCATGCGTGAATACATTCCGTATTCTTACAGCAGGTCTCAACAACAGCATGATCGCTCCTGGTTTAACGATAAGTGTAACCAAGCTATAAAAGCGAAAGAGTCTGCTTTTCGCGCCTATCAATTGCATCCATGTCCGGAAATGAAACAAGTCTACAAGACTGCACGGAACACCTGCAAGTCCATTATCCAGAGAGAAAAATTTCTTTTTGACCAGAATATTAGACAAAGAATCTTGACAAGCCGCAAAGGTAGCAAAGGTTTCTGGTCCCTGGTCAAAACCATCAGGAACAATTTCACCAATTCCTCTATACCTTCACTACTTAATAATGGAGAAGTGATTGTTGACTCCCTGGATAAAGCTAATATTTTAGCTGCTAGATTCGCTTCAAATTCTCGTCTTCCACCAACTTCACAAACACCTGTTTTGCATCCCCCGTGCGGATGTGTACAAGAGCCAATACACATCCGTTCGAGGGATGTGTTCAGGGTCCTTAAGGATATCAACGTCTCCAAAGCCGCAGGTCCTGATGGTTTTTCGCCCCTGTTAATTAAAAGCTGCGCCTCATCCTTGGCTAAACCTCTGCGCAAACTCTTCTACTTGTCTTATTCGACAGGAAAATTTCCAACTGCTTGGAAGCTAGCTCACGTTCAGCCTATTCCTAAGAAAGGAGAGGGTAGCGATCCCTCAAATTATCGACCAATTGCCATCACTTCGATTCTTTCAAAGGTTTATGAATCTATCATTAACTCAAAATTAATGAAGTATCTAGAAACTAATCATCTCATCAACGATCGCCAATATGGCTTCCGAGCTGGACGCTCATCTGGAGACTTGCTGACCTTTCTTACGGAACGTTGGAACCGTAGTCTTCACAATTTTGGTGAGTCTAAAATCGTTGCTCTAGATATTTCAAAAGCCTTTGATAGAGTCTGGCATCCAGCCCTTTTAGCCAAACTTAAAGCACTTGGTCTCTCCCCTCCTCTTCTATTATGGATTGAAAGTTTCCTATCTAGTCGCCAAATACGTGTTGTATTAGATGGCGTTACATCTGAACCGCATCCCATAAATGCCGGTGTGCCTCAAGGCTCTGTTATCTCTCCAACTCTCTTTTTAGTTTTCATTAATGATCTGCTTTCCCTTACTTTCAATCCCATCCATAGTTTCGCAGATGACAGTACTCTTGATTTCGCTTACTCCTTTGACACTCTTGCGGAATCCAGGGGGAATGCCGCATGTGTTAAACGAGATTGCATGACTAGATCATTGAATAACGATCTTAACAGTATCCTCGCTTGGGGCAAAGCGAATCGCGTCGAATTCAATGCATCTAAGACTCAAAGCTGTCTCATCTCATTAAAACAAGATCATAACTTAACCACACCCGTTTCTTTTGATGGAGCATTAATTTCTGATTCACCGTCACTAAGCATTCTTGGCATTAATATTTCCAGTAAGTTGAACTGGACAGATCACATCTTCTCTGTTGCCAAAGAAGCATCGAAATGTCTTGGATTTCTGAAAAGGTGTAAGAAATATTTCAGCCCGTCAAATCTAGCGCTCCTCTACAAGTCCTACATTAGACCTAGAATGGAATACAACTCCCATATATGGGCCGGGGCTGGTCGCACAGCCTTAGCTTCATTGGATATTGTCCAAAAGAGAGCCTTCAAGCTCATTGGCGATTTGGCAATAACTTGTCATATCGACTCACTCGAGCACCGCCGCAATGTTGGATGCCTTTCGCTCCTTTATCGCTATATGCATGGTCAATGTTCTGATGAAATATCTAGTCTAATCCCTTGTAGAATGATTCCTGCACGCAATACTCGCGCTGCAAACCGCGCACATCCTTTAACCCTTCAAATTACTTTCGGCCGTACAGTAAAATTCCGAGATGCTTTTTTATCCCGAACAGTGCGAATGTGGAACAGCTTACCATCTTCTGTTTTTCCTCCGGCATACAATCTGCGGAAGTTTAAGGGCGACACACATTGGCACCTCCGCCACTCTCCTCACATCCCCTAATCCTTTCCCTATCTCCTTCCTGCCATGCTGTGCTTTGCATCATAGGGTATCCCCTGAGCTTGGCTTAATAATATAAAAAAAAAAAAAAAAAAAAAAAAAAAAAAGCACAACCACCGTTTAAGCAAGTTCTTACTTGAATTGAGCATGGATTTATTGTGTAAAAAAATAAGCTCGTCATTCTCAAAGTGATAAAAAATATGCTTAAACTAAGCAATGTAAGCTAAATTCGTTTAAAAATTTAAGCATGATACAATTTTTCTGAGTGTTATTTCTTCTGTTGCAGGTGTCGCGAATTTTAATGGGCAAAATGGTTGCTTAAAATGCACTACCGTTGTAGAATATTCTTATATTTCCCACTGCAATATTTTTCCAAGGATTCATTCCTCCAGAAGGACAGAGACAGGATTCCGTGCAAAAATTTACGGTTCTCATCATTAGAAGAACACACATTTAAAAGCTCTGCCCATAGATATGATAGAAGATTTTCCTGTGAGTGATAGCTTGCATCTAATCTTGGCATCTTCAGAAGGTGTTTATTAGGTTGGAGAGATGGAAGTTTTGGTCAATATAAAACAAAATGTTCTGGTCATGATATTTCGATAATATCTACATTTTTAATGAATTGCAAAATGCCTAGATAGTTGCATCGTGCTGCAAGAGTCCTGGATTGTCTTTCATACTGGAAAGGCTTAGAATTCGAACCTTTTTGTATTATATAGGAATTATAGTATTGAAGGATAACTTGCCTCACGACGCCTATGAGCATTTTCTAGTTCTATTTTGTGCTATAAAAATCTGTTCTTCTAAAGAATATCACAAATATCTAGAGTGAAGCTAGCACATTTCTGGCCCACTTTTTTAAGCCTCCAAGGTTTCACCACAGATGGCGCCACCGTCGCTAGGTGGGTCGAGTCCATACTAAATGTGGGTTTGTGTCTTGGATGTATGGGTTTATGTCTTCTCTCCAGCATAGGGAAATAGCATAGGATTTCGAATTTGTTTCTGAAGTTCGCTTATTTTTCATCTCGAGCCTTGGGGATACGAGACCACTTTGGGGATACGAGACCACTTTTAGCACTCTCCAGCATAGGGAATTAACATAGGATTTCGATTTTGTTTCAGGAGATCGCTTATTTTTCAACTCGGACTCGTAGCCTCTAAGTTGACATTAAGTTTTTCATCTCGAGTTTTGGGGATACGAGATCACTTTCAGTACTATGCAGCAACTGCGCCCTAGTGGCATTAGCCGATACTACCAGCATGCTCCGGTGTGTCTTGACTGTACTGGTTTATGTTTTGGATGCACCATTGAGTCTTGACTGCACACTAGCGGGATTAACCGGTACCACCGGGATGTGTGATTTGGTCTTGACTGCGCCCTAGCGGCCTTAGCCGGTACTACCAGCTTGCTCCGGTACTACGGTGTGTGTGTGTGTGATTTGGTATTGACTACACCCTAACGGCATTAGCCGATACTAGCAGCATGCTCCGGTACTACGGCTTTGGATGTGTGGTACGATTCTCTTGGATATGTGAAGTTTTTTGCCTCAGTTTTGCCCACACGTGGCAGCATGCTACGGTTTTTGTGCCCACACGTAGAAGCATGCTACGGTTTTTTTTGGATGTGTGGTGCGCCTAAATGTAGGCTTTTGTTGTTTTTCAAGTGTTGCGCCTGGTTTTGAATTAATAATAGTAATAATTGATTTTTCTTGAGCGCCTAAATGTAGGCTTTTGGTTTTGAACTAATAATTAAGGTTAATAGAAGGAAATTTTTGTTCATGTCAATGGATTCTAGATGGTGGGTATGTGCTGTTAGCAGAGAAGTTGTAGATATCAGCATCATTCGAATTTCATAACACGACATCACCTTTGCTTGATCTTTTCTCAGCAAATTCATATTATTGGGTTTAAGGGGTGCGTGTATTGAAAAGTCACAGTTGCTCTTTCGAGTGCAAACACCATTCCTTGAGTAAGGTTCCCTAGCGGCTTTAGCCGGTACTTCACATGTTGTTCACCTCGAGGGAAAGTAAGGTTCCCTAGCGGCATTAGCAGGTACTACCACCATGCCTTGGTTTTGCTGTTTTCTTGCTTGACGATTTATTAGCGGGGAGGTTGTAGATATCAAAATGACGTCATCTTGGTTTTGCTGTTTTCAAGTGGTGTGCCTAAATAAGTTTTCTTAGCGGGGAAGCTGTAGATATCAACATCATTCGAATTTCACAACATGATATCACCTTGAATTGATGTTTTCTAAGCAAATTATTATTATTATTGGGTCTTGGGAGGGCGTGCAGAGAAAATTCACAGTTGCTCTTTCGAGTGCAAACACCATTTCTTGAGCATGGTCCCCTAGTGGCATTAGCCGGTACTACATCATATCGGGCTTAGGGATACGAGATCACTTTGGGGATAGGTACTGGAGGTTGGCTGAGAGCTTTAGTGGCAATATCTGATACTATGACTAGGATTGTCTGTGGTGTGTTGGATTGGTCTACGTTACCTATACCAAGGCTTGGGTAGAATGTGTGCGGCTTAAGTAATGATGTGAAATGCCCTAAGCGAATTTATATAGGGGCTGTATACTTGTCAGCTTGAGTTTGTTGTTAGTTGATTACTTTAGTATGAGTGCCTGTGGTATGTTGGGCTGGGCTACTTGGTGGCTAAGGAAACGTTACCTAAGGCGTGGATGGATGTGTGCAGCTGTGTATTTATGTGGATAAGAAATGTTGTGAGATTCCCTAAGTGCATTAGTGTAATTAGTATAAGTAATAATTCAAGTTAACCCTAGAATATTTTTTGTCCATGCCAATAGTATTAGTACTAGGGGAGTAAAATTTTCATCAGAAATCCTCTACGGGCTATGGATCGAAATATTAGCGATCTTACCTTCTCATGTGTAATTAATATTAGTAGCTCAAAAACAAAAAAACATAACAACTATAACCTAAGTTGTGGATTAAAGGTTTGGTGATATAAATCTGTCGGTGTCTTTTATAAACAAGATTGCACCATGTGATGATATATCTAAAAATAGATCAGGCGAAGTTGATTGGAGCGAATGTTGGTAGATATGTTCACTTAGATAAGTAATGGAAATTAGTAAATGCCTAATTTTGCTCTTCAGGTGGAATGCTTCTAATTTGATTCCTTGCATAAACCAATTCGCACAGCCCAGTAAAGTAAACAAATTCGCAGTCGAATAATGTAAACAAATTCGCACAGCAGCCGAGTTAACAAATTGATCGATTTATGTTTTTTTAATGTAAGATTCCCAATTTCCTTAGCTGAAAACAACAACTGACATTAATCTGTAGGATATGATGTCTTGGACGAGTAGTGGTATTTATAATTGAAAATTTCTTTTGCTGACAAAAACAACAACAACTATAACGTCAGTTGTGGTCTGTAGGTGTGTTTTATATAATCATGTTATGATATTCGATGTGTAAAAATTGATCACGGCTGCTTGGGATGGTAAGACACACGAAATCACTAGAAGTAAGGGAAATTAAATCATTAGAAAAGGTAGCCAGGTGGCTGGTAATTTGATATCTTGTGTAACCAAATATAGCCGAGTAAAGCAGACAAATGGAGCGGTTAATGATTTTTTGTATCAAGGAGTTTGTATTGAAAAGTCTTACATTTTATGAAGAATTGTTTTCTTTTATTTTCAATAAAATTTCTCAATCAGTCACACTTTTATGAGATTTGATTACTCCCCGATATCATAGTTCACATGAAGCTGATAAGAATATGATAATTTTATCTTCATACTATTGGAGTGATCACATTATTTTCTTACCATTAGGTTGATAGTGGGTTTAATTAAATGTTTTGATGAAAGACGGTGGTGTTATGATATTAATGTAGTATGCTATCTTGTCTTAGATGAGTAATGGAAGTGGTTTGGGAGCTGTGAGTAAGGAATAAAAACCTTATCAGCAAGGTCGCTTCATATTTATCTGTCTAAAGTATCATCCAAAGGGTGTTGTATGAAGGAAGAAAAACTGATAATTCTTCAAGCCCAGAGTGAAGACCGTGGTGGAGGTTGAGAGTGGCTGCTGTAAGTTGTGGATTAAATTGAAAGTTTTGATGGATGGTTCTTGACATAATATTAATCTAGTAGGATATGAAAGCTTCAGTGAAGAGCGTGGAAGAGGAGAGTGTTATTTGTTTACCTTTGAATCTTAAGGTTTATACTGTTAGCCTCTAGCAAGAATGTTTTCTTTCAGATGGCTCGGTGACTAGATAAGAACGTGTTGATTTCATGTTCATAATTTCATCTTGTGGTGAGCATATGATGGTAGGAGTTTTTTTTATAAATCAAGCAGGTATGCCGTTATGAGATTTGATTGACTCCTATATCTAAAAAATAGTTCACATGAAGCTGATATACTGTTGAGGCAGGTACATTGTTTACTTACCATTAAGTTGAGAGTGGGTTAAATTAAAAGCTTTGATACAAGAACGCTGTGTTGTGATATTAATGTAGTATGATATGTTGTCTGAGGTGAGCAGTGGAAGCTGTATGGGAGCTATGAATAAGCAGTAAAATCCTAGTCTCGCTTGATATTTATCTCCTCTAAATTATCATCCGAATGGTGGAGTATGAAGGAAGAAATAATTGTTAATTCTCCAAGTCCATAGTGAAGATCGTATTAGGGGGTTTAGAGTAGGTACTGTAAGTTATGTATTAAGTTAAAAGTTTTGATGGATGGTATTTGATATTTATCTCCTCGAAATAGTGTTTTACGAGTATCAGGAAAGTCGGAAAAAAAGTTGATAATGCTTCAAGTTCAATAGTGAAGACCTCGATGTTGAGAGTGGGTATGTGGATTGATATAAGTCTAGTAGGATATGGAAGTATTATTTATTCAACTTTAAATCTTACCGTGAAAGTAGGTTGGGAGTTGATTAAATTAAAAGTTTTAATGAAAGAAGGTTCAGTTATTATATTAATATAGTATAATATGTTGCCTTAGATGAGTACTTGAGAGCTGTGAGTAATATGTGGAATATGTTGTAGATGAGTAGTGAAAGTTGAAAATGTAAGATTCCCAATTTCTTCACTGAAAAACAACAACAACTGTACATAATATATACCAAATCAATTTTTCACACAATATTGATCCACATCAAATTCATTATTTTTTTTTATATCTTAAGTTATAAACTTTTTTCTCTGTATTTCACATCCGAAAAGCGATCCAGAGCAAATGTCTCCCATGATCCTTTTCAGTGTTAGGTTATGAGAGTTCGGCAGCAAAATCCCATGTTATTTCTTATCACCTGTCTTGCTCTAACACATTAGGAAGCTTTAGTGAACATCTCACCCGGAACTTGGTCATATGCCGGCTGTGGATATGTATGTATGTAACACTGATATGAATTAATCTAATGTTGTGTAGTGTAAAAGAAAAAATTTCATGGGTGATATGGGGATTGAATGGATGTATGTTATGCACTAGATTGGTGGTATATGTCCTTATTTGATTGAAGCAAATAGTTTCACGACTACCTTACCAAGACTTAAATATAGTTGAAATTCATAAAAATGTTGAATCGATGTCAAGAACATGTTAATACTTGTTTTGAGCATGAGCAGTGGAAATCGTGATCATTGCAGCATGTTATGAAATGCAATATCTAAAAATAGACCACATGAAAGTTATTGGGGTGGTAAAAAAAACATGAAAGCATTAGGTTGAAAGTGGGTTCAATTTAAGGCTTTGGTGAAGGAAGGCGGTATGATAGGAGGCATCAGCCAATTTTGGTGAGTCTCAGCGATAGGTCAAAAAAATTTCAACCGCGCTAATAAATGAAAGTTTATTTTTAAGAGTGGTACAAAACGACATATGGAGAGCTGTATTGGACAGACTAAATCGCCAAGAGTGTTATTGAAAGCCACCTGTCGAAGTGGACAAAGTACAGAGCGTGTAAAAAAAAGTGATTTTGTAAAACCTGTATTCACAGTGTAAGCAGTGAGCTTCTCTTTGGATATAAGCCAAGGGCGTCGAGTGATGAAATCCTTACCGCGGAAATCGGACACGTTCAGACAGTTGAAAGGGATATGAATAACTTAAGGAACGAAGCACTATCAAAGTTCTACGAAAACCAACGACACCAGAAGGCAAGATACGATAGGAAGAGAAAATCAGCAGAGAAATACGAAGTCGAAGATATAGTACTTGCTAGGAAACCAACAATTAGTGATGAACAAAGCAAAAAATTGGTCCCAGTTTACAAAGGAGTTTTCCAGATAAAACGAATAAATACGAAAGTGATGAAGCTGTAGATCGACTAAAAAGGTGGACTCTAGGAAAGCCAAGTGCTACTTATGACGATGGTTATATCGTGGAGGAGGGACGTTCAGACAGCTAGGGAGGCCGAGCTGTCACAAAAAATGAAACTAATGAACTAACTAACCATTCCTGTAGTGTCCTTGAAACGAAAGAACGGAATAGAATCTGTATCGGCACCGGTGAGAGGCTGTTTGTAAAAGTATCTATCCTTGCCCCTCTTAATTTAGGTTTCTGGGAATAATTCTCAGAACAGGGTAAAAGGAATCAAGGTGAAAGTAAGGAAACTGAGACTGTGCATTTTAGTCGTCAGATAGTTCTCCCTCGTGCTCGAATATTTAGTTGGAAAAATAACAGTGGATACAAGCTAAAAAAAAGATTGGAATAATCGATAAGTTTGTGAGTGGATACTTTAGCCTTTTTGATTTAATATTACTAAGTAGAGTAGTATAGTCAATCTATAGTATTGATACGTTATTGTATTTAGCTGTATTATAGTTGTTGTGATCGGTTGTAGCCGTGTGTGGTGTGATGTAGATAATAGAAATCTTCTCACTGGGTAATGTGACTCATTTGAGCCTTTTAAATTACCTTGCAGGACCCAATAGTGTGCAGGAGCATGCCTTCCCTACCCCTGCAACGAATGAGATTAACCCGTTAAGCGAATAAGTGTCAAAATAAAAAAAAATACACTATATCAAAAAAAATAAAATCAAGAAAAAAAACTTTTTAAAAAAAACTTTCTATCATTTATACGGGCTTAACACTATAAAAACGTATTAAGAAAAGTAAATAAAAGATTAATATTAACAAAGTGAGGTACAACGTATTAGCTCTTCATTTGAGTCTGACTTACCTAAAGACAGACGCGGAGTATTTACGAATAAAAGAATAATAAATAACTATAACATGAACCATGGTTCGCAATTATGGCAAAAGTGGGCTACCTATACTAAGCTTAGAAAGTTAGAGCTAACTAAAATATAAAAATTAAAAATTTAAGACCAAAATCGTATACAACACTCCTAGCAACATGCTAGCTAAGACTACAAACTGGATTTGTCGGCAAATCAAATTTTTTGACAAATGATTTTTTACATCTTATCTATAAGTTTTGTCATCATTTCCCTATAGGTGTGAGGGGCCTTCTCTAACTGTTCGTTCTGTTTATGTATAGCGTCCATGTATTCCGCATGACGCTTAATTTCTAACGCGGAAGATAACATATTTGTTATTGTTCTTCTTCTTATTGCTACAGGCTCAACCACAACAACAGGTTCCCCCAATTCATCAATTTCCTGCACTTGAGGAGGAACAGGTTGATATCTGTAAGAACTGGCTTGCTGTGGTAGTTGGATGGAGTGACTACTACCAAACATTTCATCCAATTCGTTGAAGAATTGGAAAGATGTTCTAAGCCCTCCAGAGTTTGTTGAAATCTACTCCTAAACAAAAACGAACAATGCCTGATAACACGACAGAACAATTAACTCTTGATCATGCCAAGAGTCTTATCCCAGAATTCGATGGGAATCCAGAGAACCTCCACAGGTTCTTAAACATATGCAGCCTATTCCAAAAACAAGGTACAGCCAAATCAGATAAACTGCTATATCTCCACATTATAAAGGCTAAACTTATTGGCAAAGCATACGATATCATCAAGTATAATGACATTATATCTTAGAAAGAATTGCAAGCTGCTCTCCAAGAACAATTCATGGAAACTCGCTCTAGAATGTCTATTCAGAACGAAATTCTATCATTAAAACAACTGCCCAAGGACGACATTAAAGAATGTGCTTTCCGAGCTCAAACGCTATTAGCTATCTACAACGACGCTACTTCAAGTCTGACAAATGAACAGACTTTAAAAAATCTTCTATTTGAGGAAAATAAAAATATGGTTATCAGAGCTTTTGAAGATGGATTAAGACATGACCATGTTCGTCTGATAACCAAGGCTAAAGGCTACACCGACCTAAAAGATTCGACAAAATTCGCCATAGAACAATCTGTAAGAAATAATTCTTTCAACGAAAACGTTTCACCCTGCTCTAAATGTCACAAATAAAGAGTCATCCTGCTGACTCTTGTTTAGCATCTAGAATTAGGGTGGAAAACAAGCTTATATGCGCATATTGCAAAACACAGAATCATCACATTAGTCAGTGTAGAAAAAGGTTATTTCAACAGCCATGTTTTGCTCAACCTTCCACTAGCTTCGCACAAAGAAGCCCTCAACATTTTCAATCCAGTAGGATTCCCCAACAGCAGCAAGCAATAAGAGCTCCAAATCTACGACAAATAGATAGGCAAGGCCAATATCCACAAGGAAATAGAGATCTCCAATTTCAACCTACTAGCTCATCACTTCCAAAATATTTTCATAATATTAGATCCACAATTAAAAATAGGAATCCAAAAGGTAACCCTGATATGCCACAAGCTAATGCAAAAGGGGAAATTCCAAAAAACAGTCAGAGCCGAGACGAGATAGCGGAAGCTCAATCTCGCCTAAATCAATTAATCAAAACCGCCGATGTCCATCCGCAGCCTCAAATTTAAAAGGAGAACTTTCTTTCTCCTTAATCGCCGATCGCCAATCGCTAGTTGTGACGATCGAGAATTCCATTACTGTGTAATGCATCTGTAATCATTCATCATAAATTGAATGTAAATCATATGCGCATCTCCATAAAAGAAAATAAGAAAAAAGATTGCAGCTAAAGTTCGTATACCTTCTCAAAAGGTAAAACTCCGAGTTCAATTAACTCATCGAGTACACATAATTTACATGCATACAGATTCGTATGTAATCATTTTGTGATTCATTTACACCTCGTTATGAATGAGATAAAAGTCAAGCGCATCAAATTCCAGCGCAAGCAAAAAAAGCATAATATGCATGTACAGTGCACCAAGTTGTAAAGAAAATATTACTCACGTGAGGTCACCGTTCTTTTGTTACCATACACATAATAAGATAGGTAAATGATATTGATTGTAGGTAACATTTAGAAATTAATGTAAATTGCTTACTTAGCAATAAATATTGATTATAAATAAGGTAGCATTAAGAAAATAGCGAAGAAAAAGAATTGACTATAGCGAAGGCAGGTAGTTCTTATTCTTTAGATCGCAGAGGCAAGTTGGCCCGCGGCTCTAACCTTTTTGGATGAAGAGGCTTCTCAGCCAAACATCGTTTGTATAAAATACCGAGGCAATTAGCCAAGTATTTTGGCTCGATAGATATTGAGGCACTTCAGCCATATATCTAGTGCGGATTGAGGCATTTGGCCAGATCCACAGGTGAATGAGGCTTTTTAGCCTTTTATAAATATATTGCGGCCACACATTTCATCATGAACAGAATCTTGGATATTGGCGTATGCGCCATTCTATTGGCAATAAACATAACATGGCGACCCTGCCCATAAACGAAATGGAATCAATAACATCAACAGTAACAGAGCAATGGATAGCAGAAATTGATAGCAGATTTAACAAAAACTGTACAAGAAACTGAACGAGGGATTAAAGGATGATTTAAAAAAGAACCCACGAGCTGGACCCAGGCCGATTTCCATTGAAAAATATCGACAAAAGTACCAACACAAAAGCCAGACAGTAACAGTGAAGCAGCTAGAAGAAGAAAAATTACCAAAGAAACCACGAGGAGGAAGATTGGTAAAGCAGCGCCAACGTGTAGCTGAGCTAAAGAGGCTAATAAATACAACTGTAGGATCATTTAGGAGCAAAGCAGTAATAGAATTAAAGGAGTTAAAGGAAATTCAGAAGATAGAAAAGAAAACTAGTAAACAAAAGAAAAAGACAAATGGGAAACACTAAGTCCCAGCAGATAGTAGTTTATATAATCTTAGGCATAGTAATTAGCATATTGATTTTTAAATTGAATAGCCACTATAAGAAATGTGTTAAAAAGAATTTAGTTAGGACAATAAATGTATAGTATAGAATTTTTCTTTCATTTTCTTGATTATGGTATCATCGTTGGTCAGCGGTAACATACACCATAAGGGTTTCACTGATGGAATTTGATTTGCTAATAGAACTCTTAGGAAATTTAAAAAAGAGTCCAGGTAGAACATGTACTGCAAATTACATTGAAATAAAAAATAATGAGATCAACGAAGTCTGGGTGGAAATAAAAAAAAATATTACTGATAAAGTAAAATTAGAAGAAGCAAAAAGAAAATTTGAGGAATTAAAAAATAAAATAAGTGTCTATCTCATTCCCAAAGAATCATTGGAAAAGTCTGACAAGATGATGCAAGAGACAATGGCAGCATTTGATATTGCGACTGCAACAAAAATAATACCGGAGTTTGGTGGTGATTTTAAGACATTATCAAATTTTCTTGGTCTGGTTGAATTCTATAAAGAATCGCTAAAAACCGATCAAGAGAGTACACTTCTAAAATTCATAACGACGGTAAAACTATCAGATAGAGTGAAGAATATACTCTTATCAGAAAGCGCGCCAACAAAAATATCAGAATTAAAAACAAATCTACAAAAAACATACAAGATAAATAAAAATCCACTGAAAATACACAGTGATTTGGCCAAGATACAGCAAGGCAATCAAAGCGTGAATGCTTTCGCTTCAATAATAGAAGCACTGATAGCATCATTAAATGATCTACAAATATCAGAACAAGAAGAAGCTATTCGAGCATTAATCGTGAACATGAATGATCAGTTAGGCTTAAGTTCATTTAAGAATGGTATTAATGAACCATACAAAACCAATCTCATAGCAGCAAGGCCAAGCAAACTATCTGAAGCCATAACGATAACCACAGAAATGACTGATTGTCCGAACCAAGCAAACATGTATTATTACAGGCAAAACTTCAACAGTACTAACAGATGCAATAACAAATATCAGAAGAACAATTGCACGAACCAGAATACTAACTACAACAAAAATAACAATAGCAACTATTTTAGAAAGGAAAACAACAGTTATAGAAATAGAAATGGAAATAACAATAGAAGCAATAATAACAACTATAACAACAGAAGATATAGTGATAACTACAATAAGTGCAATAGAGGTTACAACAATAGATGGGACAGAGAATCGGAAAACTTAGCTGTCCCCGGAAAACAGAGAACCGGGGTATACACACTAAGAAAATAGTGCATCTAAAACAAGGAGACAACCACTCAAACCACATAAATATATATATTAAAGAAAGCAAATATAGGATATCATTTTTGATTGACTCAGGTGCCGATACATCAATACTAAAGAATAACTTAGTCGAAAATGCAGACATAGATGTAAATGAATCGTGTCAAATAAATGGAATTGCAAGTAAAATAATAACTACGCATGGAGCCACAGAGTTAGAATTGCCAATTGAAGACATAATTGTAAAACATAAGCTTCATATAATTGATGATGATATTAACTTAACTACGAACGGGGTGTTAGGACGTGATTTTCTGATTAAATATCATTGTAACATAGATTACGAAACATGCGCATTGACCATAAAATCAAACGCAAGGGATATAATATTACCAATAAACGTGGACATCAAAATCATCAATAATATCACAAAACCGCCAAGATCAGAGATAATAACACCAATCGAAATTGAAATAAATGAAGACAGTCTGATCTGCGGAAAGGAAATAAAAAAAGGGATTTTTGTAGCAAATGCGGTAATACCGTCAAAGGGCATAAAACACATAAGAGTTTTGAACACAGCAGAAGAACTGGGCACCATAACAAAGGCTCATATATATACGCAACCACTCAAGAATTATCACGTTGGAAAAGATTCTATTAAGGACTACAATATTTGTCATTTCAACAAAGCTATAATGAACAATTTAAAGTTTAAAAAGGTTAAAGAACAGATAAACATAGATAGCTTATGCCCAAAAGCAAAACAATCAATACTAAGCATCTGTGAGAAGGTCAAAAATGTCTTTCATATACAAAGATGGAGAACCACTAACCATCAATAATTTCTACGAACAACGAATTTCGACTATAGATAGAACACCCGTCTACATAAAAAACTATAGGATGCCAAATTCACAGCTTGATGAAATCAATACACAAGTAAGGAAGCTGCAAGAGGAAGGTATAATAGAACCATCAGTAAGTCCTTATAACTCACCATTGCTAATTGTACCCAAGGAAGACCTTGGAGGACAAAAGAAATGGCGAATGGTTGTAGATTTTAGATTACTTAACAAAAAGGTTGTCAACGACAAGTTTCCCTTAACAAGACTTGATGATGTATTGGATAAATTAGGCCGAGCAAAATATTTTTCGACTCTGGAAATGACTAGTTCATTTCATCAAATTCCATTACATCAAAAATCAAGACCGCTGACAGCATTTTCGACAAATACAGGACACTACCAATTCACGAGATTACCTTTTGGGTTAAAAATATCAACAAATAGCTTCCAACGAATGCTATCAATAGCACTAAGTGGACTAGAAGCCGCAGCGTTCCTATATGTAGATGATATAAAAATATTTGGTTCTAACTTAAATGATCACAACAACAACCTCATAAAAGTATTAGAAAGATTGCAGAAATATAATCTAAAGCTAAATGCGAGTAAATGTAACTTTTTAAAACCAGAAGTTACATACCTGGGCCACCGAATCACACCTGAGGGTATACGAACTGACCCACAGAATTATGAAAGCATAAAAAATTATCCTGAACAAAAGAATGCTGATGAGGTGCGAAGATTCGTAGCATTCTGCAACTATTATAGGAGATTTGTCCAGAATTTTGCAGAGATCGCAAAACCACTAAATGAACTTCTAAAAAAGAACAAAATATTTCATTGGTCTGAAGATTGCAAAAAATAATTTGAAGTCTTAAAATAGAAACTAGTATCCCCACCAATACTAAGTTATCCTAATTTCAATGAATTATTCATTCTAACAACTGATGCATCAAGCTATGCATTAGGAGCAGTACTCTCGCAAGACGAAATCGGACGAGATAAGCCGATAGCCTATGCAAGCAAGTCCCTCAATAAACATGAATTAAATAAACCCATAATAGAAATAGAACTGTTAGCTATTTACTGGGGAATACAGCATTTTAGACCATACTTATTTGGAAGAAAATTCATAGTGTATACCGATCACCGACCGCTTGTAAGCTTATTTACGCACAAAAACCCATCATCAAAATTAACGAGAATAAGAGTTGATCTCATGGATTATGATTTTGAAATTGTCTTTAAACAAGGTAAAATGAACACCAATGCAGACGCATTATCAAGAATTAAACTTGAATCCAAGGACTTAATAGCAATGATGCCGAAAAATAATATGAATCTAATCACAAGAAACATGCAGAGAAAACAACACATGCAGGATAATAATAATAACAAGGAGTGCAAAAGTAGTAAAAACTGTGCAAGTAACTTAATTTGAAACAAGAAGCCTGATCAACTTTTAGTTTGGAACAGTACATCAATATCCGATATAAGGTAAATTAAAAAACTCGAGTTAACATTTAAAAATAATAAACACACGCAACTTAGGACACACAATTATAACAGAAAACTGCATGAAATAGAAATCGCTAAAGATAAAATAATTGCAGAGTGTAATGATAAATCTTTACCAGAGTTAAAATTGGTTTTGAGGAAGTTACTACTCAAAATAAGCAATGCAAAAATAGATAAATTAGCGCTAGCAAATAATCATGAATTATTTGATATTATCGACGTCGAAAAATTAAGAAATATATTAGAGGATTTCCATAAAGAAACAAAACATTGTGTTAATATTATTTTATATACATCTCCTAAAAGAATAATAAAAATAGATGAAGTGCACACACTGATAAAAGAATACCATAGCTCACGAATTGGTGGACATTGCGGCATAAGAAGATGGATTGCTAGTTAAAATAAAAATACATTTGGAAAAATATGAATAAGATGGTGAAAGAATACGTAAATAACTGTAAAGAATGCGCAAGAACAAATATCACGAAACACACCAAAGAGAGATACTGAATGACTAACACACCAGGCTCATCTTTTGAAACAATCTCCATAGACACGGTTGGACCACTTCGACCATCTGGGGACTTCAGATACATTCTAACTCTACAATGCGAGCTAACGAAGTTTGTAGAAACAATCCCAATAGAAACCAAACATGCAAGGACAGTGACGAAAGCAATAGTAGAAAAATTCATATTGAAATATGGATGTTTTAAAAAACTCAAAACTGATATGGGTACAGAATTTTGTAATCAACTGATAAACAGCCTGTGCGACCTTTTAAAAATAAAAGAAGTGACATCAGGCCCATTTCACCACGAAACCCTAGGTTCGATCGAAAGAAACCATAGAATTTTAAACGATTATATAATGACGATTTCCGAACAAGAAAATTGGAGTGAAATACTACCCTACTATACTTACAGCTACAACACCACACCACATACAACTACCAATTATACACCTTTTGAGCTAGTTTTTGGAAAATTAAATTCATTACCATGTGAGATCTTAGATAACAATACAAAAATATATAATATTGATGATTATATTAATGAGTTAAAAATAAAATTGCAATTTGCACACAATAATGTAAAAGAATGTTTATTGAAATAAAAGCAAGAGAGAATAGATAAACAAAACGCTGTAAACGAAGCTAACTTTAAAATAGATGATTATGTATATATAAAAGTAGGCAATAGAGTAAAATTACAGCAACCGTATAAAGGACCATATAGAATAATTAGACAAAATTATGTGAATAGTTATGTAGATATAAATGGAAGAGATACTAAAATACACAATAATAACTTAAAACTATGTAAACATAAAATATAGGTAGCTATAGCTACATAGATAGAACAATTAAAAATATATATCACAAGATAGTTAAACTAAAATGTAACAAAAGAAATATGACCAAATGTGCAACGAATGAATGCAATTCTACTTTCCTTAGAGAAATCAAAATTGCATCAATCTTTTGAGGATGGGGATGTAATGCATCTGTAATCATGCATCATAAATTGCATGGAAATCATATGCGCATCTCCCTAAAAGAAAATAAGAAAAAAGATTGCAGCTAAAGTTCGCATACCTTCTCAAAAGGTAAAACTCCGAGTTCAATTAACTCATCGAGTAAACATAATTTACATACATACAGATTCGTATGTAATCATTTTGTGATTCATTTACACCTCGTTATGAATGAGGTGAAAGTCAAGCGCATCAAATTCCAGCTCAAGCAAAAAAGCATAATATGCATGTACAGTGCACCAAGTTGTAAAGAAAATATTACTCCCGTGAGGTCACCGCTCTTTTGTTACCATACACATAATAAGATAGGTAAATGATATTGATTGTAGGTAACATTTAGAAATTCTGTAAATTGCTTACTTAGCAATAACTATTGATTATAAATAAGGTAGCATTAAGAAAATAGCGAAGAAAAAGAATTGACTATAGCGAAGACAGGTAGTTCTTAATCTTTAGATCGCAGAGGCAAGTTGGCCAGCGGCTCTAACCTTTTTGGATGAAGAGGCTTCTCAGCCAAACATCGTGTCCGTAAAATACCGAGGCAATTAGCCAAGTATTTTGGCTCGATAGATATTGAGGCACTCCAGCCATATATCTAGTGCGGATTGAGGCATTTGGCCAGATCCACAGGTGAATGAGGCTTTTTAGCCTTTTATAAATATATTGCGGCCACACGCCATATATTCATCAATTAATCAAATTAAATTAAATTTCATCATGAACAGAATCTTGGATATTGGGGTATGCGCCATTCTATTGCCAATAAACATAACAACTGCTTTTAAAACTAGCACCTTTTTGATAGATACCGGAGCAGAAATATCGGTAATAAAAGCTACTAGGGCACTTGGGAATACTATCGTCACTACTTCAAAAAGCATAAAGCTACCTTCATTAGCAGGAACCCCCCTGCGTACGCTAGGAACTGCAGAATGTAATTTCTACGTTAAAAATACCACTTTTAAACATAATATACATATGGCCGATAGTAATCTACAATTAAAATATGACGTAATATTAGGTCATTATTTGTAGACAAATTTCTTTGCAAAATTAACTACGAAACTAAAATACTAACTCTTAAAATAAATAATGTTTCCCCAGACGACACTGAAATGCAAAATTAAATGACAGGAATAGTATCGAACATTGAGTGCGGAGGTTTGAAAGACCCAAGCTCCGAACTATTTCCAGTCAGGTCAGGCGCAAGGTATGGAGGTTTGAAGGACCCAAGCCAACAAGTCAGACCAAATTCGAAAAATGTCTCAAAAGAAGACAAAGTACAAAACAATATTGCAAAGAAATCGAATTAAGGCAAGTGCGATGCTGACGATATAAATACACCAGCAGGTACACAGGTTATAGCTAGGATAACCATGAATAAAAGAGGTACCTTTTTCTGCGAACACAAAGAATTGAAATCAGGATTGATTATTGGGAATACGCTTATAAAACCAGACAAGGAAGGTCAAGCGAATATTCTTATCCTCAATTCCAATCAAACTGATGTTCATATTAGGAAAACGGACATAAGACCTCACTTACATGAAATTAATAAATTTAATATTATAAAACTAAATCCCCAAAGAGATCCTATTCAAGAAAGGCTTGCTAGACTCGCATTCGAGATAGACCTTTCACACTGCAATGCTGAAGAGTTCAGATCCATTTTAGATATATGCCGTAACTACAACGACATATTCTATTTGGAAGGAGACTCCCTGACATAACATTCCTATCTTACCTGGAAAACCTATCGTAAATGTCAAACAATATAGATTACCTGATGCTCAGCGTGCAGAAATTAACAATCAAATTAATAAAATGTTAGAAGACGAAATTATTAGTCCCAGTTTAAGCCCTTGGAACTCACCTCTATTATTAGTTCCTAAAAAACCAGACGCCGATGGCAACAAAAGATGGAGAGTAGTCGTTGATTTCAGACGTCTCAATGATATAATTGTGGGAGACGCATTTCCATTGCCAAACATAACGGACATCTTAGACCAATTGGGAAAAGCCAAATATTTTAGCACGTTGGACTTATCCAACGGCTTTCACAAGATACCCATGAGTGAGAGCGACAAAGAAAAAACTGCTTTTAGTACACCTTATGGTCATTACCACTATAACCGTATTCCATTTGGTCTAAAACGAGCTCCAGCCACCTTTCAAAGGCTGATGAATAATATTTTGGTCGGTCTCCAAGGCATAGTATGCTTTATTTATATGGACTACATTATTATATATGGGTACAATCTAATAGAACACAACTCTAGACTCCAGAATATTTTTGTCAGGCTTCAAGAACATAATCTCAAGCTACAACACGAGAAATGTCACTTTCTCAGTAAGCAGATAGCCTATCATCTTATCACCAGATCCCGCTAAGCTCGAAGCAGTTACTAAATATCCTATTCCTAAAAAGGAGAAAGACGTAAAATCCTTCTTAGGATTTGTCGGCTATTATAGGCGCTTCATTCCAAACTTTGCAAAGCTAGCCAAACCTTTAACAGCTCTTTTAAAAAAGAATGCTACTTTCAAATGGGATGCTTTTTGCGATGAACCTTTCCAATCGTTATAGAAAAAAATTGATTAACGCTCCGATATTACAATTACCATGTTTCGATAAAGAATTTTTAGTGACTTCAGATGCAAGCGACTACGGTGTAGGTAGTGTATTGCCTCAAGGAAAAAATCGGTGAAGATAAACCCATCTGTTTTGCAAGTAGACCTCTCAATCAGGCCGAGACGAGGTATTCCAACATATAAAAGGAATTATTAGCGACAATTTTTGCCATCGAGCAATTTCGCCCTGATCTATACGGTCGAAAATTCACTATCGTCACAGATCATAAGCCCCTCACGTGGCGCATGAACCTGAAAGACCCCACCTCTCGCCTAATGAGGTGGAGAATAAGGTTAGAAGAGTAGGATTACAAGATCATATACAAACCAGGAAAAGGAAATCTAAATGCCGACGCACTCAGCCGTGCGATCCCGGTAAAACAGGTAAAACTATACAGGTGGTAACTAGTAGTCAAAATAACGTCCAAATCGAATCCCAAAAGGAAACAAACAATAATCCTACATCGACTTATGTAGAAGAAAACACGAAAGATCTTCTAGAGACTCGTGATACTAAGAAAAATTACTTCTTATTGCCAATACATAACTCCATACAGGAAAATTCATTAAGCACGTATTTACCCGATAACTACGTAATACCCTTAGGAGAAGCTATTGAGTTTAACAAAGGCAAAATTTCTTACATTATTGGACGCGCTCCTATACCTATCAGAAATGAAACTGATCGAAATCAAATGATAAAAATGTTTCAAAAATTTAAGGCCTACTCAAAGAACGAGAAAACTATTTCTATAGCCATACCAATCACCGATAACACTAGTTATCGCGATCTAAAGCTTCTATGTTCTAAAGAATTTGAAAAGTCAGGCACTAAACCAATTTTCTTTCTTAATAAAGCAATTAAACTAACTGATCCTGAATCTTTAGCTCAAGTAATTAAAGAGCATCATATCTCTCCGTTAGGCGGTCATCAAGGTGAAGCCAAAACTATAAGCAAAATAAAAAGAAGCTAAAATTGGCAAGGCATGTTCAAAGATACTAGAGACTACATCAAGAACTGTCCTTCTTTCCAGAAAAATAAGTGTAGCAAAAACAAAAAATGCTTATGAAAATAACCACAACTAGTAATAAACCCTTTGAAAAAATATTCTTAGATATAGTAGGACCATTACCCACTAGTTATTTGGATAACAAATATATACTTACGTTCCAAGATGATCTGACGAAATTTTCAGATGCCCTACCTTTACCAAATGCCGAAACGCACTCTGTAGCAGAACAATTTACGAAACAAATTATATTTTTACACGGTCTACCTGAAATGATCTTAACTGATCAAGGAACCAATTTCTTAAGTTCTACATTTAATGAAGTATGTAAACTACTGAAAATTCATAAGCATCAAACCACTCCTTATCACCCAGAAACAAACGGAGCTTTAGAACGAAGCCACCAAACCTTAGCAGAATATCTTCGACACTATGTGTCAACAGATCGACTTACATGGGATACTTGGATCCCCTACGCTATGTTCGTTTACAACAATTCCGTTCATTCAAGCACAGGCTACACGCCGCATAACTTATTATTTGGATTCCATGCCGAAATCCCAACGTCATTGAAAAAAGATCCTGAAGTTGCGTATAATTACGACAATTATGCCAGCGAACTAAAAGCCAGACTTGAACATTCTCATAAGATTGCTATGGAAAATCTTATAAGAAATAAAGAAAAATCCAAGGCATATTATGACCAATCATCCAAACCCAAAAATTTTGTAATAGGCGATAAACTCTTAGTTAAAAATAATACCCGAAAAAATAAGTTATCACCGCTATGGGAAGGACCATACGATATAGTAGAGATTCCTTCGTCAGAAAACTTTATCGTCAGACTTAAAAATAAAAATAAACGAATTCATAATAACCATTTGAAGTTATTCGTCGACTAATCACGAACTATTCATTCGTTTTCCATAGGTCAGGATGATCGGACCAATTGTATTCTTCGCATTATTATGCACAACGACGAGTGCTACAAACGTGACAATTTTCGATTCTACCCCGGGTATCTATTTTGAAGAATTCGGAACAGTTCATCTATACAGTAACTCCTGGAAGTTAGTAACGTATTATATTTAGATAATTTTTACATAGAACTAGATTACTTAAGAATCCAAGCTAGCAATATAGAAAATCTCTGTCTTAGTACAATTAACAAATCATATTCAAACCACTGTGAAGCTCGGATTAATATGCAAAAGTTGTTTTTGAGTGAAATAGATCAGATTAACGAAATCCTAGAACCAAAACATTTAAGGTCACGTAGAGCTATGTTAAATATTGTCGGAAGTATAAGCAAAAATTTGTGCGGAACGTTGAACGAAGAAGATGCCAAGCACTGCGACGAACAAATACAACTCCTAAAAGTAAACGAAGATCATCTTTTGGAATTATTAAAGTCTCAAACCCTAATTGTTGACAAAACTGTCAACGTGTTAAATAAAAGCTCGTCCCAAATCCAAAAAGAATTCGGAAATATAAAAAGGAAACTCGCTAAAATCTCTCAAGTCGTCAATAATTTAACTTTTCAAATAAATGATAACCTCATAGAACTAGAACTAGAAAATGCCATTTCTATTACAACACTCACCCTTATGAGATACCAAAACACACAAAACGCTATTTTGGAAATGTTGCTTGACATTAAACATGGAACATTACATCCCCTTATAAAAACACCCTATCAACTCGAACATACCCTTACCATCACTAGGAAAAATCTTCCATCAGGAACGACATTACCTGTCCCCGTTACACCAAACTTACTAATTGATTTGTATAGACTTAGCCAAACGAGTACTAATAAAATAAACAATCAAATTATTATTGAAACTAAAATGCCTCTACCTTCAAGTACTCAATTCCAAGCTTATAAAATTATACCATTCCCGATTGCTGTGAACGACTCCTTCATTTATGTCAAACCCACTACCGAATTTCTATTAGTCACTTTGAACCGAGAAAAACACTATCCTATAAATCAGGAAGAGTTTCATCAATGTTTACAAAATGTTCCTCATCATTATATATGTCAGACGACTCACTCTATCTTCAATATTAATTCTAGAGATAACCAATGCGAAATGGAATTGCTAAAACATACCCAAGATCTTCCGCCTTCTTGCATGTTAAATACCTTAAAAGGCTCTTCCTTATGGATACAATTGGCAAATCCTAACAAATGGCTCTACAGTCTCAGAACACACCTCGCTTTAGATAATATATGCAATGGCAAAATTAAACCAGTAACCTTAAAAAGTACCGGAATTTTAGAAATTCGACCCACCTGCTATATTCGAAGCGATTTTCAAACACTCTACGGACATTCTGAAGGAACAACAACACTTGATAAATTTTATTTACCATCAATTAATCTAACTAATATCACATCCTTGATGGAAAGAATTAATCTAAATGTACCACAAGAGATTACGATAAGAAACAATAATCATCAAGAACTTTTTGAAATCAGCGAAGACATTAAATTTCTTCAAAGTAAAGAAAAAACTAAATTAAAAAACGTCACCCCACATGTCGTTCAACATTATTTACTCATATACTGTTTAGTAGCAATAGCTTCCATTATTATTATATTGAGAGTGATTAAGAACAATATTAAGAAAAACCTGCAACATTAGAAACCGCTGAAAACGATGTACGTCAAGCTAATGTTGAAGTAGAATCCTCATCTAGGAATATGCCTTTAACTAGAGCGGTTAATAAAAAAAAAAAATTAATTGAAAAAAAAATCTTTTTGTTCCAATAGCCTAAGTCAATTACTTTTTTTCAATATATATACATATATAAGTATCTCAACTAAAAAGAAAAACTAATACATATAATTTTTTTTTGTATCAAATATGCCTAGGGTTACATAATATGGTAGTATAGTCATAACGTAATAAAAATACATATACCAATTTACCTATATAAAAATAAAAGTAATGATAATACTTATATTTAGATTGTAGTTAGTAAAAGAAAGCAATGATAAGACTACATAACTCTACGCAAATATTGTAACCTTTAACGGCGGAGCTTCATCATCCATTCCAACAAAAATTTTCTAATTCTTTTCAAGAAATACAAAATTTTTCTTTAGGGTGGAAGGTGTCTTGAATCCACATCACCTTCTTCAGATTCATAACTCCCTAATTACCTAAATGCAATATCTTTGCATTATTTATGCATAATTTCACAAAAACCTAAAAATAAATCTTAAACTCATTTCATATACAAAAATTTTTCATTTCATATACAAAAAACTTTAACCCATTAACACACTCAGAAACAGGTGTCATGCCTCAACATTCCTGGGGCACCCGCAAGACAATAAAATAAACACGTCACCGCGAAGTAGCTACCGTTCATCAAAAAGAAAACATGATATACGATCCCATCTTAGTACTGACCGTCGGGCTAGCACTCTTATGTAATTATATGTTTGTTTATCATTTTCCACATGCTACTGGTGACCCTGAAAATTGTAATTGTCTCTGATTGTTTTTTTCATTCTTAATTGTTTTTGTGATATTCCAATTATTGACCGATTTTGACATTCGAGCGTTTCCGTTCAAGACGAAAAGCCAGTTTTCAATTATTTTTCTGATTTTTGTTATTTGAGCGTTTCCATTTGGACAAAAATCGGAACATATGTATGCATATGGAATTGCTGATCCGACAATTCCCACCAAATAGGGAAATGCAAAATCGACCAATTCTGATTGGTTAAGGAATTGGTTCGATTTTGAATAAATAGGCTGTTGAAGCGAAGTCGAAGAAAAGAAGTTTTAATAAGTTCAACCTGGAGAGTCTACCTACCCAAGGTAAGGCCTCCAGTGTTTACCAGTGCAATCATAGAGTAGCGAAAAGTTTAAACAGAAGTTTTTCTTTGACTACTTTATAGTAAATCCAAAAATAATATTGTATGAAGTGAAAGCGTTCAAGTGAAAGTGAATAAAAGGGTATTAAAAAAATACACAACTAAAAGTAGTAATTATTTTCTACAAAAAAAAGGGAAGTTGTACAGTGGCGTACAACATAAACTAAGTTATACTCGTGGCGTGTAACAAAATCTTACATTTTATATATATATTTATCAGTATAAATGAAGAAATAAATTTACTTGAAATTATATTTATGAATTATCTAGTGCTCACCTGTTTTCGTCTCAAGGGAAATGGACTAGTGCTTGGCCCCTCTCCCAAACACAGCTCTCAACCGCACATTTATATTTTCCTTCCATACCTATTTCTAAGATAAAGAACTAAACATTTATAATTATTATATTATAATCGTCTTTAAAAAGAAGTAACAAATTAAAATAAACCAAACCAAAACTCAAGTGGTAGTACGATACATCAATAAATACACTTTTAAGCGTCTTTAAGAAGACGTTAATGAAACACATATAAAACTCAACTGGAAGTTGCAAATGCTTCTACTTCTCTCTTCAATGTCATCCCCGAGTAAACTAGACAGTTCTATCGTTCTGTAGTATTAGCGGATGTAGTCATCATACACTCATTTCTGACTCCCTGATTGGTTTCACCCAACGAAACTTTGATAGTACGCATTTAGCTGATTTCAGGGTCAATTATCTTAATCGTTTAAAGGCTTAAACACAATTGCGACGACCGACGACATACAACGCCGAAATAACGCTGTCAAACATCTTAAAGCACAGCATTTTATGCGAATGCACCAAATTGCGACGAGCGACGGTGATCGATCGACGAAATTTTCGTCGAGATTGATCAGTTTCTAATTTTTCCGCGCTGCAGTACTACCAACAGATTTAATCGAATTAAATTGATTTGGCATTCAGTTTTGTCTTTTTAGGTGGTAGCACGCCGCGGTAATTTTAAGATAATGAGCTTTGAGGAGAAAATGCTCGAGGAAGTACGAACCGCAGAATAATTTATGATTTGCAAGACAGGCAAGACAAGTGGACCAAAAAAAAACGTGTTTTGAATGGATATTTCAAAGCGTATAATTTAGTTAATTTTCGCATTTTTAGTTCTTTTTCCACACTTTGGTCCATTGCATTTCTTTCAATATAATACAAAATATTCTTGATATAATATATAATTATGTTTTAAAACGCTCGAAACATTTAACAAATGAAATTCCAATATCTTCTTCTTTCACAAAAGTCGCTCACTGCCTGTCGTTGCAATTGTGCTCACAATTTTTCGACTGCCTGTTTCGCAGCTAATTTTCCTCTGTCATCTGTCGCTCTGTCTTCATAATTTTGTTTAAGCCTTAAGAAAGGGGAAAAATAAATACTATTTCCCTCTTTCAGTTTCACATGAAATTTTTAATTAAAAGCGCTTTACTCTTTCCACTCGCAGCACCCAACGATTGTTGATGCATAAATAGCGTAATTCGTTCTAAGCGCTGATTCTCAATTATAGGAGTACTTTGAGCATAGAATGCGCAATGACTACTTTTTTGCATTTTGTTTACTTTTCAAAGCATACATCTGTTCGTTTTCAATTTCGTTCTCATGGAAACATGTCACGTTTTGTTCTTGTTACAATCATTGTTCTTTGACTGCGCTAAGTCGAGGAGTCTGTGATGTGAACTCTTGATGGGTGAATCGTATGGCGCGTTAGATTAACGAAAATCTCTTTAGGTGTATTTGATTTAGTCTGTTTTACACATATTTTGTGCCTGCAATTAGAAAAGATGTTAATTAGCATATTTTAAAACGTAAAATTAGAGTCGCCACACTAACTGGATAGCAGTGCATCGTCTATTGTGTGTGCATTTTCATATATTTTGTGCTTGAAATTATTAAAAGAAAAGTTTCAACGATATAATAGGTCCATTCGTTTGATTTGGTGCAGGTGCAACTCAGAACTTTCAAGTGCAATTCTACACCAGCACCAGAAAGACATCAGCTGTTTTTCAGTGCTGCCCTGGTGAGCGAATGAAGTGGTGGTAAGAAGTGTAGATACAAATATTTCCACACTTCGCACGGAAGAAATGTTTTATAAAGCGGTGGCATTGCATATTTGTAATTAATTAATTTAAAACTTAAAAACGGATAAAAGTAAACTCGGAAGTGTTTTGAAAGAATAAAATTCAGATGAAGAAGACTTTTTAAGAACAATGGATACTTCAATAGATTTAAGTAGTGAAGTTTCAGACACAGAGATTAAGCTTCTTGCCCTTTTGGAGCCACATCTCGAAAAAACTAAAAGGAACTCAATAATGAATCATTTTTCGGAAGTTGTACCCAATTACACCGAAAGAGAATTCATAAAGCATTTCAGAGTCAATAGAAACGTATATAGTTTCCTAAGCAATCGATTCGAAAATTCTCCCGATTACAAAAAATTGCAGAAGAACAATCCAGTGAAAAGTACCGCATTTCACGTATGTGTATTTTTATGGTTTGCGGGACATGAAGCATCTTCATTTATAGTGCGAACGCATACCAAAATTAATTACTTTGAACAGAATTAAATAACTTTGCTTCAACAAATCAGAGCAGGCATTCTGTATAACTTGCTGGGAATCAACAAATCAGAGCAGGAATTCTCGGCAACCTGCTTACTATAAAAGGCCTGTGAAGCAAACGGTTTTTTTTTATATATTATTAAGCCAAGCTCAGGGTATACCCTATGATGCAAAGCACAGCGCAGCGTGGCAGGAAGGAGATAGGGAAAGGATTAAGGGATATGAGGAGAGCGACGGAGGTGCCGACGTATGTCGCCCTTAAACTTTCGCAGGTTGTATGCCGGTCAGTCTCGTCTGATCACTTGTGTGCAACACATTAAATTGCATTCTTTACACTACAGTCGTAACGCATTAACTTGCTACTGTGACACCATACAACTATGTTGCCGTAATACATTAAGTTACAACAACACCACTCAGCTGTAACGCAATAAATTACAGTTGAGAAGTACAGTACAATAAACTGTTACTTTCAAGCTGGTCCTAACCAAAGGATTCAGCACACCAGGTCAGTCACTTCTGATCACAGACGAGAGCAACACATTAAGTTGCGAGTCTTAACCCCACAGTCGTAACGCATTAACTTGCGACTGTGACACCACACGGAACACATATAAATATAATAAATTACAGTAAGGTTTATTATATTTATATACTACTGGACTACAATAACGGTCATCATAAATATACTAAGCTGTTACTATCAAGATAATCCTAACCAAAGGATTCATCACACCAAACAACACTTGCATGCTACATTAGACATATAATTATTACCATACAAATATATTAAACTGCAGTAAGGTTTACTATATTTGTATGATTCTGAACTACAGTACAGTTCGCACCACGTTAGAACACCAGTAGAAAAACCAGTATACTTCTAGTACTAATTCTTCTTTTTCTCGTTACAACATTACAATCAAGTCAATATTAGTTTAAGTTGATTTGTGTTTGAAATTCACATCATTATCTTTGTTGTTGGTTAACTTAATTTGTTCATTATTCTTTGTTCATTATCCTTGCTACAATAAAGCACAGTTGTTTAAAATTGTTTAATTGGTCTATTTGTTTTATGATCTGGCGCCCCTGTTATTAGTTTAGACAAACTTAGAGTTTGTACATTTATTGATCTAGCAGATAGGTTAAACATTGCTACTTCCATAGTCCACGCAATAATTAAGAGGGTTACCTATTACATCAGTAGCCTTTTTGAAGAATTTATTGTGTGGCCGAATGAAATCAGAAGGAAGTAAACTGCCAAATTCTTTGAAGAAGAAAAAGAATTGTGTGACATAATTGGTAAATGTCTTCGTTTAATTTTTAATATAAATTAAACATGTATTCCAATATTTTCAACAGGATGTATCGACGGCACAGACATCGTTATAAATCCGCCAAATGAGCAGTAGGATGAGTATATCAATCGAAAAGGCGATTATAGCATCCATCTTCAAGGCATCTGTGACGAGAGGAGAAAATTTATAGATATTTTTATCGGTTATCCAGGATCGGTTCACGATGCCGGAGTGTTCAAGAACTCCTTCGTATACAAGGACTTGAGAAAATTTTGCCGTGGTAATCATAATTTATTTAGTATTATGTTCGTCTACTACATTGAAAATATTTCAGGTCAATTCATCTTGGGTGACTCAGCATATCCGTGCTCAGAAAATGTCTCAACACCATTTAGGGATAATGGACACCTTAAACAGGTCGAAAAATGTTTCAATGTACACTAAGCTCTTGCCGCGTTGTCATTGAGCATACTTTTGGCATCCTCAAGCAGCGCTTCAGACAATTGTACTTCTATAAACTTCAAGGAATACAGTACCTCTGTCATTTATTCGAGCGTGTTGCATTTTGCACACTATAACTGATTATTCCGATTTGAATAATGTGGAAGAATCGTTAGACAACATCAATAATATTAGTGAAACTGTTCTACAAAATTGTTCAGTTTAGGAAAAGTTTACAAAAATAAATTGCTGAAAAGTTGTTCCGTAGAAGGAACAGGTAGTGTTCACAAAATTTGATTTTTATGTGTATAAAAAATTTATATGGACGTAATATTTTTTTATTAATTCACAGCATTTATTGTTGAGTTTCAGAAAATTATGAGTCAGGTTCCTGTTTTGATTTTTATCACATAGGTATCTTAAATATTACTTTTATAATAAGCATTGCTTTATAGTCATTTAAAGGTCTGAGTACCTCACAAAACTTCAGCAATATTAAAAATTAAAATAAATACAACACCAATGGCGTAATTTTTGAATTTAGGAATCTTGAATACCTACTACGTTTAAAAACATAAATAAAATAATTTATATATTTTCATTAAAAATATTTTACATAGCTTTAAAGAAAAAAATACCGTCGACAAAAAAAACATATTGCTTCAGCGCAGTTATAACTTCTTAAATACTAAGTTTGAAAAAACCAAATTAAATAGAAACATATAAATACCTATTTCCTAATACATTTTTGTAATAAATTTATTTTTTTTTCGATAATTGCAGCAGTTTTTTTATTAAATGCCACTAATTTTTTTTTCCAACTGCATTTTCCGTTCTTCCAACTCCATTTTTTTATTAAAATGTTCTTCCTTCTGCTTCCTTAGATCCTGTATCTCAGATAATATACCCCTATTTTTATTGAGTGTTTGGGGAAGGGTAGCTGTTGGAGATCTTGAGCTTTCCGCACAATTAGTAGTCGATGGACATGGTGGGTCTGCATTATCGTCATTATCCACCGCTATTACACTATCGTCTTCTTCTTGACTAAGACCGGCTTTTTTCAATAATGTCGACCCTTTCTTTCCTTTGCTCGCCCTTCCACTCACAAACTCGGGAAATATTGCTATTCTCTTTTTATGAATTTCTTCTAGTTTCCTTAAGGAATGGAAAAATAAATTTAAGATTAAATTGCCCATTTAAATATTACCTGTCAAATGCACAGCTTGCTCTATTCCCACCTGTTATTTTATTGTTCCAAACTTTAGCTTTAAAGCTCCTGTCTAAAGCTTTCCACTTGGGTAGCTGA
>OZ005744.1:115859938-115874938 GCA_963930735.1 Dioctria linearis | reverse complement strand
AGGCAGCTACAGTAGATCCGTTTTTTGTTTGTCTGCCTGTCCGTCTGCAGTCCATCAGGCATACATAGAACATTTGTTTTTATGTCCGTATGTCTGTCTGGTTAATTACCTCGATAATTATTTTGCACAGTTAACAAGCATCAACAGATGTAGGTGCCAAGAACGGCGTGTACACTGTGCAGCCACAAACGCTAATCCCGCGATCATTTTGCAACTGGATATGTCAGATGCAGCACCTGTCTATATTCAAGAAAGTGAATGTAGGTAGAGCTGTCGGCTGACATGCTCTTCGCTACAAGCTGCATCTGATTACTTCTTTATTTAGAGGTATGGAGGTGGATTCTAAATTACGCAAATAAATCGAAAAAATTTAAGATTTTTTCGGCTGAATTAGGTTCAGTTGTATTGAACGATTTATTCTGGAATCTCCTTGATTTATTTCTACTCCTTTTTCTGACTTTTGTGTATGAGCAGCATTTTGTTTCACGTCCATATCTTTAAGTTGAAGCCAGGTGTACTTTATTTTTTCATTAATATTCAGCTCAGATATTGGGCAGTGAAATGTCTTTGCAACATTTTAAATATGTCCGAGAATGGTAAGCCATAGGCATCCCTTCCCACATGTGTATGGAGTGGCTCGCCTCTAGTAGTTTGTATTATTTCCTGATAGAAGTCATGAAGTATGGAAATGGGGATTTACATTGAACCTAGAGGATTTGAATAGATACCTTCAGGGCGGAGTTGCTTAAGCTGCAGAGATTTCAGCTTTTTAAGTATCAATATTTCATTTGAATGTGCTCTGGTAGCAGAGACAAAAAACGGCCAAGTGCGAGTCGGACCCACACACGAAGTGCGCCGTATCATCGTAAAAAATTTAACTCTAGTATACGCCAAAAAAACAAGTTTCTTGTATGGTGCCCCTTTAATTTTATTTTAGTTATATAACTTGTGCTTATAGCGGCAATAGAAGTACACACTTTCTGACAATTTCAACTGTCTACCTATTACGGTTAATGAGGTAGAGCCCGGTTACAGACAGAAAATAATAGGAACGAGAAAAATCACGTTTCTTGTATTGGGTCCCCCTTAATTTTATTTTATTTTTGTTATTTGTGGTTATAGCGGCAATAGATATACACACCTGTGAAAATTTCAACTGTCTACCTACCACGGTTCACAAGATACAGCCCGGTGACGGACGGACGCACAAAGAAGGCTTCGTAGTAAGGTTCCCGTTTTTACCCTTTGGGTACGGAATCCTAACAAAAAGGAAACTGTGAATTTGCTTCCATTTGTAACCAAGAATTTTCGTTTTAAAAAGTCTCTGGACTAATATAGAACCCTGCAATTATTTAGCAAATTCCAATGCAGTATTTATAGACGTATCGTGTTACATAAAAGAAAAAAAGGTAAGAAGGAGAGAACAAAACACATAGGGAAATGTACTGCAGCTTTCCTTCATTGCAATCGGATCACAGGTTCAGTCAGTGTTAAGATTGTAAGGTGGAAAGTCGGAGGTACTCGAAGTGTGATATTCCCTCGGTTAAGGAAAGAAGGGTGAGTGATTATTGTGTTTGAGTGCGTACGTGTGTGAGTGAACATTTCTAGGAATATTTATAATTAGGGTTTTCTCAGTTTCAAGGTTAGGTAGGCGACAAAGAGAAATGCGCAGTACATGTCTAGCCACGATCGTCAAGTGCGGGTATCATTGATTTGTCATGGCCCAAACACCTTCTCATGTATATACACACTTAGCCGCATCATTGAGTTGTCATGGCGTACTTAAGGGTGTAAGGGTGGCTCGGTATATAGCATCATTGATTCGTCATGGCTATGAGCACGGCAGATGTGTACCTGCAGCTATTCTCTTCCTTCTCTCTTTACTAGGGTAACGTAGGTGTAGGCGTAGGATAGGAACATAATGATCCTCATTGAACGTGTCGTTCATATGTTGTTTTTAATTAAATTCTATGAAACCGGTGAGCTGAGGGATGACCTGCGAAGACGCTACCTCATGGCACTAGATCTCTGGACGGCAAATAGTGTATATTTATATTTCAGTTAATTCAGTTTATTTTTGTCATCGGTATCAGGCGTATTAAATATTTCCTTTTAAAAATTAATTATAATCTTTAATTCATCTTTATTAGCTTCAGAAGTGGGATATGTGAACTATATGTAGTCAGTTCAATAGTTGTGTTAGTACAGTTTGTAGAATTTATGTTAGGACACAGGATTTAGAATTTGTGAGTGACAGTGGTAAAAGTGTGTTTTGTTTTTCTCAATTATACTTTTTGATGATTTTTCAAATATTTATACCTTTTCTTAAAAAAAAAAAAAAAATGGCTTCTAATGGGTGGAAAGTAGTCTTGCATAAAAAGAAAACTAAGATTAATAAATTTTTCTTTAAATAATGTGGCTGATTCGGCTTCATCCGAGGCCCCAAGTCAGAGTCATTCGACAGAAATAGAACGGTTAACGAATTTGATGTACAGGTTAACTTAAAATAATGAGGTTCAATCCAGGAGCACTAGGAATCCCGATCGGAGTGAAGTGTTACCGATTTTTGATCCAGAAAATAGGGCTTTGGATGCGCACCAATGGATAGTCAAAGTAGACGAACAGCAAGAAATTTACGGATGGGACGAAATTACAACAATTTATTATGCTGTTTCGAAATTGAAAGGTTTGGCTGAGACGTGGTATCGCAGTTTACCTTCAGTAAGGTTGTCGCGGGCCGAATGGAAGGAAAAGATAATCAAAGCATTTGCAATCAAAACTGGAAGAAATGTTAGCAAGAAAAAAATTAAAAGACGAAACCATGCTATATTACTATTATAAAAAGTTGGCTTTGCTAAACATGTGTGAAATTAGCGAAAAGAGAGCAGTGAGCTGTTTAATATCAGGTATTATTGACCCCACAATACAAGCAACAGCTAAAGCAGGAAATCATCAGCAACCAGAAGAATTGTCAAGGTTTTTAAAAACCATCGATGTGTTACCAACTGTGCGAAATACAAATGAGACCAAGCCTTAACGATCTCACCATTATGGAGTTAAAAGTGATAAACCGTATAGCAACATGAGCAGGGGGTAAGTGTTTCCATTGTGGCAGCAGGGATTATCTTCTTCCGCAATGTCCAAGGCGCCCAAAAAGATGTGAAAAATGCAAAAATTATCATACAGGGGATTGTTATCGAAGTTCCCGAAATGATAAACCGAAGCAAATACTTCAGATCAATAAGGATACATCAGGTGAGAAATATTTTAAAAATATTAAAATAAACGATAGAGTCGTGCGAGGGTTTATAGATTTAGGAGCTTCTTGTAACACAATGAGAGAAGCACTTGCTTCTGAGTTAGATATACACATACAAAATAGTTCAGACTTGATTAGAGGGTATGGAGGTGGTACTATTTCTAGTTTGGGTAAGGCGAAAAATATTTCCATTAAGTTCGATCAGGCGAAGGCAAAATCGGATTTTATTATTGTCCCTGATAAGGTCCAATCTATTCCAGTTATAATTGGTCAACCGTTCACAGAGTTACATCACATAAGTTCACAAGGAAGACAACAGTCTCAATATATATGAAAAAGATTTCAGTGAACTTCCAAGCGTCATCGACTTACCACGACAAAAATATCGCCTGTGGGTAAAAGATGCTGTTGTGATCCCCCCTCAACATACGACACACGTTATTTGTAGGACAGAGATGTTACCCGAAACCGAACTGTATGTAGACTTCAGCCCAAGAACTCAAAACTGCAACAAATATTTTATACAACCCTGTGGAAAGATATGAACTTAGGTTCATCACTGAATGCTATGGATATTCAAAAACTGAAAAGTCTGCTAACAAAATACCGAAAATGTTTTGCAAGGTCTTTGTAAGAAATTGGTTGTACAACGGCGGCTAAAATAAATATTGACTTAATAGACAACAAGCCAATTTCTTACAGACCTTACCGAATGTCTCCAAAGGAACGCGAACATGTCAAGCAAATCATTCATGAACTCTTACAGCTTGGAATAATAAGGGGAATCAGAATCTCCATATGCGTCGCCTATTCTTTTAGTAAAGAAAAAGAATGGAGAAAAACGACTTTGCATAGATTATCGAAAATTAGATGCAAAGTCAAAGATCAATAGGTTTCCTCTTCCGCGTACGGACGATAAACTGGATAAATTGCATGGATACGAATTTTTTACGAGATTAGATATGACAAGTGGATATTACCAGATTCCAGTTGAAGAAAAATCAAAGGAGAAAAGGGCACTCATAACATGCGATGGGCATTATGAATTTAATCGGATGCCTTTTGGCTTATGTAATGCTCCCTCAGTTTTTCAGCGTATGATGAACAGGATTCTTGGACCTTTACGTGGTGACTCAGTTTCTTGTTTTCTAGACGATATGATGATCCCTTCAACAAATTTTAAACAAGGGTTGGAGCGACTAGAGTCTGTGCTTATGGTATTGGAGCAGCAAAATTTAACACTAAATCCATCCTAAATGTCACTTTTTCAAAATGTCAATTAGACTTCTTGGGATGCGAAGTGGATAAGAACGGCATATGACCCGGATCAGAGAAAACTAAATGCATTGAACAATTTCCAATTCCTGCCAATGCACATCAGATTAGACAATTTCTAGGCTTGACAGGATACTTCCGACATTTTATTGAAAACTATGCGATAATTTGTATACCACTATTCGAATTAACAAAGAAAGATAAACCGTGGGCTTGGAATCACGACGTTCAAAATGCGTTTGAAAATTTAAAAAGACAAAACGGCCGCTGTTAAACGTTTACAGCCCAGACGCGAATACAGAATTGCACACGGATGCAAGTAAACTTGGAGTTGCTGGAATCCTATTGCAAAGTGACAGCAGTAATAAATTACATCCCGTAGCCTACTATAGCCGTCAAACAAATAAGTATGATTAAAGTTACCACTCGTATGAATTAGCAAAGCTTGCTGTGGTAGAATCATTAAAAAAAATTCGTATTTACTTAGTCGAGGTCCACTTTAAAGTTGTAACTGACTGTAATGCTATTAAACTAAAGCTGCTGCCAATAAACGAGACTTAGTTCCGCGTATAGCTAGATGGTGGTTATTAATGCAAGAATTTGATTTCACTGTGGAATATAGGTCGGGTACTAAAATGGCGCACGTCGATGCATTGAGTAGAAATGCTATAAAAAACACCTCCCCGATAAATGATGACACAGTGTTTAGAATCGAAATAGCAGATTGGGTTCTGGCTAGCCATCTAACAGAAGAAAAAATTAAACAAATTCACGGAGTATTACTGAGGAATCCTGAAAATGAATATGACGGAAATATACATAAGGAATATTGTCTACAAGATGGTAGAATTTACAAAAATACGAAGGATGGCTTAAGATGGTTGATACCAAGAGGGATGCGGCATGATATTGTGCGTAATAATCACGAAGAATTTGGACACTTCGGCGTGGAAAAGACGCTGAAGAAAATATGTGAAAATTACTGGTTTCCGATAATGAGAGAATATGTTCAAAGATATATTGCTAATTGTATTCGGTGTATATACCATAAGAAACCCAGAGCAAAATTGGAAGGAGCGCTTCATCCGATTGAAAAAGATCCGATACCATTTCATACCATACACGTTGACCATTTAGGTCCATTCGTAAAGAGTACTAAGGGTAAACGTTATTTAATAGTTTGTGTGGAAAGTCTAACCAAATATATATTCTTGAATTCTGTGAAGGATACGAGTACAATGCCAGTATTTAAGGTGTTAGATGAAATAATCAGACAGTTTGGTGTACCAAATCGCGTCATTTCTAACAAAGGAAGCTGCTTTACATCGGAAGCATTCGAGAAGTACTGTACTGATAGGAGATTCCAACATATTCAAACAGCTGTAGCTACACCCAGAGCGAATGGACAAGTAGAGCGCTTTAACTCGACAATTTTATCTTCGCTGGCAACTACAGCGAATGAAGATCGACATTGGGATCGCGAAATCAATAAAATTCAGTTTGCTATCAATAACAGCGTACACAGTGTAACGAAATGTACTCCTTGCGAGCTGCTTTACGGCTTTCGACCACGAGCTATCGCAGACGCAAAGTTAAGTACAGTTGTCCAAAGAAAAAGGCCCGCGATTGAAAATTTAACAAAGGCGCGACAGGAAGTAGTAGATCTAATTAAAAAAGATCAGGAGAAGCAAAAAGACCGTTTTGACAAAAAAGAAAACGACCTAAGACTTACCATCCTGGAGAGTTAGTAGTAGTACAAAAGCAAACCTTTGGAGATGGACAGAGCCGAAAGTTACTACCGAAGTATAAGGGTCCCTTTAAAATTAAGAAAGTTTTGAGCAGGGATCGTTATGTAGTCGCTGAGCTTCCAGGTTCATTTAGAAGTCCACGCAAACCATTTGAAAATGTTGAATCTGTGGAGCATATTAAACCTTAGGTCAGACCTGGTGGGATCTCGGACTCTGAGGACGATTCGGTTGTCAGAGAAAGACGAGCGAGGACGATCGTCATTTCAGGATGGCCGAGCTGTTACATAAAAGAAAGAAAGCTAAGAAGGAGAGAACAAAACACATATGGAAATATACTGCAGCTTTCCTTCATTGCAATCGGATTAGAGGTTCAGTCAGTGTTAAGATTGTAAGGTGGAAAGTCGGAGGTACTCGAAGTGTGATATTCCCTCGGCTAAGGAAAGAAGGGTGAGTGATTATTGTGTTTGAGTGCGTACGTGTGTGAGTGAACATTTCTAGGAATATTTATAATTAGGGTTTTCTCAGTTTCAAGGTTAGGTAGGCGACAAAGAGAAATGCGCAGTACACGTCTAGCCACGATCGTCAAGTGCGGGAATCATTGATATGTCATGGCCCAAACACCTTCTCATGTATATACACACTTACCCGCATCATTGAGTTGTCATGGCGTACTTAAGGGTGTAAGAGTGGCTCGGTATATAGCATCATTGATTCGTCATGGCTATGAGCACGGCAGATGTGTACCTGCAGCTATTCTCTTCCTTCTCTCTCTTTACTAGGGTAACGTATGTGTAGGCGTAGGATAGGAACATAATGATGCTCATTGAACGTGTCGTTCATATGCTGTTTTTAATTAAATTCTAGGAAACCGGTGAGCTGAGGGATGACCTGCGAAGACGCTACCTCATGGCACTAGATCTCTGGACGGCAAATAGTGTATATTTCAGTTAATTCAGTATATTTTTGTCATCGGTATCAGGCGTATTAAATATTTCCTTATAAAAATTATTATTTTCTTTAATTCATCTTTATTAGCTTCAGAAGTGGGATATGTGAACTATATGTAGTCAGTTCAATAGTTGTGTTAGTACAGTTTGTAGAATTTATGTTAGGACACAGGATTTAAATAGGATTTTAGAATTTATGAGTGAGAGTGGTAAAAGTGTTTTGTTTTTCTCAATTATACTTTTTGGTGATTTTTCAAACATTTATACCTTTCCTTAAAAAAAAAAAAAAAATGGCTTCTAATGGGTGGAAAGTAGTCTTGCATAAAAAGAAAACTAAGATTAATAAATTTTCTTTAAATAATGAGACTGATTCGGCTTCATCCGAGGCACCAAGTCAGAGTCATTCGACAGAAATAGAACGGTTAACGAATTTGGTGTACAGGTTAACTTAAAATAATGAGGTTCAATCCAGGAGCACTAGAAATCCCGATCGGAGTGAAGTGTTACCGATTTTTGATCCAGAAAATAGGGCTTTGGATGCACACCAATGGATAGTCAAAGTAGACGAACTGCAAGAAATTTACGGATGGGACGAAATTACAACAATTTATTACGCTGTTTCGAAATTGAAAGGTTTGGCTGAGACGTGGTATCGCAGTTTACCTTCAGTAAGGTTGTCGTGGGCCGAATGGAAGGAAAAGATAATCAAAGCATTTGCAATCGAAACGGATTATTCACAGCAACTGGAAGAAATGTTAGCAAGAAAAAAATTAAAAGACGGAACCATGCTATATTACTATTATAAAAAGTTGGCTTTGCTAAACATGTGTGAAATTAGCGGGAAGAGAGCAGTGAGCTGTTTAATATCAGGTATTATTGACCCCACAATACAAGCAACAGCTAAAGCAGGAAATCATCAGCAACCAGAAGAATTGTTAAGGTTTTTAAAAACCGTCGATGTGTTACCAACTGTGCGAAATACAAATGAGACCAAGCCTCAACGATCTCACCATTATGGAGTTAAAAGTGATAAACCGTATAGCAACATGAGCAGGCGTAAGTGTTTCCATTGTGGCAGCAGGGATCATCTTCTTCCGCAATGTCCAAGGCGCCCAAAAAGATGTGAAAAATGCAAATATTATCATACAGGGGATTGTTATCGAAGTTCCCGAAATGATAAACCGAAGCAAATACTTCAGATCAATAAGGATACATCAGGTGAGAAATATTTTAAAAATATTAAAATAAACGATAGAGTCGTTCGAGGGTTTATAGATTTAGGAGCTTCTTGTAACACAATGAGAGAAGCACTTGCTTCTGAGTTAGATATACACATACAAAATAGTTCAGACTTGATTAGAGGATATGGAGGTGGTACTATTTCTAGTTTGGGTAAGGCGAAAAATGTTTCCATTAAGTTCGATCAGGCGAAGGCAAAATCGGATTTTATTATTGTCCCTGATAAGGTCCAATCTATTCCAGTTATAATTGGTCAACCGTTCACAGAGTTACATCACATAATAGTTCACAAGAAAGACAACAGTCTCAATATATATGAAAAGATTTCAGTGAACTTCCAAGCGTTATCGACTTACCGCGACAAAAATATCCCCTGTGGGTAAAAGATGCTGTTGTGATCCCCCCTCAACATACGACACACGTTATTTGTAGGACAGAGATGTTACCCGAAACCGAACTGTATGTAGACTTCAGCCCAAGAACTCAAAACTGCAGCAAATATTTTATACAACCCTGTGTGTTAACAATATGTAATGATGGAGCATGCGTGGTGCCTGTTACAAATACATCCAAGCATGATGTAATTTTCAAAAGCAAAAATGTCTTCGCTCGTGGTACTCCATGCATCCAGGATATGAAAGAAATACGAGTACTGAAAAACTGCAACGAAAATAATTTTGACTGGAAAGATATGAACTTAGGTTCATCACTGAATGCTGTGGATATTGAAAAACTGACAAGTCTGCTAACAAAATACCGAAAATGTTTTGCAATGTCCTTGCAAGAAATTGGTTGTACAACGGCGGCTAAAATAAATATTGACTTAATAGACGACAAGCCAATTTCTTACAGACCTTACCGAATGTCTCCAAAGGAACGCGAACATGTCAAGCAAATCATTCAAGAACTCTTACAGCTTGGAATAATAAGGGAATCAGAATCTCCATATGCGTCGCCTATTCTTTTAGTAAAGAAAAAGAATGGAGAAAAACGACTTTGCATAGATTATCGAAAATTAAATGCAAAGTCAAAGATCAATAGGTTTCCTCTTCCGCGTAAGGACGATCAACTGGATAAATTGCATGGATACGAATTTTTTACGACATTAGATATGACAAGTGGATATTGGGTCATTCCATAGAAAATCGACAAATGTTCAGAATGGACCATCTCCGATTTTGATAAAATTTTACAGGTGGTTTGGTCTTCTTGTTGATAGTACTTTGCTGAAATATTTTTTGTTTTTGTCGATTTTTGACGGTGATATGTTATTTTGAAATTTGGATAAAGTGGCAAATTTTGCTTGGAAGCTGTAAATTCAAAACTTTATACCTTAGGATGTATGCATCGTAAGCCCATGAAACAAACTCCATTTGTTTAAGGAAGCTTTAAAGCTCCTGAAAAAAATTAACTGAGGTCCTTTTTCTGAAAATTTGTTTTCAAGTATAATGGATATGTTCGTTATCCTTGAATATCTCAAAATGCGCACTCTCGATTTCTTTTATATTTTTTTTTAATTTAATCATTAATGGCTTTTGAGGATACTGTAGAAAGGAGAAAATGGAACTCCTTGAAGTTTGGATGGAGTTATTTTTTAAATATATGTAGTTCAGAAAACTTCGAACGAAAATTAATAAAGTGTGCTGAGTACTCAGATTTAATATAATATATCTACATAATATAGCTAGGATTATATCCTGAAATAGTCAACTACCGTAAAAATACTAAAAGAATTGGTAATAATATAATATGTTTAATTAATTTTTTTATATATATATAAGTATATAAGTATCTTCCCCAGTTTTCCGGCTGGAGGGTTTCGCGAGAGGAGTCTCTCTCTGATCACCGCTACATTGAGTTCTGTATGCGTGCTGACCCCATTGAAAGGAATCCGAAGCGGACTGAAGAAAATGAAGACACAGTGTTTAGAATCGAAATAGCAGATTGGGTTCTGGCTAGCCAACTAACAGAAGAAAAAATTAAACAAATTCACGAAGTATTACTGAGGAAGCCTGAAAATGATATATGACGGAAATATACATAAGGAATATTGTCTACAAGATGGTAGAATTTACAAAAATACGAAGGATGGCTTAAGATGGTTGATACCAAGAGGGATGCGGCATGAGATTGTGCGTGCTAATAACGACGAATTTGGACACTTCGGCGTGGACAAGACGCTGAAGAAAATATGTGAAAATTACTGGTTTCCGAAAATGAGAGAATATGTTCAAAGATATATTGCTAATTGTATTCGGTGTATATACCATAAGAAACCCAGAGGAAAATTGGAAGGAGCGCTTCATCCGATTGAAAAAGATCCGATACCATTTCATACCATACACGTTGACCATTTAGGTCCGTTCGTAAAGAGTACTAAGGGTAAACGTTATTTAATAGTTTGTGTGGAAAGTCTAACCAAATATATATTCTTGAATTCTGTGAAGGATACGAGTACAATGCCAGTATTAAAGATGTTAGATCAAATAATCAGACAGTTTGGTGTACCAAATCGCGTCATTTCTGACAAAGGAAGCTGCTTTACATCGAAAGCATTCGAGAAGTACTGTACTGATAGGGGAATCCAACATATTCAAACAGCTGTAGCTACACCCAGAGCGAATGGACAAGTATAGCGCTTTAACTCGACAATTTTATCTTCGCTGGCAACTACAGCGAATGAAGATCGACATTGGGATCGCGAAATCAATAAAATTCAGTTTGCTATCAATAACAGCGTACACAGTGTAACGAAATGTACTCCTTGCGAGCTGCTTTACGGCTTTCGACCACGAGCTATCGCAGACACAAAGTTAAGTACAGTTTGTCTAACGAAAAAGGCCCGCGATTGAAAATTTAACAAAGGCGCGACAGGAAGTAGTAGATCTAATTAAAAAAGATCAGGAGAAGCAAAAAGACCGTTTTGACAAAAAAGAAAACGACCTAAGACTTACCATCCTGGAGAGTTAGTAGTAGTACAAAAGCAAACCTTTGGAGATGGACAGAGCCGAAAGTTACTACCGAAGTATAAGGGTCCCTTTAAAATTAAGAAAGTTTTGAGCAGGGATCATTATGTAGTCGCTGAGCTTCCAGGTTCATTTAGAAGTCAACGCAAACCATTTGAAAATGTTGAATCTGTGGAGCATATTAAACCTTAGGTCAGACCTGGTGGGATCTCGGACTCTGAGGACGATTCGGTGTCAGAGAAAGACGAGCGAGGACGATCGTCATTTCAGGTTGGCCGAGCTGTTACATAAAAGAAAAAAAGGTAAGAAGGAGAGAACAAAACACATAGGGAAATGTACTGCAGCTTTCCTTCATTGCAATCGGATCACAGGTTCAGTCAGTGTTAAGATTGTAAGGTGGAAAGTCGGAGGTACTCGAAGTGTGATATTCCCTCGGTTAAGGAAAGAAGGGTGAGTGATTATTGTGTTTGAGTGCGTACGTGTGCGAGTGAACATTTCTAGGAATATTTATAATTAGGGTTTTCTCAGTTTCAAGGTTAGGTAGGCGACAAAGAGAAATGCGCAGTACATGTCTAGCCACGATCGTCAAGTGCGGGTATCATTGATTTGTCATGGCCCAAACACCTTCTCATGTATATACACACTTAGCCGCATCATTGAGTTGTCATGGCATACTTAAGGGTGTAAGGGTGGCTCGGTATATAGCATCATTGATTCGTCATGGCTATGAGCACGGCAGATGTGTACCTGCAGCTATTCTCTTCCTTCTCTCTCTTTACTAGGGTAACGTATGTGTAGGCGTAGGATAGGAACATAATGGTCCTCATTGAACGTGTCGTTCATATGCTGTTTTTAATTAAATTCTAGGAAACCGGTGCGCTGAGGGATGACCTGTGAAGACGCTACCTCATGGCACTAGATCTCTGGACGGCAAATAGTGTATATTTCAGTTAATTCAGTATATTTTTGTCATCGGTATCAGGCGTATTAAATATTTCCTTATAAAAATTATTATTTTCTTCAATTCATCTTTATTAATCGTTGTACAGCTATTAAAAAATTCCACTCAAATTCTAAATTTCCCATTCTTCATAAAAATTTGAATACAATATTTTGACATTATTACATCAAGGATTTTGCATAACCCGACATAACCCTAGGTCATCGCCTAATCCTAGGACTAGCTTGCTAGTTCCTGCATTTGGCATGGTTTAAGCGATTTGTTCACATTCTGATAGCACTGTTTACTTCCACGTGGCATTGTGGCCACCAATGCAGGCGATGTTTTTTTGTAATGCCCAGTGGCGTGGAGTGTACTTAGTGCGACGTGAAGTAATCAAATTATAATTTTACAAAAGCGTTAAGTAGCTATATTCTCCAAAGTTATTGCAGCGGTTCTAATAAATTAACTATACCCCTCTCAATAGCTGCTCCTTAGCAAAAACAACTCTTCAAAACTTTAAGAAGTTCCATTTTGTGCTTTCTACAGCTTCACTAAAACGCGGTCATAAAAGGAACGCAACAAGAACTTACTTTATAATATAGTCAACCTTCCTCCAAAATTTCATTAAATCCATTCATATTTCACAAATTTGCACATTTATAGGATTATTTCCTTTTCATATACACAAATTTGCATACATGTTACATACAGAGCATCAATTAAACATGTATATACATACATGCATGCATCTCTGAATCGATTTCGCTTCACGCAGAATTCTAAAATTCATGCATCAATAAAGAAATGCAAACATGTAGATATGTACATACCTACAGCATTATCATTGCATGCGGAATTACAATTCCCAGCTGCAAGTATAAACATACATATATCTACAAACATATTTGCAAGTTCAGTAAAGTCACTCGCTACTGACCTACACCAATTTCTTAATCATATAAAGAAACAAGTGAAGGCAGTGACACAATCCCCTGCGCGCAAGAATTCACACGATGCAATTTGATAACCTTGCGCCAGCAGCGGTAGAACTCAGGTGAACGAAACAATGGTTCATGATGATGTCATAATAGTAGCAAAGCGGCGAACGGTCTGCGGAAGTATTTATGTATGTACATGTGAAAGCGATGAATGCCATGATGTAATAACAACAAACCGGCAAAAGCTTTGCGGAAATTAAATTATGAATGCCACAAATAAACACTTTGCGGAAATAATATTTATATACGAATAAATGCTGTGATGAAATTAGCTTAGCGTAGTAAGAAAATAACAATAGTATTAAGTGAAAAACTGTATAAATAAACTGTGATTTTGAATAAAGAAGTCAGTAAGTGAGTTAGTCAGAACACGAGTTGTTTCACTTACCCAGGAGTAAAGCTAGTAAGCTGCTCCATTCATCTGTACCTAGGAGTAAAGCTAGTAAGCTGCTCCGTTCTCATATACTAGGAGTAAAGCTAATAAGCTGCTCCATTGAACCGTACTGGGAGTAAAGCTAGTAAGCTGCTCCATACGCATCGCTGCTCTACCCATCTCGGGACAATCAAGGAAAACGCCCAATCATCTTAACGGCACGTAGTGTAATTACCGTGTCGTGTTCCAGATCAAAAGGTGCTCAGATGAGAGTACTAGAAGTACATTAATAAACTCAACAATTTTGGCGCAGCCGGTAGGATCGAGGAAGTTATATAAATTCAAACTTGAAAAACCTTGATCCTCGAATTTACAACAAACGAGTGCATAAGAGCGCATTATTTTTGAATCTGGCACACAAAACCGAGACGTTGGGCATTTCTAACAACATCCATTGACATCAGTAACAACAATAAAAGCATCATATCTGCATAGCGGAAAAAACGTTAACATCTTTTCTCTTCTCTTCAACTAAAGTGAAGTAAAAGTAAGTTAAAAAAAAACAAAAAAAAAATTTTAAAAAAGACGCGTCAACTTAGTAGCAAAATTACTTTAGACTAATAAAAAATTAATAAATAAATAAAGAAATAAATATAGTAGTCACAGCGATATATGTGCATGTACATAAGCGACAAAAACAGTAGAAACATTTTAATTAATCATTCTAATTTCTTCGGTTATTATACGGAATTAGATAAACTACCTAATCTCTTTTTTCTTCGCTCTCAATAATTACGTAAAACTCAAAGTTTTGTCTTTCATGCCAAGACCTGATCAAAGCTCTCCTGGCTCAGATTTTGAGGCAGCAATAAACTCATTGTCTTTTGACAACACAAGTCCTCCAGACAGCCCAATAGTAGAGCGAAATTCACCCCAAAGCAGACCATCCATAAATTGGTATCGCGAGCATCGATCAGGTAAACGCTTCAGAGGGCACAGTCTAATTAATTTCCTAGCAAGAAATCATAGTTTGGCGCCCTAGTATCCCAGGAGGCGTTAGACACACCAACTTCGAGCATAAACACTCAAATTACTTCCAACGCAGTGCAACACAATAAAACGGATAAAATGTCGGTAAACTATGAAAAAGTAGTAAAACTGACGGCACAAATGGTGCCTTTGTTCTCTGGGGAAATTAGCGCGCAAATTCTTACAGAATTACAGACTTTTATAGGCTGTTGTAAGCAAGTGC